>OY757315.1:25768989-26968989 GCA_963583905.1 Stenurella melanura
ATATATCCACTACACAATCTCCACCAGAAATTACGTAGCTTCTACGTATGCTCTGAAATACAAGCCGTTACATATTTTCCTGCTAGTGAACATTACCATTTTATCCGTGTAAAGAATCCTATTTGAGGATCTATCCTTATCATTCTTTCGCAAAAATCTATTTCTTAAGAAAATCAGCTAGCAACGAGTTTTAAAGTGCATGATAACAATAATTACTCACGTGTTCAATAGAAAATTTATACGCAACAAGACGGCTTTATGCAAGCTCGATACACTGTAACAATTTCTCTATCGTTTGACAGACTGAACCATAGTAGACTCCACAGATTTGGTATATATGATGGCTTACTTTTACAATTAATTAACAATTACTTAACCAGTAAAGTTCTATTCGCATCTTATAATGACTATAAATCTGTTGAATATCAAGTCATGTCAGCAGTACCTCAGGGTTCAGCACCTGGGCCCCTTTTCTGTAATATTTTATTGACGTCAGTGGTAATTTAGATGTGTATTTCTTAATATGTGCTAATGACGTTAAGATGTTGAACATAAGTTATCTGCATAGTGCAATGAAAGTGATCTCCTAAATGTTGGAAAGTACAATGATATGAGTTACACAAAGAGTTCGTAATTATATATGATTATAATGTTAACGGCGACATACTAAACAGACCGCCTACTTTTGTAAGACCTAGGTGTGATCTTTGATAATAAAAAAACCTTTACTAATCATATTGATACTGTAATTTCGGATGCATAGAGAATGTTAACTTTAAACTTATAGTCGTGATCGTAATGATGTTGAAACCTTAAACTTACTTTATTTTGCTTTCTCGAGATCTAAGTTTGAGTATGCGGCACTTGACTGGCAGTCTAATTATCATACACATAACGATAAGTTGGAAAACTTTCAGCGTTGCTCTTGAAATTTTTAAACTTGAAAATTGAAGGTACATATCCACCAATTGGGATTCTTTAACATCAGTTATTTGAACAATTTAAAATTGCTAGTCTTGTCGAAAGGCGAGACCTTCGCTTTGCGTATTTTTGATAAAATTATGCATAATGAAATAGAATTCAGTGAAATATTGAGTCAACTGAATCTTCATGTCCCACACAGTAGCTCGTCAGTATCCCAGATTCTGCAAGATCTAATGTGTTAAAATTTTCTCATCTATACAATATTAGTACTACTTATGAAACTCAGTGCAGTAAATTGAATATATTTGCCTAGCAGCCGGAAATTTTATTTACAACATTATAGTCTCTAGTTCATAATTTCTACAGGCACTTTTTATTTGGGTTAGGTTAGGTTGAGTTAATTTAGATTCCAATCCTATAATTGGTTTTGTACTGTTGGATGATATACGATAAAAATAAGGGCGAAAAACGTTTCAAAAACATTTCCAAGAAACAGAATGATAGATTTCATGAAAATGTAGTCCATTTGAATGAAACATGTTCCAAAAGACGAAGTATGTAAATAAATTCATTTTAGACCTTTGTCCTCATTTTTAACTGAATCTTCATGACCGTAGGGGGTTATGTGGATACTGGTTTACTCTGCATAGCCGTAGGTGACTGTGTGGAAATTAGTGTTAGAATGAGAATTGTCAAATAAGAAAGACAAATTCATTTTGGGATTTTAATTGCTAGCATAACCAGAATTCAGGTTATCGAAAGAATGCCAAGATGGTAAATCAATAATTTTAAATATAGTTTTTCTTTTAGTTCTCATAGATAGTTTTTTCTGCTGTTTGCAAAATACTATGAAGAATACTGTTACGGATTTCCACCTTTTTGGGAACACCCTGTATGAATCCGTGGGTTCTAAATAATTTTAACAAGAGATTAAACACTACTAACACTTTATTTAACAATTTACTGACTATACAATACTTCAAATATTCAAAATAACCTTTACACTCTTATATAACCTCACTTTTTCCCGAACGTGTCACTTCTCAAATAAACTTCCCCTTCCGCGCTTGTAATCGCGCCTTATATACTCCGAAATTAGCTCTAGATCAATCCAGAATCTTCTCCAGCCATAATCTAGAAAAGTCCTTGGCTCTTTCTAGAGCCTTTCCAGTCACCATCAGAGGCATAGGCGTACCATCTCCTTTTCCAAGGGGGTGTAATTCATAACACTGCCCCCTCCTTAAGCCTGATCGTCCCGATCAGGCAACTCAGAATCATCGATGTATTTCGCCAGTCTGTCCAAATGCACGATCTTCATCTTGGACTTTTTGCTTCGTTGAATCCGATAGACGACGTCATTAATTCGGGTAATAACAGTGTACGGTCCGTCCCAAGGCGGTTGAAGTTTCGGTGACCTGCCTTTCTTCCGCTGTGGGTTGTACAGCCAAACCAGGTCTCCTGCCTTGAACCCTTCTGAACTACCCTTACGGTCATATCGAGCCTTCATTCTGTCACTGGCTATGGTGATTTGGTCTCTAACTAACTCATGGACATTCCTTAGCCGTTCACTCACTTCATCTACATAGCTGTTCACAGGAAGCCGTTCTCCACCTGGTGTTCCAAACATCAAATCACACGGCAGTCTGATCTCATGTCCAAATACTACACGAGCCGGAGTTTGTTTTGTAGTCTCGTGGATAGCAGCTCTATATGCCATGAGGAAAAACGGTATGTGGAGATCCCAGTCACGTTGATTTTTATGAACGACTTTAGAGAGATGTTCTTTCATAGTCTTATTATGTCGCTCCACCATTCCATCTGATTGCGGGTGAAGGGCTGTCGTCCGTGTTTTGTGTATTCCTAATAACTTGCAGATCTGCTGAAATACCCCTGACTCAAAATTTCTCCCTTGATCTGAATGCAGCTCCAGGGGTACGCCAAACCGACATATCAAGTTATCTACCAAGACTTTGGCGACAGTAACCGCTTCCTGGTTCGGAATTGCGTAGGCTTCAGGCCATTTACTAAAATAGTCCATGGCAACCAGTATGTACTTGTTACCGTCCTTGGTTACTGGGAATGGTCCGGCTATATCGATCGCAATCCTCTCAAAAGGAGCCCCGACGTTATATTGCTTCATTGCACCCCTACTCCTAGTCTGTGGTCCTTTACTGGCTGCACAAATTTTACAATTACGACACCAGGCTTCAACATCTTGACGACTATTTACCCAGTAAAATCGTTCACGTACTTTATTCAGGGTCTTGTTAACGCCGAAGTGTCCACCGGATGCTCCATTATGCACTTCTTGAAGTACTTTCGGTACTCGACACCTGGGAATCACTAGACGCATAACAACTTGCTTCCCATCCGGGCTCTCCCATGCTCTTTTTAACAGCCCGTTCATAACTCTAAGTGAGTCCCACTGTGCCCACAAAGCCTTCAATCCAACTGCTTTGTCCGAAACATCCTTCCACTCTGGTCGAGTTCCTTTTTCCTTTGCTCTCAATATAGCCCCAATCTCTGCATCGTTCAGTTGTTCTTGTCTCAGGGCTTCAGTTGTCCAATCATCCGGAACGTCTATTTTAATAGTGTTGACTGCTCCCGCGCCCTGCTGTTTTTCCACGTGGCGGCAGTGCTTGCAGTCGTCCTTGCATGGTCTTCTAGATAATGCGTCTGCGTTCTTATGAGATCTTCCTGGTCGATGCTCGATTTTAAAGTCGTACTGTTGCAACCGTTCTATCCAACGAGCCAGTTGACCTTCCGGGGTTTTCAACTGCAACAGCCATTTCAACGCAGCATGGTCGGTTCTGATTTTGTAATGTCGCCCATAGAGATACTTATGAAAATGGTCCACTGATTTGACGATGGCCAATAACTCTTTCCTGGTTACACAATAGTTTCGTTCTGGTTTGGAGAGCACCTTGCTGAAGTACTCGATCACTCTTTCCTCTCCGTTCTGAATTTGGGACAGCACACAACCAATCGAAGAATTACTGGCATCTGTATCTAAAATAAAAAGTCCATTCTGTTGTGGGTATGCTAGTACAGGACCAGTGCATAGAGCTGCCTTCAATTTTCTCCATGCCGTTTCACACTCCGGTGTCCACTGGTACTGAACTTTCTCCTCTGTTAGCCGGTGTAATGGCTTCGCAATGTCTGCAAACCCTTCCACAAAGCGTCTATAATAAGTGCAAAGGCCAAGGAAGCTTCGTACTTCATGAACGTTAGATGGCCTTGGCCAATCTCGTACGGCAGAAATTTTGTCGGGATCCGTATGTATTCCCTCCGAAGACACTACGTGACCAAGGAATTTAACTTCTTTCTGAAATAAAAGGCACTTCTTCGGGTTCAATTTCAGGTGTGCATTTCTGACTCGTCCAAATACTTCTTGAAGATTTTTCAAATGTTCTGTAAAGTCTCGTCCCATAACCAGCACGTCGTCAAGGTAAACCAGGCACGTCTTCCAGGTTAGCCCTCGTAGTACAAATTCCATCAATCGTTCAAACGTGGCTGGAGCATTGCAAAGTCCAAAAGGCATCACCGTAAATTGGTAAAGACCACTGCCTGCTGAAAACGCTGTCTTTTCCTTATCATCAGGATGAAGCCCAACTTGCCAATAACCGCTCCTAAGGTCTAACGTCGAAAACCATCGTGAGCCTGCCAATGTACTTAACGTGTCGTCAATCCGGGGTAATGGGTAACTGTCTTTCTTCGTCACATCGTTCAATTTCCGATAATCGACACAAAATCTTAACGTTCCGTCCTTTTTGGCAACCAAAACTACTGGCGATGACCAGGGACTCGTTGACTCCTCAATGACTCCATCTTGTAGCATCTTATCTATCATTGCCGAGGCTTCTTCTTGTTTTGCTAGCGGAAGCCTCCTAGGTTGTTGTCGAATAGCAGGTGAGTCACCAGTATTTATCCGATGCTGGACTATATCTGTTTTTGTAAGGGCCTCCGTACTTTTGGCAAATACTGAACTTTCCTTTTCCAGGAACTTGATCGCCTCCTCTCGTTCGTCCTTAGATAAATGCTCCAACTGGGAACTCAGCAAGGTTAAAACTTCCTGGTCTATATTTGTAGATGAATTTCCCTCTGTTTGTTCTTCGCACCTTGCTACCCACATAACCGGTTCATAGGAGCCAATCGGTTTGCCTTCTTTAATTGTTACTGCATGGGAATTTAAATTGACGACTCTAATTGGGATTTTATCTTTAGTCCGGGTTAAAGTTCTTGCCACAACAATATTGGTTAGGGACTTAATCGATTCGTCACCTTCCACCAGGCCAACACGGTAGCCTCCAGGATTTCCTTCCAAGGCAGCATCGATGATCTGTTCCGAATGAGCAGGAATCTTAATCGTCTTTGTTGTCAATAGCCTTGCTTTACGGAATTGGTCATCTGCGGTTGCCAGGATAAATTCCTCATTTCCAATTTTCAAGACTCGCTCCCCTACGTCAACAATAAACCTCTTTTCTTCCATGATGTCCAGTCCCAAAATGAAATCGTCTGTAATGTCAGCCACAATGACCTTGTAATTGAATCTCAATCGTCCAACCTGCAGTTCCAAATTGACCTCTCCATGGACCGCAGCCCTGTCTCCCGTGGCTGTCCGAATAATTACTTCATTTTGCTTCTTCTTAATCTGCAAGCCTGATATAAACCCTGGCCGCACTATTGATGACGTAGCACCTGTGTCAACAGTAAACACACACTTTCTTCCATTCACATATCCTTGCAACAGCAGACTACTTGGAATTCTTCGCAGCTGGGAAATCTTTATTTCTCTGGGGGCGCCGTGTTCCCTAGCCAGCACAGCCCCCTTGGTGCTGGCTATCTTTAGTTTTCCTGCTGCTCTTCTACATTTACAGCATTTACTCGTCTGTCCGAGTTCTGCTGTCGACAGTCTCGTTTCATATGTCCCATCCTGCCGCAGTTGTAGCATTTAATACCTCCACTTGGCCTTTCTCTGTTTTGTTGGTTTTCCTGTCTTCTTGGAGGATTCGATTGAGCCAGTAATTGACCGATCATTTTATTCGTATTGAGAATCGCGTTCAAGATAGGGTTTTGGTCTCTTTCTTCTGGCTGCGATTCTTCAAGCGTCATAGCCCGCACTCTTGACTTTGGAGTATCCCTATAGACGGCTTCTACCTCTAATGCATGCACCAAGGCTTCACTACTACTTTTATGTCGGGATAGCCTGAGGACTCGCCTGATCTCCTCGTCCCTTATCCCGTCTAGGAATGCCCCCACTGCCAATTGCTCTTTAAATTCTTTTGGCGCATTAGGATAAGCTAAGTGTGCCAGTCTTTCCACCGCAGCTTCAAATTCTTGCAGGCTCTCTCCAGCTTTCTGAACGCGCACTTTCAGCTGGGTCTGGTATACTTGAGCAAGGTGTTGATCTCCATATCGTAGATCTAAGGCAGCTTCTAAAACTCTAAAATTACGTTGTTGGTCCGCCGGAATTGTCTGGAGCAACTCCAACGCTTGGCCTCTTAAAGCCACGATTAATGCCTTAGCCTTCTCTTCGTCATTCCAGTTGTTTGCACTCGCTGCTGCCTCAAACTGTGTCTTGTAAGTCATCCAGGAACTTTGACCATCAAAGGAGGGAATTTTTAATCGCTGGCCTGACGATACCAGTTGCTGGTTTCCTCTATCCTTCAACTGTTGTTTAAGCTGGTCAATTTCTCCTTCTACCTGGTGCATTTTCTCTTCAACCTTGTCTACTTTTTCTTTCACTTCGCTTACGTCTTGCTCGACTTTATTTTTAAGTTCTTCAGTGACGGCAAATATGGCATTCTGTTGGCTTTCTATAATTTTCCTTAGTTCGTCTCTCTCTTTTTGTTGTTTAATGTCCAAGTCTTGCATGATTTTTCTCAATTCTTCCTGACGTCGTTTCTCTTCGTCTTGATGTCGTTTCTCCTCGTCTTGATGTCGTTTCTCCTCTTCTTGTTTTTCCTCTTGACGTCTTCTCTCTTGATCCTCAAAAATTTTTCTTAATTCTTCTTGACGTTTTTGTTCTTGTTCTTGGCGTCTTTTTTCCCGTTCCTCCTTCTCTTCCTGGCGTTTTCTTTCCTGTTCTTCTTTCTCTTCCTGGCGCTTTCTTTCCTGATCCATCATCATCTTTTGCATTTGGGCCATAAAGTCCTGCATTTGTTGTTCGGATGCCATGCTTCTGGTCGTTACCGGCATACAATTACGTTGAAATCAAATAAGTTTAATATAATTACGTCACTATCGGTAATGGGACTGTCCAGAAAACCCTCAAAACGGCACGAAAAAGTCTTATCTAGAGTCTTTGTCACTTAACCTCTAATGTCCAACAAAATGTTCCAAAAATGTCTCAAAAATGCACTTAAACACTATTTTTCCTGTTCGAAAATAAACCTCGAACAATGTCCAGTAAATTAGTCCTTCCTGTGTTAGCACTAACTCCGAGAATACTGTCCCAGTCTTCTCAACACTCCCGAAAAAATCCTCTTGTCAAAATTCCGCTTCCGACACCAAAATGTTACGGATTTCCACCTTTTTGGGAACACCCTGTATGAATCCGTGGGTTCTAAATAATTTTAACAAGAGATTAAACACTACTAACACTTTATTTAACAATTTACTGACTATACAATACTTCAAATATTCAAAATAACCTTTACACTCTTATATAACCTCACTTTTTCCCGAACGTGTCACTTCTCAAATAAACTTCCCCTTCCGCGCTTGTAATCGCGCCTTATATACTCCGAAATTAGCTCTAGATCAATCCAGAATCTTCTCCAGCCATAATCTAGAAAAGTCCTTGGCTCTTTCTAGAGCCTTTCCAGTCACCATCAGAGGCATAGGCGTACCATCTCCTTTTCCAAGGGGGTGTAATTCATAACAATACTTATTATTACAATTGTAAGCAAACAAAAAATAATTCACTTTTAAACATGGGATTGTTGTTCACCAACATTTGACATTGTACCATGGGTTTAGTCTAGCATTTATAAGTAGTCGGCGATTATTTATGTCTTCCTTAAGATTTGATATTGCTCCCTCCCGTTACAATGTACAAACTGAGGAAGTCCACGATAACAAAAACCGCCTATTTTCCTTAACATTTTCTGTACGTTGTTGTTGGAAAAATGATTGACTGCCAATGTGACTAGTTAAGTAGATATCTGGATTGATTACATTCCTTGATTTGTGGGTCGATATTTGCGAAGAGCCATAATATATCACGGATGATATATTATTAAATTATCCTGTAAAAAACACATATTTGAAAGGTATAGATTAATTTTCGATAATGTGCCCCAAGATCACACGCTCGCTACACCTCTGGTTAACTGCTGGGGTTAAAAAATCGACATTATACGTACCCTTTACCACTTACCACACCTGCATGTAATTTTCACGTCAAAATGCTTAACAGTTTTATAGATTGCTTGTGTTGAAGCAGACAGACATGAACTTAAAGTTACATAAGTTTTAATCTAGTCTTTCTACTACTTCACTTCCGTATTTTAATACTTAATTGTCAGCCTAATTTTTTCACCTGCTGTTTTTTTAATACAATTCAGACGGTAGGCTCCGAATTTGCTTGAAAGGCTAGTTTTTAATAGCTTTAAAGTAAAGGTCGGCGGGTTTCTTTTCTGAATGTTATGTTTAATAAGCTTCCAGATATGTTCAATGGGACTATTATCTGGGCGATTGCGTGACCATTGCAATCTGTAAATGGGTTATATCCGATCCAGATTATTGAAATTGTCCCTTTAATACAGGGTCTTTGATAACTGAGTTCTTCCAAGGCTATTTGTTTATTTATTTATATATTTGATGCACTAATCAACAGGTAAAAACCCAATTATAAAATTGGAGATATAAACTAAATTAAATATAGTAGATTGTGAATAATAAAATATACAAATATATGAATACATAATTACATATGAATTAAACCAAAAGAAAATTAACTAAACTAAACTTATATATTACATTTTTATACATACATATTTAAAAAACATACAGTTTATGTGAGAAGTATAGTATAAGATGAGGCTAATCGTGTCAATAAAAAGGAACAAAATATTTTAGAGATCGATTCTATATGTTTGTACTTGGTCTAAAAAGTGAATAAACGATTATATAAATTTGAAAGTGAGTCGTTATTTGTTTGCTTATAATTGTATTGAAACATATTCTTTATAGGATTTTGCAAACAGGAAAGAAAACTATAAGAACTAAAATTCCTGAATTCTGGTTATGCTAGCAAATTAAAATCCTAAAATGAATTTGTCTAATTTCTTATTTGTTAATTCTCATTCTAACACTAGCATCCACACAGTCCCCTACGTCCATGCAGATCAACTAGTATCTCACAACCTCCTATGGTCATGAAGATTCAGTTCAAAATGGAAGCAAAGGTCTAAAAATTAATTTATTTACCTATCTTGTCTTAAAAAATTTTCATTCTAATGAATTACATATTATATAAATTATTGTATATACTATACTACAGTGTGTCTACTTAAGTTGGCGGCATATGGAAAACTTTTTTATTTTCAGTTTTAGGAAAAAGAGTTATTCTTTATAAAAAGTTCTGCATGGTTTAAAACCTACAATGCAACAATCAAACCTCAAAATTTATCAGTCATATACAGGGTTTCTCAATAAATATGAATTTGGTACAAGAGTAAAGTGCTTTAATTTTTGACAATATCGAAAATTGTAATTATGAAAAGTTGTTCATAATTAAAAAACACATTGAAATATGCAGTCCTATCCATTTACGTTGAAAAACGAGATTTTTTACTTTTTATAAACTTTTCTCTACAATAGCATTGAAACTTTAAGTGTACACATTAATTACATTTAATCTAGGATGCGCTGACAAGAAATGTTTGACAGTAAACGTCAAGACAACAATTTATAAGACGTATTTGTTTATAAAAATAGGTAAAAATGCCAGCAACATTAAGTAAAGAAGAAAAAATTGAAATTATATTAATCGTGGGTGAAAATTATAAATCACTTCGAGAAGCTGCAGAAATTTTTAATAGCCGGCATCCAGAGAAAAAGATTCACAATGAAACAGTAAGGAAATTATTAAACAAATTTAAGACTTTTGGAGATGTAAGTAATAAATTTCACAACAAACGCCATAAACGGGTTGCTAATGATGAGAATGCTATGACAAATACTATAAGCAAAGATACGGTTTCAAAAATTTTTAAAAAGAAGCCGCAATATATTCACACGTTAAGACCAGGAGATCATGACCGACGCTTTGAATTCTGTTGTGATATCCAAGGAATGTTAGAAGATAACCCATTTATGGCAAGGCATATTCTTTTTTCGGATGAATCAACATTTTCATCAAATGGGACAGTCTCTAGCCAAAACTGCCGTTGGTGGAGTGATGAATTTTACAATCAAAACTCGGGACCAGTATTCATTCAAAACAAACGTGTGGTGTGGAATTTATAAAAATAAAACAATTGGCCCTTTTTTTTCGAGAATCTTTGAATGAAGACCGTTATTGACGCTTTTTAGAAACTGAAATAAATTATTTTTTGGATAACCTTCCCATAGTTGAACGTCAACAGATATGGTTCCAGCAGGATGGTGCTCCATGCCACAGTAAGTTAGATGTAAGGCAATACATTGAAAATAGATTTAATGGACGAGTTATACATCGATTTTCGGAAATGCGTTGGCCACCTCGGTCTCCAGATTTGACCCCACTAGATTTTTTTATGGGGTTACTTGAAACAAAAGGTATATCTTTGAGGGCCATTTACAGATGTTGACCATTTAGAGAGAATCATAACTGAAACGGTTCATAGCGTAACTCCTGTTATGGTCAGGAGTGTATTGAGACTATTTTGTGATAGAACGGTTATGTGTATGGTCAGAGAAGGCGGATATGTTGAGGCACTAGTGAATTGAAGGAAGGGATAATATTCGTTACTACTTATTACAATAAAATAAGTTATTTTATTTATTAATAAAGTTAATTATTGTTATGGTATGTGTTATTCATTTAAATACATCACTAATATGCAATTAAGCAATTGAAGGGTTCAATAATAAGAGAATACTGTTTATCATAATTTTTAATAAAAGTTTCTTGTCAGTGCATCCTAGATTAAATTTAATTAATGTGTACATTAACATTTTCAATTTTATTGTAAAGAAAAGTTTAGAAAAAGTAAAAAAAACTCGTTTTTAACGTAAATGGATAGGACTGCATATTTGAATGTGTTTTTTAATTATGAACAACTTTTCATAATTACAATTTTCGATATTGTCAAAAATAAAGGTACTTTACTCTTGTACCAAATTCATATTTATTGAGAAACCCTGTATATGACTGATAAATTTTGAGGTTTGATTGTTGCATTGTAGGTTTTAGACCATGCAGAACTTTTTATAAAGAATAACTTTTTTTCCTAAAACTGAAAATAAAAAAGTTTTTCATATGCCGCCAACTTAAGTAGACACACTGTATATATGCTGGATGCAGGATTTTTTTTACGTTTGTACTTGAAAATGGCAAGCAAAATAAATTATTGTGTCTAGATGCCGCTTTGGGAATTTGAAAATAAGCATACTTAAAATATCTCCACAGTCGGTGTTATCGTGCAAAACATAATATAATAAAATTAATTATGATGGGTATCTACGGATCTCTAGACTATCTAGGGAAAACCTACAGAGCAGTTCTTCATGTGGGTAACCAATAGCAGGATAAGTCCCATCAGCCTTAAAAAAGCGTGTTTTATATGTGTACATTATAAGTTGGACACTATATGAAGGATATTCAAGATGTGGTCTAACAAAAGTAGTGTAAAGTTGCTTTAATGTGCGTACATTTTCAAAATGTGCGGAGTATCTAATGACAAAACTAGGTGTTCTATACCTTTTAGTAACATCAAGTTCTACATGGTTTACAAACGTTAGTTTTTTATCAAATGTTACATCCAAGTGTATGACTGTTTAATTTAAAATCGTACAGGATAATATTTTGTTTTATTGTAAATGTCATAGCCTAACTTTTGTTTCATTTAATGGTAATTTATTTATCATACATCATGTATTAATACCATCAATGTTGTTTTGTAATTCATAGCAATCGTTTTCATTCGCAATATTTCAAAAAAGTTTTAAATCATCCGCATATAGAAGGCAGTTAAAAGTTAGATTATCTACTATGTCATTTAGAACAAGTTAAAAAAATGGACCTAGGTTTGAACCTTGGGGGACCCCTGACGTGGCTAGAATCTCTAGGACTTATAAAATTCAATAAGTTTACACTCAGAACAAATAAGTTCTAGTACCAAGAACTGGTCGGAGAAAAATAGGGGCATAAACATTTTAGTTAGTAGTTTTAATACGTTTACATAACTTTTACGTCATCGTGCCTAGATTAGGGCAAGGAGATATAAATGAAATGTAGGAAGTTCTTTGTTTTCATTAAATATAAAAAGTGTGAACGATTTATGGCGTTATTTCTTATTCATTAGTCCGACCTTTCATTTTTTATGAAACACTGCAGCAGCCCGGATTCTAGAAAGGAACTGTAAAGATGTAGCATATTAAACAAATGTAGTGTGAAAAAAGCCATAAATAATCTTCGACCTTATTTTTTGAGATAAACATAATTAAAATCAATAATAAATTAGATAATTATTAAATAGGGTGCGGCATATTTTATATCATTTCAAAAAAGGTTATATAACAAATGACAATTTAATAATGTAAATATTCAGGATTTTACAAGATGTATTATATTATGTACGTTTGTAGAATGTAATGCCCTTCGATTAGCGGATGTATTATTTAAAAATTATTAATGGTACTCGAAATGTGTTGCTCTTAATCGACATAAGTACTGGACTGATACGAATTGCACGTAATACGAGTTAGTACAGGAAATAAAGTTAAATATTTGGTGTAGTAACATAACATTAATACATGATTGGCTAAAACTTTGTTGTATTTTAATCAACTGTGACAGTAAGTGTCTAGTTGGAAATGAAATTTTTAATGAGGCGTAAACCTTTTGAATCATATTCATTATATTATATCTTATTAAATCATAAATCTGTACCTATCTAATTCAAGTTTTTCACACTTTGCGTACGAGTATTAGAATGAGAATTGTCAAATAAAATAGACAAATTCATTTTAGGATTTTAATTGCTAGCATAACCAGAACTCAGATTATCGAAAAAATGCAAATATTTCATTAATATTTTTTACATATAGTTTTTCTTTTTAGTTCTGTTTGCAAAATCCTCTAAAGAATACGTTTCATTACTTTGCATACGTTGCAAAGTCTCATTTCCTATATTAGTTGCAAGCTCAGTCTCAATATGTCGTCTGCATTTACCTAAATAACTGATGATTTCATTGGGTCCCGTTAAAGTTTACGATGTTTGGAAAATGCAACCATGCGTTCTAAATCGTGATTTACAATATTTTTCATTAGATCTACATTAACTGGGAAAAAGAATGACAAAGTTGCGTATCATCTGCATAAAGGTGTACTTTGTATTCCTCAGACAGGACATTAAATTGCACATGTATATACTAACAAAAGTGGGCAAAGTATTAAACCCTGCGGAATACCACATTATACCTTTGGAAGATTGATGTATTTCAGTTTTCACAAACTGAACCCCACTTAGTAAATAACCACCTAAAAGCCTAACTGCATTATGAGTAAAATAGACTGTAATATTTCATGGCTGAGTGTATCGAAGGCTTTCGGAAAATCTAAAAATGTCAGTACTGCAGATCTGCAGCTCCAATGAGATCATCAGTTATTTCCAACAGTGCTGTAGCACAGCTATAGCTTGGGCGAAACTCAAATTGATTCTGGGGTAGAAGATCATTACATAATAAAGCATTCTGTTGAAACATATTGTTTATAGGATTTTGCAAACAGCAGAAAAAATAACTATCTATAACTAAAAGAAAAACTTTGTGTAAAAATATTAATGAAATCTTTGCATTCTTTCGATAACCTGAATTCTGGTTATGCTAGCAAATTAAAATCCTAAAATGAATTTGTCTAATTTCTTATTTGACAATTCTCATTCTAACACTAGCATCCAGACAGTCCCCTACGGCCATGCAGATTAAACTGGTATCTACATAACCCCCTACGATCATGAAGATTCAGTTAAAAATAAGAACAAAGGCCAAAAATCAATTTATTTATCTACCTTGTCTTAAAAAAATTTCAATCTAATGGATTACATTTTCATGAAATCTATCATTCTGTTTCCTGGAAATGCTTAACCTTTGAAACATGTTTTGCCCTTATTCTGCAGCTCATCAGAAAGACATAAAGCCACTCATAAAGATGTTTCATGCAAAACCAAGACAACCTCACATATCTATTAGCTAACTAGTATTGGAGCCTATGTACTTGATGCATGTTTAAAAAAGAATTATTATTTGTTTGTTTATAATTGTATTGAAACATATTATTTATAGGATTTTGCAAACAGCAGAAAAAATAACTATCTATAACCAAAAGAAAAACTTTGTGTAAATATATTAATGAATTTTTTGCATTCTTTCGATAACCTGAATTCTGGTTATGCTAGCAAATTAAAATCCTAAAATGAATTTGTCTAATTTCTTATTTGACAATTCTCATTCTAACACTAGCATCCACACAGTCCCCTACGGCTATGCAGATTAAACTAGTATCTACATAACCCCCTACGATCATGAAGATTCAGTTAAAAATGAGAACGAAGGCCTAAAATGAATTTATTTATCTACCTAGTCTTAAAAAAATTTCAATCTAATGGATTGCATTTTCTTGGAAAAGGTGTTACACAAGAAATTTTTCAACTGTTAGGAAAAACACAGTAAAGATGATGTGGTTAAGAAAATGTAAAATAATTGGGCAGTATAAGAGAATAATTTCTTGGTCTGTTTCATCTGCACCCATGGTTAAAGATATTATTGCCATGAAATGCTTCTATCTTAGATAAACAAAAAGAAATAAAAACAGAATAGAAGGAAATGAGTTAGCTGACACCCTTGCAAAATAAGGGCCTGAAGTCCCATTTTTGGGCCTAAACCATTTTGTGGCTTATCTAAGGGGCACACAACGGAGAAGATCCTAAAATGGGAAGAGGAACAGAAAGAGAATCCTACTGGAGGAATACTCCAGGCCAAAGACAAGCGAGAAAGTTCATAACTTATTCAACATAGGGTGCCATAGGGCTTTTTGAACTCGAAAACTCCGACTTAAGGCTGATAACAGGCTTTTTAACAGGTCATTGCCCCTTGAGATATCATATCAAGAACATAGGCAAGGCAGACAATGATATGTGTAGATACTGTGATACTGCAATAGAAACTGCGGAATATATTCTTTGCGAAAGCAAGATGCTAGTTAGCACTAGGCTAAAGTATCTAGAAAAGATGGAACTTACGCCTAGACATAGGAAAATTAGCTCCCAGGGAAATTACAAGTTTTGTGAAAAGCTTGGGAGTCCTGGGCGACAACTATTTGTAGGGTAATTCACAAAGGATCTTCTAGGTATCTGTGAAGAAGGGCTGTTCAGAACCCAGCGACCCTTTAAACAATCTACAATCTACAAAAATGTTTAGAGATGTTCACAAAAAGCAATTAAAAACGCATCATCACCCTTGGTTATTCCACCCCTTAGCGTCGGTAAGGTAGGTGATTTAAAAAATATATTTCGTAAAGTATACATTATTATCTATAAAACTAGAGTAAAATTTTAGGCAGTCATGTGGAAAATAATTTTTCCTTAGTGTTGGGACAATTCGAACAACAGCACCACAGATTGAATTCCAATTGAACTAAATGTATTGTTAAAGAATCGGCAGTACTCGAACAATGCCAGGCACCATTAGATATGTTTATGGAAAAGGCACGTTCGATAATGTCAACGGAGCCGAGGGGATTTGACGGAGGGAATGGGGACACTTGGTTCCAAACTATCAATAGATACGCATGTATTATAATTTCTATTCAAATTGTATTATTTCTTCACTTCGCGGAATATATTATTTTTCTAAAGTACTAGTTTTATTATCATTTCTAACATCAGAAGTCGGGATTCGCTCACGTGTCTGTGTAGTACACAGTACAGTGTAGTGCCACCAGTTATTTTTGGAACCAAGTGTCCTCATTCCCTCCGTCAAATCCCCACGGCTCCGTTGACATCATCGAACGTGCCTTTTCCATAAACATATCTAATGGTGCCTGGCATTGTTCGAGTACTGCCAATTCTTTAACACGGCCTTTCCTGACTACCAGCGTCTTCGCTTGGGCATGACGATTGGAACAAGGTGATTGTACTTTTCTACAAAAGAGAGCACAAAAATATTTGGTGTTCCCCGTCGAATCATTTCAGATCGACAACAAAGCTTATTCGCCCTTTCGGTTTCAAAATTTTGTAGGAAATAGGTGCGACTCATCATTTAAACGGCGTTTGGTTGCCTGGAGGAAATTGGCAAGTTGAGAGGTAAAACCGAATGCTCTTTGGAAAGGATGGGAGCTAATAAGCTATATGATGGCTGTGTGAATAGTGGTAGTATTAAATGGGTAAATTTATGGTCACAGATATTGTAGAGCACAAGCAATATGAGGTTAATGACATAAAAAGAATGTAAAAGTCGCAAGTTCCCTACTGTGGAGTAGTGGTTCAAAAATATGATGCGATGAATTAATTTTATTAATGGTGATTTTAAAAATAAATAATAAGATGCCTTGGTCTCGTTTATCCAGTAAGGTGAGGAAAATAGTCTGGTCTGTCCAGCTGGATACCTTGACCTGGTTTGTCCAGTAAGGTAGGCACCTTGGTCTGGTTAAGTCTTGCAAGGTGGTAATGTGTGAACCTTGGTCTGATTAAGTTATGCAAGGTGTGAGACCATGTTTGTCCTGATCAGGCAAATAGAGTGTCTGTAGTTTTAAGGGGGCTCGACGACCTGATCAGTCGGAGTCCGCGGACCTGAACGTGAGTCGGTTGTCTTGTGGATCTGTATCTCCACATGGCCCATGTTAGGTACCAAAATTGAGTTAGTGTTAAGTAGCTATGTAGCCATCACAATTTTGATTCAAGTGGAATCATGCATGAGGACTTCCACATGAATGAAAATAATCACAAGACAATAATTATGAGTAAGTAAATATTTTTGTGCTCTCTTTTGTAGAAAAGTACAATCACCTTGTTCCAATCGTCATGCCCAAGCGAGGACGCTGGTAGTCAGGAAAGGCCGTGTTAAAGAATCGGCAGTACTCGAACAATGCCAGGCACCATTAGATATGTTTATGGAAAAGGCACGTTCGATGATGTCAAAGGAGTCGAGGGGATTTGACGGAGGGAATGAGGACACTTCGCGGAATATATTGTTATTTTTCTAAAGTACTAGTTTTATTATCATTTCTAACAGTTTTTTAACTCCAGGAAGTTAAAAACAACCAAGCAAAAACAGATTTTTTACGACAAAGAAATCAAACCCAAATTCTCCATTAATTCACTTATGAATATATTATTATCCTGTATAATTAACGAACACGGTATTTTCAGTAATAGAAGTCATTCTAATTAATTTCGACCACGGGTATAATATATCATTATATGGACTTATTTCCAATTGTTTCCCCTCTAAACTAGTAGCCGAATAAGACATATAATTTATATTCACTCAAGGCTATTCCTGCTATGTTATTAAATTTTTTTAAAAGGCCATTAAATGCTTTTTGAGCAATATATTAGGAGCAAATATTGTCTAATTCTTTGATATAAAAAACGGTTTGTATGCGAGTTAACAAACAAACAGCAATGATCGATTATTATTTATAGATATGTTTTTCTATCCTTAATGAGTCATAATTTTGTAAGGAAAACTTTCATTAAATACGCGTGTTGTCGTAAAGCGTAACATACAGGGTGTTAGATACTTATTAAGAGATTGAATACATATTTCAGTTATATATTCCAAAGATCAAAATATAAAAATTGGGCCAAATGTGATTTATTTATTTAGCATAAATCCGATTAATAGCAAAAAACAGAAAATTATAAAAGTTTAATCTATAATAAATTTTCAAATATGTCTCCATCGCCCTCCGGACATTTTATGCCTCGTCTACGAATAGAACGTGTTTGCATTCCCGAGTTCATCTTGATGCTCCTCTTATCCTGATTATTTGATTTATACACATCACTTTTCATTTTATTTCCACGAACGGAAGTCTAACGGTGTCAAGTCTGCCTTGGCGGCCAATTGTAAGACCACTGTGGCCAATCCATCGTTCTGAAAATGTTATATTTAAATGCTGCATGACCAGATGAGAATGTGGAGGAGCTCCATCTCGTACTGATAATGTACAGTATTTTTTATGTTTGCAGGAACATTATCTAATAATGCTTGTAAATCATTTCGCATAAACAACAAATAATTTGTTTTAATAGGTTCTCAAAAATGAAAGGACCAATAAAGAAATTATCGACGATATTAATTTTGATAATACCAACTAGTTGGTGATAAGGGAAGAAGGGAATGACGTGGATATAAATGGAAGGATCTTAAAGGCTTGCAGCGAGTACACGTACTTAGTAGCAATAATATCAACAGAGGGAAACAACCGAAGACATATTCACAACAATATAATACAAGGCAAATATACAGAAGCTAAACTCGATTTGGAGGTCAGAACAAATAAGAAAACCAAGGAAAAAAGTAATTTATAAAAGCGTAGTCCAAAGTATCTAGATGTATTGATCCGAAACGTGGGAAATCGCACAAGAAAAAAACAGGAAAGACTACTTGCGGTGGAAATGGACACGTTGAGAAGAAGCTGTAGGGTATCTAGATTGGAACATAGAAGACAGTGAAATAAGAGAAAGAATGTACAAAGAAGAAACACTTTAAAAAATATTGCTTCGGTATGGACACTTAAGGCGTATAGGTGGCCTCAACGAGAATGACAATGGTTTCCTCCAGGAAGAAGCAAAAAGGGTAGACAGGCAAGAAAATGGATGTAAGGGGTGATGGATGCTATGGACAGAAGAGGTATGAATGAGAATGAGCGTTAGGATGCGAGTAATGCCCAATTAGCTGTAAAGCCACTCATTGTGTATATATCAACGATACCACACTACACATTAACTGAAAACGATGCTGAAAATTTGTTTCAACTATTGCATGTAGATTTTTGTCAAACCATCGATGAGAGTTACCGGTATTGTTGATGCCTTCACGAATAATTGTAGGTAGCTTCACAAGAAAACATGCAACGATTAGCAATTATCCGCCTGTAAAATTACATACATCTAGGTCTCTCGGTTGCAGATGCTGAACCCGTGTAAGTAGTATGGGTACAAGCCATGCTCATGTAGTGTGAGGATTACTGATTGTTCTTGTATAAGGAATTTCAAGCTGGGTAGCCATTCTTCATGAGCTAGTACCAGGGCTCTCTAAATCAAAAATATTTTCAACTTTATCTGAATCTTGTCTAGGTGCTCTCAGAGCACTGGAAAGTTTACCACTGTTTACCACTGTTGCACAATGTGTTGATTAATATTTGATAATTCAAAAGTACTCAATTTGGAAATGATGAAGAGTAATAAAAGTTCATTATAAATCATATAAAAACATAGTCAGTGATAAAAGCACAGCTTACCAATAGAATGTTTTATTTTATTTTATTCATACACTATCACAGTACAAGACCATTTGCAAGATGGAAATCAACACATACATCATACAAAAATTACTTAAATTTACTAACATACATTTCTATAAGGATATACAACAATAAAACAATATAAATATTAGAGAGAACAGATAGTTGAACTTACTTACAATAAAGAGAGAACAAAAATACATACATATATGATTTAGACATAATCTCCTATTTATTATGTGGCTGTGGTTATAGCTAGAGCACATGCTGTAGACTGGTGAACACTTAATATTAGTCCGGGCTATAGCAAGGTAGAAGGTTTGGTTTTGTCTTGAATTTATTCGCGGAATATGGAAACTAAGTCTTTGGAGTATCTCACTATAGCTAATATCATAACGAATCACCTTTTTTTAAAAATGTATGGCAAAGTCGTTGCGCTTTTCAGATAGGTTACTCAAAGAAAACATTTGAAGTAAATCGTTTCGTGGAAAATCGATTGGTAGATATATACCATGAGACTCTAGATATAGAAATTTAAGAAAATTTCGTTGCACATCTTCTAATTTAAGACTATGAATGTTACAGCAGGGCTACCAGACAAGAGACGCATACTCTAATTTAGATCGCAAAAAAGAAAAATATAATAGTTTTAATGTTCAGATATTTGAGAAATCACGACCATTGCGTATAATAAAACCAAGTGTTTTATTTACGTCGCAAATTAACGTGTCTATATGACTGATAAAGCTAAGTTTTTTTTGTCAAAAATTACTCCAAGATCTTTAAACGAGGACGGTCGAGTTAAAAGTTCGTTTTCTAGAGAGTAGTTAACTATATAATTAATATCCTTCGTGGAAAATGTCATTATGTTACATATGTGAGATTGTTCTCGACACACCAAGCGCTGAGTTTAGATACTTATGTTAGAGATTCTATTTAGTAGCTTGATGTCATCGGCATACATTAAAAAATGCTCAATTCTAGCTCATATGCTATACCATTGATACATATATTATACAAGAGTGGCCCAAGAACAGACCCCTGAGGTACACCGGAACAAGATAAGTAATCAGTAGACCTGAATCCATTATACGAGACGTACTGTTTTCTATCTGACAAGTATGATTTTAAAGAGTGCGTAAGATTCTGTGAAACTCTAATGTTAGACATTTTTTTAATGAGGATGTTATGATTAAGCCTGTCGAATGCTTTTGTGAAATCAAAATATATTACATCTGTTTGAACTTGCATATCAATGGACTCAGATAATATATTGAGTAGCATATATTAAATTGGTGGTCGTAGATCGGCCTTTCATGAATCTATGTTGTTGAGAGGAGATATTGTTTTTGACATGCGGGTATATGCAATTATTTAGCGAAATTGCAAAAGTTATGCCAAAGTTACAAATTATAGTGATTGGTCTGAAATTTTTTTATACCATTTTTGTTGCCCTTTTTCTAAACGGGACATACTTTAGAATATTTCCAGATATCAGGAAAAGAACAGTATTTTATAGCCAAATTAAATAAAATATTAAGTTCATGGGCGAATATATAATACAATAAAAAAAATTACTAATAGGCTGACGGATTATGTTTTTATAGGATTTCCATTTATAATGAGCTTTCATTACTCTTCCTCATGTTCAAATAGAGTTTGCACCATTGCATTGTGTCGCATTCGAACCAAATATGAATTAAATTCACAGTTAGTCACGTCTTACCTTTTCCTAGCATGACATATTACGCATAACTTGTATTTCATATTGCATTTTATTAGCTACTGCATCATTTATCTACAGGATAAGTCGTTGATATTTTAAATAAATAATCACACAAATATTTATTTTAATGTTCTTCGGTTCCGTTGTACAATTCGCAATAAAAGTAGTTAAGATTATTTTTTTTGCGATAAAGAGCTTGTCTACGCTACGATAGACAGTACATAGTAATAAAAACACACCCCGTATGCAAAATATCTGAATTTATTAGTAATTTCTCTTACATAGGACGGAACTGTTTATCGAACGGTACCAAGGTTATATTTTTTCATTATCTGGTATACGGGATATTGAAATCGACGATTACGTTTAGTACCTAGTAGTACTTACTGTATCTTTCCGTCAAATATTTAACAACAATTTCCAATATCCATTTTTCTTACTTTTATAATATTAACCCTGTAATATTATAAAAGTAAGAAAAACGGATACTGGAAGTTGTTGTTAAATATTCTACGGAAAGATACAGTCTTAAAACGCCAAACGTGCAGGATCGTCCTTTTTAAGTTAAAATAAGACATTTTTATCTATAAAATTGTTTTTCAACAATGCACCCTCTCCGAACCAGAGAAAAAAACCGCTGCCCAAGGAATCACTACTTCCACATCCAGATTTTTCATCCAAGTCACTTTAAAGGAAGCATCTTCACTATATTTGCACTCTAGTATGTGGAAATTATTGGTCATAGAATTTTAATAATATTTGGGGTAGATGTCATAGAAAAGGCTGAGGCGTTGGTTTCTACCATATACGTTAAAAATGAAGTTTTTAGTTTACCTTACTTATTTTCCCCTATTCATAACCTACCACCCACCTCTTCATTGAAATAATTTCAATCAGATGTTATTACAATACACATGTGTACTAACTTTCAAGTGAATATCTCAATTTTATGTTATCAATCCCATTAATAATGGAGCGGAGGTGGTGGGGTTTGAAAAATATTAGAATGAAATCTGAGCCCTTGGTTTCTAGTATATACACCAAATCCCAAATTTCTGTACTTTTACTAGCTTGATTTACTTATTTTCCCCTATTTACTCCCATTTAACCCCTAACCCTTCTTCAACGGAATCATCCCAAAATATAATCTAGTTCCAGATGTCGTTATAATACATACGTCTACCATATTTCAAGTGAATATCTCAATTTTATTTTATTAACCCCTTTAGTAATGGAGGAAAAATATTATAAAAAATGTTGAGGCCTTGGCTTGTAGTAGTGCATACATCAAATTTCAAGTTTCCGTACTCTTACCAGCTTGTTTTACATATTTCCCCCTATTTACCCCCCAACCCTTCACCGAATATCTTCAAAAAACAATCCAGTTCCAGATATGGAATATATACGTGTACAAAATTTCAAGTCAATATCTTAAACCGTTCCGGAGAAAACGTGCGGACAAAAAAGTTACCTATTTCAAGAAAAAAAATGTTTGAACATTTTTTTACGATTACTATACTTCCAATCCAGTACGTGGATGTGGAGGTAAATCAAAAGTAAATTAGACAATGTTTGTATGTTGTTGTATTTATACTAAATGCATATCAAATCTTTCGTATTTGAGATGGGCTCGTTTGTCCAAAATACTTCAAATTTCAATTCTAATAACTGATTACATAAAAGCCGTCGTTTGACTATTTTATACTTTGGATTTCCTATGATCAATAACTAAAGTTTATTAGGAATGTAATAAGTAAGACACTTGAATGCTTTTGAAAGATTAGAAATAGCAAAATGTATAACAATATGAATAGCGATAAAAGTATTATCCCAAATATCACGTTTTATTAGTACATCACGGACCACGATTAGTCGAGCCGAGACAGAGTTTAGGTAGGGATAATGGGATTGGTAGAATTCATTGTACCATGACATTAGTTAAACACAAATACATCACACACTCTTAAATTTACCTTAATATTAATTATCTCCACCTGATGACAACATAGTCGGCGAGGCGCTCATCGAATATAATATTCGAGAATAGTAGTGTTCGAGCCCTCTGATGTTCGCTTATACAAACTACTTCATTGTATGTGGATTCCAACTTAATAATTGTGTATTCTAACTTTACAATTGTGTATTCCGATAGAGAAAACAATACTAGCATGGCTTTTCTACGCTCTCGTACTGTAAAATCTGACCTGATTTTACAGTGTCCTCCAAAAAATCTGCACCATATGGAAAACTTTTTTATTCAATTGTTTTCTCTTAATGGGTTTCAGCAAGATAACCACAAAATTGCCAAAAATGTTTGTCATGTCACAACTATGACATCTCCAAAATGTCATTGGAAATTTAAATATATTATTTTGATAAATAAGGACATTTCAGGCAATTTTAAAATTTCTAATGACATGAAGATGTCATAGTTGTGATATGACAAATGTTTGTAGCGATATTATGGTTATTAATCTTGCTGAAAATAATGCTGAAACCCATTAAAAAAACAATTGAATATAAAAGTTTTCTATATGGTGCAGACTTTTTGGAGGACACTGTATAATTTGACAAGGTATTCTTAATTTAAGAAATTTCGTTAACCATTTTGTTGGTGGTACAAAGATTGCTTGTAAGGGACGTTTTAATTATTCACGAAGGTTAAGATTTAACTTTATGCCTGAATACAATTTTTGCTATGTCTATAAAATGGTAATATTCAATGCAATGGGTTAACGCGCCTGTATTATTATTGTTAATTAAAATTGAGTGTTTATGTCCTTTAACTCTGTTGTCTATACTTCTACCACTCTGGCCAACATAATGCAGCATTACAATCCTTACATTTAATTTCATATGCACCAGATTTTTTAGGTTTGTTTATTTCCTCTACATCATTCTAGATCTTCCTAAAGTTTTATTCACATTTATCACAAAAATACCTAAATCATTAATTATTTTTGGAAACCTTGTCACTATATTTTGGAATATAGAACTGTATTTAGTGGATCTACTTAGTGAACAGGCCTGATAAAGGTGAATGGTCAACTCTGAAATATCACCCGCGCCTTCGCCATAATTTGAAAACAATACATAAATCTCAAAATCAAGTGATTAAGACAGCTTTTCACATATTTAAATTAGAAACTTCCTTTTGTAAACCTCCATTGCAGCTGCTAGATACCTTAAATCATTCTATTTACGGTCGGATTTTAATAACGTTCTAGCGATCAACGGATTAACAAGGCATAAGATTAGGAATTTTAATAAATTCCGCACAATAACAATGACAAAATGTAGTGTATACCACACGCATATTTATATGCATGACTAAGTAAATCAAATCACCAAATCCCGAGATATAAATCTCAATTAGTAGATGCCCAACGCCTTATTCTGTTAGTATTTAGATAAGGTCAGTCAACAATACAATTTTTTACGCGCGGCTTACGGCAGGCATTTGCATAATGAAAAAATAATGAATGCTCAGCTGACGTATATTATTAATCTGTACAGTGAGTGATCCAAATACCTTTTATTGAAAACACGTAGGACTAGAATTCGAGTATCGTTGTGCATAAAACCAGTTAGAAATTGGGATGAGCCTTATGACTATCCATATTTTTATTATACTCTTCTCAAATACAAAACGAAGAGTATATTCCATTCTATCGCCACATTTCTAAAACCAGTAATATCGCTCGTAGGGAAAAAAATTCATATCACTGTGTTGGTGATCGAGTTGTGAACAACTTTCAAAATATCTGTCCATCTGTCTGTCTGTCCGTCTCACACTGGTCGAAATCATTAATCTAACTGTGAAAAAGTCAAAAGAAGTATTGCGTTTATAATTTTAATTTGCACCTAAAAATACTTACACTGTATTGAAAATTGGTTATAAATACAGGGTGAAACAAAAATTAAAATAATTAAATTATGTTAAGAACTATCAGAATTTTCATTGAAATCTTCTTGTAGAACTTGTACAGATTCTTCATCAAGAGATGGCTGGAACAATAAGCATTTAACTTCATCATCAAGGACTCTAATATTATACGATCCAGCACGAGTTGTTCGAGAAATAGAGGGTATTAAAGGATCCGAGGAAAATTAAAGATTAATTAATAAATCGGTCGTTGTTTGCGCTCTAGAAAATCGTCTGGTATGGTGCTCTCTATATCTTCTAAACTGTAAATTGCTGGTTTCTATTGCTTCTTCCGAAAACATACCGATAGGCCAAACAGCAGATTTTATATCTGCTCCGTGGATGAGCAGTTTATGCATACTAGAGGGCATATTATACCACGGATATAGATCCACATACCTTAGGGTTCGTCCCATTTTGCTGCCGGATGGTCCTGGAAATGGTAGGTTGGTGCTGAGGAAAAAATGTGACATTTTCATATAGCCACTTAGCTTCACGCGCCAACATTCTCTTAATTGAGCGACGAGACTCTGTCCATTTATGGGCCACTTTGCTATTAAAATTATTAACTTGCCGCTTAATATACATGTCCTTATCCTCAATTTTCCTGTACAGCCTCAATTTATCATAAACATGCCAAAATGAGGCTGAATTTGCATGGTTTTGAAAATTTAAAAATTAAAATTGTTCAAATGGAACAAACCACAATAATATACATTATCTACAAGGAAGTGTTGTAAGCTACAAAATTTCTTGAAACACGTTCCGCTAGTTTGAAATAAAAACTCATCTAAAAGGATCGTGTGCGTCTGGAGCTCCTAGTTTGGACCACCCAGTACACCAAATAATACAATTTAATTAAGGTCAGGCTTTTAACACTTCGAAATGACATGTTTTGACACCCCGCTGTAAAAGGTGTATGCATAAAATTAGCCCGACAATACGTATGTAAATTTAATAAAGTCGATAAATAATACCGATATTTCCTACTAAAAAAAACTCGTTTATGTGTGCTTATTGTGTAGATAGACTTAGTGCATACGTTCAGCATTCTGTTCTAATATATTAACATTAACGTGGTTGTCGCGGTTATTCAGCGGTATTAAACACTTCAAAATAATCTACCGGTATCAAATTATAACTTTGTTGCCAGGGCCGGATCGGGCGAAACAAATAGGAAAATGATTACGATTTTGATTATTTAAAAATCATGCAACAGGTAACAGATCAGAATATTAACAAAAATAAATGAAATATTTGTGAATTAAAAGATTATACAGGTTATTCCAAAATTTTACGAACGAAATTTTAACAGTGGAGGGGCCAAAACAAAACATTTCTATATGTATACATTTGGAGTACTTTCTTGCACAGAAATCAAAAAGGTAGATGAGTACAGTCACAGACAATAGAATAATTGACAACATGTGGCAGTTTACTGCTAAAATTTAGTTGTTTGTATTGAGATTATTGGGTGTGACAAACGTCAGGATATAAGGTGTTAACTTTGACAAGCTCCTTTCGTTTAATGTTCATATTAATACGATTGTGCGTAAAGCTGGCAAATCGTACGAATTTATAGTGATTTTTCGAATACTGACACATCTAAAATATTGTATTGTTTCAAGGTCAAATCGAAACTTGATTACGCCTCAATTGTTTGGTGCACTGCAATGTCTGTATTTTATAACCGGGGGTACTTACTCCGAGGTCAGCTTCCAACAGCAAGAACTACTCGATAAGTACTCCTTCAGTAGCCTAAGCTAATTTTTTTGCACAGGGAGATTAAATTCAATTAAAAAACGCTTCGTTCAAGGTTAAACGTAACAAGGACTGTTTAGTAGAACACATAGCCGGAGCCAGCCAGACATCCACGGTACAATGTGGTGTCAAATGAAGGACTGGACGCAATGAGCCAGATCAACTGAAAATAAAAAGGGAACTGCCTAGGCTATCTACGCATATGGTGAATAATAATTCTAGTAAACAGGTGAACAACTCTCAAAGGGAAATATTAAAACGTATTTACTAAAAAAAAGGGTGGCTAGCATTGGTGGAAAATTGTTTTGTTGTTGTCACAGGAAAACACGACAAATAAAAAACTTAAAGTAGTACACTAGGACCAAAGCAACGATATTGGTCTCTTATCTTGAGTTTAAAACGTTCGGGTTTATTTAATTCTTTTATAATTAGGAAACATTAGTTTAGGAACACAAACAAGCAACAAAAACGTATAAAAGAAAAAGAACAAATGGATAGAACCGAACAAGTTAGATAATGAATGCAGTTTTGGCTAATATTTAAGAGACTACCGGAGAATCAGCTGCGCCTGATATGGTAGTATATGTTTAATTTAAAATGGTGCATTATTCTCTCTTATTTGTGTTATGTTGCTCAATAGCGGTTTGATCAGGTAGAACTTCGGAAAAATTGAGCGGACATAATCCATTAGTGGCGTAATATCATTGCAGCGAGCATTAAGGAGATGTAGCTTCAAGACTTGCTCAGGAAGATGTTGCTATCGGTTTTCCTCAGAGTTTAGCAATTCGCAGAACTACATCACAGCAAATATTGATTTTTAAAGTATTACATGATATAACAGATTGTGGCGTCATCATAAGTTTACTAATTTTCGGATACCCTGGACCTGGTTCTAGACAAAGCTCATTATTCTATTTGTCAACCCCCAGAATCAATGTTCAGAAATTCCCGCCACCCTACAAAATGTGTGAAAACTATAATAAATAATCTTCAAGACCAAATTGATATCGTTCATTACAATGTAGTTGTAATAAAAACATTAACCGTATAAGCCAAAATTTTATTTTGTCTGTTTCTGTTTATTTTAGATCCTTGCTTCAATATTTCTTTGGCATATATTTGGAAATACTTATTATATCCTGCCCAACTGAAATACTCTATTGGATAATGCATTATTAAATAAATAAACAATATACATTTACGGGTCCAGTATAGTACCTTGTGGAACATCACTTCGGTGCAAGTGGTTCACGAAATGTCTGCCACTTATTTCTCCATAATATTAAATTGTAATTAATGGTACTAATATATTACATCTGATTATAGTACAATAAACATGTCAAGGATCATTCAATTTTACCAATGTTCGATGAACAACCAATACCCATATTTGTTTATTTTGATTCATTTTCATGGATCTTCCTACTAAGTCCGGTACTGATTTGGTGCCTTCTGTTTTTAAATTACTTTGTCAAGTTGCCGTTTAAAGCAACATTTAGTACCGGTGGTACCTACGATATGTTAACGATATTAAAATAAACAATAGAGTTATTGTTCTCCTCATGTTTAAAATAAATTGATTTATCACCACTTAATGTATTAATCTCGTAACAAGTTAATTAGTGATTCATGTATGTATATGACACCATATATAAATATGGTTTATATATTTTTAACATAAAATCATCAGTGTTTTTGGGGGCGGTTCGGTGACTGCGAATCTGAAGTGTTAACAATACTCATTTCAAATTTTCTTTAAATAGAAAAATGTGTTCTAATTCCTAAAAATGCAGTATTCGTAACGCAGGGCTAGCTAGTGACATACATAACTATGAACACCTATAGAAAATTGTACATAGATAAGGTTTTTGATATGATCGATCTCGTCACTATCTTATTAAAGCTTGCTGATGTTGGAATGCATAGAAATTTTTATTTATTTGAATCATATGTAAAAATGTGTGTTAGACAGTACCTTAGATAATTATACTCAAGTATATTTCCACATCACGTATACCCCAAGGATTCTATCTAGGGTCATTGTTATCTCATATTTATGTGAATTAAACCTTTAGAAATTTCAGATTTTCTACGCTCATGATATAAGGAAGTTAACTGTAAAAGCCTCCCAAGAAAATTTTTTAAACGGAAGGTTTTTTTATATACTCGATCGTCTAAGTTTATTGACGTCGGAATACATAGAAATCTTTATTGTTTTGAATCAAATGAAAAAACATCTGCGTCAAGCAATACCTTAAATAATTATATTCAAGTATATTTTTATCTCTTCAGGTTTACCGCAAGGACTCCATTTAGGTTCCCAACAAAAGTTGTAGCTCGTCTTTTTCTCTACAAAAAAGGTCTTTACAAATTTTTGTCCTACTTAAGCCGTTAAGAAGATAAATCGGGTTTTCCACTTATAGTTTTAGGCCGGGCTCATCGATCGATAATTCTTACTATTCAGAGCCTCTAAAAAAATGAAAATAGCATAAAATGTAGAGAAAAGTCTCAGCTTTAATGTGGAACTAATCACAAAATTCATAAAAAAAATTATCAAAGAGAAAAGTGTCAGAAGATGGCTTAGTAAACTTTGTACAGTTGATCCACAGATTTATTCATATCTTTGCCGGGAGTCGTTAGAATGATAATTAATTTTGCTTATATATTCTTATGTAAGGATGTATTAATCCAATTAACATTTTATTGCAATTACTTTTGTTGTAAAAATATGCCTTGCGATCAAAGTAGAGGGTATATTTCTCATCGATCAATCACCTCCAAATTTTGGAGCTGAGTTCGCTATATCTTAATTAATAATAATAGCACAGTCTTAATTTTTGGATTATAGGTACAATAAAACATATTCTTTCGAATGACTTAAGAGTTTTTTAAATGCATGCAGTACTTCAGTCTCCATTTTTCATACACGTTCAGAAAATGCACAATCATACAGTAAAACATATACAACTTATTTGTTTCTTAACATTCTTCAATGAAATTTTCACAAAATATAGGCTAAAGTGTGTGGAATCGAATCCATGCAGTGAAAAAGCACCCATTGTTACGGGAGAAATAGAGAGGATGCATAAAACTCAAAGATATGAATAAATCAACTGTATAAAGTTTACTATGTCATCTTCTTACACTTTTTTCTCTATGATAATTTTCTTTATGAATTTTGTGATTAGTTCCACATTAAAGCTGAGACTTTTCTCTACATTTTATGTTGTTTTCATTTTTTTAGCGGCTCTGAGTAGTAAGAATTATCGAGTGCAAAGAATGCATCATTTCATTCTAATCCCGGAGATGATCCTTTTATTAATTTTTGTGAGGTTTTTACAAAATGTTGCCTTCATTGCCTGTACTATTTTTTTAAATAATTATTTTAGCAGATTGAAAAAGTGTAATAAAATTAGGTTCTACAACGTACTCATCCTTGCTTTTCGAAAAATATCTATTTCTTCAATTAATAATTAAAATGAAACTTAGAGGCAGAGAAAAAGAAAACATAGATATACATATGGTTTTCCTTGTTTCAGATATTCCTAAATGTAATGTGATAAATCCACCAGATATCAGCTTATCCTTAACAGACCCCACCAGATCTCTTACTTCCACAGCAGCTCTATTAGCCTTACAGAAGATAAAGGACGCATCTTTGTAAGTAACTAAATCGGTTCTCATTTATTTATGAATAGAAATATTTAGTTTTCTTTGACGTTTTCAGATCAATTTCGAGAACACCGATATTGGAATCGTCGCCCAGCAAGTCGAATGCAATAAACAACAACAACATCTACGAGGATAACAGAGTGCCGGACGTGACGATACGTCGAAGAAAAATACACAGATGCGACGTTGTAGGTTGTCACAAAGTCTACACGAAAAGTTCACATCTCAAGGCTCACAAAAGGACGCATACAGGTTAGTCTATCTATATATTTAGGTTATGTATGCTATTTGGAGCCATTGAATAAATACGTTCGCTATCAGGGAGGGGAGTGGTAACCAAAAGATGACAAAGTGAACGTTGGTGAGAGGAGGGGCTCACAAAAAGCGAACGTTCTCAAAAAACCAACAGAATATTTTTTCAAGAAAATGTAAATTTTTATTCTTAAATATAGAGATGGGGGGGAGGGGTTGCAAACTAATGTTCGTGTGAGGCGGTCTCATGTTGAACGGCTCCTTTGAAAGAAATCCGTTTAATTCTCTTGCCAACCGGTAGAAAGTACAAAAATATAAAAACCCGCCGTGATTAAAGGAAATTATTGTCTTCTTAATTTAAAGCATTGCATTGTTGTAATTCCGTCAAGTTAAACAAAATTAATTGGCTGACTAACCAAACACTGACACAAAATCATTTTGTTTTCATAAATTATCGTGGAACAGTAATTCTATTCTACAAATTTCTTATTGGTGACCTCAAGAATTCTTAGTTTTCGAGATATCGGATGTTGAAATTTTCAAAAAAATGCCGAATTTTTCTAATACTATTACTTATTATTAGTGCAAATATTTAAAGCAAAGGAAGGTAGATAAGGCACATTTTTGGCCCCCGACGCGACAGAACTAAATAAATATATATATTTTAAAAATTTTTGACACTTAATGTATGAACTTTTACTGGTTCTATGCCTGTTTTTTGTCTGAAGACTATTTTGGTATGTTATACAAGATCTGAAACATATGCTACTTAGCAAATTTTAATGTACTTCGACATTTTTTAAACAATTTTTTTTTTTTATAAGAAGCGTCATAATACCAGCCTAATTTTCATATGGTTCACTTTATTTTTCAAATATTAACATATATAAAAACTACGATAGTGTTATGATGGCTTCTTATCGAAAAATGATCAGATTAATTTAAAAAATATTGAAATACATTAAAATCTGACAAATAACCTATGTCTCAGATCTTGTATATTAAAATAGCCTTCGGACGAAGAACAATCATGAACCAGTAAATTTAGGTCCTAAATTTTGTCAAAATCCTCAAAATATTTTCGAAAAAAGAAATTGTTTTACTCCTACCTGCCGGTTAATAAGAAATTTGCGAAAAAAAGCTATATTTCCTATTGCCGTAGTGCTGTTGTCCGTCCTGCTTAGGTTTATTTCTGGGCACCACAAGATGTCCAAAATGTCTATGGTTTATTTATTTTCGTGTCCGAGCCAGGGCCGTCGAGAGAAATTCGGAGTCCGGGGGGGTGGGGATATTTTTCTATAACCGAAAATAAATTACACTAGCGGCCAAATTTGAAGAGCAGGGGGAAAATTACACCAGCACACGAAAGTTTCAGATAAAACCATTTCCATCTTCAACTTTAGCCGCATTTTCGAAAAATTCGGGCGATATCCGGGCCCCCCCTCAAAAATGCCCTGCCCGGGGGAACCACCCCCGATCCCCCCTCTCGACGGGCCTGGTCCGAGCCCCTGATAAATAAATGAGCCCCGGGACAGTTACCTCAGCTATTCAACATAGATATGTGGATTATCTGTACTCACATTCGTACATTTTGAGGAAGATGAAACCACGCTTCATCGGAAAAAAGTTTAGTAGGTCTTCATTCATTAAAATATTTACTATCTACTGGTGGTACGCAAGACGCCTGGAGCGGTCTGTCACCAAAACAGATTGATATAACGCAGCATGTTTTTGTTTACAATCGTTCGGTATGTTCTATGAGAAAGTCCAATGTCCTGAGAGAGTTGTTTCAAACGTTTTACAGGCCTTATTACATACATTGATGAATGTCATTAAGAACTTCTTCTAAACCAACGATTGGCCTATCAGCACCTTTTTTATGAGTAACAGCCGGTTAAGCAAACGCACCAATACAATTATTAACACATGCATAAAAATCTGGGAAGTCTTTCTGAAAATCGTCCAAACAGGAACGATGACTACATTCTCAAATTACATTAATTTTACCATGCATGCTGGTACACCGTTTGTACCACGCAAACTGTACCGTCTAACGCATGGTGGTGCGAAATACGTACTACTAGTTCAAACTGCTTATTCTAAACATCTTTGTTGCACTTTATAATTCCCACTAACGGGATGCGGTGGAAAATATTTGAAATATTCGGCAACAGATGAAGAAACCAATGAAATTTGCATCCCATTTGTAATTCCTCAGATTTATGGCAGTTTTTATAGGGCTGCTTATTCCCCTATGTTTACTTATTTTTGTTCAGTGATTTGGCCCGTGTGTTTAACTATTAGTCGCTTTCTACATTTTAAAAGTGTGGACAGTATTGCTTGATTTATATTAACTTATAATTTTAAACGCATTCAATAGAAAAACTTGATGTTGTTATGGTGAATTACATGTACCACCATGCAAATAAAATAGAATACGGATTGCATACAGAAAGTGGACACGTTTAAGGATACACTGACTAATGACAGAAAAAGAGTCGTTGAACGAAATATATATATATGCATATTCAAAACAGTGATACTGAAGAGGCACTTCCACGGTCGATGCTATTTTGGTAGAAGAGTGCGAATCAGAATCTGAGCAGGGACTGGCAATATGGTTGTGAAAAACCGTGATTCCTCTATTCACTAACTGTTGAAAAATAACGTATAGATTTTTCAAAACAGAAAACTAGCGGTTTCCTTAGAAATTCAACAGTTTCATTAAAAAGTCAGCAATCTCTATATCTTAGGATCATTTTTTATGGTTTCTATGCACATTGAAATACATTGTTGCAATTGTTCTAAAGCTCTTCCGCACCAGCTGCATTTCCACCACTTTCTCCATACACCAAGTGCATATCCGCGTACTCTGGATAAGTGTAATCTCCCATAATGTCCAAAATCTGCGTTTTAAAACACCACACTAAACTGTGAATTGACGTTATCAATAAAGAAAACAAAAAGAAAAACTAGGTCCAAAATCCAAAAAGTAACACAAAAAGCACGAACGAGAAATAGTGTCTTACATAACCAAGTACTAACAACTTGAACGATAAGTCAATAAAATAAATTTTAACAGAGGTGGCACAAAATTCAAAAAGAACAAAAACAACAGACAAAACCAAGGAACGGGTAGGGCGCGTCGTGTGGTACGTTATTTACCAAGTAAGGACACAGACTGAAATTATTACTTGAGAATATTGCGCGTAATAAGATAATTTGGTCGTGAGGAAGCAAAAAACATGGCGGTGTCCTCTGTCGGTCGCTTTTAACTGCTTTATCGGCATGCTTTTCGATTATCTCTTAGGCGCACCATACTTATTTGCACGAATGTCAGAGTGTGCCAGCAGTTCTCAAACTATGTTATTAATTATTTTGGAAATTTTTCTTTATTTTTTTCTCCAAAACTATGAGCTTTAGACCCCATGTTATATAAGGTTTTTTTTTTTGTCTTGTCGTTCCCTAGCACTAGTTTTTTTAATGACATGAAACTAATTACACCCTGTATATAAAATTGCAATATTGGTGAATTTATGTTGAAGTTTATGGTGGCACTAACCTTTCGCCATCAATTAACAAATTGGTAAGGTGCCAAATGTGCCAAGAATCAATAAAACTGTTTTATCTGTATACTTTTTAATAGCCAACTTTTATAACATGTCACCATTTAAAAACGCCTTTTTGAATTTTTCTGCTACCTACTATGAACCAAGTTCGGAGACGCTCTGTATATTATAATAAATATAATTTTATCATAACATAAAATATATCGAGAAGTGTATGTAAACATATATTTTTATGGCAAGGTTTTGAATAAGTCTTTAACTAAACCTTCCAGCAGTTCATCTGGTGGCAGCTTTTGTTGACTACGTTATCAAATACGGGCAATTAAGAAAGGCGATGAAATAAAAAACGAAATTAATCAATCAGCTCAAGTGCTGATTCCAATCAATTGGATAATATCATTATCTAATTTCGAGGAATAAAAAAAAAAATTAATATGTTAATGTTTTCATTAGGTATCTAATTAAAGCAATATGTAGATCCATATAAAGGCATGGTTTCATTAAAATATCAGGACCTTTATACATAAAAGTTCATTTGTGAACTGTTTTGATAGTAATTAAGTTTTTTGCCCAGCGCCATAAAAAACGGTGCTCAGTATGTTGTCAGTTTTCACACATACTACATTTCCATATTGTTTTTTTGTTTGTATATCCGCATTCAACAGTTTAAAGGCAGGCAAATAATTGATTATCCATTGTTCAATTGTGTGGAAAGATACCTAAAAAAATATTTTGAAAATTGATATTTAATAATGAAAGTAACTAGACGTCAACGAGATCCTTAGATTAAGCTTTCTAGTAAAACACATTTATTTATATTCGTCAATGTTTGGCCAAAAATGAGAAAAATAGATGCAACCTATGTTAAGTTTTTGCAGGACTTTTTGCAAGTTAAGGCAGTCATTTAAAGTACCATGATATCAAAATTTCGCTTGGTCAAAGATGATCATGGAATTAATAGTTAATGGAATTTGGAAATACAGTCAGCACTTATGTTTGGACGATTTTCAGAGGCACTTCCCAGATTTAACAGTAATTATAAAATAATTTTTATGCACGAGTTACTAATTGTGCTGGTGTGTGTCGTGAAACTGGCTAGCTGACTCACAGAAAAGGTACTGGTAGACCCACTTTTCGTACCAAAGACGTTGTTTATGACGTTCGTCACCTTATGGAATAAGAGCCTTGTAAAACTTTTGAAACGTCTCTCTCAAGAGAAGAACTTGGACATGCATCCATATAAGATGGAATCAATCAATCTCATTTGCCGACAGACCACCCCAGACGTCTTGCGTGGTGCGTCAATAATTTAATGAATGATGATCCGCTAAATTTGACATTATTTTCTGATGAAACATGGATTTATCTTTCGGGGTACGTTAATTCTCAAAATACACGGATGTGGACAATATGCATATTTATGTTGAATCTCCGCTGCATCCTGAAAAAGTTGCTGTTTGTATGATAGCTTCTTGCAAGAGAATTATTGAGCTCGTTCTTTCAATTTCACCGTCAATGCTGGAAAGTATAGAAAGAGCATCTCTATCTATTTGTTCAACAACTACATGATAATGAACTTCAGTATGGTTATATTCTGCAGGACACAACAATACAGATGGCCAGATGATATATTGCTGTTTTACTATTTAAAATATCTGATCAACAAATTAATGTTGTGGTAAGACAGTACATAACTAAAGTAAAGAAACAAATATTTGTTATAATCTAACAATACTAGAACATTGATATTAATCATTCGGAATCACTAATGGAAAGTAAGATATCTTGTGGTGGTCGTGTTTTAATATGCTAATACAAGTCTTTTCACTTAGGTTCAAATTTAAATTTAAAATAAGTTTTGAAGAAGATCTTTGCACATGATTTTATGAAGTCTTCAATGCGGGGCACATTAACATTCTTAACACTTTATTTTCGAATGTTTGCATCTTTTTAATATTAGTTTTGCAAGCAGTTCCCCGTATCACACAGTCGTAAGTTATTAATGGTCCTAGGATCGATTTATATATTGATGTCGCGCACTTAACTCTGAGTTCGATTTTCTATTAATAATGGGACATAGTATTGATAACTGGGCATACCCATCATTAAGTTCCTTATTGATGTGGTAACTTTATGTTAGTCGTTTATCTAGGTAGACTTCTAGACATTTAATTACAATGTCTGCAGGATTCCATATTATTTCTTCTTCGTTGATGATGATATTATTGGTGGTTTGTTGTTTTCCTAGGCTAAATATTTTTGCTTCACATTTTGTTGGATTTAACTTCAGTTGTCGTTTTATAAATCTGTCCTGTAAAACGTTAAGTGCATTTTGCAGTTTATTTGCAGCAATATGAATATCATGATCATGAGTTATTATTGCCGTGTCATCTACATACATGGATATTGTGGATGTCTGTGGTACAGGTATGTCATGAACGCCCACATTAAAGAGTATGGGGCCTAAAATTGATCCCTGAGGTATTCCTGCATTGATTTGTTTTTTATCCGATAAGTAGTTATTTATTCTGACACAAAGAGTTCTCTTAAATAAGCTACGTATCCTAGGATTCGACAAGGAACTCCTACTCTTCCTTCATTCTTATTTGTCAGACAGGGAACAATTTGTTGAATACAGAGGCCACCAAACACTTAGATTTACCGCTACCAGCGGTACCCCTCAAGGCAGTAACCTCGCTCCTCTGCTCTTCTCCCTATTCATCAACGATATCGGCAGGCAAATTAGTAGCATAATGCTTCTATTTGCTGATGATCTAAAAATCTATAGGTCTATTCAGTCACTGGCTGACTGTCTGGATCTACAGGAGGATCTGTACCGAGTTGATAAATGGTGTCTAGAAAATAGACTACCCCTCAATATTGAAAAATGTAAGGTCATAACCTTTAGCCTAAAGCACAACAAAATCTTATTCAACTATACAATTCAGTCGATAAGCCTTGAGTGCTACACAGTGCTTAAGGATCTTGGTGTCACCATTGACTCCAAGCTACCATTCAATACGCACGTAGAAACTGTTACCAAATCCGCACTAAAAATGTTAGGTTTTATCTTCAGAACCTGTCGATACTTTTCTAACGTTGCTTCACTTAAAACTTTATACTACTATTATGTAAGATCTAAGCTGGAGTATGGTTCAACAGTATGGAGTCCTACATATAATGAGTACATATCTAGACTAGAGCAAATCCAAAGAAAATTCTTGAAATTCCTAGCTATGAAATTGGATGAAGTTTATCCTCATGAAAGTACAGATCAATCGGCTCTTCTCAGCAGATATAACATTCCCTCACTTGAAGCTAGAAGAAAATATCTTTCTCTACAATGTTTATACAAGTTGTGTAACAATCAGATGGACTGTGCTGAGCTGAATGCTCAACTTAAGCTACTGGTTCCCAGATTTAATACTAGGTCCACCTCACTATTTTATCTTACTAGGGCTAATACAAATCTGGGCCTTAGGTCCCCCCCTCTATCGCATGTGCTCACTTTATAATCAATCCATTTAAACATTTACCACAATGATCATCGTCAATATTCTAATAAAGTCAAAGAATTGCTTTTATCTCATCAATAACGAGCCACTCATAATACAAAATTATGGTTAGTAATGCGTGTCGTATGCATGCAGAAGGCGGTTGGGCTATTAATAATTCTTTTATTCTTAATTTTTAAACTGACTGTAACTTATTCAATTCTTATGTTCTTAATTGTACTGTCCTTCTTAATTGTCTTGTAAATGGGATTTTCCTGTTAGTCAATAAAGCTTATTATTATTATTATTTTTTTTTTTTCGCGTTAGCGATGCTGGACAGTTCTCCCGTGTCTCCGATATTCTCACAGGGGAAGCGCCAGCTTATATTATTATTATTATTATTATTATTATTATCTCACATCAATTTGATCCTTCCTATATCTTCGCTATAAATCGAGTTCTGCTAGCTAAATTCGTAACCATGAATCCACTCACGACAAACTAACACTTTTTAAAATGAACCGTGGAACTTTAATCTGAAGGGGGTTGAAATCTTCCATGTGGCGTTGCCTTGCTCCACAAACACCAAAACATATGAATGAAACAAGATTCGAGGCGGATTTGCCAACTACGTTTGTCATCATCTGGATATCTTTAGAATTTAAATTAGAACTAGTATTTTGGTGCTCAAAATTTATTGTCGAAAAATAAAATATCACAATTTATATTATATTTCGCATATTCTTATTTTTTCAGGGGAAAAACCGTACCAATGCTCCTGGGAGGGCTGCACATGGAAGTTCGCTAGGTCTGACGAGCTGACCAGACACTACAGGAAGCACACCGGACAGAAGCCGTTCAGCTGTAATTTATGTCAAAGGTCGTTCAGTAGATCTGATCATCTATCGCTGCATATGAAAAGGCACTAGTTTAAAAAGCACGTAAAATCTCTAGCAAATTTTATAGCGAAATTTTTTTAGGCAATTATTAGTTACTGAATATCTAAGACATCACTCAAATTAAAAGGTCTAAGTATTTTTTTTTGTCAAAACTGTTCGAGATGGAGTAGATAGAAATATTGAAAAGGCACTCGAGTTTACTGGGTGAAGTAGGATTCGTTAGTTGAAACAGTTTGCTATGGTTTTAGTATGAGCATTTTTGCGCAGTTTTGAGTAAACACCTCTTTCAATATTAATTTTTACAAAAAATTTAAATAGTATTCTTTTGTAGATAATAAAATTATCTATAATTTGTTTTTATTTTTGTTTCTCTACTATAGAAATTGATCAAAATACAGTTGTCTGAATAGCCGTATGATATTTTTAACTTTACAATTTTAGAAAAAAGTTGCAGTTATTTGAAAATAACTCGAAAAATACTCTCATTATAACAATCATGGCTAGGATCAACAGTATACATAAACAATAGTTAATTTCTTATTTCTCATATGAAATATTGGATATTATGTGTATGAAATATTATCTGTTATATACTAAAACAACATTCTTAATGGCCTTGAGTATATCTGATCATTCTAGGCACAAACCTAACATTAGTTCCTAAAATTGTTATCTTCTACCAAACATCATGTACTATTTAAACAGTTGATATTTCTCTAAACCGGAAGGGTACGAATTGTGTCAAATAGGTAATGCATGTTTGTGCAAGTCACCGCTGAATTAATGAATGGGCGCTCTGAATCCTGTTTCGCCCAGTAATGTACAGTTCGTCTTGATATCTAGGTAGTTTTTTCTGATTTTTGTTTTTAGGTAAGTTTATAGCTTAGTCCAAATTCACGTTTGGTCCTAAAATGATTTCGAGAGGTGCTAATTTTGTTTTAAAAATATCGGGAAAGTGGGTGTAGATTCTTTATTTATTGCAAAATAGCTTCAACACTCAGGAGTGGAAAATACGTGGAAAATTTCTGGCTCGTATCAATTATTTTATTATGTTTAGCATACGGAATTTTATATTCCTTTTTGGGTTTTAAATTCAAGTTACATGGACACAAAACAAGTAAAGCAACTATCATAGAAGAAATTTTAATACCAATCGGCCAATCCTAGGAAGTAAATTGACATGAAGCCGTCCGTAATGGTGTTTAAATACTAGTGAATATGATTAGTCCAGGACTCTGAGATTACATGAAATAAAATCTATTTATTATAAAAAAAAAAACTGATTATTGGGCATTGTTGAGCGCCGAGCGGGTTGAACTACCACACGATTGGCTCGGCGCTCATGAAGCTGTATAAATGAACTTTAATTATGGAAAAAAATGGCAGCTGGTGGCAGCTAAATTTTTGCAGGTATATGATTGAGACTTAAGTAATAGTTATATAACAAAATCATGGCACCCGGACACACCTGGAGTTTTGAATCTCTAAGCGAATTGGCATTATGATTGTAGGACCTGTGTACACTACTACAAATAATGTTTCTAATCTCTATTGTTCAAACAAAAATACAACAATATGTTACTTATTGTTCACTGTAAAAACCAATCTTCTGTATAAAGAAAAACCGACGGTAATTGCTTAATTTATAACAAAGATATCACACCTCAAACTTGGACATTTTAGCCTGTTGGAAGCTGTGCATCGAGTAAGGGATACTTTGGCATTCAAGAGCGAAGAGTAAAATTACCAGAGGTCATTATTTTATATGTTCCAAGAGCGATTGGTGCGTTTACACACGGTATGTAAGTCTCAGGGCCAAAACAAAATGCTGATATTTTGTAATTTTGGGCCCACTGTGCGCTGATGACTGGGATGTTATATTCTTTTGCAAATGTAATAAAACAAATAAAAAAATTTGTTTAAATAACTTACTCAAAAAGTACAAGTGTTATTACGTAACGAAATATCTCTGGCACTATTTATACACGCAAGCGCAGTGGCCCGAGAACAGACCCTTGAAGCCCAACAAATAAATTCATTCGATGTTATGCAAGCACGTCGTTTATTTCCACGATTTTTCAACCTCGTATTCAAATGCGACGGTGACAGTAGCTCATCACCGCAAAAATAATGGCTCGGGATTGTGTACAAAGCGTTATGTGCAACAATTTTACCACATATATATCACAGAGACATGGAAAAGGCACAAAAGAAGTCATGATTTTGATATGTATCGCGCTGACATGTATATCAGCCGGCGAGATTGACAGCTGCAAGCTCGAGAACGAGCGGCAGACACACAATTGCTAACATGTCGAAATAAGAAAAAGGTCTGTTCCATAACTATGCGCGTATGCATTATAATAGATTTGGTCATTAGAATAAAACGCCTGGAGATATTTTACGCGAAATAGCAATATTGAAATTGCCTGTTGATGGTTGGCTAACTTCATGACTGAAAACGTGTGCAGCGGTGAGAAATCTTCGAAAGAATCGTTCGCTAAGAATGGCTGTTGCCTGGAAAACAGTTTCTATACAGCGTGTCCCAAAATAAATGCATAAAATTCATTTTCTCCTGTTTTGCGTTCGCAATAACACTCAAACACGTATTGATGTGTTTGAGTATAATGGTAATAATGTCAGATTGTAGTGGAGTAAAAAGATGACATTGATTGTATAGTTTTGGAACAGCTAAATTATGATGCCATGTCTCCTGGGGTATCACCAGGAGTATATATCTGAGTTTTGGACTTCCAAAGCCTATTGAGTTTTTTTTTATAAATTCTACCCCCTTCTTTTTGACCGATTGATCTGAAATTTGGTACACACCTTTAGTTCTGATGACAATACAATTATGTATATTATCATTGTAAATCCAAGATGGTTGCCGCCACAAAATGGCGGATTACATATATTTTTTCAACCACCTCAATATGAGTATCAAATGAAAAGACTTTACTAGTGGAATACAGTATACCATGAAAAAATTCAAAATCTAAGATGGCCGCCACCACAAAATGGCGGATTACTTTTTTCTTTCAATTCCCTCAATATGGGTTGACAAGTAGAACACAGTACAATTTAGAAGTAACTAAAATAAAACACTAAAAACTTGAAAATAAAATAAGTAAAAAAATTTTTTTAAGTTAAACGGTTTTATTGTAAAGAAACATAATAATGATGCAGATAACCTGAGTAAATATGTAAATGATCTGTCTCCTCTTCATGAGGAGAGTGGTGTGATGGCTGGTACCTGGTACCAACCTAATTATTTTTTAGCTTCTACTACATTATCTGCATCATTATTATGTTTCGTTACAATAAAACCGTTTAACTTAAAAAACAATTTTACTTATTTTTTTGAACAGCGTTTATTTAGGTAAAATGGTGAATATCTCCGGTTCTAGAGATCCGTTCGGGACAAACAAAAAACCAAACTCTTCGCAGTTAAAACTTCAACAAATCTGTTTAGATTTGGGTCATTTGAGTACGTACATATCATACAGAATTAAATAAATTGGCTAAAAAGCACTTTTTTCATTTTAACGTCCAGGGATATCAAGAATTCTGATCAGGCTCCAAACTTTCAGAAAATATACCTTTTGTTGAGGACAAAACACCCTGAAATTTTGGTGCCCAAATATTGAACCTTGTGGATCCAAATAAGCTTGTTATCTGAAATGTGTCCACCATTTTGTGCCGTTAAGTCCAAAATGGATCATTTTTTTAAATATAGGTCTAAATGCCAGCTTTCCGATGACATTAAAGTAAATTGTTTTAAAATTATTTTGGCCACTTTCTTGGCATTTATTTATAAATAAAATAACAATTTGATTTTTTGGGCCATTTAAAAAAAAAATATCAGAAAAGAAAGAGAATTGCGAGAACTTTAATTTAAAAAATAGAGTTAATTTTCGTTTATCTGAACTCGAGATATTTAACTTTTCGCATCTTGTAAAAAGATAAATAGCAGTAATATACAATAATACACAGTAATACACAATAATACAGAAACAGAGTTGTCTCTGAGCCGAACGAATATTTGACATTAGTCAAGAAAAATAAGGTTATAATTTTACAAAGCGAAGTTAGCAGATTATCAAATTCCCCTAAATATATACGTTAACTATCAACATAAGTAAGCCGGAAACAATTGAGTACGGTGCAACACACAAAATGAGAGGTAATCTTAATAAACAAATTTTTTAAAAAGCTGTTCAGGCTAATTAACAACAATGAAATGCAAATTCTTGAAAATTTGTTTTTAAAAGTTAAAAATGTTTTTTAAATGTTTCATATGAAGTAATTATATTTCAAAATGGTACAGTTCAAATATTAGCCTAAAATACGCATTTGTTAATTAACAATTGGCCAAAATGCTAAAAGTTAAATATCTCGAGTTCAGCTAGACGAAAATTAATTTTGTCTTTAACTAAAGTTCTCGCAATTCCCTTTCTTTTATGACGAATATTTTTCTAAATATTTTCAAAATGGCCGAGAAAATCCATATGTTGTGATTTAGTTTATAAATAAATGCCAAAAAAGTGGCTAATATTATCAGAAAGCTGGCATCGAGATCTTCATTTAAAAAAAAATGATCCATTTTAGACTTAACGGCATGAAATGGAGGGCAATTCAAATTTCAGGTAACAAATTCATTTGTATCCACAAGGTTCAATATTGGGGCTCCAAAATTTCAGGGTGTGTTGTTTTTAACAACTGAAAGTTTGAAGTCGGTCGGCACTCTTGGCGTCTCTGGTCATTAAAATAAAAAAGAAATGCTTTTTAGCCACTTTAGTCAAATTTGTATGATATGTACATACTCAAATGACCCAAAACCAACGCAGATTTATTGTAATTTTAATTGCGGAGATTTTTTTTGTTTATTTGTCCTGATCGGACCTCTAGAACCGGAGATATTGTCCTTTTTACCTAAAAGAACGCTGTTCAAAAAACAAAATAGTTTATAAAAAATAATCGCAATAGGCTCTGAAAGTCCAAACCTCAGATATACTCCTGGTGACACCCCAGAAGGGATGACATCATAATTTTGTTGTTACAAAACTATGTTTTTATGGTCACTATTTATTGCTCTATTTGTACGTAAGGGAAAACATCTAAATATTGATAGGCTTTTTACAAAGGAAATCAGTGATGTGATTTTTTTTTTAACATCCAACGAAACACTTCATTTTCAGAACTTTATTTTCTGTTACAATTATTGCATTTCAAAACTTCATTTTTTATTACAGTAAATAAACTGATCGCATAACTGACAAAATTGAAACTGATCTGAAAAAAACTGAGGAAGATCCGAGAGTGAGTACGTGTAGGTGAGCGATAAAACACACTGTATACAGCTGAATTTCGATAAAATACCACCGTACACATTTACGTATTTCTTCGTTGACATCAAATATTTTCGCATTTTAAATCTCTGATCGAACTCGAACGATGACTGACGAATTATACCATTACGTCATTCTATTTCTTGATGTTTTCTCTTTCTGTAAAGTCGTTGTTTACGTATATGTTTCGAGCAGCGATTTCGATATTTCGCAGTCAATAGAACATTATTTGGTTTCCTTTTGTTCTTACGAAAAAATATGCGCAAGAGATTTTCTAAAAGTCCGGAGCGATAATCTGCCAAATGTTGTTGAACTAAGTATCAAAACTAGATTTTAATACAGCACATCAAAATAACATCACAACATGGCAGCAACCATTTGCATGAATCAACATCGTTCTCGCAGGAATTTAAAATAATTATATTGTTTTTGTTTTTCTTCGATATAGTCCAGTCGATAAAGTAGAAAATACACCAGAGGTTCGTAAAAAATATCCAAGATTTTCCTTACGTAACTGGTAGTGCGAGGATTAAACATCACAAAACCACATAACTCAGTTCTGGGGTGCCACGCAACCCTCCAAAAAAACCACCCCTTCGGTGAAAAAAGCCTTATTTTACTGATAACTCGTTAACCGTTGAAGATATAAAAAAATTGCTCATCATAAAAAAGAAAGCCTGACTAATTGCCTAAAAAAGTCCTCTTGTAATTTTCATGTTAAAGCTAGCCAAAAAAAAAATCCAAAAAAGCTGCACATTCCATTTTTTGATAATATTTTTTAATACAATTTTTTAACTATTAAATGATTAGAAACAATAGTTATATGATAGATAAACTCAAAAAAATATTTTTTGAACTAAATTTTCAAGATATTTGGGTCTTTTCTCTATTTTTAGGAAACAATAAGAAATTGACCAAAATTTGGCTAGTAAATTTGTAAATGTGAATATTTTTATTCCTAACTTTTTCTGCATTGAAGTATTACCTTGAACTAAAAGATATTGCAAAGATTTTTATGGGCCTGTAAATAATTAAAAGTGCAAAAAATCAAGAGGTAACTATATTATATTGTTATTTTTATATACTAATAGATATCAATAGCCATCAAAAATGGAATCACAAAAGAGTATTTTATATCCCCTTTAAAACCCATTTTGATTTTTCTTCTTAGCATGTTTGATTTTCGAGAAATTTTTTCTATAGGCCGCGGGCAAAAAAATTCAAATAAACGAAGATTCGTGCGCATTAAAAATACAAATTTTGCAATTTTTTTCAATACCGATTTTTTCGAAAACCATATAAAAAACATATACAAGAAAATTACAAGAGGACTTTTTTTTAGGCAATTAGTCAAGCTCTCTTTTTTATGATCAATAATTTTTCATATCTTCAACGGTTAACGAGGTATCAGTAAAATAAGGCTTTTTTCACCGTAGGGGTGGTTTTTTGGGGGGTTGCGCGGTACCCCTAAAACCGATTTTTGGGGTTTTGTGATGTATAATCCCTCCACTAACAGTTACTGAAGGAAAATCTAAGATAACATTTTTTGTTATGGAAATCTTTATAATTATTGGACTAATAATAGTTTAGGTACCTATACTTCTGCAGTTTTTTGTTATAGCGATAACAATTTTTTATAGTAGATTTAAAAGACCAGATTTAATTTCAAAATCAAAGGCATAAAAGTCCTGTAAATAGTTGATGCTGTTTGATGCTAAATGACCCCCATTACTATCGTTTTTTTAGTTATAGATATTATTTTCCACTGCTGTGTATTTAAACATCTTTTTTCAGAGGAATTCCTCCTGCCTTGTACCTTACCATGTTTTTATTGTTTGTTGGGGCTATTTTGCAATATATAAAAGTGAATTCAGCGTTTTCCTTGATTAAAGTAATATAAAATCGTAAATTGTGTTACCTTTATTATTTATTTTATTGTTGTAAATAGAAAATATTTGACAGAAACCGTCTCGCCAACTAATGTAAATATAGCGTTTAATATATTGAAGGAAGATCATTAATTTTATTACATTTTGTTTATTGTTGTACCTAAAATTGAGATAATTATTAAAAATAAAAACGCTTGTTGAACGATTTAAGAAATTTACATATGTACATAATATTAAATTATTTTTATAAAAATATTCACATTCCTATTTTCTTAGTTTTAAGGTTAAATGTAATGGAACAGGTGCCAGTAAAAGGTCAGATTTGTATTGTGAAAGTCCAAATATTTTTGAGAAAAATTTGCACGATAAATATGGAAAATAGCCTCAGAGAGTGAGATATTAGAGGTGTTACACTTGGATAGGTACATAGAATCTAAATATCTGAGCAGAATTGCAAATAACGTCTGGGGTCCCGCAAGACTCTGTACCGAGACCACTGCTTTGTAATATTCTTATTAATGACATTGTAAAGTATAAAAATCTGTTATATACAAGGTCAGTAGAGCGTGGACGTACAATATCTCCTCATTTAAAATTTGAGAAAATGTCTCAGATAAGACTTATAGGAGATCAACAGTGGCATATCTTGAAATGACTTTTAAATCTACAGGGTGTTTCACATAATGATGCCAAGGTAACACTTGGATTTACTAAATGGAAAACCAAATTTTTAATGCCACATTTAATTCAGTTTTTTTCAAATGGAATGCCCTGAATGTTTTTACTTAAAATATCAATCAATTACCTACACCCTACATTATGATATAAATGGTGACCACTTTTTCCACTTGACTATTTAAAAAACCGGAAGAAAGTAGTCACTAGGAAATATTAAAATGTAGGTAATTGATTGCTGAAATATTTGAAGTAATAATACACAGGGCGTACGATTTGAAAAAACTGAATTATGTACAAAAAATAAAAATGTACTTTAAATCATCGTGAAGAACACCCTGTAGAGTTAGATCCGATTTTGCAAGGCCTGGCAATTAGTATATGGTCTTAACTAACTAAATGAAATAACGTCCAATATGAAAACGCGTCTTTTACAGATTTTACTCTTACTGTTAACCATAACACATGTCTTATTGGAAAAAGTGGAATAACGTGACAACACCACAGTATAAGTCCGAAAATAAAATATGACTGGATAGATAATTAGGTCAAATTCAAGTAGATATATAAAAGAATGTATTCCATTTAAAAGACTCAAGTATTAGCTTGCCACTACTATGAAACACCCTGTAGATTGAATTAATTTTAAAACATACTTTTGATCTACAATTTTTATCTGAGACATTTTTTAAAATTTAAAAGAGACCCACCCTGTATATAAAATGACATTTTGAGGTTAATTTTCTGGTTTGTATGTATTTTGTTTTATAAAAATTCGGTAATAAAGCAAAGAATCGGACTTGTACAATGAAAAAACAATGTATTAGGCTAATTGTCAAGTTTACTCATCCTTTGATTTGTTTATACATTGTTTTCCAATGCCTGGCTGATTACTTTCTATGAAAAATTATTTTAATTGGTCACACTGCGGAAAAGCCAAAAAAATAAGCTTTTCAATGCTGCTAATTTGTAATTACTAGTTGTATGCTAGAACCTATTATTTTTTATCGTTTATTTCATTAAACCAAGGACGAATCCAGATCTAATTATTAGATAGTATTCATTTTCTTCTTACCAGGGCTAAACATCAACACTAACGTTCGTAGTTGAAAATTTGTAATTAAATAACGATCGCCTGATTTTTGTCTACCATGGCGCAATTTATTTACCAGTGTTTAGCGGTATTACACCACCAATTTTTACTTTAAAATAATGTGGTCGTTGTAAATTTGACGGCCAGTACAATGACTAGATCTCTGAACAGTTTCCATATTTACGTGCAATTTTTTAATGCTAGTAAACCCCTATGATAAGTAGCTATTCCCTATCTAAGTGCAATTATTCTAGGATAAGAAAAGCTCGACATGTGTATGATTTTTGTTAAGTTTAAATATATATATTTTTAATTATTATTACTATTATTATTGCATATAATTAATATAAATATGAATAAACGTATACGAAATGAGATCTTGTAAAATATTTTCCTGCTAATGATAGAAGAACTTGATAATTCTCCTACGAAACGCATGGATTTTTATTGTCGATAGATACTCGCTGCATATTTTATTTTATTTCTAGTTTTAATTTATATCTAAAATAATTTAGGTACATAATTTTTGCCAGTACTAGGGGCCAGTATAATATATGTTAGTATTAGTTTTAATGTATTTTCATTTTTTTATTATTATTTGGATCTCTAATCTTGTTAGTTATTAATGAGAAAGTATAATTATTTTATTGTTTAATAATGGCATTCATCGAGTGGGCATTTTGATGTCGATTTTAAGACAATAATAACAGACATGTTACTTTTTATTAGAGGGATATATTTATTTAATGTTATTAATTCGTAAGTTGTTTAAAATAAAATTATTGTGGAAGGGTTAAAATTGTTTTATTTATTATCATATATCTAACTTCCAGAGTTGTCGCTATAGGGGGGGTGGAGGAATGTTTCCCCTCAATCGTAGACGCGTTGGGAAACTGGCTTTCAAACTGGAAAATTTTATTTTCAATGAATTAACATTTTCACTGAAATAACAGATAGTTAAATATTACAGACATTAACATTATTAAAACCACTTTCCAGAATTTAAATACGATTGGTGCCGACTGCCGAAAAATTATTAGCAGAGATTTTTAAATATTGGAAACAGAATTTTACCAAAGATAATTTAGCAAACCATGATTTCTCTGCTTACCTGGAAAAGTTTTTTTATAAACGAGACAAGTCATTTTTGAATATTTCAACAAGTTAAAATGAAAATTTTGATCGAATTAAAAACACTATAGTGACATTGATTCAATAGGTACCGGGTGTAACAAAATCATGGTATATCCCCTTTCCTCCTTTAGCTTTGAAGATAATTGATTGAAATTCAGGATATACTACATACATAATAAGCGGTACTTTTTGACATGCAATTGATTTTTTTTTCACTTCCGTTTTCGCCGGAAGTGACACTAACTTTTCGCTTTTTAAATGGAACACCCTATATATTATTGCATTTTTGAATACTGCTAAATTTTCAGAATCCAACGATGCCAAATAAGTGACATTTCAAACATCATTTTCTTTATAATATAATTTTTAGTTTTCTATTTGAGTGTTCCGATTTATTCTAAATGACCGTGTGTAATGCTAAAAAAATCGAAGTCCCCTTAAAAACACTAAATTAAGTACATGATTTATGAGCAAATAAAGTAAAATTCACCAAAATTGTTCTTGGGTCAACTCATTTTTTTCGTATGGAACCATATATCCGGTACTGTGGTACCATTTATATTATTAGTACTATTAATACGACATGTTATGTCGTATTAAAAAGTGCGATAAATACAAACAAAACTACAGCTAAAAGAAAATAAGAAAATACAATTTTGTTCTAATTAATGTTAAGAAGTTTAAGGCTTTGAAAATAATGAAATAATTAGCTTGTCAAACATTTGTTGGTTTAACGGTGTTTTTATTGTGTCTTTAAAAATTGTTTAAAATTCTTGTTAATTGTGTTCAAAATGCCGCAAATTTATACAAGAGATGAAAAAGTGGACATGTTAATTATTTATGGGGCAAGCAAAAAAATGCAATTGCAGCTATGGACCTTTTTGGCCGACGATATCCTGATAGGCAATGTTCAGCGAAAAATTACTTTAAATGTATTGAAAACCAATTTCGAAGATGATCCCAAAGAAAACTTCACTTTTGATGAAGCAACGAAATTAATGTTTTGGCTCAAATCGAAGTTGATAAGACTGTTTCTTTAAGGCAAGTTGGATTTGAATTGAACATCAGTCACCAAACAGTAAGCCGAATTTTGCACAAATACCACTACAAATCTTAAATACCACTTGCACCAGCATTTGTACGAAAGTGATTAGGAACGTAGGATGGAATATTGCAATTGGGTTTGGTATAATAACGTGCAGCCAAATAATGATTTTTTGGGACTGATTTTATTTTTGGACGAGTCAAGGTTCACAAATTTGGGATTATTTAACCGACAAAATACAAAATATTGGTGTAAGTTCGTTATGGTTTGGTGCTTATTTTGTTAAACTAGGTGTAAGTATATAGTTATGAACTACAACTAATAAACTAGGAAACAAAGAAACTCGCCTTTTTAGGTTAAAGTTGAATTATCATTCAGATGTTCGGGAATCCTTAAACTTTTTTTTAGTTCTTTGTTTGTATGCTCTCTCTACATGAGTTTAAGTCACCAAACAGATTAGTATGTTAACACAAAATCGAGATATATACGCACGAGACCACTTCAGTTTTGAAATGGCGGGAAAATGACGACTTGCGTAGATAAGTGAAAATCTGCCGGTGATGCCACAACAGAAAAAAACTAGATATAGAAACGAAAAAAAAAGACGATGACCAAATACACAGTTTAAGATATCCTGAAACTTCGGCAGCATGTCAATTTTACTGAAACGAAACTTGTTAATTCAATAAACGAACCTCATAAATTAAACTATGAAGTTTGTGGCCCAATATACCTGCATTAAAAGATATATTGGAAATAATTTTATATTCCTATATAGACACACAATTATTATAATAATCTTAAATACTTTTTTTTTTTTTTTTTTGCGAGGGGAAAACCCTTCAGAAGGTTCCCAGCACTGGTGGTCTAGCGTGCCGGGATATGTGAGATTCTTACTCACTAAAAAACCCCCCTCTTCTCTCCGGAACTGTATGGTAACATTACTTCGGAGAATCTTAAATACTTATATCCATAATACGTCACCCTCTGGGTCTTCGAGAAATATCTTTATCTTTTGAGCAGCTTTGGTTTTAGACATTGTGGCTGCAACATAAATTCATGATGGCGTGTATTACTGGTTGCATATGTGTGCGGTATGATTTTTATGACATGACAAAATGATTATATTTTTACCACCTTTTAACGTTTTAACATGAAAATGTTGGTATCAAGGTTTACAAACAGTATTTGGTACTACGGAGATATAACTGGAATTATAACGCAGTTCTTTTGCGAATATTTAAATTTAGCTATATTAATTTCAGGTGTGCCATTTAGGCAATAGTACCTACTTTACCAGTACGTTATAAAATAAATTTAAATTCCAAACCCGATGTTCACACAAAAATATTTTAGGAAACTTCAAAGGAAATTGTAAGCCTGCTCATATTCTTCAGCAACTCTTTCATCAAACTGCTGTTCTAAAGGCATCTATAGTATTTGCAGCGAAATCTGTTTGAAACCCAAGCAGCACAGAAAGTTGTACTTTGGACATCATGACGTTACAGTAGCTAAATAGGATTGGCTATTTGGTTATAATGGCTTCTATAAGAACTGCATGATTACACTTTAAACACGTAATGGTGACCAAAATGGGGAATAATATTCTGGCCATCGAAACAAAACCGATGCTAAATGGCCATTCCTGGCTGTTTCATCGCTAGCTACAAAATGGTTTTTATGACCATATACAACCGTAAATTAAAGTTCTGTTAATGGAAATTAATAAGCTAGAAATCGGCTATAAAATTGTTACAAATATTACTTATTGGTGGTGAACTGGTAATAACTGTGACAAATATATCTTTTAAGCATAAAACAATAAAAGTAGACTATATGGTTATGCTTTGGCCTAATGTCATGTAGGTAGAGTATTTATACATGGACATCCACTAACTTATTGAAAATTGTGTGTTTGGGACCATTAGATGGTACAATTTTATAAACGCAGGCATAATTTCTGTAAACTTACATAAAATACTCATAATTATAAAGTGGCCTCCTAATAATACCTATATTTTAACTGAATTAAATTCATTCGACATATAATACATATACACATTTTATAGTTTTTAGGCACTCATTTGAGGGTAGAGTTATCAGAAATGGTTAAAATATGGAATTAGCATATTAAAACGTTATTTTAAAGACACATTTAATGAAATATTGAAAATTCAACATAATGGCGGCCGTCCGGAACATGGCAACAATCTTCTGTGTCATGGCGGCAAGTTGTCACAATTTGGCATATATTTTTGCTAATGATGCTGGAAGTAAGCTCTAGTATTACCAAAAGAAGACTAACAAACATTTTTAGCGGAATAGCAAATTGTACTGGTAATATTGGCGAAAACACAACCAAAAATCTGACCAGAAAATAGTTAAAACGGTAAACGAGTTCTCTCGCCAAACAATGGCCAAACTATAACCCACAGATTAATAAAATGATCTGTGTGAATCTTAATGTTACTGATTTTGTTAACATATGTAGATTTAATTTATATAGAATAGTTTTTATGTTACTATAAAATAGATTTAAGTAAGGAAAAGTAAATAAAAACATCCTAATTAAGTATACTACACAAAAAGAGATAATATACCTAATTAACATGTATTTCTTAATAAATGTTTTTTTCTATTGTAGGTAGGTAGGTAGGTAGGTAGAAATAAAAGGAAGCATAAAATTAGATATAGGTATAAACAACTTAAATCTTTAGTTTCATATTATTAAAATTACGACAAATAGTTATATATATAGTATGAAGCAAAGGTATAAGAACACCATCCGCTTATGGTATTTTACAGACAAAAGTTTACATTTGATGTCACTCAATGAAAATTGTTTTAATGGATTATAGTTTCACTACCCGTCACATATGTTTAAATGAGAAGAACGAATTGGTTTTTCAAAAAAACATTCTTTAGTTTTCATAACGCCTCCAAATATGTAGTACTTTCCCTGACTTTTAGTTGCATATGTCCTTTGTACAATTTTATTATTATTAGTCAGAAACCACTTGTCTTTTTCCTTATTTGTCTGAAAAATATTTCTTGTTCATGTTGACTATGGCTCTTATTTTTTTAAGGCAGGGTACAGATCCAGTAATTTACAATTATCACTTTGAATCCCACAAGGGCAGAACAGAGTATTTTTTATTTCTGTTTTTATGTTGTTTTAAGGTTATGAGAACCTACCCTGCTATTACCAACCGTTGACCGCAACAACAGTCTCATTGGTACCAACATAAGTTCTTATGTCTACCAAATAGGTCATTTAGTAATGACTTTTTTGTTTGTATTTTCGCCATACTGCGGAAATATCAGCTAAGACAATAGCCAAAATAGAGCCTAATTAAAATAGTTATATCATGGATATTTTTTTGACAATAGTTCGGTTATCAACGCTAAATTAATAGCTAAAACCATGTCAACATATTCTGGCCATTTTTATAGCTAGAATGACTGTTTTAGAACAACGCGTTGTTGCTATTTAATTACTTGCCTATCGAAGACCTATGTGTTACCAAACTTGTATGGCCAGATTGTGGCTACTAGAATATGACCAGTATATAACTAAAAATAGGCCATCATAACGTTTTAGTGTTTAAATTTCGATATTACACCATGACTAAAATCATATGACCAAAATGCAACTAAACGAAAGGAATTAAAACGTTTTTGTGACTAAATTTTAGTTATCTTGGCTAAATTGCATGTTTGTGCTGCTTGGGAATAGAGTGGTAGCATTCCCAGATAGCACAAGATATTCTAAGAATAATCTGAAAATCTTCCCAAAAAATATTATTCGATTAATTATAAAAAATATCTTTAAATTATACTCTGAATAACCAAATAATTTATTATTATTTTTAGAATATCTTCTAATAAATAACATTAGAATAATTGAAATACATAAGTATGGAATATATTTTGAATATATTTTACGAATAATTGCAAAACTTATCTTTGGATTATTATTTTAAAAATACTTCATAAAATAATATGATAAAAATATTTTAATAAGAGAAGTATAGAATATGTTTGAAATATATTTTATAAATAATTTAATAGGTTAACTTTTGACTATTAAATTAGACTACTCGTGAAATCGTAGGTTTATATGGCGTGCTTCGTGCTTGACAATTTGGGGTTTGCTTGTTTTATTTCATTGTTCGTTATGTTTGCGATTATGTGCAATCAAAAAAACAATTAAAGAAGGTAAGTGAATCGATAAATTTTTTGTCTATTTAAATATATATGTATCTTGGATATGGACAAATCATTTTTGTCACGCCGTCAACATCAATTAACCTAACCTAACTTTATAAAAGCTATATTTTAGCTGGTTTTAAAATGAATATTTGTTTCCGTTATTAGGAAGAAAATAGGTATTAAACTTCACTTTTTTACACAACAATCCTTTTTTTAAATATGTATTATATGGTAGGCAGTATTATATGCAACAAAATAAGCAGTACGCTTATTCCGATTGATCTTTGGCTAAACTTATTACTAGGTCAGTGTCACTTTTAATGTTTACATATTTTAGGTACGTAATTTATTCTTCGCTTACGTATTATTATTTAAAAAAAACAACAAATACAAAGAATGACCTACTAATCAGTTTGGACGTTATCTGTCCCGTGCTGGAATCTTAAATTCAGATGCGTAAGTATATTGTTCTGTTTTTAAAAATTTGCTCGTGGTTTATAAAGTACCTACCATTAGCACATGTCTATAAATGAAAGTTATAGTAAAGTAGTAAACAATTCTGTTTTTTTATTAACACAGGTGAACAATCTGGCAAGATTGGGTGGTGGAACGTATTGAGGGTGGAGAAGATTTTTGACAAAACTTATCTCAGGGAATGTTTTAATATTATTTACTTTACATGGGCATAGAGACTGGAGAAAACCTTTGGAGATTCTATTTTATGCAATGTGATTATTGGTAAGGCTACGGTTTTATATATGCACATATTTTTTTCTGTTCTATTTAGTGTGAATGTGTGTGAGGCATTATGAAACAAAAGTTGACATATCCAATTTCTCCATACTACACTGCTTAATTGTCTAATGCTATAAAATGTATGGGTATATGGTATATGTTCAATTTCAGATGCAGTTTAAAAAAATAATATTGAGGTCACTTCAAAACAAATTGAAGTTTATGGCTAACTAAAGAAAAGAAAGAAAAACCAGAACCGCTAGTAAGTAGTAGCCTTTGCATTCTTCAAATAAGCTAGCAGAGACCTACATGGACTGAAGTGTATATTTATTATATCATTCTTCTTCCAACAACTGAATTTACTATTTAAGTTTTGTTCCGTTATTGGAATTTTAGAAAATGTTGCGAGAGTAAATATTTAACAAATAAATCTTTAACCCAATTATTAGGAGTGTCTTATTTTGCTTTTATGTAATCTATATAGTCCTTATCTAAAATATTTATAAACTGCCTGAAATGTAATTATTGTATTTTTTAAAGAATAAGTTAAAAATGTCCGTATTTGAACATTCTGTATAACAAATTATTTCAAAATGAAAATATTTGTAGTTACTCTTGTAGGTCATTTCCTAGAAAGAAACATGCGATAGGGAAATCTTTATTATTTTTGGCCATAAACTTTTTTTCTTAGCACGTGTATTTTAAAAACTATTAGACTACCCAAGTTGAACCGTAACAAGACTATTACTATGAATTTTCACTCAATAATTTCAGTTTGCAAAATAGTTAGATTTAAATTTAAAGATTAGGTATGAAGTAATCTTCCTATTTCGTAGTTTTTAATCTAGCAATTTAGGAAACGAATGGAATTATTGAGTGGAAACTCTAGTAATAGTCTTGTTATGGTTTTACTTAGGTAGTCTTATAGTTTTTTAAATGTACGTGCTAAGGAAAAAAGTAATGGTCAAAAATATTACATATTATTCTGAATTAATATAAAGATAACCTGAAAATATGATCCAAGATTAAACATAAAAATATCCTAAGAATAATTTAGTATTATGCACATATAATTTGGGGTTAGTATATAAAGATAACTTGAAAATATAATCTATGATTAACCATTAAAATATATTCTTAAACTATTCTAGATTCTCCAGAGAATACTGTGCGAATTATTCCGAAATTATTCTAAAGAGACCTATAGTTGTACCGTTTGTTACTTCTAGGAATATCCTTAAAAGATAATAATTATTTTCGTGTTATTCTAAGAATAATGAAATATTCTGTAGGAATATCTTAGGAATAACATAAGTTTATGTTTTTGCTATCTGGGTTAGCATATCCTGTAAATGTTGAAATGTTATATTGTTAATAAAATGTACCACTGCTATAGAATACGTCTCATGTCTGAAGTGCCAATTTGATCTCATCACTGCAAGGTACGAAGTTCCAAGTCCCAAATAATAATTTGTTATGTACCAATTTCATTTATAATAAAATATCTTCTAAATACTTTAAAGTAACCCAGATAGCAAAAACATAAACTTATGTTATTCCTAAGATATTCCTACAGAATATTTCATTATTCTTAGAATAACACGAAAATAATTATTATCTTTTAAGGATATTCCTAGAAGTAACAAACGGTACAACTATAGGTCTCTTTAGAATAATTTCGGAATAATTCGCACAGTATTCTCTGGAGAATCTAGAATAGTTTGAGAATATATTTTTATGGTTAATCATAGATTATATTTTCAAGTTATCTTTATACTAACCCCAAACTATATGTGCATAATACTAAATTATTCTTAGGATATTTTTATGGGAGTTGCTACGTGGACGCCGCGGCGGATATATATCATTTCTTAGCTGTCCGCCGCGCATGCGCATTCGCTTTTACATGACTTATTGAACCGCCGCACAGAGAAATTGGAATATTTTATGCAATTTTCTGAAAAATAAGGCGGGGGGACACCCCCCGCACCCCCCGTTTTTGTCTGCGACGCTAATGCTGCCTGCGGCGCTGATAATTTATTAACAATTATTTAGCAAAATAAAAATCAACCTAACTAACCCAACTATCATCACATGAAAGAGATAAATTATTATATGAAAAAAAAGAACATTTCTGTCGTCAAATCCAACCAGAATTTGTGAAAAAGGATATTAATCGTTACAAAATATTTAAAAAAAAAAAATTCAGTGGGCAGTATTTGAACCCGGGACCTGTCGCTCCACAACGCGACAACGTTACGCATAGGCCAGCGATCCACGTGGAAAACACCGGTATAGCATGGATTAAATACTATCTAACCAAACAAATTGCCGCGGCGGACAGCTAAGAAATGATAGATGTCCGCCGCGGCGTCCTTGTAGACAGTCCCTATTTTTATGTTTAATCTTGGATCATATTTTCAGGTTATCTTTATATTAATTCAGAATAATATGTAATATTTTTGACCATTACTTTTTTCCTTAGCATGTACATTTAAAAAACTATAAGACTACCTAAGTAAAACCATAACAAGACTATTACTAGAGTTTCCACTCAATAATTCCATTCGTTTCCAAAATTGCTAGATTAAAAACTACGAAATAGGAAGATTACTTCATATATACCTAATCTCTAAATTTAAATCTAACTATTTTGCAAACTGAAATTATTGAGTGAAAATTCATAGTAATAGTCTTGTTATGGTTCAACTTGGGTAGTCTAATAGTTTTTAAAATACACGTGCTAAGAAAAAAAGTTTATGGCCAAAAATAATAAAGATTTCCCTATCGCATGTTTCTTTCTAGGAAATGACCTACAAGAGTAACTACAAATATTTTCATTTTGAAATAATTTATTATACAGAATGTTCAAATACGGACATTTTTAACTTATTCTTTAAAAAATACAATAATTACATTTCAGGCAGTTTATAAATATTTTAGATAAGGACTATATAGATTACATAAAAGCAAAATAAGACACTCCTAATAATTGGGTTAAAGATTTATTTGTTAAATATTTACTCTCGCAACATTTTCTAAAATTCCAATAACGGAACAAAACTTAAATAGTAAATTCAGTCGTTGGAAGAAGAATGATATAATAAATATACACTTCAGTCCATGTAGGTCTCTGCTAGCTTATTTGAAGAATGCAAAGGCTACTACTTACTAGCGGTTCTGGTTTTTCTTTCTTTTCTTTAGTTAGCCATAAACTTCAATTTGTCTTGAAGTGACCTCAATATTATTTTTTTAAACTGCATCTGAAATTGAACATATACCATATACCCATACATTTTATAGCATTAGACAATTAAGCAGTGTAGTATGGAGAAATTGGATATGTCAACTTTTGTTTCATAATGCCTCACACACATTCACACTAAATAGAACAGAAAAAAATATGTGCATATATAAAACCGTAGCCTTACCAATAATCACATTGCATAAAATAGAATCTCCAAAGGTTTTCTCCAGTCTCTATGCCCATGTAAAGTAAATAATATTAAAACATTTCCTGAGATAAGTTTTGTCAAAAATCTTCTCCACCCTCAATACGTTCCACCACCCAATCTCGCCAGATTGTTCACCTGTGTTAATAAAAAAACAGAATTGTTTACTACTTTACTATAACTTTCATTTATAGACATGTGCTAATGGTACTTTATAAACCACGAGCAAATTTTTAAAAACAGAACAATATACGCATCTGAATTTAAGATTCCAGCACGGGACAGATAACGTCCAAACTGATTAGTAGGTCATTCTTTGTATTTGTTGGTTTTTTAAAATAATAATGCGTAAGCGAAGAATAAATTACGTACCTAAAATATGTAAACATTAAAAGTGACACTGACCTAGTAATAAGTTTAGCCAAAGATCAATCGGAATAAGCGTACTGCTTATTTTCAGTTGCATATAATACTGCCTACCATATAATACATATTAAAAAAAAGGATTGTTGTGTAAAGAAGTGAAGTTTAATACCTATTTTCTTCCTAATAACGGAAACAAATATTCATTTTAAAACCAGCTAAAATATAGCTTTTATAAAGTTAGGTTAGGTTAATTGATGTTGACGGCGTGACAAAAATGATTTGTCCATATCCAAGATACATATATATATTTAAATAGACAAAAAATTTATCGATTCACTTACCTTCTTTAATTGTTTTTTTGATTGCACATAATCGCAAACATAACGAACAATGAAATAAAACAAGCAAACCCCAAACTGTCAAGCACGAAGCACGCCATATAAACCTACGATTTCACGAGTAGTCTAATTAATAGTCAAAAGTTAACCTATTAAATTATTTATAAAATATATTTCAAACATATTCTATACTTCTCTTATTAAAATATTTTTATCATATTATTTTATGAAGTATTTTTAAAATAATAATCCAAAGATAAGTTTTGCAATTATTCATAAAATATATTCAAAATATATTCCATACTTATGTACTTCAATTATTCTAATGTTATTTATTAGAAGATGTTCTAAAAATAATAATAAATTATTTGGTTATTCAGAGTATAATTTAAAGATATTTTTTATAATTAATCGAATAATATTTTTTGGGAAGATTTTCAGATTATTCTTAGAATATCTTGTGCTATCTGGGAAGGCACGTATATGTTGCACCACTTTACAACAGGCCTCCAAGAATTGGTAGATTATATAAAATAACCTTAGAACAAGTACATGAGCATAAAAAAATTAGTAAATCAACCAATCAACCCCCAACCTGAAATTTGGGCCAACCAACTTTAAGTAGGGATTTTTTTCTTGCCTAACATTTAATGGACAAGGGACTCCCAAGTAGCACAGATATGTTTATAATGGCTATGTACACTGCTATATGACAGTTTATAATATAACTATCTTATTTTGAAAGTATTTTGTAAACTCTTATATGACCCCTATATACACGGAAAAGGCCCAGTTTATAAAATAATTGTATTTATTAAAAGTTATATTAGGGGCACAGTTAACGCAATTATGAATTTGTTTTGAGTATTTTATAAAAGCTTTATACATCAGTTTTATAAAACTTTTATAAGTTAGGCGATATCCTACCTAAATAATAATTATGTGTTATGTAAGAAAATATTAAAATAGTTATATAAACATTATTTTAAAATTTTATTACTAACTTTGAAAACATTTATTAGATGGTAATAAGATATTAATAAAATCATTTTATACCAGTCTTAAAATTATTTTGCAATAACCAATTTTGTGTCGGTTAAGACATTTTTGTTCTAGGTGTTTGGTTAGTTATCATGAATAAAATAACATTTCCTATTTTCATTTGCCTCGACGACAAAATTGATTTTTAAGTTGAGTGATCCAAATATAGCTATATACTTACTAATGGCGACATTGAAGGCTGTATATAGGTACATTTATTCTCAAAAAAGACGCATTTCTACAGCCAAATTTTCTTGCCAGGGCAGTTTTACTGGCATTATACATGTATATGTTTGTGGATATATTTTTGCGCGCTTCCGTTTTATTAAGTTTTTGCCTTTAGTACAAATATTTTGTTTTTAGAAAAATATCAGAAAATAATCTTAAGTTAAAAGTTGATGTTATTTCATGTGTGCATTAGTTTATTTATCTTAATAAAGCTTACTTTAAAATAAATTTGTCATATTTTATTTGTTTTTTTTTGACTCAACAATATGGCTGACCTAAATTAAGAGTTCAATCTTTCATCATCATGGCGTCTATTAATGAATCATTTTTATCGCCCAAGAAATACTTATAAAACTACTGGTGTCTGCAATGTTGCCATGTGTATATCATTGCAGAATAATGACATTTGCGGAAACAAAGTTTCAGATAGTTCCACAGGTTTGTTTAAAATGATGTGTAATGGCACGCGGTGTTCCCAGGCGCATTTATTGCACTAAATATGTCAAACATTTCAAATTATATTGTCAACAATAATAAATCGCCAATGAAATATTTATAATGTATAGGGCTCAGAAAGGGTATCTTAAACAACATTATTATCATATAAGGTAATATGGAAAACGATATTTACGATAACTTTATAACTTGTTTTGGTTTTGAAAAATAACAGTCCTCGGATGTCAGGAACACGCGCTGTTACTAGAACAGAACCAGTTTTCACTAACTGCGCATGCTCTTGACATTCGAGAACGGCTATTTCTAGTGATAGGCATAACCAAAGAGTTTAATAACTAGAGAAGACAAGCCGTGGATTTGCCGGGAGTCGCGATTTGGTCACAGCATGCTGTGATTTGGTTGTCTTGGAAACGTTAGGCTCTTCGTCCTTGTCGCAGACCTCGTACCCTCTCTCTCCACTCTGTTTTACAAAGCAACACAGCGCTTTGATTTCACAAATACCGTCAATTTTTAATCTTTGTTTTGAATAGCGTTCGGCTTTATTTACAATTACAAGTAGTGTTTTCCCAAATTTTTCTTCTGTTTATAACGTTTAATTTGTTTATCACGAAAAATGTTGCTGAGACATTCATTTTAAATATGGTACAATTTAAGAAAAACTTGAAAGAAAAGCTACATATTATATAAAGATCTGGTGAAGTTTATAAATTAAGAGTGAAAGTTCAAAGTATAGTTTTCATCGATGATCTGCGGACTAAATGTACCTATTGTTTTAAACTATATATTGCGGTTATTTAAAAACTACTCAGTGCTGAATTTTTTAATATTTGAAACCTGAGTCTAAACACTGACTTAAGTCTAGTTTCACAGTTTTGTAATGTAAAACAACAGAATTGAGTAGTTTTTAAACACCACACGATATATTTTAAAACAATACAGATCACTCGATGAATTTAGTATAGTTATATTAGAAATGTTAAACTTGTTGATAATAAACAGTTATATATTTAGTAAATATATTTTTGTTTAATTCTCATTTACAGACATGAATGTAGAAGTTTAGAGTAGTCAGCATTCAACTTACTGCTAACGATAGTAATGGCTGATAAATAAAACAATAAAAGGAAAGGAGAATATTTAATAAAATACATAAATTAGACAATAATAACATTAATATGACATGACAAAAAGTTCTTACAGAAATTACAATGATTTGCACAGCTCCGTGCATAAATATACCATAGACGATGAGTGAACCGTCAGATAAATTGTGTCTACCTTATTATAACTAAGTCCTTTGTTTCTTTTCATGAGTAATTTTACAAAATCTACGGATTGTATCGCACAATGGTTAACTGCTTAGCCATAGCCATTTTTACTGCTAAAAAACTAAAAGCAGTGACGTCTCATGGCCTCACTCTGTACCTTATAAATTGCAAATCAGGCTAGCGGACGTGTTTTGCCTGTATCTGCAACACAATTACAATGAGTACTAACAACTCATTTGGATCGACTGGATCTGCAATAATCCAAGGAATGATGTTTTTGTTGACAATGTAGTGAGACCATAACCTAAAAAATGGATCTGTGTTAGTAATTATTCATAAAACAACCTTAAATTATGCAAGTACATGGCGAAAATGATTTATAATTTATAACTAATCCTTACCTTTGCGATAATAAGCTGTTATCTTGTAAATTTCTTGGAGAGAACTTCTTTCACCCAACTACTAACAAATTGGTTATAAACTTCGTATTTTCAATGCCTTGTACTCATTCTTTACCTATGCACTCCTTTAAAAAATCATGTAATTACAATGTATGTCTAATATTCGGAAATACATCGGCATCTGTACTAAGGTCTTCTTTATTTAAATATATAGCGATTTAAATTGATAGCACCAACTTTCTTCCATACACTGATCCTGTACATCATAAGGTAATTTCGTAAAATATAAACTCATCTCCATCTTAACAAACAAAATTCGCCACATGAATTGATTAAACATAATTGTAGATGTTAAATAATCCAAAATTAAGTTTTAAAACATCACAGAATCCACAAAATATACAGTTAAAACAACACGTTCGATCGGCGAATTACACAATGTCGGCCATTTGTTTTCCCTCGGTCTGTCATTGTATTGCAATCGTCACCAGAGAACATCAACACGGCCGGCGCGAGGCCGTGTGTATTATGAATAGGGAGTTGATCTGTACCCCTCTAAAATTGCGATTTTACAATAGGAACTCCTCCGAGTGGAGGAGGTTTTTCGGCGCGGGTCCGGCGTCGTTCGATTCGCCTGCGAATTTTCCGTCGCTTAGGCCGTATCCGGGGCGGGTATTTTTCGTGGTTTTTTAATTATTAACGAGTAAAAGTCCGCTATCTCTCTCGCCTGCTTTTTTTGGGAATGAGGAGTCGAGGGGTAAGAGAGAAAATAGGAGAGGTCGTTTTGGTATTTCGTAAACGTCAAAAATGTTCGATTTCTTTTCGTTACTGTCGGGCTCGATTTTCGATTTCGACCTCGCAGTTTGCGGCTAGCTATAACTAGAATCTCTCCCCGTTCCGCCGCGACGCCGTACGGCGCTCAAAAATATGTATTTCAAAAAATACGGACGTTTTAAGATTGCACGTTTTTGCGCTGTTTCGAATCCGAAGCGAGACTCATTTTTTCGGTTTTTCGCCTATAACTCGAAAACGGCTGGAGCTAGCTCAAAATAAAAAAATCTCAAAGGACAAGAGCGTTTCCTTCCGCTCCCTCCGGTATGTTCAAAAATTACGTACGATTTTTCGTTTCGGAGATATCGCCCGAAATGTGCGGCGGTGCAGAATGGCGGAAAATACGACATTTTTTCCTTTAAACCTCCATAACTTCTAAACGGGGCCTCCTAGAGCAAAATACTTCGCCCTAACGAAAATGTAGAAAAACGAATTATCTAAAAGTCTTTTTTTTTATTTTTCTCCAGCTCCAAAGATTAACGAGCTACGGGCGGTCAAATTGGAAGAATTTTTCGTAAATACGTGAAATTTTAAATTTAAAATATCCGAGAAAAGCTACTTTTGTCGCGCACGCCGCGGGTCTAATTTTCCATTTTTCCCCTCGAACTTGGTATCGCCGGAAAGCTACGTTCTTCTGCTTTCCAGAGAGACGTCGCACGCCGTTTCACTCCCGATATTTATTTACTTATGGATTTTTTAAGTACTTACGGTTTTCGATTTTTACGAAAATATCCATTCTTATTTCGCACAGAACTACACTAAATTTTTAATTAACCCAGGGCACGTACTGCACGAATAAAATGCGAATCTTCGTGTTCAAATAGAGACCAAGATCGGGCCTCTATGTCCAGTATTAACTAAAATATGAGCGTTTTAAGATTTCATGTTCTACAATTTTCTAGGTTACGTTTTAACACACTCAAATTTGTCACATTTGTCTCGCCCCTGCGAGGCCGAATTTTCGATTTTCCCTATACAATTTGGTATCACGGGAAAGGGCAAAGCTCCCCCTTTCCATCGAGACACAGAACGAGCTTCTATTCCAAGTAATTGCTTAATTATGAATTTATATGTACGTAGATGTTTTTCACTTTCTCACAAAAAACCCAACATTCACACGCCCGTGCCGGGCCGAATTTCCGATTTGGCCCGCACACTCCACTATCACAACAAAATATCGTTCTTTCCGATTAATTCGAGACCTAGAAAGCCTCTCCACTACCATTATTTCCTGAAATATCGCCGTTTCAAAAGTCCATGTTTTCGCTTCCGAGATAAATTTCGGCCGGCAATGCAGTTCGCTGAAATAAATGATACAAATTAAATAAAAATCAATAGAATGTCAACGGCATGGGTGAGCAAAATAAATCTATATAGGGTGAGCCAAATTCATAGAAAAATCACAATTAAATCTATTTGTCGTCCGATTGGCCTGAAATTTGGTACTCGGGGATTATCGACCGCGGTGATCACGAATATGACATTGAAATTCAAAAATTCAAAATGGCGGCGCCAAAATGGCCGGCGCCTTAGGTCATTTTTGGTCTCACACCGCTCAAAATCGGTGTGTGGGGGTTTTCGAGGTCGCCGATTACGAATCAATCAATCAAAATTGAAGAATTCAAGATGGCGGCCGAGTTGCGGGACATATTTTGCTATTTACGCTGCCATTCGTCTGAAAATAAGTTCGTATGTGTTATCGAGGTCAGTGATCACGAATATCAAATCGTAACTCAAAAATTCAAAATGGCGGCGTCTCCATAGCCTAATATCCATCTTTTACTGTAACTCTCTTATTTACCCTCCGATTCCAATTAAACTCGGTATGATGAAGTTACTGAAGTAGCTGATTGTGAATATGACATCGAAATTGAAAAATTCAAAATGGCGGCCGAGTTGCGGGACATATTTCGCCATTTACGGTGCCATTCGTCTGAAAATAAGTACCTATGTGTTATCGAGATCGCAGATCCCGAATATCTAATCGTAACTCAAAAGTTCAAAATGGCGGCGTCTCCACAGCCTAATATCCATCTTTTACTCTAACTCTCTTATTTACCCTCCGGTTCCAATTAAACTCGGTACGATGAAGTTACCGAAGTAGCTGATTGTGAATATGACATCGAAATTGAAAAATTCAAAATGGCGGCGTCCTCATGGCCTATTATACTGTAACTTTCTTATCTGCCAACCGATTCGGCTGAAACTCGGTATTTAGAGGTAATTAGAGTAGCCGATAACGATTATGTCTACGAAATTGAAAAATTCAAAATGGCGGCACAAATTGCAGTACACCATCCGTTATTTAAGGCGGCATTCGTCCAAAAATAGGTATGTGTGTGTTATCGAGGCTACAGATCACGAATCTGTGACCGTCGCTAAAGAATTCAAAATGGTGGCGTCCCCATAGCCATTTATTCTAACTTTTTTATTTACAATCCGATTCAAATGAAACTCGGTATGTACAGGTTATTAGTGTAGCTAATAACGAATATAACATTAGATTTACTAAATTCAACATGGCGGCAACCAAAATGGCTGACAACATATGTCATTTATGGACCGATTCGACTGAAAATCGGTACCTAGATGTTTTTCAGGTCGCTGATAACGAATCTGAAATCGAAACTGAAAACAAAGCTTTCTACAATGATTCAAGCTTTCTACAATGATTCAAGCGTTACCTAATCGAGTGCGGAGCACTCGCATTGACAGCTTCAGCTGTCACCCCTCCGGAGGAGCTAGAATGGGCGATAGCCCATTCTAGTCATAATATTAAAGAGCAGTTGGTGCGAGCCCCTTCCTCTTTGCGATCTTAAGGTACATGCCGTCGAGACGCGCTTCATTTCGCCGGTCCGTGCCCGGCTCGAAAGTGTTCGGGACGGAATCCTACAGTGCTTAGGCTATACTCGGTTCCGGTATTTTTCCGGGTTTTTCCGTTACGATCGGACGAAAGTCACCTATCTCTCTCGCCTGCTTTTTTGGGGAATGAGGAGTCGAGGGGTAAAAGAGAAAATAGGGGAAGTCGATTTGGTATTTCGTAAACGTCAAAAATGTACGATTTCCTTTCGCTCCTGCCTGGCTTAATTTTCGATTTCGACCTCGCAGTTTGCGGCTAGCTATAACTAGAATCTCTCCCCGTTCCGCCGCGACGCCGTACGGCGCTCCGAAATGTGTATTTCGAAAGATACGGACGTTTTAGGATTGCACGTTTTTTCGCTTTTTCGTTTCCGAAGCGAGACTCATTTTTTCGGTTTTTCGCCTATAACTCGAAAACGGCTGGAGCTAGCTCAAAATAAAAAAATCTCAAAGGACAAGAGCGTTTCTTTCCGCTCCCTCCGGTATATTCAGAAATTCCGTACCATTTTTCGTTTCGGAGATATCGCCCGAAATGTGCGGCGGTGCAGAATGGCGGAAAATACGACATTTTTTCCTTTAAACCTCCATAACTTCTAAACGGGGCCTCCTAGAGCAAAATACTCCGCCCTAACGAAAATGTAGAAAAATGAATTATCTAAAAGTCTTTTTTTTTATTTTTCTCCAGCTCCAAAGATTAACGAGCTACGGGCGGTCAAAGTGGAAGATTTTTTCGTAAATCTGTGAAATTTTAAATTTAAAAGATCCGAGAAAAGCTACTTTTGTCGCGCTCGCCGCGGGCCTAATTTTCCATTTTTCCGGTCGAACTTGGTATCGCCGGAAAGCTACGTTCTTCTGCTTTCCAGAGAGACGTCGCACGCCGTTTCACTCCCGATATTTATTTACTTATGGATTTTTAAAGTACTTACGATTTTCGATTTTTACGAAAATATCCATTCTTATTTCGCACAGAACTACACTAAATTTTTTAATTAACCCAGGGCACGTACTGCACGAATAAAATGCGAATCTTCGTGTTCAAATAGAGACCAAGATCGAGCCTCTATGTCCAGTATTAACTAAAATATGAGCGTTTTAAGATTTCATGTTTTACAATTTCCTAGGTTACGTTTTAACACACTCAAATTTGTCACATTTGTCTCGCCCCTGCGAGGCCGAATTTTCGATTTTCCCTATAAAATTTGGTATTACGGGAAAGGGCAAAGCTCCCCCTTTTCATCGAGACACAGAACGAGCTTCTATTCCAAGTAATTGCTTAATTATGAATTTATTTGTACGTAGATGTTTTCCACTTTCTCACAAAAAACCCAACTTTCACACGCCCGTGCCGGGCCGAATTTCTGATTTGGCCCGCACACTCCACTATCACAACAAAATATCGTCCTTTATGATTAATTTGAGACCTAAAAAGCCTCTCAACTCCCATTATTTCCTGAAAAATCACAGTTTTTAAAGTCCATGTTTTCCTTTCAGACATAAATTTTTGTCGACAATGCAGAGCACTGTAATAGGTGGTAAAAATTATGTGTGTGAAGTTAGCACGCGTTGCTGGCAACACGGCGTTGCCAGCAACGCGGAAATAAGTTTTGATGTAAAATTTTTACAAATTAAATAGAATGCCAATAGTCGGGTGCCCAAAACAAATCTCGATATAGGGTGAGCCAAATTTATCGAATTAAATTTATTTGTCGTCCGATTGACCTGAAATTTGGTACTCGGGGATTATCGACCACGCTGATCACGAATATGACGTCAGAATCGCAAAATTCAAGATGGCGGCGCCAAAATGGCGGACGATGTTTGTCGATTTTGGCGTCACACCTCTCAAAATCGGTATGTGGGGGTTTTTGAGGTCGTCAAATACGAATCAGAAATCGAAATTGAAAAATTCAAAATGGCGGCGGAGCTGCAGGACACATTTTGCCATTTACGATGCTATTCGACTGAAAATAAGTACGTATGTGTTATCGAGGTCACAGATCACGAATATGTTATCGTAACTCAAAAATTCAAAATGGCGGCGTCCCCATAGCCTAATATTCATCATTTACTTTAACTTCCTTATTTTTCAATCGATTCAAATGAAACTCGGTATGTTGAAGTTACTGAAGTAGCTGATCGTGAATATGACGTCGAAATTGAAAAATTCAAAATGGCGGCGGAGTTGCAGGACCCATTTTACCATTTACGGTGCCATTCGTCTGAAAATAGGTATGTATATGTTATCGAGGTCACAGATCACCAATATGTTATCGTAATTCAAAAATTCAAAATGGCGGCGTCCCCGTAGCATAATATTCATCATTTACTGTAACTTCCTTATTTATCGTCCGATTCGAATGAAACTCGATATGTTAAAGTTACTGAAGTAGTTGATTGTGAATATGACTTCGAAATTGAAAATTTCAAAATGGCGGCGTCCCCATAGCCTAATATCCGCTATTTACTGCAACTTTCTTATTTGCCGTCCGATTCAGCTGAAACTCGGAATGTGAAGGTTGCTGAAGTACCTAATCGAATATGAAAGTGAAAAACTGAAAAATTAAAAAACTGAAAAACTAAAATTCTGAAAATCTGAAAAATTGAAATAATGAAAAACTGATAAACTTGAAAACTTGAAGACTTGAAAACTTGAAATCTTGAAAACTTGCAAACTTGAAAAATTGAGAAATTGAAAACTTGAAATCTTGCAAACTTGAAAAATTGAAAACTTGAGAACTTGAAAACTTGAAATCTTGGAAACTTGAAAACTTGAAAAATTGAAAACTAAAAAATCGAAAGGTGAAAAACTAGAAACTGAAAATCTGAAAACTGAAAAACCGAAAAACTGAAATAAAAGGCTGACAAATGAAAAACTGAACAAAGAAAAATTGAAAAACAAAAAACTGAAACACTGAAAACCTGAAAACCTGAAAAACTTAACTTAAAAACTTCAAAACTTAAAAACTGCAAATCTTCAAAACCTAAAAACTTAAAAACCTAAAAACTTAAAAACTTAGAAACTTAGAAAATTAAAAACTTCAACACTTCGAAACTTTAAAACTTTAAAACTGAAACTGAAAAACTGGAAAACTGGGAAATTGGGAAACTGAGAAACTGAAACACTGAAAGACTAAAAGACTGAAAAACTGAAATACTGAAATACTGAAAAACTGACAAACTGAAAAATGAAACTAAAAACTGAAAACTGAAAAATTGAAAAACTAAAAACTGAAAATTGAAAACAAAATTAAAAAATTGAAAAAGTGAAAACTGAAAATTGAAAAATTGAAAAACTGAAAAACTAAAAACTGAAGACTGAAAAACTGATAACTGAAAAACTGAAAAAATTAAAAACTGAAAACTGAAAAACCGAAACACTGAATGATGAAAAACTAAAAAACTGAAAATTAAAAAACTGAAAACTTAAAATTTAAAAAACCCAAAAAAAGTGAAAATTGAAAACTAAAATTCAAGCTTTCTACAATGATTCAAGCGTTACCTAATCGAGTGCGGAGCACTCGCATTGACAGCTTTAGCTGTCACCCCTCCGGAGGAGCTAGAATGGGCGATAGCCCATTCTAGTACACCATAGAGAAGCGACAGCAAGGCTTCCCGCGCAAACCGTTTTCGTATGCGCATGTTCAAGATAGGTTGTGTTGTTGTCAGTTACACGTGCTTACATTACGTTAAAGAACCCAACCACCATTGGTCCTCTTGTCAGTGGTTAGAGAATAGACCACCAGTGGTGTGTTCCTTACTCAGGTTACTCTCGTTTTCGTAATTTGATGTGAAGCAGTCAGAGAACATCACACCACAGAGAAGCGACAGCAAGGCTTCCCGCGTTAACCGTTTTCGTATACGCATGTGTGTACGTGAGATAGGTTGTGTTGTTGTCAGTTCCACGTGTTTACATTACGTCAAAAAGAAAAGGCCAACCACCATTGGTCCTCTGGTTATAGAGAATAGAGCACCAGTGGTGTGTTTTCTCGCTGTGAAGGTTATTTGCATTTTTTTATTGCATAATTTGATGTGAAGCCGAGTGCACTTCATAATTAGGCTGAAAATAAAAAACGTCAGGAAGAATCACAACTAAAACTGACAAAACAAATAAACAAAAAAGTTAAAATTTTGTCACATTTTTAAGTATTTTTTTCGTAAAACATGTTTGTTAAACTTTTAAAAATATACTAAGTATAGCACATTAAAAAAAATAAATAAAACACAATAAATTGTAATATTGCATAACATATTATTTTAAAGCATGCTTTGATAACGTGTATACAATATATTCTATTGTTATATGTGAATGTAACTAATTGATATTTCAATATATAAAAGGGCGTTTTACTACCCTTGGGCCACCAATTTTCATAAAGATAAAGAATATCGAATTATGCAAACAATTAAAATAAACATGACGTATATTCGAACCTTTTTTTAGAAACTAATAGTGCTTAAAACATAAACTACATTATTTAATTATTAGACGTTTTCAAAAATTATAAATTCTCTTTGAGTGTGGGGATAATAATAATATTTCATTATGGTTTAGAGCACTTGAATTTTGACAGACAGTCGAATAGTACCTTAAATAAGCCATTTTCAATTTGGAATTGAAATTTTACTTCCAAAAACACCATACTCATTTCACTGCACACTCATGACGTCATCAGTAAACAGACGTCACTTTGTATTATAAACACATGACATTTTGTAGTCTTACCATTTTATAATGAAAACTATAAGTGGTGTTTTGTGCCAAGATGTAAAAATACATCCAAAAACGTACCAGGAAGAGTTTTAGTGACAGTAACAAGACATTTTGTCCATAGGACAAACTTCTAGAAATAGCTTTTACAAATCCCGTAATAGGTATATGTTACTTATTTATTCACATGTCAAACGTAAAAAAAGCGAATAAAATGTTGTGTTTAACACTATTAAAACGTGATTTATTAAGCCACCAATAAAGCAAAAACATGTTATTTATTTGTTAACACTTTAATCTGATAGATGATAAACGCTATTTAAATATCAAGAAGTGCGTTAGTATAACAAAGTACTTCATTTTAGTAACATCAAAAAAGCAAATTTGCACATAGTGAAATCACCTTATGTGGTATAGTAATATTGTGCATTGCGATCAGTGTACATCAAACTTAAAAGTTCTCTCAGTGTACTAGGTTGTGTTTCACTCATGTTCAATGCCATTAGAACCAGTCCACCAAATATCAAAGGATCCGACGTTACTGTCGCTTCTCTATGGTGTATGTTCTCTGTCGTCACCTCCCCTCATGTACTGTGCGACAAAGAGAAAACGAACTGTGTGAGAAGGATGAGAAGACTACAGTCTACCGGCTGCTTATGCATTACGCTTATGGAGCTTGTCTCCTCTATTTGTTAAACTCTTTGGGCATAACCGGATTATTTCAATAATCGAGTACTTGGTATACGAGGGATTTCAGTAACCGGATAATCATTCGAGTGATGGCCAGGTAGATTTCCCTACAAATTTTTTCCCCCATCGCTCGAAATTTTTAAGAGCAGGGGTTTTCTCTGTATTTTCTCACATCTTTCTGTAATACAGTGACATTTTCAAAGATTTTACGACATTTACCTGCTGTTGCGTTAAATTTTGAATTATCTGATATACATGTATCTAGCAGATTAAAACATGCAACATGTCTAATTCAATAAATGTTTAACATTGGGTATTTTTCCACTTGAATTTTTTAAGCAGCTCTCGTAATGCCGAATGCTTAACGTTATATATCGCAGCCCATGTTCTTATTCGTTTATTTACCTCAATATTTTTATCGATTTCAGTTAACTCTATGGCATCGCTTTCATCATCACTACTTGATTTCACATGGGTGAAAGACTCTGTATATTCAATGTATTCATCTTTTTTAGCATCATTAGCTTCAATGAAGATCAATTATGATTTGTTTGTTGCTGAATTCTTGAACCTGAGTTATAAATTACTGAAACTTGCTTTGCAGGCATTTTCTATTAACCTATCATAAAAAGTTAGGTTAATGCTATAGAAGTTATCTAAATAATTATTTTGCATTTTTGAAGATATTTTTATTTTTTAAGAGATTTTAAAATGTTTTATTTGATTCAGTCTAGCAACAATTATGTAACACTTTTTTTAAGAGTAGCCGCCACAACTAAATTGCCACAAAAAATAAATTGTTTTATAAATAAATGTTTAACCCAACTATAAAAACTAATAATAAAGCTTTTATAAAATCAAAATGTATAATTTCATAATCATTTTGTAACTATTTCTAAATAGCTTTACAAATCAATTATAAAATTGATATGGCTGAAGAGAAAATAGTCGTATATGTTTTGTTACATAAACATTCCTAAGCATGTTTGTTACTCCACCTTTAAAAATGTTTTATTAAATAATCTTAAAAATATGTATATAACAAAATAATAAAATACTTTTGTTTCTACAGCATATTTGTATTTATTGCAACAGTTAAATGATAAATCAGCATCTTCAAAAACTCTAATAAATCGGATATATAACACTTCAGTCTAATAGTAATATTCTTGTGCTACTTGGGCTGACTGTATTACATCCCATCCGAAGGATGGTATATCGCCATGTAACCTCCGCCTAAAGTTACATACCTTATACGATGCGTAGCCTTCATTTTCTATCGAGTAATTAACGCATTTGGTACCGCACAGACACGCTGAGGCTGCTCGATTGAAGCTCGCCTTGGTATTTAAAAAGAAATTATCATGCAGTGCAAATAATAAAATCACTTGATTCTCGATATTAGAGAAAAATATTTTTAGTGCCATTCGATTTGGTTTGATAGGTATAGTATATTTATGCGCCTCCCAATTTAATAAAATAGGCAGCCTCTGACAATCCATTCGCACCTTTTGGAATGTTTGGCGCTAGCTGCTGCTTTACCATCGGACTGTGTGGTGACTATTGATATCTCTTTCATTTATTTTGTTCCTGCTTAACGCATAGAAGTATGTAATTCAAAAATGTATTACAACTTTCAGTAGTAGTACAGTCAAGTATAGTAAATAGATGACCAAGGGAATAGTGTTATTGTATCAAAGCCAAATACTGATGCAGATGTGTTTTTTTTAATACACTCTGATATATCTCGATATTGCGTGCCATTATATCGATGTTAAAATATCGGATATCGTACATTGCAACATCAATGATTTCGATACATGGATCGTGCATCACTACATCAAACTTAAATGCTTTCATTCCATGTTCAACTCCTGTAACCCCAAAATATAGTCGTTAAATAAGGGCTCTAACGAGACTCAGAAAATTGACATAAATTTTCTGCACAAAGATCAAACTTGTTAACACCCCAGTTTTTTCATCTTTATACCTAGCTCTGACACATCGACTGTTAGAAACAAAGAATGTACATCGAGTTAAAAATAAACAAAGAATTGGCAATTGTAATTGTGAAAATTAGTCACAAGTTGCAAGTAAAACAATTATAAAAAATGTGTAAAAATTATTTATTCTACTGTATAAATATTAATGGTAATCTTCAGAAATCAAAAATCATCAAAAAGGGACTCCGTATCCACATCCTGCAATAAGTTCTTCCAAATATCCGTATGCTCTTTACTGTCAGGTCTGATAGATATTTGACTAGAACTTATTACTATATTATCACTATTTGTATTTTTGGACCTATCTGCCTGGTCAGTCGTGCTTTGCACATTAGACGATATGGTAATTTTACTATTATCGTTAAGTTTTACAGATTCCTTAAAATTGAACTTTTTCTTTACATTGTCATGATTCGGAACTGCGTTAAGAGATCTCAACGGAATATTTGGCACAATAGATTCATTATTTACACTTGCCGATCTCTTAAGAACATTTTGAAATGGTAATATGTTGGAACTAGGTTTCTGTGTCATTTCATTTTTAAATGTAGATGCGAACATAAATTTGTTAGTATTACAATTCTCCGAACCGCTATTATTCCTCAACAATCTATCATAATTTTGATTCAGTTTTCCAAAGCTAATACTTCTTTGTCTTTGGTCAGAATTTGCTAAAACATCTGCGTTGTACTTTTTCAATATCTCCTCCAGTACGTACTCCTGAATGACGACTTTTTTAACTGAACCGCTTCTGACATTGGAACTTTCTTCACTGGTAGTTTCAGGTGGCTTTTTGGGTACCTCTAAGCAGTAAATTGTAAGTAAATTGTTTGGCGTTATTGTTAAACAATGGTTATTATAACCAGCCGACAGAACACCAAACTGTTTTAACACTAATACAGAGCCCAAAGTAAAAAAATTGGCGTATTCTTCATACAGACTGTATAATATAGTTCCTTGAATATCACCTAAAAAAATAAATGAATATTACTTAGCGACAAACAAAAAAATACTTGTAATCTATTTTACCTGTGGCATCTTTCAACGTAACATTGACTGTTGGAACTTTTCCATCGGAAATTTCTAAACTCTGTATGATAGCAGCCAAAAAAGGTGCCTTGTGGTTAACCAACAGTTTTTTTAATGAAGCCTGTTTCTTTATCCAGTTTATATTAAATTTTTCATACAGACATTCTCCATTACACATGTAAAAATCCTTTGTCATCTCTTTCCATGGTCCACCTTCGAAGGTTGAATTCGTTCTCTGGGAACAGAATATAATTTCCTAAAAAAAGCTATTATTAGATCAAGATGTGAATATGCGCACCTATAAGTGTTCCGTGACTTACATCTCCACTGTCAGCAGTGTTTGCAGAATCTTCATTTGCAATGAGCTCTGAAATTGACTTATTACTTTCCATTCTTTCTGGCAGGAGCCCTGCGGGTCCGGGAAATTTCCTTTTCACACACCTATTAGGTGGGGAATATGTAAAATCTTTAATCTTGTTCCTCTGATGGGGACTTGGACATTCGGGAAATCTTTCTTCATTCTGAGATAATTTCTGTCTTTTCAAGTCCTCTTGAACAGGCTCCACTTTATTCCTTTTCTGTACTTGACCGGTATGAGTACTACTAGGTGCTGGAGTAAAAGATGTACCTAGCAAAACCTAATAGCTTTCATTAAATACGCTAATACACAAAATAAAGTACTAAATAACTTACATCATCGAAATCAAAATGAGTAGAATCCTCAAACATCGCTAGCAAGAATAATCAAAATTAGACAACTTTTATAACCAAAATCAAAGATGAATGAATAATGAAATGAATGACAACAATGACATTATTGACAACTTATACAGATGTGAAGTGCGACGTAGATCAAACACTTTCTAATTGAACTATGAAGTAGTTCAAATTGACAAATATAATATAGTAGGACTATAAATAGATATAATAATTTTCTATTCATATCAATAAATTTACTAGAAGTTACATAGTAATTCTATATTTTATTTTAAAAAACAAAAAACATATTTCATTCTCATTATTAGTAGATCAAATATCCCTTAACAAAAAGTATGAAGATGGTAGCTTGTCCAATTGAAAAGAAGACAAGAGGTTTGTTCATTTGTGTTGATTTAAAGCAGCTTCAAACAGGTAAATAAAGATAGTACTATCACAAATAGTGTGAGTGTGAGAGAGATAACGTGTTTCAAAGTTGCTATAAATCAACACAAATGAACAAACTAAATAAGACACTAATGGCATGGCAGTAATTGCCTAACCTAAAAATTTCAACCAGTCATTTGTCATTTTTGATTATTGGTAAGTTTGTAGTATAAAATATAATATATTCTATATTTTCCTCTGCTTCAGGTATTCCATGATGCTGCCTATATTCAGAAATACTGTTTTGAATGTCATAAAAAGGATTAACAGTAATTCTAACCTAATAATATCCTCAACATTTCATTTACTGTACAAACCAAGTCTTACAAATGTACCACAACCTATTCTTTTAAAACCCTCAACGCCAGATATTATGCCAAGTTGTGGATTTAAAGTAATGGGACGAGTAAAGAGGAGATGTAAAGATTGCTATTTTGTACGTCGAAATGAACGTTTGTATGTTATTTGTAAAACTCATCCAAGGCACAAGCAGATGTCCATGGTGAAAGATCCTAAAAACACTTGGATACTAACCCACGCAACACAATCCAAAGTTAGGCCATGGTAAATAGTTTAGTATATTTATGTTCAGTCGAATAAAACTGTTTTGAAGAACACATAGTTTTACTTTGGAAATTGCATAGTTAATGCCAGCCAAATAAATAGAAGCTTACTTGCAGAGCTTGGAACATATTAAAATAATCATGAGTGTAGAAACCAAATAAAATGTCGAAGGTCAACAAAGATTATGGTATAAATATAAGTAATTTTAAATATTCCTTTGAAAGTAATAATAACATTAATAACCATATTATATAGATGAATAATTTATACCAAATATACTAAAAATGTTTTTCCTTCGAATGAAAACAAAGTGATTGTTAAAGATCGCTACTGAGTATTTGATTAAAATTGTAAATTTATTTTGTTTAGATAATATTACATCAGAAAATTACCGGATACTTTTTTAAAATGGAAAAAGTTAGTTTAAAATATTGAACAAGAAAATAATTATGCGTACTTGACCTTCATCAAGTATAATTTATAAAATTTATTAAGAAATAATTTTAATATGAGATTTTTAGTTGATACTGTAGGTAGCTATGCACTAGAGAGAAGTAAACAGAATGTAATAGGTGGACAGGTAATAGTCTAAGAGCAAGTGGACTCGATAAGATATCTATTTTTACACAGTTGGAAATTAGCAAAAATGTTAGTCTAGATCTCTCCAAAGAAGAAATGGCTGGTATCGCTAAAGGACATCGGTGGGGCGAGCACCCTTGAATATTTGAAAATAGGGCAAAAATAGTTTTTACACTATAAGGTGTGTAGCTGAGCCTCTTCAAGATACCACCAGCGTGGCAGTTTTCTTCCTCACTTGCTAGTATGATACTTGGATGATAGTGTTTCATCTATGTATAGACCAAGATATTTAATTTAATTTATCCAGCATTATTCAACATTTTGGTATTAAGTTAATAGGAGTGTCATCATTAAGTTTTTGTTTCCGATGAACATATATGGGGATTTATTAATATTTAATGTAAGTAAGAGCAATATTAACGTATGCCTCCGAAACATGGACCCCAAGTAAATTAGATGAAGACCGCCTTTTTGGAAAAAAAATATTCAAGAAAACCAAGTATGGAGAAGCAGGTACAATCACGAATAGTACGAATTATATGAAGATGCTGATATAATAATAACGATAAAGCTTGGACGATTAAGATGGGCAGGGCATGTATTAAGAATGAATAAAGAAAGGCCTACAAAATGAGCAAAGCTCGATGGAAATCGAGGAGGCGCCAAACCAAAACTGTGACAGATCGATGTGGTGGAAAAGGACTTGAACATAGAAGTGATCAACTGGAAACACCGAGCCCAAGATAAAGAGAGATGGCGAAGAATCCTTGAAAAGACCAAGACCCAGCCAGGGTTTATAGCGCCACTGATGATGATGAGAAATATAACTTTGTGACTGCTCAGCCATTTAGAAATCTTATTCAGATCATTTTGTATAGTTTGTTTCAGTGTCCAATGAATTCTCAAAGTAAAGCAATATGGTGTCTTCAACATAAAGTTTTATTTTACTTGTTAACTGCAGATTTGATAAAGAATTAACATATACTAAAAAAAGATTGGTCCTAAAATAGAACATTGTGGGACTCCCCACAATACATGTTCTTCCGAACTCCTGCTTTCAGCTAATATGATACCTGTTGCTCTTGAACAGAGAGTTAAAGCATAATTTTTAGACTGTTTGGGGTTCAGTTGCAGACAACCTCATAACACTATTGACAGTTCAAATTTATATAGAGTTCAGAAGTATAAATGGGGAAGGGAATCAAGTGGCTCCGAACAGATTATGATTAGGAAATAAGTAAAAACTGTGTACATAAAGGTGATGAATCAAGATTTCCACAAAAATATGCAATTTCGAAAACAGTTGATTTTTAAAATCGGAATGTAGATATTTGAAAATACATAAACAGAAGAAAATAAGAAAACCAAGCAGATCACAATTAAAGAACAGATTGAAAAATGAAGATGGAGAAACAGTAAACGATAGAAAAGAAAATTGTGAAAATCTTCTATAAAAATCTTCACACTTGCGGCGAACAAGAAATGAAGAAAGTCGTAAAAGCAAACTCGGAGGAAATGCCAACAATTATTACTGAAGATATCAAGGCCAACACATCCACATGGCATGGACAATACTGATATTGAGTAGATGTATATTTAGTACGAAGAGTATAAATTTAGTTATGAATCACAATGAAAATATATGACTTCTATATTAGGTATTGTTTGCATTCAGTTGAATATGTATGCTACTTTAATATAAATAGTTTCTATAATGAGTTACACAGTCAGACCCAAAATGTATTTAATTAATGTATGATATAGCCCAGTGCTTGGCGGTAAAAATAGGTTTTTACCTCAGAACTTTTTCGGATAACACCGATTGTCGGGAAATATAGGCAGTAGGCAGAGAATGGCTCAAGGAACAAAAGTTATATAGTGCCGATGGGCGCTTTTACCCTGTGGGTGGATGGCCTTCTCGGGGGTGGAAATTAGTACACTCAGAATAACCCCAGAAATCGATGTAATAATAATATCTTTATTTTTATAGGACCCTATTAAAGGTATAGAAATATAGTCATAAAATTGTAAAATATAGTAAAACACATAACCTAGAAGAAACCATAGTATAGTAAACAGAATACAGAACAGTAAAGAAGGACGAGAATTGCGAATATAACTATATAAGTACGCTCCTGAAAACTAGTACAACTTAAATATTCATTTATAGAATAAAAGCTGTGACTGATTAAAGTGGCTCGAACTGTGCTCTTAAAGAGGTGAATGCTATTTATACTTTGTATGCTTTTAGGGAGTTTATTATATAGCTTGATGGGCATGACATTGGGGCCATTTGCTACTATCGAGAGTTTGTGTTGGGGAATCGTCAGATTTTGACTGATCCTTAATCATGATCAGTAAAGTTGTCCCTGGGAATATAGTTGTCATAATGAAACTTTACATGGGACACACATCTGAGTATGTAAAGGGATGGTATGGTTAAAATATCGAGTTCTTTGAATAGAGTTCTGCACGAATGGCATAGATTTTTAAAGGGTCTAGTACATAAAATCTTTTCTGGAGATATAAGGATTTCATGTATGCAACTACAGTTACCCCAGCAGATAACATAATAATTAAGGCTAGATTGTACATATGCATAGTAATACATTTTTAATATATCTATATTGACTTTCTCATCAGCCATATAAGAAAGCAATGTGTAGATAATTTGGATAGTAGTCAATGTGATCATTCCATGTTAAATGTTAAATGACAGTCAATATGTACACCAAGGTACTTCATAGCATTATTTTGTATGATGGTTTTATTATTAGCTCTTATACTGACAAGTTGATGTCAAGCTGCTTTGTAGAGAATACCATTAGGTTGGTTTTTAAATTATTTAAGCTAAGCCATTAGTTGAGCAATAATTCTCCATCAGGGAAACTGTGTATTTGTTTTTGTAGATAATAGATTGATGTTACTTTCACTGTCAGTGGTAACTGCGTCATCTGCGAGTAGGGAAATAAATGTGTCGTGCAAAGAGGAGACGACCTCATTGAAAAATACAATAAATAATAAGGGGCCCAATACACTCCCTTGGGGAACCCCCATAGCCACCTGTCTGGGTCTAGAAACATAGTTTTTTCCATTTTGGCTCAAAATTACTTTATGTTGCCGATCTACCAACTAAGTTTTTAACCAACTTAGAGCAGGTCCTCTAACACAGTACCTACTAAGTTTGCCTAGTAGCAAGTCTTGTTGGATCATGTCAAATGCGCGTGTTAGATCGAAGAAAACACATGCACTTTTATTTTTATCTCCAAAACTATTTAATATGAAATAATTAGGGATAGTACTGCATCTTGCATTGCCACACCTTTCCGGAAACCGAACTGATTGTCGGTGAGTATCTTTTGATATGTTAAAAAATTGTATAGCCCAATAATATTGTGGTATGCTTTCTCATATAATTTAGAAAAGACTGACAGAGGGGCAATACCCCTTAATTAGAAAACAGTGATTTATCACAGAGGGATTAATTCTTAGAATTCATCCCCCTATCGATTTCTGCACTTATTTTTTGAGTGTACCTACTAATTTCCACCCCCACCCCCACAGTAAAAACGCACATCGGCACTGTATAACTTGTTCATTGAGAAAGAATTCTTAGCGAAAAACCATCAAAAACTGGACTAATAATATGCTGGTTTACCCAGAGAATTCTGGGCACTTGGTGCAATGCAGATTATGGAGACGCAGAAGGGACAGCATGGCATAAAAACACAATAACCACCTTTATTGACAATACTGTAACAGCTATATATGCTGATGATATAAGTTTCTCACTAGGTGCTGAATCTACTAACGAAATGAACACAAAATTTAAAACCATGCTACTATAATCGCCAAATAGGAAGAAGCTCCTGACGCAAATAAGCCCCACCAGTTCAATCTAATAGTGTTAGTCACTCGTACTTTATTGGCGTAATTGGAAGGAGACATCTCTGCGTAACCGCCCCTGTTTGCTATGATTGGTGTTTCTATACATTTAGGAGGGGTACAGGCTACAAGTTATCTTTCGAGCAGCTTCTTCCTATTTGGCGATTACAGCAGACAATGTTAGTGCCTGCGGTGTCAGCACCGTATGCTTATTAGACAACGAACCCTTCTTTTCTAAATTTCTATCTTAATTCTTTGAACCTGGTACCGTAATTTACTGCTCAGCTCTCTAATACAGCCAACTGAGATGGCTACCGACCAAGGCCTGAGTGCTGCGAGCGACAACGCGGAAAACTTCATCAGAACCGTCAACATGAAAAATGGCACAACTCATATAATATTTACCAAAAATAACACTAGAGGAAGACGATGGATATGCTACAATATCGACAAAAGAAGTTATGTTTGCACATACAAATGTTGTATTGGGTCACAGTCGAGAAATATATTATTAGACTGTAGTTGGGTGCATAAAGACGTCAACCTTGTATTTTTATAACATTATGCATTATGCTATGACAATTTATAAAAATAATTTTGAAATATTTGTAATAAATAATGGTAAGTATGTGTTGTTTTAGTCTTTTTGTTGTCATATTAAACAAGAAACGTTTTATCCATGCGACTCGCAAAAAATGCTAGTCTAAAAATATAATTTCTCTGATATACGACACTCTAAAATTAAAGTATCAACATATATATGGTGAATTATTACTTCTACATGAACATAGAGCCATGGTTACAATAATGTTGCATATGATCCATCACCATATGAGAGCGTGACAAGAGGACTCCGCACACCACAAGTGGAAATCCGGCATAGGTTAAATTTGTCCAAATTTTGATATATTGCTCTACTGGCAGAGTAGATCAAAAGTATCTAAGTCACTAAGAGCCCGAGTCCCAAAAACACACCCTCTAAAGGGGTAAAAGCGTTGGAGTAAATGACATCCCTGCAATATTTTAAACTTTCAATAGTTATGAATAATTCTGTCAAAGAATATGATTTATATTTTGATACTCTTCCACCTTCCTACCCTTTTTCACCCCTTACGAAGGGGGTACATACATTTGCAGATGCAAGAGGTTCTCTTGGAGTAATTCCCATACCTACTATCAAATATTCTCTTAACTTCATTGAATTAATAGCGTTTTCCTAAAAGAATAGGGTGTGCAGTTGCCAAGGTCATATTTAGCACTCAAAAGGGGTTTGGAAAGGTCAGGGGTTCTGTCAAAATAATTTCTCTATCCCCTTTTGAGTATCCTCATCAATTGACTGATTCAACGGTATTTTTAAAAAGAAATACAGATCTTAATAATGCTATAATATTTCTAAAGAGATACCGTTAGGTAGGCACGAGAGTATTAGGTGTGAAATGGTAAATAAATCCTTTAAATTGCCACACCTTTCTTCAAAATACGATTCTTCATCTTAGTGGCTCCATAATATTTTTGAAGAAGAAATACAGGTTTGCACTGGTCATCAAAGGATGTATATGGATAATCGAGTGTCTTGGAGTAATTCGTGCACATATCGATTGATAAATTCATTACCATAACAGCTCCATAATATTTTACAAAGAGAAATACTGGTGTGGACTGGTCAAAGTTCTTTTCATAAGGAGTGGGAAAGGATAAGGGGGTATCTCAGAATAAATTGATTGTTTACCCATTTGAATAATTCAATACGTGGAAAAGGGTAGGAAGGTGAAAGGGAGTCAAAATATAAATCAAATTCTTTGACAGAATTTTTCGTAACTATTGAAAGTTTAAAATATTCACCCAGGTGCATGGTGACTTTTGATCTACTCTTCCAGTAGAGCAATATATCAAAACTTGAGCGAATTTAACGCCAGATTTCCACTTGTGGTATGCGAGGTCCTTTCATTAATAACAACTTACCATATAAGATTTATATATTGACCATGTGTAGTGAACATTAAATAAGGCACTTACTTTGTTACTTTTCATTGGAAGAATGCATTAGATAAATATGGCTGTTGTAAGAGGTAATGCCACTCTAGAACTTTCAAGAAATTGATTTTCCATTTTAATATTTAAATGTCTTAGAGTCTTGAAAATAAGGCACCCTTGGGAAAAAATTGAAAGTAATTATTTCGAAACTGAAACTACCGCTCTATGGGTCATCATTTGGTTGATAATCTGCGATAGTTCCGAGTTTTTAGTTAGTGGATTTACCTGACACTAAATGGGATAAGGGCAAGGAAAGAATAAAAAAAAACAAAACAAAAATTAGACTATTATTAATTCATACTTTTTTAATCCTTGAAATCATAAGCATTTCTTTTGAAACAACGTTTTCAGAAGGACACCTTTCTCGATCAGTAGTTCACCGATTCACTTCAAAATCTGACAGCAGCTTTTTAATTGTATTCTACAGAAAAGTGCATAGGGGTTTCTTGGTATTCTGTTAACTTCTTTGTTATAAACAATTTACGGTGAAATTTTTTGCAGAAAAATGAATTTCTTTTTCAAATAATACTATTTCTTAAAATTCAATATTTCCAGAATCCCTTAAGTACTCTTGCGGCCAATTATATGTAGCTTCAGATTAAAAACTGTGGAGGAGGTCTCAAGTTTCATGGGATACGGCTGCTATTTTCCATTAAAATGTCACTAAAAATTTTGTTTTCTCTACTTTCTAATCTAATCTCGATTTCTCACCACATAAATAAAACAAAACACATTACTATAATACTATATTGACAGAAAACTAAAAGCCACACACTAAAAGTAACAAAAAAATGAAATGTATTCTTTCACTGATATACTTAAGCTATTCAACTTTATTAAAGTTGATCTAAAAAGGCTTTACAGCAGCGTACACACTGTTGATAACATTTTTCGAATCCTTGTGAACCACGATCCTAAAAAAAAATCAAAATTCAGGTAATTATGAAAATAACACCTTTTGGGTAAAAATGCTGGTTAAGTTAGAGGTTCATATTATGAGATTTATTGTAATTAAAAGTGCAATGTCTAACTATAGGTAGGTGTAAACTATGCATCCAGTGTGTATAAATCTAGCAAATTGGAAGTCATTTTATGGGCTCATTTTTTTTATTATTAAATACAAGGGATTATGCCACATATTCGATTTGTTTTATTTAGTTCATAGAAGGTTCAAGTGCTCATCAAGTGTTATCTGCATTTTTTCAAATGTGTGACCACCTTCCGAACAGCCTAAGCTTTGGACTTTGGACATAATATGTGTGGTGCGTTTATGATAATTATTCAATTTGGAAACAAAATAAGCTTTGTGAAACCTAGTTTAAAAGTATTGCAAATTGTACTGATATACATAAGCTCTTTCAATAGAGTATTTTAAAGGTTCTATATAGCTCTACTTACATAGTATGGATCTCTTATTATTCTCTCTCCCTGTGGATCAAAATCTCCTAGAAGCAGGATCTGCGCCCTACTATGGGCTGGTGCTTGGCTTTCCAGATTGGTAATGTTATTGTCATCCATGCCGAAGATGTAATCGTATATTCGAAAGTCTTCATCCTCGATCTGAAACCAAAATATAAGTTTATGTTGTTCTAAAAGTTCGATCTTGACATTTTCAGAGAAGCAAATGGTTGGTTAATTTACAGTTGAGGAACATCAACAACAATAAATATAATTTATTACTTAATAGAGAAAACATCATTACTCTTATGTAAAGTAGGCTCTGGCATGATTAAAATAGGCAATAAACGGTAACACGCCTCTTTTAATTAAGATGTCTAACTCTTGTGATATAGTCAAGCGAATCACCCCTAACTTAAACATCATACCCAGGGAACAGATAAGCATAGCTGTACTTTGAATTTATCTGTCAGTATCGTGAAGGACGGGCAATGCGTCCACCAATGCATAAGATATTGCTATCTTGGCAAAACAGAGCAAGGTTTTTAAATTTATTAGAAACGTCGATAAGTTTCTACCATAAACACGATTTTTAAATCTAGTGTTATTTTGTTCATTCTAATAGGTACACAAAAATTTGAAGTATGGCTCTGTAGTACTCTTGTTAGCAGTAATAGTGCCGACTTTGATATTTCAATGGCCTGTTTTTATGGCCTTTTTTGTGTGTACTAAACAAATGGAGACAACTATACCGTTAGGTTATATTGGTGCCAAATACTTATGATAATCTCTAAAATTTTAGAGGATGAAAAGTTTTAATTCAGCTTTCAAATAGCATTAGTTTTGTGAATGATTTTGTAACTTTTGTTAATTTGTTAAACGCAAGCTTAAAATTGGTATAGTTTCATGAAATACCACCTACCAGAGCAGTAGTTCTGGAATTAATTTATTTAAAAAAGTTACTATGACACGCCTTAAAATTAAACACGAAAGTGATAATTAAACTCTTAGTAGTGCAGTAAAAGAAGGCCAAAAAAACGGTGAGATATGCAGAGTTTTCTAACAGCAAAATTACGATTTTATATCTTCTGGGGTATCACCTGGAGTATATAGCTGAGTTTTGGACTTCCAAAGTCTATTGTGTTTTTTTTTATAAACAATTTAGTTTTTTGAGTGTCGTTTTTTTTTAGGTAAAAATGTGAATATCCGGTTCTAGAGGTCCGATTGGGGCAAACAAAAAACTAATATCTTCATAATTAAAATTTCAGTAAATCTGCGTTGGTTTTGGGTCATTTGAGTACATACATGATTTAAATTTGAAAAAACTGGCTAAATAGCGTTTTTCTTTTTCATTTTAACGCCCAGGGACGTTAAGAGTTCCGATCGGCTTCAAACTTTCAGAGAATATGAATTTTGTTGAAAACGAAACACCCTAAAATTGGTGCCCGAATATTGAACCCTGTGGACACAAATGAATTTGTTATTTAAAATTTGATTTGCCCGCCATCTTATGCCATTAAGTCCAATGGATAATTTTTTTTTAAATCTACATTTTTGATGCACTTGAAAGTCCACAATGCTCTTTTCTGCATTACGAAAAAAAATTGAGAATATTCCCGGGATGAATTCAAACTCTTTTTGCCTCTTGCAATTTTTGTCCAAACTTCTTCTTCGAGAAAACAATCGCATAGTTCTAAAATTTTGATTTTTCCTCGTGGGATAACTAAAAAAAAACAATTTCAGAAAAAATGTTTCGAACAATGGTAGTCTATTTTTAGCCAGATAATCCTAATTTACAATAAAAAATAGGGGTTCTCATTTAAAAAACCGAATTTGACCTTGAAGGACCTTAACCCTTCCACCCAAAGTCAAAGTGACATACAGGGTGTTTCACTTAAAAGTCCCCAGGCCATTATCTCTAAAACTAATAAAGATATTTTATTTTTGTAAATGGCAGATGATTGGTACCAAAGAAAGGTTTAAATAATCGTGATTAGAATTTTTCCTCAACAGCACACAGAGATGGCGCTGCGATGCAAAACTATTTTTTGATGGCTGGAACCTTGAAACATAAGTCATGTGATTAAACAATAATTTGTGAATAATTTTGATGGTATAGAGAATTTACAAAAAACAAGCCGTTTTGGAATTACATGAGTTTCTTTCATTAATGCCAGTACACGTGAATTTTGATAAATCCCTATAATTTATTTATTATTTATTATAGAATATTGGTTACCAAACACTTTTTTTCAAGATAAGGAAAGTGATATAATACACTATCATAAAATTATGTTTACCACTTCCGACCAAACCGGAACTAACATGATGAACCAATATCCATATGTTCCTACATATTACATTTTTTTTTCTAATAACGCTTCTAATAAAACGACATAATAATCCAAAGGATTATAATCAGGACTCCTTGGTGGCCAAGTAAACTTACTTCCTCGGCCGATCCATCTGCGCGGGAAAGTCTCAACAAGATAATTCCTGACTTCAATGGAGAAATGAGGGGAGCTCCATCTAGCATAAACCACATCCTGTTCCGTACGTCTAGTATGAAAGCATGTAATATAGCAGCAAGAGTATTTTGAAAAAAAAAACAGATAAGACTGTCCATTTAAATTTGGAGGAAGGACAAATGGTCCAAATAATCGATCGCCGATAATACCACACCAAACATTAATCTTAAATTCGTGCTGAAAATGCCTTTCTTTAATGGCATGAGGATTTTCTACTTCCCAGTAATGGGCATTTCTCCAGTTAAAAACGCATCGGCGAGTAAAAGCTGCTTCGTCGGTAAATAACAAACTTTCGATCCCTGTTGTGTTTATTTAAAACAAATTAACAAAATTTTAGCATTTGTGGAAGATCCCTTCGAAGTAAGTTTTGTACAGGAGTGAATTGATATGGGTAGAAGCGTTCTTTGGATAAGACTCTTAGAACTAATTATTTACTCGCTGATAAACGATTTGAACTGACTTGAGGATCTTCATCCACATGAACTAAAATTTGTAGTTCTTGATCTGGAGTAATTCGTTTTCGTAGTTCTACATCATTTTTATGGCGAAATGAAACCGTTTCTCCCAAACGACGAAACAGATCTTTGAAAATCTTATGGTCTGGCCTATTTTAGAAATTATTATGTCGAGGCATTTTAAATAAAGAAGTTAAAGAAATTAGCTCGAGGAACACAAGAACAAAATAAAATGATTAAATAACGTACACAACAGAACCAAAACGTAACCAAAGCACACTTTTGAATAAATATACTTTATTCCATTTTTGAATTTGTCTTTCAAAAAATTATTCAAATGTTCAACGGCAATTTCCTCGAAAACGGTTGGAGTTATCAAGTTCTACCAAGTGTACCTTTTATACGTGGAAATAACGCCCTCATCAGATTTTCCGGTCAGAAGTACCACAACGTTTCGTCCAAAAAAATACAAAAAAAAATCATCACCAGATACAGGTAATGCGGCGCCCTCTATGATCTAACGTGATGTAATATATAAATTATTGTTTCTTAGAACAAAAAAAGTTTCTAGCAAATTTGGCGAAGGTCAGTCAAGAGGCTGTTGAGTTATTGCAAAAAAACGAAGAAATAATTTGAATTTTGACAGTCCTGTATCTTTTTCCACAGCAACATTTTACCAAAGCATATTTGGTTTTATCCTCATATTTCGAATCAAAGAATGTACCTCATGGTCCATTGTTAATGGTCCATCCTAGAGTGTTCTATAGAACGTGCAACAATTATATAAAAAAATGCTGTAAATCGGCGAAGAGTATAATGGTTAGTTTGTTCCTCTTAAATATTGTTATGAATTACACCCCCTTGGAATTGGAGATGATACGCCTATGCCTACTAATTGTGACTGGGAGCTGTCAGAATAAAATGGACTTTTCTGGAATATTGTTGGAGAAGATTCTTGAATGTTTCTAGATGGATCTAGAGAGTCAAATTCGGAGTATATAAGGCGCGATTACCAGCGCGAAAGAAGAAGTTTCATTAAGAACTTAAGAAGACATTTTATAAAAGTGAACAAGTTGAAAAGTGAAAAGTGTTAAATAATATTAAGTAAACAAGTATTGTACAGTCAGTAAATTGTTAAATAAAGTGTTAGTAGTGTTTAATCTCTTGTTAAAATAATTTAGAACCCACGGATTCATACAGGGTGTTCCCTAAAAGGTGGAAATCCGTAACAATATGCATTTTCCAATGTAAGAAGCATAAAAAATTGAAATTTGAATTTCTCGATCCCTTCGATCGGAGTTCTATCCTTTTTTCAGGATAAAAAATACAATACATAGGTCGATTTTTTTTAAAAATCTGCTTTTAATATTTGATTGTGAGACAGTTTTTTTTTATTTGCAAGAAAATTTTTTATTTCAAAAATGTTATAAACAATTCATAGTAAATATGTTTTCAAAATAGTTTACTCCAGACACCATTTTAGAAAAAGAGGTCAGCAAAATTCGATTTTTGGCGACTTTCTTGAAAACCCCATTATTAATCGGGGAGCTATCATATGAGAAAAACACGCGAGTCCTAACACGCGCCTTTTCACGGAAAACAGTGGGACTTTTAATTCTAGACCTATTTTATACTGGGCCATTTTTGCGAGGGACGTGGCATAGGCTGCCAGTGGGCGTCGCATCGGAAAATTCGAAAAAAAACGTGAGCCTTAAAATTTAAGTTGTGAAAATATGTTCGATTTGTGTACTTTTTATAATGAAATTAATTTTTTTTTCGCGCACGAAGGAGGACTGCAAAAAATATATACTGTTTATCTCGATCTGGATTGTGAAAAAAGGTAATTTTCAAATGGCTGCCAAAAGTTTGTTTGTGGTCAGATTGACCTAAAATTTTGACTGTATGTCAAGTGCACCACAAAGGTCTTAAAACCAAATTCGACGCATGCTTGAGCTCTTTGTTGCAGTCTGACAATCCTCTTGAAGTGTAAGAAAATGTGCCATAAATTCTCCTACACTTTACTTCAAAAGGTTCTCAGATCGCAACAAAGGGCTTAATTTGGTTTCAAGACCTTTGGGGGTACTTGACATACACACAAAAGTCAAGTCAATCTAACCACAAACAAACGTTTGGCATCCATTTGAAAATTACCTTTTTTCATAAAACAAACAAAATTTTTATTAGGTTGCGCGTTTTTCTCATAAAGTAGCTAGCTCCAGGACTATATACAAAAAAACACGAAATAAGAATGGTTAACCATCCAATTATCTACAATTTTTTGATAACATTTTTTTTTTTTTTGGTTTGGCTAACCTTGAAGACACAATATGACGTCCAAACATTTGTTAACAGTACCGCTATCAAAGTACTGATAACAGAAATAGGCAATTCTGTAGATACATTAGGTACGTTTAAAATACACTTCCATTTTACATAATCGTTGTAGCCTGATATAAAATAATTTGCAAAAAAATATCTATATAATAACAGCAATTAAATATCAGCCGTAATTAAACAATGGTAAAATGACCTTACGTCAAATTGCCGCCTGCAAACCACAGGAATCGAACATAGTTCCTTGTCGAGACCACAACTGTATTTATACAATACAATTTGATTATTAAACCATTAAATCTAGTTTCATTAATAGCTTTTGGAATTAGAAGTGTAAAATAACAATACAGTATGTAAAAAATAGGATCAAGGTTTTGAAGCACATTAACCAATGTGTAATACAAATACCAAGGACTCATATTATAAATAAAATTTACATTAAGACACTTGATTACGTCTTGTCGTCTGTTGAAGGTATTGAATAATGTTTCGACGGAAATTGATTGTCTTAGTTTTTATTAAATTAGTTTCATTTGCGCATTACAAGTACGATAATGACAATATGTCTTTACCCAACCGACAAAGAAGCAAATAAGTTATAACAACTTGAAATTACATAGTTGTTTTAAAATAAATTTCTTAGGAGTACAATTAGTTTAGTGACCTCTCGTCCAAAAATAGCTTAATACTTCGGGTTTTGAGTAAAAGCAAATCCTTTCTAGGGTGGACAGAGGGTATCAACATTAGTAGATTTTTGAACAGACCCATCTCAAAAAGTCATGCTGACCCCCCTCCACCCCCTCAAATTTGATATGTGGAATGCTTTAGTTTTTATTGTTTTTCTCAAAAACGGTAAGCGATAGAAACGCCGTTTTGGTCTCATTCCATAGAGCGCAAAATTCTTCATAATGACTATTACTTAAGTTTTGTTTATGTTTTCACGGTAAGGCCCCACCCTGATAACAACAAACGTCCCCAGGATGTTCACTTAGGTCCCCGTTAGGTCTGAACGTCCCGGGTTTATATGGTACGTCCCAAGGACGTCCGTTTGCTATCGTCCCTAAAACGTTCTGAATAAAACGTTTTAAGGACATCCTGCTAGAGTCTAGTCAAGACAAACCTAAACACATTTGTGAAATAACCTCTAGGAGTGATGTTTTTTTGAGCAGATGAGGATATGATTAAAATAAGAAATTAAAAACTGTAAAAATGAAATTAAAATCCTTAAAAAGTTTTACTAACAAAATTTCTTTTGATAACAAAATATTTTCATATTTCGTGGTCCATTTAAATTTTGTCAATTTGATTTTTCTGATTTCAAAAATCTTATATTCGTTTCAACTATTATTTTCATCTTGCGAAATCACATTAATTTGTACTTTTTGGCAGTACAGTGTAGTTATTATACTACTATCCTCTATATTAGTGTGCTACTATCATTTAGTACGAAAATATCGCAATGAGAATAAATGGAAATACTGGAATGAATAACAATTAAAAATATGTTAAGTTCCTATAAAGCTCTTTTATTTTAAAATTTCCGCCCAACGTGGTGTTTGAGATGTTAGGAGTTTCGGTTGGTTAGTTGCTCAGTTGCTGTCAAACTATAGGAAATTCAATTTGGTAGCCTTATGGTCATTTGTCATTGCATTGCATCATTTTTGTATTTTTCGCCCACTGCCACTAGTGACTTTTAACGGCTACAAAAGAAAGTACCAAGAATAGGTAAGTTTATTTTATTTAATTGGTTTATTAATATATAAGTATTTAGATCGATATTTTATTCTAGATAAATTTGGTGCTGTTTATTTGTAGGTTATAATAAATATAATACCACCCACCTTATTTGGCTCCGTTAAAATTCTATGGGAGATCACCTGTGAACCTGGGTATGTAGTTTTTAATTGTTTATCATGGAGCGAACTTATTCACTTAAAAGGAGATTGTTGGTTAAACATTATAAATACAATACTTCCCTTCGGTATGCGAGGGAAGTAAAAATTGAAAAGAAGTACCTCAGTGTGTTTAACGAAGTGTTATATGTGGTTCGACATCTCTGATGAACAAATGGAGGTGATGAAACTTTTAATAGGTAAGATTTGATACATCGAGTAATAAAAACATTTGCCAGAAAACATCAACAAACTTGTAAAGTATATTTAGGGATTTCAGTAAATTGATATAAGGAAAAAACTAATAAAGGTATTTTTTGAGGAAAATTTACAAATTTGTAACTTATATGCCCTATTTGTTATATTTTTTCTGAAATTATGCTGTACGTACGTACAAAAACTTTTATACATCATCAATGTTCAACCTAATAAACCTGCTTCTAACCGTAAATCCTAATGCATCTTAACCCATAGCCATTTTCTTTACTTGAATTCTGTAATAACATTGGCGAAAAATATAACGTTAAACTTATAATAATGTTATTAATCTGTAGCATTAGTCACAACATATATGTCTGCTTCTCTCGGTCTTTGGTATTATTTGTACAATCGGTCATTCATATAAAGAGGTGTTCTTAAAATTTTTAAATGAATAAGGGAACCTTTCAAATGCAAGTCAGTTAAACAAAAAAATATTCACATTTGAACTGTGATTTTTTTTTTAAATAGGACACCAAGAAAATTATAATAATTTATTTTAAATATAAGCTTGCCATCAGGTGGCATATATTAAGTCTTAATGTTTTTTGCCAAGATTTCATCTGAAATGTTAATTTTTCTTTTATTTGCACAGGGGCTGCTGAAGTCGCTAACGCTTCAAAGTTTTGGAACAACACCAAAATGGCTATTGCATCATGATTGAAGAGGGCAAAAGAAAGAAAAAAGAGAATATTAGAAAATAATATAAACTAAGATAATTATAAAAAGACGAAGTGTGCAAAACGTTAAGAGAAGGTGAGATATACATTTATCTTACGTTTTATTGCACACTTGGCTTATTTATTATAATATTCAATATGACTTAATGTATATATAACTATATTATACTGTACTAGGTATTATAATATATAACTTTTAAATCCCATAAAAATTGTATTTTTGACACTTGACACTTGAATTTGTAGAGTAAGAAGTTAATTTTAAAAAAATACAAATGTCAACTTATTTTTCAATAGCACAATAGAAATAAAATGTTCGAAATTTGTCATTTGGTGTTGATAAATAAAAATACCAAGTATTAAAATCAATCTATTTGAATAATTTTTCTAGATGGTAATTATATATTGTCATTTTTTTATCTTTTTGCTTTTCTAACCACATTTATTCCCTTCGAAGTAGAATCCAATCACTGGATTCTATTTCGAAAGAAATGCATGTGGTTAGAAAACCCAAAAAGGAACATAAATACCTCTGCTGTGAATACACCTTAAAAGTGGTGGAGGGGGAGGTACCTATATGTTTTGCATAGTATGTCCCAGCAACGTTTTCGGGACGTCCTCTCAAGACCTACATTCGTCCCACATAAGTCCTGGGTGGGACGTCCTCGGGACACCCCGTTTTGCTGACACGGAACGTCCCTAAAACGTCCTCGGTACGTCTTACGTCGGTAGAGTACGTCCTCGGGACGTTTTCATGTCCTGTGAGTACGTTCTTGGGACGTTCATGTGCTATTAGGGCACAAGAACAAAAAAGGGTGGGGGGCAATCATGAAGACACATGTTGATCAATATCTTTAAAACCAATTAAAAACAAGAAAATAGAAGATACAAAAGTTTTAGATTAAGGTTTTCTCCACCGATTGGTATAAAACGGAAAAAGTTAAATCTGCCTCTCAATATAAAAGAGTGGCCGCCGCCGCTGACCATTTTACACACGCAACGGCGGCGCAACCGCAGCAGTCAATTGTTTTACTATACGGGATTTCTAGTATTCATCGAGTAGATATCGTGTGTAAACCTGTGAATAATTAAAAGAGTTGCAGGAGCAATTGGTCTAACAGAAAATGGTGGCTGATTTCTCTACCAGAAATTGCCCGATTAATTGGGGAATTCGAGGATTGAATAGTCCGATACAAATTGAAAACCATCACGAAGAAGGCCCTTCGGTACAAGACAGTTTTATATCTACTGTTTCTAATATTAAGTATAGACTCTTTTGAGGAATATGGAAATCCGCTTCAAGAAACATCAGAATTATTTGCCCTTGACAGCAAAATAGTCGTTAACAATGAATGTTTAAATCGTTCATTCACAGAAGGTATGAAACAGTGGTAACAGTTTCTTAATGAAAAGCTAAACCAGCATTCACAGAAGTCCATTATGGATCCAATCCGAAAACTTAACAACGCGCCGTTTAAAAATAAAAAGACTAAACAAAAAACCCATTCTGAAGAAGGCGAACTTAAGTCAGACATTAATTTATTTAGTAGGCTACATAAAGATACTCAAAGTTGTGATGGGACGGTGGTATAGACGATTTTTTCAAATTTGAAAATCACCCATATCCTCCTTCTCTTGCCCAATGGGAAAACATATACCACGGAACCAAATCTGATTTAATTCGTTGCCTTGATAAGTATGTAATAAGTATAGATAAACCTACCACTGCTGATGCTGTTCTCGTAGATGGGGCTGCTATTGTGCACATACTTCAGCCTAAAGCTGGTTCAAATTTTAGCCAATATTTATCAAACGTTGTAAGATCTTATTTGATAAATATTTTAAAGTGGGTAAAAAGAGTAGATATATAATATGGGATACTTATCTACAAAACAGTTTAAAGGAAACAAACAAGAGAATGCAGGAGAAAGGGCAATCGGAAGTTAGTTAGGGACACTACAGCCATTCCAAAGAACTGGTACGATTTTTTAAGGGTGGCAGAAAATAAGCGGGAATTATTTCTAATATCTAATTTCCACATACCTTATAGCATAATACCATTGCCTAAAAATAAAGTCATAGTGTGTACTGTTAACCAAGAAGCATTGTATAACCCACCTTCGAACTATTTAACCAAAATCCCAGTTTGCAATCATGAGAAGGCAGACACGAATTTTCGTACACGCGTACAATTTGCATTGAAAACGGCTATAAAAAAATTGTCATAAAATCTGTCGATACTGATGTTTCAGCACTTGTCATTTTTTACCAGTATCAAAATAAAAATCAAGACGTATGGATTGAGTTTCGCACTGGTAAGAATTTTTAAGCAAACATTATTTTTGGTTTCTTGTTAGCATAATTAAAAATTATTTTGTTTGTTTTTTTTTTAAATAATTTTCCACAATATTTTTAATTTTTAATAAAAATAAGTCTAAGCTTTTAATTTTTTTAAAGTGTTTTTATTAAAACTTTCATGGTTAACCTAGAAAATGTGAAATATTACTAATAATGGTTGATTTATTAAATCTGAACAACTTAAAAGTCGAAAGAATAAAATAAAATGTATAAAAGTAAGGAAGTTCATGAAACTGAATCATGATTATAAAATTTTTTATTCAAATATCTGTAGAGCCACTAGAATAGTAACCAAATTTTATTAGTAAGAAATGTGTATTACATGAAAACATGCACTTATTAGATAGCAATGGGTTCATCAAGTGATATCAATAAAGAGAAAAAAAATGTTCCCTTTTATTTGTTGTTGCTGTTTTGTTACTTTAAATATTGTTTATTATATGCCTTTTACAAATAAAACTTAAAATTATTACTTACATTCTTTTTAAATTTATTTTAAGAGAATTCAGTTTGGAGGCAAAAAGAGAGTTTTTAATTTTTTTCTCTAAAACGAAAGATAATATCGAATATAACGTAATAATATAAATTGAAGCTAATTAAAACCTTTATAAGAAAATATTAACACAGTTTATGTACAGGGTGAGGGAAAGAATATTCAAGGAAATAAAGTTTCATTTCGTAATAACTTCCTAATTCTTTTAATCACTCTGTATGCATATTTAAATGTCTTAAAAATATCTACAATTTGATCTGGCGAACATGGTCGTAGCTTAAAAAATAAGGAAGTTATGAGTCTGGGGAGTTATAAGTGATGGACCCTGTATAAAAAGAAAAAATAATTGGTATATATCAAATATTAATTTAGTTATCAAGCGCAATAGATAATATTACTGCAAGCTTGCAATAATATCTACTGCGGTTGATAACTAAGTTAATATTTGATATATATCAATTTTATTTTCTCAAAATGCTTACATTTTATATAATTAACAATTTTATCAAAACATTTTTAAATACATTGATAAATAACCGAATAAGCATGAGGTCACGTTTTTGAGAATAATTGCAAAATTTTAAAATAAAAAATTATGAAAAAAATGTATTTACATTGCAGGCATATTTTCCAAGCTATAATGGATTCAAAACTGGTACGGTTTAAATTTCCTTAAAAAGTACGACATTTATCAATATAACTTAGCAGAACTTCAAAACTGTCCAATGTACATTATTCAAATTTCAGTGAATGATTTAGAATGGACACATAATGAACACCTAATTTTTTCAATTTTTTCCGCTCCTCCGTTTTTGAGATACTCGCGGTTAAACTGAGGGGTCAATACATTTGAATCGTATGTTAGATTCCTGGCCTCTCAAAGTCGAACCTAATTCTACAGGGTGTTTTTCACGATGATTAAAATTTTACATTTTTAAATTGTTATTCTATCGGCATAAGAGAATAGCAGCAACAATGTTGGTGCGAGTATCCTTGGTTTACTTGTTCTGGTCCTGCTGTTTGTGGCGCTGTACGCATCTAATGTGCTTGTTATTGTTTTGCTTATACATGGTGTAATCAGTTTCATGTCATTAAAAAAAAACTGGTAATGGGGACCGACTAGACAAACAAAAAATCTTTATGACTTTTCCCTCTAGGGGCACCTGGGTCAACTTTTTAAATATATTTTAATATTAATGTAGAAAATAATTGAGAACCACTGCTTTTCTTGGTCAATGAACTTGTAATTCCCAATTATACAACTTTTAAACTGCCATAAAACAGTGGAAAGGCTTTGGATCATCGACCGCCTTTGATGGACCGCCTCAACCGAACTGAGGCAATTACAAAGAGGTAAATAATTCGTTATCTTTTCCTGCACAACTGCAAGCAAATAATGGCCGTAGAAGTTTAAACAGAGCATTTCTTTACATGTGTGTCTTTTAATTTGGAACAAAATATTGGATTAATGTTTATAATTTAGAATATTTAAGTGTGATTTATTAACGTTTGTAAGGTAAATGAGTGTCCTGGGTGAAAAGCTTACCACCTAAGTAAATTATTCGACTTCTGCATCTGCATCAATGCACAGTTCTCTACGTCGAATTAAGGACATACGTACTCCGTTCAGCACTAAACAATAAACTATCAACTAACGTTGTCAATAAAGAAAAATAAAAGAAAAACTTGGTCCAAAATCCAAAATGGAATACAAAAAGAACGAACAAGTAAGTTGTGTCTGTACGTAATCAAGAATTTAAGGCCTTGAACGGTAAAGTCAATAAAATAAATCTTCACTATAAATACCCAGCGACCCGAAATTATTCAAAAATAACAAAAACAACGAACGGCGGGTTGGACGTGTGTACATAACGAAACACCCACAGAAACTAAAATATTGCACAAGGGAGAGTCAGAGTATAGTTTTCTTCAGATCAGATCTACTAAACAGTCAGAAAACGTCGACGTCTTTCATCTTATTTACCGCGCCGCTAAAGATCGCCGACATTTTATAGCTATCTACACAAATATTGAGTATCATAGGCAGACACGCGCGACGATCTAAACCAACCTCAATATTCCAGCAGTTCTCAAAAGATTTTATTGAAAATTTGCGAAATGTTTGTTTATTTTTTTCTCCAAAACTATGAGCTTTAGACCCCATGTTATATAAGGTTTTTTTGTTTGTCTTGTCGTTTCCTACCACCAGTTTTTTTTAATGACATGAAACTAATTACACCCTGTATGTGTGTGTGATTGCGCTTCAGTTGCTGTTTATTTTCGTATCGGAGTTTTTCAATTTCGAGTTACTTCAATTTTATTTGGATTATTAATTACATAATTGTGTTTAAAAATTAAATAAGAGTATTTCGGACATACAGACTGTCTATTTTACGAGAGCCACACCAAATATCTCGCTTAATATCTATTGTAGAAGAATAAAGTTTTAGAAACAGTTATCCCATTTTTTGTGAGCTATATTTCAGTAAAAAGAAATTTGAAATCCATAGCCTACTTTATGAGATATATTACAAAAACCTGAAAAATAGGAAAACCACAAACGGTTATAGCTTCCTTATTTGAGGAGATACGAAAAAAGTTAAAGGAATGAAAGTTGACGGCAAAGACAATAAGAATAATAACGTGTAACAAAAAAATCGAAAAATGCAGTTGGCTTTGACATACGCTATTGTGCAAAAATTAAAAATACATATCTCAAAGTAGGCCATGACGCCATTAATTCCGTTATTTTTTTCTCATTCCAACGATATAAAACATGTCACAGAAATTTTAACCGATAGTGTCAATATTTAATATTTTACGAATACCACAATTCATATTATAATTGAATCGTAACAATCAGCTGTGCCATAATTAGTGAAAAACAATGTATACAGTTATTAATAAATTTGACAGATTGTCACTGTTGTATGTTGCGTTGTCGAGTTCTAAGACAAATTTTATATCAGTAATTATGGTGTACACCAATAATAACAAATTCGATATGATTAGCATTTATTGTCAGTGCAATTTTGACGCTGAGATGGCAGTCACGGTTTACGGAGATAGATTTCCAGATGCTCCGCAGCCAAATCGAACTATGTTTAGGAAGTTAGTTCAAAAGCTAAAAACGCACTGTTCATTTTCAAAAAAAGTAGTAAGGCGAGCGCATGTTGCGGATAATGTAAGAAAAGCGAATAGAGTAATGAATTATGTTAACCAAAATGAGGAAACCTCTTTGAGACAAATTCAGAGAAACTGTCGCATAAAAAAAGACAGTGCAAGAAAAATATATATAATATAATATAAAGTAGGCTATGGATTTCAAATTTCTTTTTACTGAAATATAGCTCACAAAAAATGGGATAACTGTTTCTAAAACTTTATTCTTCTACAATAGATATTATGCGAGATATTTGGTGTGGCCCTCGTAAAATAGACAGTCTGTATGTTGGATGTGAGAATATTTACTTTAAAGTAGACTGTCAATGCAAAAAGCTTAGGACATTCACATGAAATTTAGTACACGTATGTATTGTGACGACATCTGCCTGAGATGATTCCGTTGAAAGGGTAGGGGTAAATACGGGAAGCAAAACAAGCTAATAAGAGTCCAGAAACTTTTGGCGTATATGCTAGCTAACGCTTCTAATTATTTTATAACATCTGTCTCGAATACTATATTATTAAAATTCTATGACTAATAATTTTTTCCACATGCTAGAGTGCAAATATTTATAGTCAAGATGTTTTCCTTTAAAAAGACTTAGATGGGAAGTCTGGATGTGGAAGTATGATTCTTTAGGCGGCGGTTTAGTTATAAGACAGTAGGTATAACAATGTGTAACACATAATACACAAAATAATTATTTAAGTACAGACTTTTTTAATCTCGAAAATTCAATTTCTTAGTGGGCTAATATGGCTCTGTGTCAATAACGAAATAAAAATGACCATAACTAATATATTCAACAGGTGTATTAGTCCCGTAAGAAACCTTTATTTACACAGTTCTGCAATAACTTAAAACAACGAATTTTAAAAAACTTATTTGCATAATTTCAATTTCTGCTTTAGTTACAAAAATATGACACAGATAGCCATTATTAATTTTATCAGTGTGCAATCACCATTTCTCTATTTTAATCTATGGAAGTCATTGATCTTATATCAGTACAATTTCATGAAAGTGGCAAAAAAATTACCACTGAAGGTTAAAGTGTACAGAGAGCCGATACAACTATTATTTTTGAAATGTGAATGATGTAATCAATTTTCATGCTTCACATGTTATTAAGTTTTGTATTTTCCTTGCCAAATTTGATGTAATACGCAGATGGCCTATTTATGAAATTAATAAGGTAATAAATGAACGAGTTTGTTTCTCCATTGAACACTGCAGCTTACGAAAGTGACCTTTCCCTTGATTATTAAGATCGTTCGCTGGTAATAGCAAGTCATTACCATAAAATTGCATTTGAGCAATAGTACTATAGGTAGAGAGCCCGCTGTATAGATTTCCTATGAATAAGATGCATGAAAAACTTTGTATGAGTGAGTAAGTACTACCACAGACCTACAGGGAGCCACTTTTCGTATAAGCAAATTTTGCCCGCGTCATGGAATTTTACCGGAAGTGACGTCAAAATGGGAGGATGCGAGCAAATAAGAGGCAGTCTATTTTTTTTAATAACCAAAAGGCTTGTACTCTAACTTAAAAAAAAAAATTCATGTATTCGATGACTTAAGAAAACAGAAAAAAAAACTTTAATCGAGGGTGTCTCAGGGTTGTGGGCAAATTAAGTGGCAGCCCACTACAATCTCATTGTTTACTTCAAAACCTACATTTTGACGTTAGTTTTATTCATGTATTGGATGACACAAAAAATCGTGACCGGAAATGACGTCAGAATTCCATGACGCGGGCAAAATTTGCAAAAATGAAAAGTGGCTCGCTGTATATCTGTGGCAGTACTTACTCACTCACATAAAGATTTTCATGTATCTTATTCATAGGAAATCTATAAAGCCGGCTCACCACCTACTAGTGAATAGAAAACTACACTCTGGATTCTCGAAGTACATTTCCATCTTACTAATAAAATAAAAGAATTCACGTATAGTTCACTCCATATTTATGGGGTACATAAAAAAACTCAAAGCTGCCGACCGGGCTATTATAAGGGGAGACCGGAGCATGCTTTATTTGGTTAGACTTTATTAAATATAGTCCAGTGTTTGACGGTTTTTCGATCAGAATTCTTTCGGAAAACAGATTGACGTGAAATTTGGAAAGTAACTACGGAATGGCTCAAAGAACAAAAGTTATATACATACAGACTGTCTATTTTACGAGGGCCACACCAAATATCTCGGTTAATATCTATTGTAGAAGAATAAAGTTTTTAAAAAAGTTATCCCATTTTTTGTGAGCTATATTTCAGTAAAAAGAAATTTGAAATCCATAGCCTACTTTATGAGATATATTACAAAAACCTGAAAAATAGGAAAACCACAAACGGTTATAGCTTCCTTATTTGAGGAGATACGAAAAAAGTTAAAGGAATGAAAGTTGACGGCAAAGACAATAAGAATAATAACGTGTAACAAAAAAATTGAAAAATGCAGTTGGATATGACATACGCTATTGTGCAAAAATGAAAAATACATATCTCAAAGTAGGCCATGACGCCATTAATTCCGTTATTTTTTTCTCATTCCAACGATATAAAACATGTCACAGAAATTTTAACCGATAGTGTCAATATTTAATATTTTACGAATACCACAATTCATATAATTGAATCGTAACAATCAGCTGTGCCATAATTAGTGAAAAACAATGTATACAGTTATTAATAAATTTGACAGATTGTCACTGTTGTATGTTGTATGTTGCGTTGTCGAGTTCTAAGACAAATTTTATATCAGTAATTATGGTGTACACCAATAATAACAAATTCGATATGATTAGCATTTATTGTCAGTGCAATTTTGACGCTGAGATGGCAGTCACGGTTTACGGAGATAGATTTCCAGATGCTCCGCAGCCAAATCGAACTATGTTTAGGAAGTTAGTTCAAAATCTAAAAACGCACGGTTCATTTTCAAAAAAAGTAGTAAGGCGAGCGTATGTTGCGGATAATGTAAGAAAAGTGAATAGAGTAATGAATTATGTTAACCAAAATGAGGAAATCTCTTTGAGACAAATTCGGAGAAACTGTCGCATAAAAAAAGACTGCAAGAAAAATGTTGAAAAAAAACGGATTTCGATGCTACAAAATGAGGAAAGTTCAACATTTAAATGATGGAGATAAGCCAAGGAGAGTAAGATTTTGTACATGGTTATTAAATAAGAAAAGGAATGACGCGCTGATATGTAGCAAAATTCTTTGGTCGGACGAATCAAATTTTTCTAATAATGGATTTTTCAATAGAAATATGCATTATAAGTGGACACGAGAAAATACACATTGGTGCAGAGAGACTGCTTTCCAAGAAAGATTTTCTACGAATGTTTGGTTGGGTCTTTTAGGGACTAAAGTAATTGGACCTTATTTTTATGATGGCAAATTAACCGCTCGTAGATACCTTAATTTCCTGCAAAACGAATTTCAAGATTTTCTTTATGAATTACCAGTGGCAGAAAGATTAAATTATTCATATTTTCAACAAGATGGGGCTCCACCTCACACTGCTGTAATATGTACAAATTATTTAAATCAAGTTATGCCAGATAGCTGGATAGGCACCTATGGACCCATTCTATGGCCAGCTCGATCACCAGATATTACTCCCTTGGATTTTTTCGTCTGGGGTTATATTAAAGACAAGGTATTTCAAACTGCCCCTGAAAATATTGAGGACATCAAAACCAGAATTCGAAACGCATGTGAGGCAATTACTCCTGAAATGCTCCAAAATGTAATGCGCGACGTGTCTCGTAGAGCACGTTTATGTGTCAGAATGCATGGTGCACAATTTGAGCATTTGTAGTTAGAAAAATAAATACACACAATTTCTTTTCAATATAGTAGTAGGTAGTACTGTTATACATAGTTTTTCGTTTTTTTCTTGGGATGTTCGTTTTGTACTTGGATTTTTATTTATGAGATATTTATTGGTTTGTATTAAATTGTAATAAATAATTACGGAATTATAATTATTATAAAGTGAATTTTTACTATTATGGCACAGCTGATTGTTACGATTCAATTATATGAATTGTGGTATTCGTAAAATATTAAATATTGACACTATGGGGTAAAATTTCTGTGACATGTTTTATATCGTTGGAATGAGAAAAAAATAACGGAATTAATGGCGTCATGGCCTACTTTGAGATATGTATTTTTCATTTTTGCACAATAGCGTATGTCAAAGCCAACTGCATTTTTCGATTTTTTTGTTACACGTTATCATTCTTATAGTCTTTGCCGTCAACTTTCATTCCTTTAACTTTTTTCGTATCTCCTCAAATAAGGAAGCTATAACCGTTTGTGGTTTTCCTATTTTTCAGGTTTTTGTAATATATCTCATAAAGTAGGCTATGGATTTCAAATTTCTTTTTACTGAAATATAGCTCACAAAAAATGGGATAACTGTTTCTAAAACTTTATTCTTCTACAATAGATATTAAGCGAGATATTTGGTGTGGCCCTCGTAAAATAGACAGTCTGTATATAGTGACGATGTGCGCTTTTACCCTGGGGCGGATGTCACCCCTTCTCGGGGGTGGAAATTAGTACACTTAAAATAACCGCAGAAATCGATAGTGGGATGAATTCTAAGCAAACAGTGTTCTATGAGGTTTTTTCTGTAAATCAATATTTTTCGCGATAAATTCTTGGAGGAAAACTTGTCAGGCCTTTTTCAAAGTACTTAAAAAGATCTTTAAAATGAGCTTTATTAGTACTTAAATGTCAATGGTACAAAAATTTACGGAATTATGATGAAAATAAAATGGCTGTCTCGGTTTTTCGAAAGAAATATCAGCAATGAAACCAATGGCTTAACTGCCTTAATTTTTAACATATCTAATCGCGCCAAAAACTACGTTGAAGGGAATGTCAAGGACCACAAGGCCTGTAAAGTTGAACTTCCTTGAACCCTTCGTACTTAGGATTTTTATGTTTAAAGGGCTCGAGGAAGGTGGTCCTCGCACTCAAATGCGAACTTAAAACAGTGATATCTCAATTAATTAATTAATTTTCATCCCAGAGAAATAAAACAAAAAAACTGCTGCTCCTCGTTGCTCGAACTGAACTCAGTTCAGTTCGAGCAACGAGGAGCAGCAGTAGCAGCGGCAGGCAATTTCAGCGAGAACCTGATGATGGCAGATAGGATTCCGCCGAAACGTCGTTCAGACAACCATGGCTCCAGCAGGAGCCTACCAACTACACGGGACAGGATCCAATTTAATATATTGCCCTTATTCCTAAGGAAGATAATTTCAGTTGCAGAAAATTTGAATTTACGCAATCAAAAGCCGAAGTTAAATCAAAGAACAGTCCAGCAACTTTTTTACCTTTATCAAGGTAACCATATACTTTTTGGATAAACTCCAGACTGGCTAGTTACGTAGATGTATTACATGTATAACCGTACTGGCTATATGAAAATTTGTTTTTTTGTTCTAAGTAATTATACATAATTTGTCCAGTGAATTAATGTTCTGAGTATGAAATTTATTGGATAAAACAACTTACAGGGTATGCAAGTTTGGTTTTTTCCTCCGACGTAGGGTAAAAGTAAACACCTTAGGGGGTTAGTGTCTTTATAAATTCTCCATCAGTAAGAAAACACGTCACATCGGTCTTGGCAATAAAAATTTCACTTCGATTTAACACGTTCAAGTTATGAAATCAAAGTATCAACATCTAAAATTTAATAACTGACATTACCAAACCTACCTGCAAATCTTAAAGTGTATACAATTTTTTCAAACAAGGAAACACCTTGGGTTATTTAGGAAATGAGTTGCTTCATAATCAACGATCTTGTACAACTTTTATGTACACAAACAGATTTCTGCTTCTTTTTTTTATGATATGACGGTAAATATTAATAACAATCCTATTTGCTATGCACATCTCGTTGGAACTCGAGTGGGGGATGTGGGCTAATTATACCATCATCACCATAAAACATAAATAAACCTAAGTGTCGTTAAACTTATTCATTTATTAATTATTATCACTGCAGGTACTAATTTCATGTACGATTACTATAGTTTGATTTATTCGGTAGTTAGTACAGACAAATAAGCTAAAATGTGGCACAAATAATAAAACAATTATAATAATAATTTGTGGAATGTGATGAAAATAGTCTTATCAAAAATCTATCGAGCGTATATTCTGTGAAGGAACAGCCATCTTGAAAAAATGGCGTACATGCGGGTTCTATTTATTGGTTTATTAATTCCTGTCACAGAACAGTTTATTACACAACAGAAAAAATATTTAGGGGTAAAAATGAAACGGTATTAAATATAGGTAACGAAATAGAAAATACCCGGAATTGGGAAGCGACAGTTGAAAGTAATTACTGTAGAAACAAACTAATATACAGGGTGTGCAAAATATTCTCCCGGACCTCTTTCTCATAACCAACCCGCCATAAAATGCTTTTTATCGTGAGATAGGGCACATCCACCGTAAATGGATATTTACCTGTGGAACGGTTTAAAAAAGCTCTCTGCGACGAGCGAATGCATGTACGTAATGACAGACAAACAAAGTGAACACAAGCGGCCAGAAGGAGGTTCACACTGATAGATTCAGAAACAAGACTTGGAGGAAAAATAAATAAGGAGATGATGACAGACGGAAAAAGAAGCATGGAAACTAAAAAGAAGCATCTTGCAAACACCTACACTTCCCATCCTATATTCCTACCCCATGCGTCATGTGGCTCTCGCTGCTGACAACAAGCATGTCCCATGTCCAACCCAGCGTATACGGCCGGTCCAGCGGTATATAAAACATCCGAGATTTGGTTCCTGCACGCGGTTTGGCCGTCCGTTGGGCGTGTTCGGCGGTCGACCAAGCTGGGTGTTGGAACGAACCTCCATGGATGCCTGGAATCGGCAGCAATGCTCATCTTACGCTGGCAAATCAATAAATCAAGTAAACAATGGCAAAGATTGAAAGTTGGTGACATTCATTCAAGGTTATCCTATGGATTTAATAATTTATTTTTTATATGCTATAAATTTGGCAATGGAAAATGTTTTTGCGGATTTGTCAACACTGTTATAGCATCTTACAACATTGCAAGTAAAACATTTTTGGAAATGAGCAGATGTATGTAAGGGCATTGTACAATTTTCTATGTTTCTTATATTGACAGCATGAAGTTGATTTCGTGGTATCAGTTAATCCTTAAGATACTCAGATTCTGTAGTAAGCGACAAGCGATGCACAAAAGCTAGTAAATCGAGTTTCCAAGTGTCCTTCATTTTTAACAATTTCAAGTCCTTGATTTTTGTACCTATATGATCATAATATATACGTACATTAAAAATAAAACGAATTTTGAACTTTTTGTACTCAATTTTTGTTAGCTGTGTTTAAAAAAACATATACATAATGAGACACTAGTACAGAATAGGCAAAACAATTGTTTCACAAAGTTTTTCCTTAATAGCATAATTTAAAATATTTGAATATCATAGTAAGATCTTTTAATTAGACTGTTAACATGCTTTTCAAATTCCAATTTATAATAAAAAAATAACTCTTAAATTTTTAACTTCTTTTTTACTGATCTCTAATGCCATATTGCTAGTTAAATGTCAATAATTTTCGGAGCAAAATAAAATCACGGCTGATTTAGATGGATTTACAACAAGAATGTGATTCACACTGTAAGTATTAATTGACATGAGATCAGTATTAACTAACTGCAAGATTATAATTGTCTGGATGAAAACTACTCATCAGCATAAGTTTGCCTACAGCAATGAGTAATATGACGGTAAATGCCTGATGTGTAAATTAAAAAAAAAAGTTGCCCCAATATAGAACCTGAGGTACTTCAGGCTTAATTAACTTAGCTTCAGATTGACCAAATTTGGTACGCATTATTTAGTGTCTAATATACAAATATGGCGAGAAAAATAATACTGCACTTTCATTAAAACTATAATATTTCAATTTAGCACACATTAATTCATGACTTACAGAGTCGAACGCTTTCGAGTAGTCTAATAAGATGAGTGCGCTTGCTCAATTTTTATCCAAATGTTTCACCAGGTCATCCGATATGTTTACTAGCGCAGTAGTACAGCTGTGTCCAGTTCTCAAACCCGATTGATTTTTTGGGAAAAGGCCATTTGTCGAAAAATAATTTTCAACTTGATATACTATTTTTTCAAGAATTTTGCTAAGTACAGGTAGTGAATTAATGGGTCGTAAATGATTATACTCGGTCCGATTGTTTACTTTCGGTATCGGAGAAATTATTGCAGCCTTCCAGTTGTCTGGAAAAATATCCAAGTCTAAACAACAATTTATGATATGAGCAACGTACAGAGATACTGCCGGTAAACATACTTTAAGCATTTGTAACGAGACTTCATCAAATCCATAAGAGTTGGATTTGAGATCACCTATAATTTTTAGAACTAAATTAAGTTCAACGGTATGAAATTTGAATTTTAAATTGTTACTGAAAGTTGTATTGTTATAATATTCTACAGTATGATCATTTACGGTATTATTATTAAGCGGATAAGAAATGATCATTAATTTTATTGAAATCCAATATATCATCAGGTAGTACAACATTTCTTTTGGCTTTAATATTAACTTTTTCTTAAATTTTCCAAAAATTGTTATAATCATTTTTATTAATATAATTTAGATACGCTGCATTTTCCCTACGAATTGACGCCAGGTGAAAATTACGTAATGTGTAGTCACGCCAATTTTGATCTGTTTTATTATTTTTAAATTTAACATACGCTTTATCTCTAAGGGATTTCAATAATCTTAAACCATCATTGCCAGGGTGCGAAAGATTTATTCATTCTTGCCATTCGAATCCGAGCATGTGAATCAAAAAGAGATGTTATATTGTTAGTTTAAAAACTCTACCTTGCTATCTATATCACTGATGTATAATATATCGTTTGCGCTTTTAAATTTTAGCTATAAATTTTTCCTTGAGATTGTGCCCAAAGTTAAAATAACTCGCGTAAATTGTAATAATATATACAATTTTACAATTTAATTTAAAAAAAAATTCAGGTAAAGATAACATGTAAAAATTGTAACACGTCCATCAAGCAGGCAAATCAATTGTTATAAATATTGACACAAATTTAGCTACATAAACACAATCAATCTGAGAAAATGTAAGCTAAAAATAATAACATTAGTAATTCGGAAATCAAAATTGCAATCACTCGTAGCAAGCAGTCTTTAAAAAGTATTCTCTGTGTAATTAAATAACGTTAACTGGTTTATGAAACTTTTCAAATTAAAAATAAAGATTAAATAGGTAAATATATTTACCTAGAATTAATGCATAATGTCAATAGGCGGGACATTTAAACATTGCACTTATGTCTTTACTCGTCATATGACTGATCGAAGCATGTTTGAGAACTCTTTGCAGTACATTTTTCAACCGCTGCTCAGTCTAATATAGTATATATCTATGGTTTTGACGTTTTATTTTGTTTTCTGGCTTATTATGTCAGTTATAGTCTGCCCCGTATAAAATTCAGAAATTTGAAACATGCTTAAAGCGGATACCATACATCAATTTTCAGTTTATTTACAAAAAAGGCCAGTAAGAAGGTGTTTGGCTTCTTTTATTATTATCACAAAAACTGTCATACATATTTCCTAACAAGTTAAGGACGTAGCCAAAACCACTGAATATTATTGGTTGAAATTGACGATTCGTTGGAATGAGCTAATCTAGTCAACGTGGACTGCATGACTGAACGCCGCTGGCGGTATACTAATCAGAAGCGATTGGTCTCTATGCTCTTTTACGATTTCGTATATTTCTAAATTATATACGGGACAGACTATACTACATTATATTTAAGAGGCCGAATTCGGAACCAGTGGCATCAAATTAACAGTACCTTATTGCCCAAGTCTCCAAATTTCTATCTGACTTTACATTATTTAACGTACGTTCTCAGCTTAGATTAAGGATCAGATATAACAAAAACACCTTGCTTATTGAGCAATATCAAATATCATAAAAAAATGTTTTGGGTACAGTATTAACTTAAATAATGTTGGTAGACGAGATAAGCATTAAGCAATAATAAAACTAAAAACCTATAACAAATAAGGCCTTGTAGTTTGCAGTATAATGGAAAATAGACTAAGTAACTCAAACAATAGCAATAATCTGTCTACGTTATTTAGGGATTATTCTAAAAAAAAATTACAAGTCCTATTTAATTTTAGCTAAACTTATCAGTTACTAATCTCATGGTTTATGAGAAGGTTGTGCTGGTTAAATAAACCTAGAGAAGTACCTCCACTAGTTTAATAAATTATACGGGATGTTTTCAGAAAAATTTCTACATTAAAGAATTTTTAGAAACAAAGGAAATAATTACATTACTAGCAAAAATTCTAGTAACTATTTCATTTCTTACAAAAGACAGATATAAAACATACATCTATCTCAACAACTACTTTCCGATTACATACCACGATCAACATTAGATTATAAGAAATAAAACATGCACATTATTTATAGCATGACTGTGACAATAATGTTATTTTCATTTAGACTATCCTGTTCAATAAGACCAAAACAATTAAAACAGAAACAATTACCAAAAATAACAAAGATATCAAACATTAAAACCTTCACAGACACGTGTTTCGATTTTAACATGTCGTCAGTGTGACTAGTTTCAATGCTTAAAATGAACTGATTTCTTATCACTCAGGCCAATACCTCTACAATTATAAAACTGACACACAAAGTAAAAAAGGGCCCTATATTTTTGAGCAGAATATGATACCCTTCCGTATTTTGAGCCGATGGCGTCGTCAGAATTGCTCCACCACATCAGGGTTTTTCGCTAACCACAAAAAATTCATAAAAATGAGTGAAAATATTAATTAGGAGGGGACTAGGAAAAATCCTGATGGGATGGAGTAATTCTGACGACGGCACGGATGTAGCGACTCAAAATACAGGGGGACATCATGCTCTGCTCAAAATCACATGCTCATTTTTTTGTGTGCATGTGTCATTAAGTAATACACTGCACAGAAAATTTGGGATATTGTAAAGAATACACGGGAACAAGTCCTCTCAATTTTTTTCCGTGTTATATTTATGGCCTAGTTTTTAGGTGGTCAGAGCAAAGAAGTCCCGTTTTTTATCGCATTACTGTTTCTTCTAATTTTCACATAGGCGCAGATAATTATCATTCTTTAATTATGGTGAAGGCCGCGGGTAAAGTAATATATTCAAAATGGTGAATCCAATAGGGTTCGCATAATTACATAACTTTTGTAAATGTACATGAACTTGAACCACCAGAAAAATGTGGGGGGAAAATGTTTGAAATTTGAACCGCCTTTAAAAAACGGCCTCTAAAAATTGAAGGGTAAAATTTCATCATCATACGGTTAAATGAACCTTATTACCTAGTGCCTGTGTAATTCATGGTTTTCTAACTAATATAATAAAAAATGGAATCGGAAAATTACCTATAAAGGTATAATCATACAATATTAATAAATAAAAACGCAAAATAAAATTTTGTGACCAACAGCGTTTTTCTTGGAGACCTCAATTTTGCTCAAAAATACATCAGAAAAATCACGATTTAAATGATTCCTCATAGCTCTAAAATTTGGGAAATTTTCTATCAAGTCAAACTATTACCAGCGTCTGCGGCCGCTTTGGAAATTCCTTGGACCAAGTTTTTCCTGCTTGTTGACGTCCAAACGTTTAACTTTTTAACATGGAGGTTACTAAGGATTCAAATTTTTTTACTGTGAGATCCCACTAAAAGTGTTCATTTTTACCACCTGGTCTCTCTCCAAGGAGGTGAGGTTTCGTGGACTTTAATATCACACGGCTCTTGATTTAAGACCTAGAGTCTGTTTATGCATTTCAAAACATCTGTGGGGGAGCTAATTATATCTTGCTAACAAATTGCAGTTTGTGGCATACAATGGTCACAAGTCCGGCTGGAATATCGCCTCGTCGGGAGAACCACAATATGTACAGAAATGTATAGAATATAACTTGTAGCAAATTTGATGACGATACATTAAAAAAAACTTTTTTTACCCCCATCTTGCAAGAATGGCGGCGAAAATACAAGGACGCAAACACTTTTAAATGCATCGCAAGTATTATAGGCGTATTTGAAATACCTGACAAAATTGTTAGTTTCCTAATTGAGAGTTAATAAATATTTTGATTGTATGCCGCAAATATTTTCTTATCTTGTTTCCTGAGGTGTTTATGGCCACGTTAATAAATATTTATAAAAATAAAAGTATAAACAATCGACGACTGTCGTTTACAACATGTACGTTCATTAGTTGAATGTTTCTCCTTGATCTATCGTGTCAACCGGCGGGACGACAGATCTGTTATTCTATTGCATGTCACTTGAACTTGACATGGACATCCGTTGTATCGTCGGCTGACTGAAAGATCTGTCGCAAGCTGCTTCATGTATGCTTAGAATGTCCACATACAGTGTGTCCCAGGATAGATGTAACAACAGGTGCAATGGACCAAAAATTTTGGGATTTTGGAATAGTATTTGGGGATTGAGTCCTGCTTGTTGTAAAACTAAAGTATACCAAAAATGACTTGATTTGGTGTTCTACAGGATGTTTTATAAGCAGAGTTGTAAAAATCGCTACTAATAAAGTACTTTTATTTTTCAAAATATGAAAAAATTCCACTAAGAAAAGTTAGTTAGAATGCAATTTTATACCTCTGTACCAAATTTCAGGAATATAAAATTATTTTTTTGAAACTTCCCATTTTTTCAATAAATTAGTATTTTATTTTCAACCATTCAATGGGCTTGTTCCATGATATTCTTTTTATATGGTTTTTATACTTTTTCATATAGTACTCGATATTCTCATTATACACTTAAAATTTCGTATTATTATCTTTTTCCGTTCTCGAGAATTTAGTAATAGTTGCAAAAACTGAGCGCTCATTTGTGACGTCACTATACGCAAGTGACGTAAGAAAAATGGCTTTCTGGGACCTTTCAAATTTAACCTGAAAAGTCGAAAAACATGGAATTTTTAAACGCTGGTAACTAAATAAATACGTCGAATGGAAGTTCGTTCTATATGTCTACGGAAAGCAGAAGGTCAGCGATGAATTATAATCGTAAATTGCAGGGTCGAAATCGAAAATTCGTTCTGGCAGGAGCGAGAGAAAATTGTAATTTTTTGACATTTCACCAAATTGTACTCCCCTACTGTCAAGTAGTAAGCAAAACAAACAATTCTTCGAAAACACTTATAATTATAACCAATAAGGAGCATCAAGTCTATTGAGATCGCCGAGTCTATGCGTATAGTGACGTAGCGCCTGGCCACGCCCCATTTTCGCGAGATGGAAATTTGTAATAGTTTTTAAGATACTAAACGTGCGAATAAGATTCTGATATTTTGCAGATCCATTAATTTATACTTGCACTTTCGATTTGTGAAATAAAAAAAAAATGCTGAACAAGCCCATTAAAACTGCATAGAAACTATTTTTTGTGAATTAATATTTAAAGTTATGTAAAAGCTAAAAGTATGCTTTGAGAAAAGCAGTGGATACACATTTATCATTTATTATTGACATATCTGTCAAACGTAGTCAATATTATCCTTAATTTCTGTTTCAAATTAACGAGCCAAACACAAAAAATTAAGTAAAAATGGTACTCACAGTGCGTGAAAAAATTTATATTGTGCAATGCTACGGAATTGGCGGTGAAAACTCGCTAAGAGAAGTGGTAAACCAATTTAATTTGAAATTTCCAAACACTGCTTTGTCACGTACTCAGGCTATGAGAATAATTAAAAATTTTCTGGCTACTGGTAGTGTTCTTAACATGAAAAGAAAAATAAAAGCATATGATGAAGACAATGTTGGGGCTATTATAGCTCATGCCTCTGTTATAGAAAATCCTAGGATACCAATAAGAGAGAGGTTAGCTCTTATTAATATTAGCAAGTCTGAACTTCAAAGAATGTACAAGGCAAAGAAAATTAGGGCATATAAAGCAAATTATAAATATACGCTTGAAGAGGGAGATGACGGCCGTAGGTTGGATTTTTGTTTGGCCATTGGAGAAAAAATCATGAGAGATTTTTTCATCATTTCATAATTTTCTCAGATGAATCCACATTCACAACCAATGGTGTTGTTTCATCTCAGAATTGTCGGTTTTGGGCTTCTGCAAATTTTAGAATTCATTGTAGAAGACAATATTATAAAAAAGTTAATGTGTGGTGTGCCGTTTCTTATCACGTTTGAGTTATTGGACCTTATTTCATTGAGGGAAGGTTAAACCAGCACACTTATTTACAGCTTCTTGAAAGATTTTCTGAAGAACATTTAAATATTTTAAGAGATACCTATGCCTTTAGTTCATTTTCAACATGACGGTTGCCCTGGCCACTCCACAGAAATGGTTAATCGGTGGTTGAATTTAAGTTTTGGAGAAAATTGGATTGCCAGGACCGATCAAGTGGCCGGTGAGATCCCCAGACCTATCAATATTGGATTTCTTTTTATGGGGTCGCCTCAAGCAGTTGGTTTGCGTTGAACCACTTCCTAACGATGTAACAGTATTGAAGCAGAGAATTACAAATGCCGTAAACTCCATACCGTTAAATCACATTCGAAAGAGTTTTAAGGACTTCAGGCGAAGCATCGAAATGTGTGTGGATGTGGGTGGTAGCTACGTCGAATAATAAAAAAAAATTGTAAACATTGTTTTGCATCGGTCAATAATTAATTTGTTTGTGAATCTGTTATGTTTTTGACATTTATTACTTGTTATAATTTTTAAACCTCAGTAATCTTCTGTTGTTTCTTGTTTTACAATTAGTTCAATTAACATTATACCTTCTTACATCTCGTATATTCAATTTTTTATTTACCAATAGCCTACTTTTTGAGATGATTAACATTTGCCCCTATACAACTTTAAATATGACTTCAACTCTTAATTCGCAAAAAATGGGAAGTTTCAAATAAAATAATTTTATATTCCTGAAATTTGGTATAGAGGTATGAAATTGCATTCTAAATAACTTTTCTTGGTGGAATTTTTCCATATTTTGAAAAATAAAGGTACTTTATTAGTGGTGATTTTTACAACTTTGCTTATAAAACACCCTCTAGAACACCAAATCAAGTCATTTTTGGTATACTTTAGTTTTACAACAAGCAGGACTCAATCCCCAAATACCATTCCAAAATTCCAAAATTTTTGGTCCATTACACCTCTTGTTACATCTATCCTGGGACACACTGTATACATACGCCTAAAATATTTTTAATACTAAAATGTCATTTATACTGCTATTTCAGTATTTCATTTGAAGCAATTTATCTGTATTTATTAAGTTTAAGTCTCTATTTACTTTGTACTAACCTCCGTTCCTTGACAATTTTGTTCGGAGGGGGGATGACACCTGCGTCTCCCCTCTTAACCCGCAATTGCCCTGGCGCCTCTAATTAAGAGTATTTTAATTGTTAGTTATGCAAGAAATCAATGCATGATAGGCTCGGAGACGACAGTAACATCTAACTTATTGTCACCAGGAAATCATTACGTCCTCATTCTCAGTCCTACCTGTCGAACAATCAACATCCACCTTACAAAGTTTTTTTAAGGAGACCACAACTTTACACAACATCAGTCACATATAAGTAGTTACCATCTAATCTAGTAGTGGTTGAGTACAAATTAAACAAGAGGAGTGAAAGTGAGTTCGCGAAACAATATTATTGTTATGAGGCGGTTGAAGCATGTGCTGTGCGTTTTAGTTTTATTTTTGGTTTTGGTTTATGCGGGTGATGTGTCCAGTAGGCCGCATATCGTTATCATCCTTGGAGACGACATCGTAAGTAATTTGTATACATATAAAGTATGACTTCACTTACGATTTTTAATATTCAAAACTGCAAAACGTTTTAAAATCATTTGGAAATATGATCTATTTAATATAAAACGTATAAGGTTGGTGCTATCATTATACTATTTTCAAATACAAAACGAGGAGTATATTGCATTTGAATGGCACATTTCTAAAACCGGTAAAATCGCTCGGAGAGAAAACATTTTCATATCACTGAGATGGTCGAATTCTGAACAACTTTGCAAAGTAATTTAATGTTAGCTGGAGAAAGAATCCTATTGATTTCGAACAAAATTGATCAATAAGTTAAAAAGCTATTAGTTATTTAAATTCAAAAGAGTAATTATGTTTTGTAATTAAACAAAAAATGTCTAAAACTAATATATTAATATTTTTGAAAAAAAAAACTGCGAAGAGTATTCTATAGAATGTGCAACAATGATATAAAAAGTGCAGTAAATCGGGGAAGAGTATAATAGTTAGCTTCTTCTTTTTTAATTTTATATACAGGGTGTTTCAAAGTTAAAGGTACATACGTTACTTGTGGATAGAGGGCACTTTGGTGGTTCAAAATTATCCGGCATTAATGCATCCATCGTCCTTCCTTACTGAGATACGGGATGTTTTATTTATTTTGACCAAATCTTTCTTTGATCATAACTATGGAACCACCCTGTATAATCGGTTCATACTTAGAATATATGTTTCACTTATTTTTCTTGATCGAACTTCATAATAAACCAAAACGAAATCCAGGTCCGGCTTAATAAAAAATTGACAATATGTTGTATGACAAAATTTTGTAGATCTGTTTTGATGCCATTTTCAATAACCGCTAAAAGTTTACAGTCGTATGAGTAGCAACGAACATTTTACGGAAAAAAGTAAATCATCTACCGCCGATCGCAGGGGGTGGAAAAATGGGAGTGACAGTGCGTTTTTGTAAAAAAAAAAGTAAATAATTAATGTAGGTTATATAATGATTTTGAATTTGTTCTTTCTTGTGTCCCTACAATAAAAACTGATCGTGAAAAAATTATTTGAACAGACAATTACAAATGTAGTTATTTGAAAATTATTCGAAAAATAATCTATTCATCATAAACCTTCAATGTTCTCGTGTGTGTGTGTTTAAGATAAAAACTGTCCGTTTCATGCAAGAAACATCTAATTATATCATACGAACCGAAAAATGAAATAGTTAGGAAGAGGGGGAAATACTAGGGTAATTATTTTAAAGATGGTAAAATGAAAAACGAATTTAATCGTATTTTAACTATATTTATCAATGAACTGCTTGGATTAAAAAAAATTGTCACTTTTTGACGAGAAATTACTGCTTTTGGAACAATCTGTTCAAACAGATACATGTTTAAAAAGAATTTACATATTACATTTTTAAGGCGCACTTATCTTAAGGGTACCCCTGTAGCACAAGATATTGGGTGGATATAGGTACAATATGTTACCTATATTGTATATTGGGCCAATATATGTCAGATTTAACCAATATTGTACCTATATGATTATCAAATGTATTTTCAATATTTTCACCCAAGATATAACCAACATTTTACCAATATTGGCAAATCAGATTCAATATTAACATTATTTATGTGTAGAAACTGATATTAGTTCTGAATATTGGACAAATATAACTCCTTTATTACTTTTAGGTATTCAATTATCATTTTACTTTAACCATTCGTTCATGTACGTGTTCCCATCATCTTCTAAAATTGTTTCCACCTTTCCACCATTTCCCCCAATTTCCACTATAGGCACTGTCTATCCTATCTTCCCACCACCTCTCACTATCCTCGCGTTTTCCATAGCATTCCAACACTTTCCCTCCACTGTTTTCCATTATAATCCTCTACCACCTTCGATGTAAACTAGCCTACTGTCGAAATTGAAAAGATGTCTATAAATTTACAAAATTTTATCAAAATATATTAGGCTATTGTCGAGGTAGATACAGTTATAACAAACATTCAAACAAACAAACAACAACAAACATGAAAATATCTATATTTCTAAGAACAACAAAATTACAATAATCTTAATATGAAATTAATTTAAATATATTATTACAAATTATGTATATTTAGTATTTTAAATTTGCCGCGCGTAACAAATTTAGAAAGGTAGTGTGCGCCTGTCTCGACCTGTCGACCTCGACCATATTGCAAATGCTGGGTTATGGCAGTAACGTGTTGTGGTGCTTGGGAAATTTGCCAATTTGCTAATAAGAATAGTGAGAAATAAAACTAAAATGTATATTTTCTTTTTTTGTATTCCAAAGTAAAGCACCACTAGTAACAAATTACGCATTTAAAGCTATTTAGTAATTCTGTAATAAGTTTTAAGGCATTCTCCCACTGTTGCACCCCTTAAAACCGGCCTATTTTATATAGGCATTTTTCGCTATTTTTAGATTAATTGGTATAGGTTGAATTATCTGCTAATATTTTTTTCAGAATTCTACTCAATAATTTCGAATTTCATCTTCCGGAACTACCCCACTTTTTCGATGGCATTTTTTAAATTATTTTTTCTGCAATCACCAGCTGATTTTAGACGAGTTTCATAAGTTTCAGAATTTTGACCGAAAAATGATTCATTTCGTCCCACTGTGCTAAGGCGTGAATTTACATGTCTTCTTTCCACCTTTTTTTAGTGGCCTCTTATGTAGGTTCTACAAAGTAGAAGAAACACTGTAGTTTTAAACAATGTTAAAAATGATTGAATTTTTGCCCCACTGATAAAAGTTAAATAAAATACTTATTTTGGTCCTAAAAATACTTATTTACAGGAAAACAGTCGGGAACATTTTCGAAATGTGCTATTATGTAATATAATTATTACAAATGCATTTATAAATGTTTTTTTTTTTTTTCAGTTTTATTTTTTTTTATAATTCGTAAATACTATACCCCCATCCCACTTTCGGAGTTATTAATGTCACTTTATGGGCCTCTCAGTCAATGTCATTTTACACTTTTGAAATTCGATATCTCGAAAACTAAGCGAGATTTCAAAAAATGTTATTCTCTGTTTTTAACTTATTTCATCGAGTTCTACAGGAAACCATCGTCAATAAGCGGGCCACGGTTACCGTAGTCTTGCCGTACTTACGAATTATAAAAAAATTAAGCTATGAAGAGGAGTAAAAAATGGAGCAGTCTTTCTGGGTATGGCACCTAACTTTATGAAACTCGATTTTACATTATAAAGGTTTATTCTTGAACAATATCAACCAAAATTTATTTTATTCATAGGAAGAGAAACGAGGGATAGTTATTCTTTTTCAGGTTTACATTTTTAATTGTTTAAGACTTAATTATAATTCCCAGGATAATACACAAAGAAGGTTATCTATATAATTAGATGTATGACTTTCCGGTTTCAAGGGAAAGTAGTTTAAACGAAATATCGATGATTCCCTTGGTAAGGAGTGTTATAAAGGAATGAGGCAAATGACTATCCCTCGTTTCTCCGCCTATAAGTAAAATTAGGTTTGGTTAGTAGTGTGCAGAAATAAGCCTTAATAATGCAAAATAGTGAACCAAGTCTCAAAAAGTCATCCCAATAAAAGCAGTAAAAACCTATACTTAGGCGTCATCTTCTGAGGGTTGTAACTTCCTTAGGAAACATTTCCAGACACAGGAAATTTTCTTATTATTTTTGCATGTAGCATCAGTGTTTAAAGGGAAATGGGAGAATTTCGGCACACTCTATGTATTTTAAATATTGTGTAGCAATGAGGCGCCAATGCTGGTATCCAATATGCTACCAATGCTGGTATCCATTATAATGCCAATATTGATATACGATATGGCACCTATTTTGTTATTCTATTCTATCTTATATAACACCAATGTTGGTGTCCAATATGGCACCAATGTTGGGATTCAATATGGCATCTATGTTGGTATACAATATGACACCAATATGTGATTGCAATATTGGACATTTATTGCAAAAATCTGACGTTCGGTATATTGGCCCAATATGTGAATCCTATATTGGTCCAATCAGTTTGTGTTACAGGGGTAGTTAGATCTAACCATGACAACAATGGTCAAAATTGACCTTTATACTAATGAAGAATACACGGAGAAAATTTTCAATTTTCCTAAATTAAAAAAAATAGGTCTTAAAATAATTTTTTTGGCAGAAACGTAATTACTGAAAGATCATATTAGACGTTTATGATTTAGAAACGAGCCATTAAAAAATCCAAAAAGTTGATTTTTGGGTGATTTTTCATCAACAGCTTGGAAAATAAGCGTTTCATAATTTCTTTTTACTAAATCTAAGCTTCTACATTTTCATGTATTTTAATTTTCTTTTGTGTTAAAAATCAACGGGATCTATAGCAGCATTTAAAAGGTACATTCAAAGCACCAATTTCATATAGTAAGAGTCACTTTTAAGGGGCTAAAAAATGCGGTTTACACATATTTTAGTAGAACAACCATCATATAGAACAAGATTTAGAATTTTATCTCAAGAATATCCTAACAAGCGGACACTGCCGCGTAAACGCGTTCATCGAGCGAGCACTGCCACAACACGATGAGGGCTTATAATTCATATTTGCAAACTCGTTTTAAAATATTAATTCATTTTATATTATAAATCAGTGGCGAAACGCCCAATTCAGATGGCCTATATTTTTCAAATAAAAAAAATCTACATAGGTACTCATGATTTTTTAACATTTTCATGTTTATTTTGACAGTTATTATCAACATTGACAGCTGTCAATTGTCCGGCAATTAATTGTATATTACAAATATAACATTTATGTAAGAAATATTTGGTTTAAAAAGCAGATTTTCGTACTTCTATCTAAAACATGCCAGAATGGCGAAAGAAATTAAATGCAGCGAAGGTTCTTGAGGCCTGTAGGACTATTAGATCAAGATCCCAGAGCCGCCAGACCTACGTCATTTTGAAAATAAATTGTGTGATATGTGGTTAAGAAAGTATACATAATTGCTAGCTTGAAAAAGGGGCCCTTTTACAGGTAACCAGGTGCTAAAGGTACATAAAAACACTACGAACTTACCACCTTTTTTATCGCATTCTTAATTTCTCTAATTTTCGAAGAGATGCAATGAATTCTCATTCTGTAGTTGATTTTATTCAAGTGTTTCGAATGTATTTTGTGTAGTCTTTGAACAGTTATGGCAGCAAGATGTCATCCATCATAATTAATGCTAATAGGGCCTTTACATGTCCCAAACTGCCTTGCATTAAGTTCGATTTTGTTATTTGTTAATTTTTTCACGATATTGAACTCTAATACCCGCGCCTTCGCCATAATTAAAGAGTGAGAATTTCTTATGTTTATTTGAAAATCAGAAAAAACATTAATGCGATAAAAAACGGGCATAACTCTGAACATCTAAGAACTATTGCAAATCATACATCACGGAAAAAATTGAATGGACTTGTTCCATTGTTGTATTTACAGTTTCCCAAATATTCTGCGCACAGTGTATTGCACAGCCACACAAAAAAAATGTTTTCTGACCTGGGGATCTTACCATGCTCACTATATGTTTTTGGGGTCACTGAATCCTAATCCGAGGTCTATTCAACTCCATCACATCAGGATTTTGCCACCTCAAAAAAAACATAATTTAAGCCATTTCGACATTTCTTCACAAATCGCTATGACTTTTTCTAGACAAAAACGACCCCCTCTGTTTTGTACTAGATTGATTGCAAATTAAATTTCCAATCCAATGATGTGGGGCATGATATTCTTCCTGCGCTTTGTAAGTGAGATATCGGCCGCCAAAGTGAGAGGAACAAGGTTTTCGCTTCTCGAGCGATACGACCCAGGTTCGAGGGCCATTTCTGCCAAACGTAAGTTAGCAAAAATCTGAAAAAAGGGGGTACGTAGAAAGATATAAGAAATCGTTTCGCGCGATCTGAAGTCGATGCGTGCCTTGGTTTTCGAGATATGGGCGCTCGAAATCACCGGAAGGAAAAAATCGAATTTTTTACCGCTTCCCGAGGCTGTATCTCGAAAACAAAACGTGATACAGAGCTGCGGTTTATTCTCTTCGATTTCTCTCACCTTCCTACATAGTACCTCTGAAATTTTGCAAAAAATTAAAGTGCCGGCTAATATCTGAAAAAAACAGAGGCACGTAGGAAGGCGAGAGAAGTCGAATAGCGTAAACCGCAGCTCTGTATCTCGTTTCGTTTTCGAGATGTAGCCTCGGGAAGCGGTAAAAAATAAATAAATTTTCACCTTCCGGTCACTTTAAGAGGCCATATCTCGAAAACGAAGGCGCACACCAACCTCCAATTAGCGCCAAACGATTTCTTACGTCTTTCTACGTACCCCTGAATTATTCCAGATTTTTGCTATCTTTCGTTTGGCAGAAATGGCCCTCGAAGCTGGGCCGTGCCGCTCGAGAAGCGAAATCCTCGGACCTCTCACTTTGGCAGCCGATATCTCACTTAAAAAGCTCTCATCGGATTGGAAATTTAATTTGCAATCGATCTAGTACAAAAAAGAGTGGTCATTTTTGTCTGGAAAAAGTTACACCTCGAATTTGGATTCAGCGATCCCAAAAACATATAGTAAAAAACATGGTCAGATCCCCAGGCTCAAAAGTACATGACCCTTTTAACGTACAACTACCAAAAATAACATTTTGTATATCTTCGAGAGTAAGTACTTGAAGCGAGACTTGAATAAAACAAAATTAATTATAAATTTTGTTCAGACGAATATTTAATTTTACTATTTATTCTAATAGATAATAAAGTACTTACATTTGTAATTTGTAATATTGCAGATCCTTTATCTATGTTATCAAAATTAATCATTTCTGCCTGCTTGTAGTTACAAATAGGAAACATTTTTATAGACTGGCAAATAGCATAATAAATAAATAAATAATATTGACCAATCAACAAGAAAAATCTATCCGCCTGTTAGAAATTAGTATCTTAATAGATTGATTTAAATATTTGATACGCCACAAACAGTGCCGGAAACGGCAAATTCTTTGGGGCGGCATGGTATGCCGCCAAAATATTTTACTTTTAAAGAATAATAAAATAACAACTATTGTCCATTTTATGATTTTTAAAGAAAAGTAGGAATTAATATTCACTACAAATTATTGTAGTATATAGTATACTTTTTACCCTTGAAAGGGCTCGTGTGAACTAAGTGCGTCCCTGTCTCCTTTTTCACGTGATCATATCATCACGTAACTACTTGCTGATTTATTTTTTAGTTCGAGTATAAATATATGTATCACGCACACATTTAGATACCTACTTAGGCTTTTGTCTGAAAAAGGGCGTCAGATTCAAATCTACCTACGGGCAGAAAATTTCAAAATGCGGCACTGGCCACAAATTACTATATTCTTCGTAAATACAAAACGAAGAGTATATATTGTCTAAATGTTATTTGTGACATTATCTTATTTTTTTTCCTTCTTAAATTCTTTGGGATTTGCCACATGTATGTTTTCTTTTTAAGCGGTGCTCGGGGAATCTACAAAATATCACAATTAACCAGTATGTTACTGGTAAATAACCTCCACGCCTGTGACTTTTACGTCAAAGGATCAGTTAAAGGTTGCTTTTTTTAATAAACAACACAAATAAGTATAAAAACTTGAAATTAAATATTTCGCCGACGTTTCGGAAATCTATTCTGTTTCCTTTTTCAAGGCTTTTTTGGACACAGAATAAACTGGGACTCGGCAAAAATGTTAACAAAAGAGGCAGATAGCAAAAAAGAAAAATTAAAGAATCCGCGATAATATTATTGAATGAGGATAAATGCGTGTCGAACTGTTCCGTAGATGTCTGTACAACTTGGTTGCCAACGTTAAAAGAAGAACTTCACAAACTTAACATTGTATACAAACTAGAAAAACTGTCAACTATATCAACAGCTCTATGTAAATAGTAAGTATCTATGGATATTGACATTCTTAGAGCTGTGTATTTACCATAAAAAGCAAAAAAGAATTTTCAAAAATAAGCCTTGAAAAAGAAAACAGAATAGATTTCCGAAATGTCGGCGAAATATTTAATTTCAAGTTTTTATACTCATTTGTGTTGTTTATTAAAAAAAGCAACCTTTAACTGATCCTTTGACGTAAAAGTCACAGGCGTAGAGGTTATTTATCAGTAACATACTGGTTAATTGTGATATTTGGAGATTACCCGAGCACCGCTTAAAAAGAAAACATACATGTGGCAGGAAGTCCCAAAGAATTGAAGAAGGAAAAAAAAAGAAGAATATATTGCATTTGATCGGCTTATTTCTAAAACCATAAATTTGGAGAAAAAAAAGTCATATCGTTGTGTTAATGATCGAATTCCGAAATTTTCAAAATGTCCGTCCATCTGTCGCGTTTCTCGTAAGCAAGACAACTCAAAAAAAGTGCGATTGTATTGAAATTTGGATAGAGTAAATTAGTGTTAGCTAGAGGAAAGGCCCTATTGTCTTTGAACAAAATCTATCAGTAAATAAGCAAGTTATTGATTTTTTAAATTAAAAAAAATATGTTTCGTAAATAAACAAAAAATTTATGACAAGAAAACTGCGAAGGATATCCTATAGAATGTCCAATAATTATATAAAATATCCAATAAATCAACGAATAGTATAATGTCTACTCTAGCTTTTCTATCATTTCTGACTACAGTAACAATGTTATCTAGCTTTCTCTAATTGAGAGAAATGGATCTTAATTTTCTTGAATATATCGGCAAACACTTTTTATAACCAACAAACTAGATCTGCGGGAAGATCTGCCACCAAATTAACCAAAATGCTGGTTAAGCTCGATTTTGTGAAGTGAAGTTGTTTTATTAGCTACTGATCCGTAAACAGTCACTTATCGATACATAGTTCCTTTTAAAAGAAATAACATAGAAGGTTAAAATTTCACTGTCAATTTTTTTTAACCTGAAGGTTAATGAGTATTGTTAATGTTTCGCTGCCGCAAGCGGTATTGGAATATCTGTTGTTTGAGACTTTTATTCAATGATTATTTCTAAAAGCATGACAATTTGGTCCATTAGGGCCGTATATCAGCGGTATATTAAAACAAATGAATACATGTAGTACATTTTCAAAGAATAAAATTCGTTAAAACCTACATTAATCAGCTAAACAAATTATATTTTTGTTTTCGATTACTACTTAGGGTATGTATTGAAATTATAAAAAGTTTGCAGGGGTAAAGTACCGGCTATGGCCTAAAAAATTTGGATAGTATAAAAAACGGCATTTTTCGTAAATAAGTTAAAATAATGTACTGTGGGAAGAAAATGTTAAAAATAATTCAAAATAATAATTAAAATTGTACATTTTTTATAATTTTACATTGCAATAAAATTGTTTAAATAATACAATATTATACATTAGTAGTTACGTTCTTCATCATCATCAATTCAATATATTTTTTTATATATGTATATGGTAATAAAAACAAATGGTTTAAATAATATAACATTAAATATTAGTTTTGGTTCTTCGTCATCATCGACAATTAATTCAATAGATTTTTCAATAAAAAATATTAAAAAATTCCTAAGTTTTTGCATTATCAAACTATTTTAATGTAAATATTTGTTAATTCAACTATGGTGTTTTTCGCATATAGTATATAATTTTATTACTTGAAATTAAAAAAAAAATTGTTTAAACAAGGCGAGTCACAATTTTTTTTGTTAATAATCATTTAAGACTTTTAAATTTTTTACATCACTTTTTGTCGCAACTCTATCGTAAATCAAAATACATTTCGCACTTTCTCTTATCACAGAAGTCTCTTCAAATTAAATTAGCAACAAGTACATGAAGAAATGCGCCTCATCGAGTTGTACTGATGTGAAAAATTGCTACCTTGAAACTTATCGGAATTACGAGTTTATCACATCAGCATATTAGACCGGGAGCTGGGTCTGTGTTTTGGAAACACATCGTTACATGAAGTACGTGTGCGTTAAATTAATTGTGTCGAGCATAAATCACGACAAAATAGACTTCTGGCATATGCCAGGCCGTCAGCAGCACCTCTGTTTCCAAGTTCCATTCATCAAATTATCGTGAAATAAATTTAAAATTACATAATGAAACACTTATTAAAATTATCGAAATTATACACCGAGACCTCAGAGTGCGCCTTGTTCCGGAGTGCGTAACTTTGGCTACCTCTGGCGCGAGTCAGAAAAAAATTGTTAACACAAAAAATGATTGCAAACAAAAAAATAATTGGTTAAAAAATTTCAACTTCTTTGTTTATAGATTGTTTAATAATTTACTTACAAACAAAGAACCAGCATATGAACTTTTTCCTAGATAATCTTAAAAATGCTTTTACCACTTTTTACCACAGTCGAAACAAACTTAAAAAGAAAGCGAAAATTTCGATTTTTTTATTTTTCTTGCTTATTCGCCTGTATCTTTTTTTGGGGCTTAGATAGGTACAGGCATTGCTTCAGATAAAAAAAAGTAGATTAAATTTTCTTTAAAATGGTGGGCGGAACAATTTTTTTTGAATGAAAATTGACCGAGATATGGCCATTTGAACCTGTTTTTTTTTTCATTTCATCCCTCTTGTACGAATATTGTTTTCGTTCGCATTTTATTGGAAAGATTATTGTTTTACTCAATTAAAAAAGTTTTTTTACGTTCATTATTTAGTAATACATGAGTTACAACAAATTAATGTTTGGAACAATGGTGCTACTACATTTCAACAATAATATTGTCAAACTGCATATCGATATCATCATCTATATCTTTAGTAATGTCGTCTTCTACAATATCAGCTTCTTGTATATTGTCACAATTAATCCCCATGCATTCTTTACAAAAAATTGAACAAGTAATATTCATTTTTCTGCAACCACAGTTACTATGGCAACCTGTAGTGCAACCACAAGCAACTTTTTTAAGCAAAATCTCTGGCGCTGGAGATGCCGTTGTGCGAGTCGCAATTAACCCGTACTTAGACCTTTTCCAACAACCCCAACCCCAACTCAGAGGGTCCAATATATTTCCTTTCCACTGCTGCATTTGACGATAAGTCCTCAAGCCATGCTGTTTGAAGGCATCACGTGTTGGTGGTAATTGCGTCAGAGAAAACTTGGCATTTTTAGACAGCTTCCAAAACTTTAGAAATCGGCAGTTGCTCAGACTCATGTTCGTCTTTGCCCCATACAAACAAGCTGCAATGTATTCCGATGCATAGGTAATATCTTGTTCAGTTTCATTGTCACGTAAGAATATTTCCATGTATGGTTGAAATCGTACACTGTCCCCCCTTATTTTGGAGCAGATGGTTTTGAAAGGACCACAATACAGGTATGCGGGTATACAATATTGGTATGTAGTAAGGTAACGGTTCTGTACTGAAATCGTGCTTTTCACTGATCCCTAACAGAAACGAAATATATTTTAAATGAGAGTTTGTGAAGATGTATTACAAACATTTTAAAGTATCGTTTGAATATTGATAATTAAACCAAACATTTGTTGTAATTGTCATGTATTACTAAATAATAAACGTAAAAAAACCTTTTTAATTGAGTAAAACAATAATTGTTTCAATAAAATACGAACGAAAACAATATTCGTACGAGAGGGATGAAATGCAAAAAAATCCAGGTTCAAATGGCCATATCTCGGTTAATTTTCATTCAAAAAAATCGGTAAAGGTCTTTACACAGAACTTCCCTCGTTATTTGTGCATGGTGGTCACTCTAAAAAATTAATAATTACGAAATGACATTGAGAATAATAATCGGAATATAGTTATTGCTACTATTACAAAAAAAACTTGATAAGTTTTGGTCAAAAAAATATACAGATTGCTCATCCAACAGCAAAGGCTCAATACTAAATAACAGGTGCCACATATGGCAGGCTTGCGCAAATACCTTTACAAATGTCCACCATGATTAAATTATTTCTTGGGATGACCACCCTGTACATTTTTCAATAAAAGTATAATAGGTGTATATGTCAGATATTATTGCCATCCATCACATCAATCCAACATTCGCGCATTGGAGTGGAAGTATAGTGGTGGTTAAAAATTTTCATTTTTATTTTAATTTTTCAAAAATGTTAAAAAAAAAAATTAAATTTTTTCTTCTGAAATAGGTTTAAAAGGTCAAACGTAGAAATTTTTAATTTAAGCAAAAAGGAAAGTTTCCGTCTATTCTATAATAGTGGTAAAAGAAGTTTAAGATTTAAAAATTACATATTTTTTTTAAATAGGTTTAGAATGTCCTGAAACGTGAAACTTTTAAATTTGAGTAAAAAAAGTTTCCATCTATTCTAGTGTTAATTTTTTTTCTAAACTGGTAACAAAATGTTGCAAAAATGTTTTTTCCGAAATTGGTTTGGAATGTCATGAAACGTGGAAATTTTAAATTTGAGCAAACCAAATTTTTCGTCTATTCTATAGTAGTGATAAATAGATTAAAAATGCTTTCAAATTTTTTTAAAAATTTTTCAAAAACATTTTTAAATTTGTTTGAATTTTAGAATGCCGTGGAAACGTGGATAGTTTAAATCTGAACAAAGAAAAAAAAATTATATCTTAGTGGTAAAATTTTTTAAAAATAGTAAACAAAATTTCTAATTTTTCTTTTAAATAGATTTAGAACGCTATGAAACGTGGAAATTTTAAATTTGAAGAAATAAAAAAAAATCCGTCTATTTTAGTGGTAAAAAAAAATTAAAAAATGTTGGTAAAAAAAAATTTCAAAAAATGTTCAAAAATTTTTTTTTTCTGAATCAGGCTTAGAATGCCATGAATCGTGGACATTTTAAATTTGAAAAAAAAAAAATATCATTTTAGAAAAAAAATTTTCAAAATTGGTAAAAAAAATTTAATTTTTTTTTTAAATAGTTTTAGAATGCCATGAAACGTAGAAATTTTAAATTTGAGCAAACAAAAATTTTTTCGTCTTGGTAAAAAAATTTTCAAAAAAGTTGGTGAAAAAAATTTTCAAAAATTTTTTTTCTCGAAATAGGATTAGCACGTCATGAAACGTGGAAATTTTAAATTTGAGCAAAAAAAAATTTTTTTCACTATTTATTCCGTTTAGACGGTCCACCCTGTATATTTTCTAGTGAAATTTCTACCATTTCTGCGCTGACAGTAGCGTCAAATACCTGCCAAATTTCACTGCTCTCCGTCAAGTAGTTTTTTAGTAAATGCACCAACAGACAGACAGACAGACAGACAGACAGACAGACAGACAGACAGACAGACAGACTGACGGAATTGAAAAACCTATATTTTCGTAATCTACGTGTTCTGAAACGTCAGAATCCGTAAAAATCTCGGAGGGTGATTTTTTCTCGAATACAATACTTCCCTTCGGTATGCGAGGGAAGTAAAAATTGTTCCGCCCATCATTTCAAAGGAAATTTAATCTACTTTTTTTATTTGAAGCAATGCCTATACCTATCTAAGCCCAAAAAAAGATACAGGTGGAAAAGCAAGAAAAATAAAAAAATCGAAATTTTCGCTTTTTTTCAAGTTTGTTTCGACTGTTTCGTCATGAAAATTTTTTTTTCTCATATTCAGAAAACGCTATTCCGATGGGAAATTTGATTCTCTACAAAAAGTTTAATATGAGATATATTGAAATTTTACTTTTTTTACGAGATATATTGAAAAAACCAAAAGGGGTGGTATTTCACCCCTATCTTCAATTTCCACCCTCTAACTTAATAGCACTCCGCGGTTTTTTCTTCATTCATAACCCATTGATCGATTCCTGTAATAAAAACCCGTGAACGTCTTAGTTCCTTATTGCCCTGTTTTTTAAGACATAATCAATAGCCTAATGCGTAAGCAGTAAAGCTTTGACGTTTTTTATGTGCAGTAAATATCAGTAGTCAGGTATATAACGCTCTAGTTAGGGGTGATTTACGTAACTGAATCTCAGGAGTTAGAAACTTTGATAAATAGACGCTTGTTTCCGTTTATTTCTAGTCTTAATCCAGCCAGAACATATTTTACATAAGAGTAATGTTTTATCTATTAAGTAACAGATTATATTTATTATTTAATGAACTATGGAAAAATAAGGCATGCCCCGGTCTCCCTTAATATTAGCTCGGTCGGCAGCTTTAAGTCTTTTATGTGTCGTATAACGTCAACTATACTATATGAGACTACAGTTGGGATTACTGGACTAAAGGACGATACAAATCTATTATAGAGCACAAAACGATGACGTACCGAAAAGTCACCCAGCTCCTGTACTATATACAGGGTGTTTCACTTAGAAGTCCCCAGGCCATTATCTCTAAAACTAATAAAGATATTTTATTTTTGTAAATGGCAGATGATTGATACCAAAGAAAGGTTTAAATAACGGTGATTAGAATTTTTCCTCAACAGCACACAGAGATGGCGCTGCGATGCAAAACTATTTTTTGATGGCTGGAACCTTGAAACATAAGTCATGTGATTAAACAATAATTTGTGACTAATTTTGATGGTATAGAGAATTTACAAAAAACAAGCCGTTTTGGAGTTACATGAGTTTCTTTCATTAATGCCAGTACACGTGAATTTTGATGAATCCCTATAATTTATTTATTATTTATTATAGAATATTGGTTACCAAACACTTTTTTTCAAGATAAGGAAAGTGATATAATACACTATCATAAAATTATGTTTACCACTTCCGGCCAAACCGGAACTAACATGATGAACCAATATCCATATGTTCCTACATATTACTTTTTTTTTCTAATAACGCTTCTAATAAAACGGCTCCCAAAACTTAAAGTAAGTAAGACAACAAAGAAAATACACACTAATTTAGAATGGGCTAAATTTATATTAACAATTCAGTAAAGAACGTAAACAAAAGTTTTATAAACAAACATTTAAAAACTATCGAAATATTATTAAAAATGAAATTAAACTAATTTCTTTCTTATTAGTAGGTACTTATTATATTAAATGTTCAAAATTTCTCCCTTCTTCATGAATACACATATTGTACCGTTTCAGTAACTCTCCATTGCAAACTTTTTGTAACGTATGTCTATTTATAGCAGCAACACTTGCATATATTTTATTATACAAATCGGCCATATCCTCAATGGGTTCAATATACACTACACTTTTTAAATACCCCCAAAGGTAAAAATCTAATGGAGTCAAGTCAGGTGATCGTGCTGGCCATCTGACTACTCCATTAGTACCAATCCATCTCTGAGAGTACATTTCATTAAGACAATCTTTGACTAGTACTGAGTTATGGGGTGGTGCACCATCTTGGTGAAACCAAATATTCTCCTGGTTATGAGGGATAGTCTCTAATAATCCTGGCAATACATTTCTCAAAAATATCTCATATTTTCTTCCATTTAAAGTCCCATGGAATAGATATGGTCCAATAATATATAAATTTAATATTTCACACCACACGTTAACTCCAAAAGTTACCTGATTTCGGGTCATTCTCATCCATCTAGGATTATTTTGTGACCAGTATGGGCAGTTATGCTTACTCACAACTCCGCTGTTGTGAAAACGGCTTTCATCGCTCCAGAGCACATTTTTTTAAAAATTTGGGCATTCTTCAGAAAGTACTGAAAATTCAGCTAGAAAATGTAATCTTCGTTCATAATCACCAGGCCTTAAATGATGGATCAAGTTTAATTTGTATGGATGGTATTTATTTGATTTTAATATTCTATGGCACGAAGATATCGACAGATTAGTTTCCGATGCCAATTTCCGGAGAGAACATTGAGGATTGTTGACAACACTATTTAACACCAAGGCTGTATTTTCATCGTTTTTAACTGGCCTATTTCTGTTACGAATAGTTTTCTTAAAACTACCCCAGTTTCTTAAATTTTTAAACAGCATGATAAATGTTTTTTTATCGGGTGTAGGTCTATTTGGAAATCGTAAACAAAACAATCGTTTTGCTTGTCGGGAATTTCTTTTGCATTAACCGTATATTAAAATCATATTTAACTTATCTTCGTTGGTGTATCTAACCATTTTTAATTTTTTTTTTTTTATTGCCTTATTTGGATTAATTTGCTTTGAATTGTTTATAAGTACACTATTTCTGTTTGAAACTATGATTGAAATGCACCAACTACAAACTTTGTTTAATAACTGTCAAACTTAAAATTAAATCAAAGCCTACTAACATCTCTTAAGTAGATTTTTCATTACCATTTTAAATTAGTGTGTATTTTCTTTGTTGTCTTACTTTAAGTTTTGGGAGCCGTTTTATTAGAAGCGTTATTAGAAAAAAAAAATGTAATATGTAGGAACATATGGATATTGGTTCATCATGTTAGTTCCGGTTTGGCCGGAAGTGGTAAACATAATTTTATGATAGAGTATTATATCACTTTCCTTATCTTGAAAAAAAGTGTTTGGTTACCAATATTCTATAATAAATAATAAATAAATAATAGGGATTTATCAAAATTCACGTGTACTAGCATTAATGAAAGAAACTCATGTAACTCCAAAACGGCTTGTTTTTTGTAAATTCTCTATACCATCAAAATTAGTCACAAATTATTGTTTAATCACATGACTTATGTTTCAAGGTTCCAGCCATCAAAAAATAGTTTTGCATCGCAGCGCCATCTCTGTGTGCTGTTGAGGAAAAATTCTAATCAAAGTTATTTAAACCTTTCTTTGGTATCAATCATCTGCCATTTACAAAAATAAAATATCTTTATTAATTTTAGAGATAATGGCCTGGGGACTTTTAACTGAAACACCCTGTATATTCAAGAACACAGAATTGTATAATCATACCTTTTAAGAATACAAACTACCAAAACGGATTTTAACGTTACAAATCGAAGAAATATTTAAAGATAGAAATACATCTGACACTCTGTAATTCTCTTTGTATGTGGTTGGTGGGCGTTAAATGGATTGGTTCCTTGAAGCATATAATTGCAACAGATTTGGGTTTGCCGCAAAGTGGAGCACTTTTTTGCCGCTTCTACATTTTATTGAATAACACCGCTTTTAAACATTCGCAAAGAAACAATAGGAAATTTTTAGAAGGAACCACTTAACAGTTATTATGAAGTTGACAAAAGTCATTTTACATCTCGTACAGAATTGTTTGTGTACGGTTGCTATTAAAAATCCATTGTTTAAAGCAGATACTTTATGAAAATTAAAAAAACACGCTTTTAAAACCACCTAAAACAGTTAAAAAATGCCTAAAAGAAGAAAATAATGTTAATTATAATAATAAACTAACCGTCCGATTTACTGCACTTTTTATATAATTTAATTTTTCAAATTCAAATTAAATGGGCTATGGACGAACAAGCCAGTATAATACAAACAGAACTGGCGGGAATAACCAAAGCCGCAAAAGAAATTTCCCGTAGACAAATAACGGGAAAAACAATAAGAATCTACACTGATAGTGGACAATCACTACTGGCCCTACAGAGACACAAAATAACAACAGGGTCAGTATGGGAATGCCATCAGGCACTCGTGGGCGCCTTCAGCATGAACAGTGTCATTCTATGCTGGGTCAAAGGGCATGCACAGTGCAGAGGCAACAGGAAAGCTGACAGTCTGGCTAAGAAAGCAGCCAGTCTAAGTATACTTGGACCTGGCCCTTCCAACATACTGCCGACCTCAGCAATAATGCTAATGATTAAAGAAAACACCCACAGAAAATTTAAAAAACTGTGGGATGAAACTCATAGTTGTCAGTTGGCCAGGGATCTGCTTAGATACCCCGACAAGGATACAACGATGATCTACCTGGGAATGTCCAGGAAGAACCTGCGCTTCGCGACAGGAATTCTTACTAGTCATTGCCAGCTGAGGAAGCACCTTTATAACATGAAGTTAAATGACACACCCCTATGCAGAGGTTGTGAACAAGAAGACGAGACTGTCCAACACGTACTCTGTAAGTGCCCGGCAGTCTCCTCTAGCAGAGAATCCATTTTGGGAGAACGTTGGCCTACTTTGGCCGACTTGAGGGATATTCCCCTAGGCAGCATCACCACCTTCTTCACAAGATTAGGATGGTTGAAGGTATAGGTGGAATCTTGTATCCCTCGGGAGGATGTACAAGGGGCCCAATGGGGCCTAGGTGCTGCGGTCACTTAAATGTGACTGCCCTCCCACAAACTCCAAACTTCAACTCCAAACTATATAATTATTGCACATTTTATAGGATACTTTTCGCAGTTTTTTTGTAAATAATATTAGGTTTAGACACGTTTTGTTTAATTGCAAAACAAAACAAAAATGTACGTAGATTATTATTTTTTATTTAAAACATTTATAACTTTTTTATTTATTGATCAAATTTGTTCAAAAACAATAGGGTTCTTCCTCTAGCTAACACTAATTTACCCTCCAAATTTCAATACAATCGAACCTTCAGTTCTTAAGTTACCGTGCTTACAAGAAACCTGACGGACGGACGGACAGACAGACGGACGGACGGACAGACAGACGGACGGACGGACGGACGGACAAAGAGACGGACAGACGGACATTTTGAAAGTTGTTCAGAATTCGATCACCAACAGTGATATGAATTTTTTTTCTCTACGAGCAATATTAGCGATTTTAGAAATGTGCCGATCGAATGCAATATACTCTTCGTTTTGTATTTGCGAAGAGTATAATAATGTTAATAAACGTAAAAGCGTGTGGCGCCCGCTGAGTAAAATTTTCTATTTTTCTAAGTATTTTGAACGCCCCCACGCTTTTACGTGTATTAACGTAATTATTAGTGTTCTTAACATTATTTTTCTGTTTTTAATGATTTTTTTAACAGTAGCAGTTGATTTTCAAAAGCGTGTTTTTGATCTTTTTGAAATAATTTCTATAGGAAATATAGGAAATATATCAAAAGGTATCTTTTGATCGTGAAAAACTGTTGAAAAGAATATATTAACCTATACGTCTGAATTTTTTCTGAATTTTAAATAGAGTTTACGAGATTTTCCATTTTCCGATATGGGTGATTTTATCGTGTTGGATAAACTTGGACAGAGTGCGCTTTATAAAAAAAGTTATAAAGGAAATAAGTCTTGCATTTGAATAATACATTCACAGAATTTTTCTGAATTTTCTCTCGTCACTTTTTATTCCTCTCCCCATTTTAGAAAAATTCGAACCACTATATCTCGGTAAATATGCATTTTTTCGAAAATTTTACAAGAGTAAAAAGTTGTTATTTTTTGTTAAATTATCTGAAAAGACATTTTGTTTTTTAATTTACCTCAATTTTGCTGGTTAACAAATTAGCAACAAAATGATTGTTTATAACAATTGCAGGGTAATAACGGCAAATTCTTCTTTTGGAGTTTAATCTAGACATCAAAACGAACAGAATCCACGAAGTTTCGTGAAAATTCATTCAAAAACAAAACAGTCAAGTGGTAATTTTAGGATAGGACAATATTTAAATAAATCAAACATTGTTTAGGATGCTGTCTCTAACTTTGCCAAATATGGTAAAATGTACCTACATCATGAGGTCCAACATTTTCTGTGTTAACTAAACATGAAAGCATTTGATTCGGTAAAAGCAACGGAAATAATATATAATTAATTATATTCTTAACAACGCGCTCTGTCAAGACTTTCGCCTGTGAAAAATGACAATTAAATAAATGCCTGCGACCCTCATTATTCACATTTGGTTGCATATATTAATGCTTAAGTAACCGTTAGGTGCAGTATTGAGGTATACTGCTGCATTGACTTCAAAGTGGATTCCATAAATATACAGAGTGAACGAGTGTAAAATGATGTTCGATATTCTAGCAACAAATCATATCTACCAAAACTATTGGTGTTATGTATTAGTATGTATTAGTACTGCAATAAACTTTGAAAGATACCATAAATGCGAATTCCAGTGGCGGAGTGAGAACAAGAAATAAAAGGGACGAAGCAATGTTTGTGAAAAATGTTTATTATTTACCCCTATTTCATCCACAGCCGTTCAACAGAATCATCTCAAAATATAATCTAGGTCCATATGTCGTTATAGTACATACGTGTATGTGAATTTTAGCGCTCTTTCGCCTTTTTTGAGGAAAATCTATGCATTTTTTTGAAAAATATCAGGAGAGCAAAGTTGTACATTAAAGTTTCCTACAAAATTTGTTTCTACTTTTTTGTCCGAATCCCGCATAGTTTCGCAGCTAGAGGGCACTAAAGAAATATATACCGGGTGAGTCACGAATTGCGCTCGCCCCGATATTTCCTAAAATATTTGGAATAGAAAATTGAAATTTGGAAGCCTTATTACACGACAAAAATGCCATCTTTTCAATAAAAAATCAAGGTTGGTGCACATCCGGTTTGACCGGAAATGCCCACAACTTTCGATTTTTAAATGGAACACCCTATATATTTTTACATTTTTGGAATCTAGAGGAAATTTTGAATACAATACATCCATTTTGGTCACTTTTTGATAAACATTAAAAATTTTATTAAAAAATCTATTTCTGAATCCAGAGTACTGTGGTGCCCAAAATATATTTTAGTTTGTGTGCTACGTTACTATAAAAATAAAAAGAGCAATATGATTGCATTACTTAATTCTCTAGAGGCGTTTACAATTTTTAAATGTGATTTTTACCCACTAACTCGGTTTTTTTAAATGGGAATTTAATTGTTCACCAACATTTTTAAATACCTCATTTTCATACGAATCTAATGATACAAAAATTTTGAAAATCCGCTCAGAAATATTTGAGATTTCAGCCAAAATGCAATGCAACCAAACTTTTAGAAACATGCGGCTAATAGATAATAGATTAGTGGGCTTTGGAAACTAAAATGGCACATTTCTGTGTAAATCTGGTAGCCTAATAACATTGGAAAAATCATAGTAGCCATTGAATGTAATAAAACATTATCAACTGTCAGTCAGATACAAAATAAAGCGTTGCGGAAATCTCTTTGAGTAAAAATTAAAGAAAATGAATAATTTTAGTAGAAATGAAAAGGTCGATGTTACTGATATTTGGAGAGCGTCTCAAAAATTCAACTGCAGCTGCAGAACTGTATCAGCAACGATATCCCAACAGACGTCATCCAAGCAGAGTGGAACAAGAATTAAGAAACGAACCCAATCAACAAGATGAATATCAAACATTTATTGTAAGTGAGGAAAAAGAAATTGATGTATTAGGATTTGTGATGGTACACCCAACAACATCAACAAGGGAATTGTCAATGGAATGCGACATTAGTCAGTCTTCGGTTTGCAGAATTTTAAAGAAACATAAGTTTCGGTCTTATAAATACCAAATACACCAACATCTTTATGGAGATGATAACGACAGGAGGCTAGTATATTGCAACTGGTTCTTAAATGCAGTACAACAAAACCCAGGTTTTCCTTTTCATATCTTATATTCAGATGAAAGTAGATTTACGAACCAAGGTATGTTTAACAGAAATAATACTAGATACTGGGCTCAAGAAAATCCTAGGTTGGTAGGGCGGGGGAATATTCAGGAAAGATTTGGGTTTAACTGTTGGCTTGGAGTACTTGGAGATCGAATAATTGGACCCATATTTTTCGATGGAACACTTACTGGCGAACGATATTTATTCTTTTTACAAAACCAGACAGCAGAATTTCTTGACTTACTTCCTCTTGCCTATTTACAAAATCTGTTTTTCCAACAAGATGGTGCTCCCCCACATAATTCCAGAAGAGTGATGGGATATTTAAACAACTTGCATGGTGAACGCCTTATCGCAAATCAAGGTCATATCAGGTGGCCTCCTAGGTCACCTGACTTAACACCCCTCGACTATTATGTATGGGGCACTCTCAAAAATAAAGTTTATAAAACTTCTTCAAATACCCGTGAAGAGCTGCAAAATAAAGTTGTACGGGCTCTTAATGAAATAACGCCGGCTGAATTGCGTAGAGCCATTCAAGCAACTGTACGCAGAGCCGAATTGTGTATAGAAAAAAATGGTGGACATTTTTAACAATATCTATAAATGTCAATTTATGGTTTAATTATATTAATTATTTTAAAGATACCTACTGTTTCCTAGTTTAAGTTTAATTGTTCAAACGGAATTGATTTTTATTTATTCAGAGGCCCGATATTTATGTTCATTTAAATAAAACTCTGAAAACCGAACTGATGTCGCATTCTATTGCAAATGTCCTTGTGGATGTAATTGTGTTTACCTCCACATACCTATGCTAAACTTAATTGTAACGTTCTTTGCGCTCACAATTATTAAATGTTTGATAGCTCAAGATTGCTTATAACTACACGAGTCTGTCTGACAGCTGATATTTTTTTATTACATTCAATGGCTACTATGATTTTTCCAATGTTATTAGGTTACCAGATTTACACAGAAATGTGCCATTTTAGTTTCCAAAGCCCACTAATCTATTATCTATTAGTCGCATGTTTCTAAAAGCTTGGTTGCATTGTATTTTGGCTGAAATCTCAAATATTTCTGAGCGGATTTTCAAAATTTTGGTATCATTAGATTCGTATGAAAATGAGGTATTTAAAAATGTTGGTGAACGATTAAATTCCCATTAAAAAAAAACGAGTTAGTGGGTAAAAATCACATTTAAAAATTTTAAACTCCTCTAGAGAATTAAGTAATGCAATCATATTGCTCTTTTTATTTTTATAGTAACGTTGCACACAAACTAAAATATATTTTGGGCACCACAGCACTCTGGATTCAAAAATAGATTTTTTAATAAAATTTTTAATGTTTATCAAAAAGTGACCAAAATGGATGTATTGTATTCAAAATTTTCCTCTAGATTCCAAAAATGTAAAAATATATAGGGTGTTCCATTTAAAAATCGAAAGTTGTGGGCATTTCCGGTCAAACCGGATGTGCACCAAACTTGATTTTTTATTGAAAATATGGCATTTTAGTCGTGTAATAAGGCCTCCAAATTTCAATTTTCTATTCCAAATATTTTAGGAAATATCGGGGCGAGCGCAATTCGTAACTCACCCGGTATACAGGGTCATGTTCTTTTACAGGTAAAGAAGAAATCTAAATTTTAGTGACTCCGGACCTAGATTTTTTCATGTCACATGTACTTCTGAAGGATCGTTATTGTATTAGCTGTACCAAATATGAATCCATTATTCCATTCAATGTCAAAGTAATGACAAAAAGTAGTTTCTGCCAAAAATGACAAAACACCCTGTAACTTCGTAATGAAAGTCCAATGAGAAATTGTCAGCTCGGTGGCGCAAAGCTGAAGGTGTTTGGCTTGCGACCACGGAGTCCCGGGTTCGAATCCTGGCCAGGGTATGGATGTTAGTGGCGTTTTTTCATGTGTTACCGAGACGGTAGCAGTGACTTAGACCACTGTTGGGTGGCACAACATGTCTAGTCGCTGTTATCTCTCCTGAGTTCGAGTCTCAGCTGCGGTAGATGGCAATATCGCAGGGAATGGTTGTTGTGTTGATGTCTATGTGTACGTGTCCTGGTTGAGTGGTAGAGCAGCAATAGCTGAACTCCGCCAGGACGTTAATATAAATAAGGCATTAAAAAAAAAAAAAAAATCTATGGGAGGTTCTGATTCCCACTGATGTTCTCTACCTCCTGTTAAGCTATGTCTCTCTCATGATACAACACCCTGTGTATAATAATTTACCATAAAATTTAAAATCCTTGTTGCATTCAAATCTATCCGAAAGCATCTAGAGAGTCATTGCTAAATAATTTTAGACAGCATTCTCAGTCTCGTTTTAATCTTCCCACTTGTGTCATAAGTATAAGTTGTAATATAATTTTCTTTTTTTTTTTAATTATCTAGTTTATTAACAATATATTTTCGTAGTAATGTGAGGTTTTAGCATATGTTACCATATTTACGGTTATTGCTAATTGTTACTGTTTATTAGTATTGTTATCTATACATTATTATCGTTATCCATTATTATATAATATTTATTATCTGTATTGCACAGTTGTATTTATATTTATACGTAATTGATGTAATGAGGGTTAAGTGGAAGAGTGTCGTGGAGACAAACTTCGCCCTTTAAAATATTATCATTATTATTACTATTATTATTAAATCACAAATTGTTAACAATGACATAGCGCTTGCCTGATAAATTACTAAATTAGAGTGAATTAGTAATATGTGTAATGTATTTGCTACCATAACACTATTCTTCAAATTAACAATGGAACAAAAGAAATTGATGTAAGAAAATGGAGAATGCCTCGAGGCAGATAAAGTAATTAATTTTTTTTGTTAAGGCGAAATTTTCCATTATTAAAACTATGAATATATTACGCCGCTAGTGTACTCAAAATTGGTTAGATACTTATAAAGCGGTTTCTTCAATAGTCATCTTATTTTATATAAAATGTTTCAAATAAAAGTTACATCGAGGTGTGTGTATTGTGTATGCAAGGTGTCTCACCGGGAACTGAATCGATCGATATAGAGAAAAGCACGCATCAGAAATTTTTGAAAACTTATGGTTACTAATGTCGGTGTGGCCAATCCAACTAAAATAATTAGAAGCATGGGGTACTTCCGGTTATGCCGGAAGTCGATACCAACTTGCTTATTTTAAATGGAACACCCTATATATTTTCGACTTTTCGAGATGACAATAAAATTCTGAATTCAGGTATGTAGCACACCCTATATCTAAACCCAGCAGTTTCGAAGATATTTGACATTTTATAAAAAAGTTGACAGGTGCAACGGTTTGCAAGAACCGTTATAACTTTTTCTGTGTAGGACATCGTCAAGTGGCACGGAGAAAGAACACAAGGAGAACTACGTTCTACAACTGACATAAATTCAATAACATCATACCAAGTGCTCCGTTTTTCGCGTTACATTTGGTCAACTTCAAACCGCGAAAACTTGTTTAAGTCAAACGGAACACTCTGTATTTTTTTACGTCAAGTTGTGTAAAATTGAATTCCCTTTTTTCTGAAATTAGCATTGAGGGGTTAAAGTTTTCAACTTTTTTAAATATTTGCGATTTTATTAGAAATTTATGAATTGTAATCATTTCATCAAAATAGCCAGGATTAGAAACAGTCATTAACTTATGTCAAAAAATGCCAGCACGTTTAAATTACACCCACGAAGACTTTTTAAATTTGTTTATTATTTATGGAGAACGTGATAAGGTAATTAATATCAAGGACTTGCTTGACTTGATTTGCTACTCGATATCCAGAAAAATGGAAACCGTCACCAAACACTGTAAAACGCATACTGGATAATTTTAAAAATTATGACTCTGTCAAGGCAAAAATGCAAAGAAGAAAGCCTATTGTCGATGACGAAAACATTGAAATAGTCATTCTGGGATATTTTCATGCCTTTCCAATGATGTCCTTAAGACAAGCTGCTCTGGAATCGGGATTATGCAAGGATTCAATTCACAGTATCTTATTAAAACATAAGTTTCACTCGTTCTCATTCCATATGGTTCAAGGATTAAAAGAAACAGATTTCCTAAGAAGACAGAATTTTTGTGACTTTATTCTAATAAGGTCTGAGGGTGACGATTATTATTTGGGAGATATTATATGGACAGATGAAGCAAAATTTACTAAAAATGGACTTTTTAAGAGACACAATTCGCATTATTAGAGTGACTCAAATCCTCATATGTTCAGAGAGCGAAACTTCCAGGAAAGTTGGCAGTTCAATGTTTACTGTGCCATAAGAAACGATAGAGTGGTGGCATTACAATTTTATCAGGAAAATTTAAATTAAATTTTCTCTTCTGCTGATATGTATAGGTTTTTTTTTTTTTTTAGGTGAAAGATATCTGAATATTTTACAAAATTTGAATAATAACTATTTAGAAAATCTACCTCTCGCCGAACATAGAAACATTTTTTATCAGCACGACGGTGCTCCCCCACATAACGCATTTTTAATTAATAATTATTTACAAGAAACTTTTTATGATCAATGGATTGCCAATAACGGACCTTTTTTATGGCCTCCTTGCTCGCCCGACTTATCAGTTCTGGATTATTTTATTTAGGGAACTATAAAAAATAAAGTTTATGAGAGCCCATTAACAACCATTGAAGATTGTATGCAGAGAGTAAGAAATGCATTTCAAAACATGTTACAGGATTCAATTAGAAGAGCTACCCATGAGGAACTAATCCGCAAGTTCTTGATATTACCTTATCACATTCTCCATAAATAATAAACAAATTTAAAAAGTCTTCGTGGGTGTAATTTTAACGTGCTGGCATTTTTTGACATAAGATAATGACTGATTGTTTCTAATCATGGCTATTTTGATGTAATGATAACAATTCATGAATTTCTAATAAAATCGCAAATATTTCAAAGAGTTGAAAACTTTAACCACTCAATGCTAATATCAGAAAAAAGGGAATTCAATTTTACACAACTTGACGTAAAAAAATACAGGGTGTTCCATTTGACCTAAACAAGTTTTCGCGGTTTGAAGTTGACAAAATGTAACGCGAAAAACAGAACACTTGGTATGATATTGAATTTATTTCAGTTGCAGAACGTAGTTCTCCTTGTGTTCTTTCTCCGTGCTAAAGAGCAAATTTTTTATAAAATGTCAAATATCTTCGAAACTACTGGGTTTAGATATAGGGTATGCTACATGCCTGAACTCAGATTTTATTGTCATCTCGAAAAGTCGAAACTATATAGGGTGTTCCATTTAAAATAAGCAAGTTGGTATCGACTTTCGGTATAACCGGAAGTACCCCAAGCTTCTAATTATTTTAGTTGGATTAGCCACACCGAAATTAGTAACTATCTAAATTTTCAAAAATTTCTGATGCGTACTTTTTTCTATATCGATCGATTCAGTTCCCGGTGAGACACCCTGTATATATACATAACAAAATTCGTGCATTTACCAAGACTTCTAGCGTTAGCGACATTTTAAAAATCATCAATTATTAATCTATAAAATAAATTTTATATAAACAAAAACATTTCATCACCAAGTGTACGCAACGGAGCCATCCCGATATCCAATGTACGAGGCGCCGTGGCAATTGAAAAACTGGATGGGACGAGGCTGGTTGATGATTTTGGTGATTTTTTTACGATTACTATAGTTCTACTCTACTATGTGGAAGTGAAAGTAAAAATGCAAAAATAAAATTGATTAGTCAAATACTCAAATGAAAATTGAACAACACAAAATATTAATAAACTGACTATATTTGCTGGGTTCAAATCTTTTTAAAAATGTATATAGTTTATGTGTAAAAAATCGCAAAAAAGCTATATTTAATGATAAACCGCAATCGCATTGATTTTCTTACCAATTGGGAATCGCTATTCTTGCATTAAAAAAAAACGATCATAATTATTAAGTATTATACAAAAAAGTCAAAAGATCTTTTTTCTAGTAAAATGTCTACTTGAATCTGCCCTTTAACAGGTTGATCACAAATAACCAGTTTCGGTATTATTTAAAAACCAGTGAAAACTGTACAATTTTTCAATTCTTATTTCCACATAATTTTTATATTAACAAAAAATTTTAAAAAACATCCTCCTCGCGCAGCTCGCAACTAACTTTAAAGCCGTAAAGATACAACTCACCTGCGAAGATAAAGGATATCTGATAAACAAAAATAGAAACACTACATGGCCCTAAACTTATCACAGCAAGCATCAGACTAGCCGAAATGACAGCCAAGAAAAGATTTATCTAAACACGTTACAAGATATTTTAAAAAAGCAGAACATAATTAATCGGGATTTTGGATATTACAAGCACATCGACCCATAGATAAAAGAAATCATTGGGCAAGCCATCCATGTATGAATAACATTTTCGATTATTGATTTGCAACAATAAATGAAACATAAGATAAAAAAACCCTAGCGAAAGTTAAGGAGAGCGAAAGGTAATGCAATTATCAGTATCACATAACAGTTTAGTATTTTTTCAAAAGATAAAATTCATCTAAACCTAAATTAATTTTCTATTCAGATTATTTATTTTGTTTTCAACTGCTATTTAGGTTATGTAATAGTTATGAAATAAAAAAGTTTGCAGGGGTAAATTACTGGCTTAGGCCTGAAAATCATCATAACCATGTGCAGCTTCATCATATTTGGCGTTTATAGTAATTATGACGAAAATATTAATTACTTAAAGAAGAAAATACGGGCGGATTTGTGTCCAAATATTTCAACTTATTATACGTATATTTATCTCTATAGCATGCCTATTTTAGCAAGTCAATGTGAAATGAGTTTTTTTTAATATTTCAGGGATGGAACGATTTTGGATTTCACGGGTCAAATGAAATCCCCACCCCCAACATCGACGCTTTAGGATATAATGGAGTCTTCCTGGACAAATTCTACACCCAACAAACCTGCTCGCCCTCGAGAGCGGCTCTCCTCACTGGAAACTATCCGATAAGATCAGGTAGGCCTAACAATAGCCTTTCCGAAAGTTTACTATCAAGGTTGCTTTTAATTCGTGAATATTATTGTTATTATCAGAATAACTAACAGTTTAATAACTCGTACATTAAAATTTGTGTATCCAAAAATGCGGGAAACGTGGAGAACGGAAGAATATAAAAAAAATAATTGACGCAGACATACAGGATGGACCATTAATAATAGGTCATAGTGCAGGGGTAGTTTCTTTGGGCCAAAATATGAGGATATAACTAAATATGCTTTAGTAAAATGTTGCTGTGGAAAAAGACACAAAATGTCAAAATTCAAATTATTTTTTCGTTTTATTGCAATAACTCAACAGCCTCTTGACTGTTCTTCGCCAAATTTGCTAGAGGAACTTTTTTATTCTAAAAAACAATAATCTATGTATTACCTCACGTTAGATCATAGAGAGCGCCGCAGGACCCGTATCTGATATTTTTTGTGAACGAAAAGTGTATTTATTGAAAAGGTACAAAACGTAAGGGAAAACAAAATCATAATAACAGCGTAAACTCTTTCTCACTTTCTTATGATCTAATGGAGTATTTACATGGTATTGAGATAAATACATAAATAAAAAGATTTTGTAAAATAAGGATCTAATCTTCTTAGAAGACCAAAAATAAACATAAAAGTTGACTTAATGATATTAGTATTAGTATTTATTGTATAAATTTTCCCCCCATGCAAAAACCCCATTGCTGCAACTTAGAGTAAATTTTCGGTATGGATATGGTCTCCACCTACTTCTACGGCTTTTCTAATTCTTTTCATAAAAGATTTTCTTACATTGAAAAATACATTTCCCTGTACTCTAATAAAATTGGGTGCGTTTTGTATTTTGTCCCACAGTTCTTCTCTTGAATTGATAGTATTTGCATAGACTAAGGACTTCATATGTCACCACACATAATAATCCAAAGGATTATAATCAGGACTGCTTGGTGGCCAAGCAAACTTTCATCAAGATAATTCCTGTCTTCAATGGAGAAATGAGGGGGAGCTCCATCTTGCATAAACCACATTCTGTTCCGTATGTCTAGCATGAAAGCATGTAATATATCAGCAAGAGTATTTTGAAGAAAAAACAGCTAAGACTGTCCATTTAAATCTGGAGGAAGGACAAATGGTCCTAATAACTGATTGCCAATAATACCACACCAAACGTTAATCTTAAATTCGTGCTGAAAATGCCTTTCTTTAACGGCATGAGAATTTTCTACTTCCCAGTAATGGGTAGCATCATGGGTAGAATCATAACTCAATGGTATTTCTCCCAGTTAAAAACGCCTCGGCGAGTAAAAGTTGCTTCGTCGGTAAATAAAATTTTTTTACCAAAATTTCGATCCCTGTTGTGTTTATTTAGAACAAACTGACAAAATTGTAGCCTTTGTGGAAGATCCCTTCGAAGCAAATTTTGTACAGGAGTGAAACGGTGGGTAAAAGGCGTTCTTTGCGTAAGACTCTTTAGAACAGATTGTTTACTCATCCCTGTTGCCGCTGATAAACGACTTGAGCTGACTTGAGGATCTTCATCTACACGAACTAAAATTTCTAGCTCTTTATCCGGATTAATTCGTTTCGGTCGACCTACATCATTTTTATGGTGAAATGAACCTGTTTCTCCCAAACGACGAAACAGATCTTTGAAAATCTTACTGTATTCAATTTGGATATTGAAATGAGTATCTCCTCGCTGCAGCACGTCCGTTAAAATTTGTTCGTACGTAAACACATATCATATTATTATCCCTCATTTCCCTATTTGAAAAATTATTATGTCGAGGCATTTCAAATAAAGAAGTTAAAGTAATTAGCTCGAGGAACACAAGAACAAAATAAAATAATTAAATGACGTACATGACAGAACTAAAACGTAACCAACGCACACTTTTCAATAGATACACTTTGTTTCATTGAATTTAAATTTGACTTTCAAAAAATTCAAACATCCTCGAAAACGGTTGGAGTTATCAAGTTTTACCAAGTGTACCTTTTATACGTGTAAATGACGCCCACATCAGATTTTCTGGTCAGAAGTAACACAACGTTCCGTCAAAAAAAAAAAAGAAAAAAACTCATCATCAGATGCGGCTCCCTCTACGATCGAACGTGATGTAATAACTTAAATTATTGTTTCTTAGAATTAAAAAATTTAATTTAGAAAATTTGGCGAAAATCAGTTAAGAGGCTAGGTTGTTGAATTATTGCAAAAAATAGAAAAAATAATTTGAATTTGGACACCCAGTATCTTTTCCACACCAACATTTTACTAAAGCATATTAGGTTATATCCTCATATTTTGGCCGAAATAAACAACTATTAAGGCTAAGGATACACGAAGAAACAAAAGTGTCGAAAGTTGTGTTCAGATTACTCTACAGCGTGTTCACATTTTAGGTGCTGTACAGCGCCTAGAACACAATATTTAGGGGTTGCCCATTTTGATCACTTTTATCTCAAACTACTGAAAATCCTAAAATTTTAGTGCATCGTCCTAATGTGCTTCTCATGTGTCTCTTCTATCTTATGCAGTAATTAAACTTAAAAATGAGTATTAGAAGAGGAATTTGGTTACTTGAAATGGTGAATTTTCGTGAGTTCGGCTTTCTTCCAAAGAAAAAGTGCCTTTAATTTTTTCGAAAGTTACAAAATTAATGGAATTCACTTGATAAGAAGTCGTATACGGCAGTGTGGGATGAAGAAAATTTCGTTCAAGGTTTTCTAGAACAACAATCTGTGAAAATGGTGATCTACCATCACAATGTGTTAAAATATAGAAGTCATCACTCCTATACCTGGGAGGTTGGTCTGAAAACGATTTCAAATTCAGGGTTCCAGGGGCTTTTCATCAAGCAAAATGGATGGCAAAGGCCATATATGCATTCAAAATTGTCTTATTCGCTAAACAATTGGATATTCCTAATAGAGAATTGATTTTTTTTTCCTCTAACTTTTTGGCCTTGGAAACTTGTCCTTTAGCCACGTATGTTGTATTTTTCAATTTTGTTTATTGTTATTAATAAATTAATTTATTCATTTATTTATTTTTTTATATAAACTATACCTATATACCCTAACAACATCGATACAGGAACCTAATACGAGATGAACCAACAGGATTTATAACAAAGGTGACACACTTCTTGCCCAGGGGTCGGTCAGGGCATTTTGAGACATACACAGGTAGACCTCGGATAAATTGGTTATTATTCTACAAAGGTTAGACAGTAGGAAAGACGAAGCTAAGCTATAAATTCCACCAATTGTGCCAAGCGTATTACTTATATTTTAACCTTAATTTTATCCAAAAACTCTATGATCAATTTAAATACAAAAAAATCGTTTATTATCAATACAGAGGGTAGCCACATCGGGTCTACTATTCCTTTTTTCCTTAATTCATTAGAGAGCCACTCGGTATGTACTTGGTTATTTCGACAGTTAAAGAATATGTGATTAAGATCACCAAATTCGCCACATATGCAATTAGGACATTGCAGAACACCTATTTTATGCAGGTGAGCAGGAAACCTTCCATGATTTGATTTAAGTCTTGCGACTGTAGCTACGATCTTCCTGTTTGCTTGGGTATTTTCATACCACACATTTTTTGGAATACTGTTATGTATTTTGAAGTACCCTGTGTTACTACGTAATCCATATGCTTTCCAGTTCTCATTCCATTTTGCTTTTAAATTACTTTTAATAATATGATACGCGTCTGTAGGATTATATTGCTGTATGTATTGGCATTGGAAGTCTTGGTAATTTTTTGCAATATAATCCGCTCTCACATTTCCAGTAATGCCACTATGACCCTTCACCCACAAAAACTTAACGTTGTAATTTTTTTTCTTGTATATCTGTACCAACAGTGTCATAATTTCTAGAATGAATGTGTTTACCTTATTCGCCTTTTTCACATTTTTTAAAATTTGAATTACTGACAGAGAATCCGTATATATAAGAGCATGTTGAATGTTCCGTTCAATAACATGCTTAAGAGCTTGTAAGATTGCCACTGCTTCGGCGCTAAAAATTGTACTGCGTGAGTCAATGAGGTATGATTTTTCTATTTCTAGGTTTGGAATGTATACAGCACAGGCCGTATATTCCTCTGATTTTGAACCATCTGTATATATAGGTAGATGGACTGGAAATCTGTCTAAGATTTCCCTGAAACAATTTTTTTCATTATTGTCGTAATTAGGTATGTAAACGGCATGCTCATTGGTAATTTCTTTAAAGTGTAAATTCAATAATTCTCTGATGGGGTTCTCAAAATTAAATAATAGACCTTTATCTTTTAAAGAAATATATGCATCTGCTAGGGGAGGGGAATTTTTCTTTGAAAAATATGGAGAGCTTAAGTTTTGTGAGGTTATATTGACAATTCTTACTATCATATCACTGCACCGAGCGTTTTGTTTAATGATAAATTTGCTCGCTAAATATTCCCTTCTGATGGACAATGGTGGTTCTAGGGTTTCGATTAGAGTAACATCATTTGGGGTTGACATCATCAAACCACTTGCAATTTTTAGGGCTTTATATTGTATACTGTCAATCTTCTTTAACCTTGATTTACATGCTGACCCATACAAGATTGATCCATAATCAATAATGGCCTTATAGAAAATTAAAGAAACCAACTGATCAGCCCCCCACGAGATTTTGCATAACATTTTCAAGAAATTTATTCCCTTTTCACAACGTTTCACTATGTAATAGAGAATTGAAAGCAATGAGAAAAGTAGCATATTTTGTCTGTCGAATATATGTCCGCTTTTGGCACGAGGTAGTAGTAAGTCGATGGGCTCCAAGAATGATTTGGATACACCACACTTTATGAGTTCTTACCCAGATGCAGATGTCAAAAGAAGTGTTCTCACAGTTGCTAAGAGGCACCTTTGATATCTGACAAAAACAAACATAGGATTGACTTTATAACGAAACTGAGTAAAACACTACTATGTTTTTACCACTATATTTGCACAAAACGTGACTGCAGTTTCAACCCTTTAGGTCATTTTCAAACGATGATTCAACATTCTTAGTTGAATCATCGTTTGAAAATGACCTAAAGGGTTGAAACTGCAGTCACGTTTTGTGCAAATATAGTGGTAAAAACATAGTAGTGTTTTACTCAGTTTCGTTATAATTATGGATTACCACAGAGTAACGGCTTCCTCAATCAATTTCTACGATTGACTTTTTTGGATGAATGTATCACTCAGGCTGAGAAGAAAAAGGTGTTTGAAAATTTAAAAAAGAAACCTGCAAAGAAAAAAGCAATAAAACGATTGGATGGTAAAAACTTAGTTTTTGAAAGAAAAGACCTAAGCGATTTTATTACTAATAAAACAAAGGCATTTTTTTAATTGTTTGGGATAGATGACGTTGAATAATATTGCAGTGATACACTAAGAAGCTCAGTCAATGCTCTGGTGGTGGTAAATGATACCGTAGAAAGACGCATTGCTCTGAAAAACAAGTTTAGTGATTCAGTCGGAAATGAATTACAAAAACAATTCTTGTTGAGAGATGTCGAGCATCATGGAAAAGTCAAAGAATTTATATAAATAGAAGCAGATACACATTTACAAGTGTGTTGACAACATAGTTCAGACATTACATTTTATAATCATCTCTTTCTTTATGACCAAAATTACTATAGCCCCATCTTTGTTGCAGCCACCGTCATTTTGACACGACAAATAAATGTAAATATAACCTTAAACGCCCAATTTGTGAAGCGTATTGATCTGTAAATAAACTATTTTCAAGTGTTGAGGAGACAAAATATGACTTAAAATAGCCTCAAATAACGTTTATATGCTGTTTCTCTAATACGATGACAGTTTAAAGACAAAATGTGTCGGTCATCAACCTATTTTGAGCTGTATCCTTACATTTATTTTCCTAAAATTAACACTGTTATTTTCCGTCAAACTACAGCAATATAATTAATTTTAAGGGGCCGTGGATTCGGAAAAAGATGTGTATTAGAGTCAGAGTCAAATTAAGTAGAGGTTGTTTCATTTAATAAGCCGATTCAGAAATTTTTTTGTATCCCCTACGAATCAGAAAAGAAGTACCTAACTAATTTACAGGAAATCATGTAGCAGTTCATTTATATTTTGACAAATTGACCTAGACTTTTTTATTTAAAAAAAATAATATACCTCCTGTGACAAAAATAAAACTACTTACCAACTGTTCTTAATTCCTACAAGGCTACAAGTAGTGGATTGTCTAGTAAAATGGAATTCTACCCGGCCACACAATTGGACTGTGAATTTGAGCATCCGCAAGGAATGTTAAGAGGCAAGGGAATAAAACAATCGTTTACAATACTTGTATATTTTTGTAGAGAAATATTTGCACTAAACATGAAAATAATTTAAAGGTTAGTGAGTCAAACGTCAAACATGAACAGCTGTTATTAAATAACTAGATCTAGACATATGTCTATGCTACACTCATATGCCACGGCCTTGAACAGGCCGCAACAGAGATAGAGTTAAGGGCAATGTTGTATCTTAGAAAGATACGGCGAGAAAAAGGTATGTTGGACATGTTGGCAACAGTATCGTATGACTTTTATGCTTTATCTCTGCTTCTATTTATATAAATTCTTTGGGAAAAGTCCGTACCCAGCGAACACAAGAAGGAGTTGCATGTTTCAAAGTAAATTATTGTAAAATGTTTCACACGTATGATCCTACCCATCAATCTTAGTGTTTAATTTGAGTATATTCAACGTTTGTTATTGTTTCATTTCCCTATAAAAATACTTAACATTGAAAATCAAATTTTTTTGCCTACTTTTATCAAACTCTTCAAAGTGTGCAACCCAAAGTACAACCTCTAAATATGGTCCCATCTTCTTGAAATTTGGTATACATATTATTCACATTATTGAGCGTCGAGCGTAAGCAAAGTCTGCAAAAATTCCATATTTCAATTTTTACCCTACAAAATGAAACGCCCTATTATACATCTGTGATTTTCATCAACATTAGTGAATACAAACTATTTAGAATACGATAAAAAATATTTCTGATAAATGCCGTGTGAAACAAAAAAGTAATTTTGGTAATTGCCTCTGTGTGCTTTTTATATCACGGCTAATGTTCCTGACAAGCCTAAATTAACTGTTCGCTCAACCATGCAGGCAAATTTTACACACAATCTAATACAGATTAACAAAAAAATATATATAATAAAGTAATTACATAACAAAATATTCAACTAATATCTGGTAATTGTTTAGTTAATTGTACTAGTCGCTTTAAGTTTTTATAAATAATTAGCGAATTATGAATCTGTGGAAAATTTAACACTAATTAAAACAGGTTATTGTAATGCAAATGATTTACGTCGTCGCAGCTTTGAAATTAAAAACATAGACAATATAATGAATTAGAAATACAAAAAAACCTTAATTAAAAGTACAGTATTCAATTTAAACAGAAAGTAAAACTAATAAAATTACAATAAAAATAATAAACGCTCAGTAACAATTTTAAGTGCTTACCAACAACATAATATATGTCGGGAAAATAATAAATGTTCAGTACAAACAATAAATATAAATAATAATCCAAGATTAGGTGGCCAGTAAAATAATAGATATTCAGTTAAATTACGACTATTTAGTAAAAATCATAGGTGAACAGTAAAGCGATAAATGTCTAGTAAAATAAAATATATTCGCAACAAATAATTGTTCAGTAAAAACAAAACATGTCCAGAAAAAAAATTGCAAATGTTCAGTAAAAATCATAATCCTTAGTTCTTTACTTTATGGCACGCCAGTGAAAATAATGCCCAAAATTAGAAATAAAGCATGGACAATTAGGGCCAGTATTGTAATGTCGGTGCGGATTTACAGCCTTGAAAAAAGTCTGTTTTATAATGTTGGTAATCTTCAGTTTGCAGATTTTAGCGTAGGCAAATTAGACGAAAATCGACCTCAACTTGAACAAGCTTACTGAATGATTTTCACCAAACTTTGTGGATTCTGGTCATTTTGATGACTAGATGAAATTCCAAAGAAAAAAATGGCCGCTATTGCCCCGCATTTGTTAAAAACAATGATTTTGTCGCTAATTTGTTAACAAGCAAAATTGGGGTAGATTAAAAAAACAATAGTACATTATACACTAAGGGAGAGAAATGTCTTATTTTACCTGAGGTGTAATTTGAGGCCCGAGGGCAACAAATACATCGAAGGAAAAATGGCGGTCTCTCCCGAGGTGCATATACTATTTTTTCCACGATCAGGAGTAGAATCATTTATTTCATAAATAAAGAATTATAATAAATCGGAGCGAAATTACAACATTTAGAAGCCTTTGGGATGTTTCCATTCAACGTATCATGGCAACAGATATTTCTTCACAAATACTTTTGTCAAGTGCAAAAGTTGAGTTTTGGCATTTTTGGTGTGGAAAACCAAGAAGAAGCGCAAGATACCGTTGAAGCTGCCGGTGCGGCAGTTTTAAACTTATTACCCAAAAATCAAGAAATTTTTATGATAAAGCGTACAATCAGTCCAGAGAACGGTGCAAGAAAAAGAAGGTACAAACGTACACGGAAAATGTTATGCTGGCCTAGTTTCATGAAAAATCAAAGGAATATAAATCTTCCACGGTATGGGCCCAATATTCTATATTAAAATCGTATATAATTGTGTACGATAACATAGATATAAGTAAATATGCAAAGCTGATGGCATTTTTGAAAAGAAATTCCGATAGTTATAAAGCAAAAAAATCAAAAATTTTGACAAGGGACCAAATTTACTCTTTTTTATCGCAAGCAAATGACGATGAATATTTAATGATAAAGGTAAGATTATATTAAAGTGTTTATTAAGGTATGATTATGCGTTAATGTTTTGTTACTTTTTTAGATTGCGTTGATCTTCGGAATTTCAGGCGCATACCGTGGAGACGAATTAACTAACCTAAAAGTTGATGATATTGAAGATGTAGTATCATCTTTAATAATAACAATACCTAATACCAAAACTAAAATATCCCGAACCTTTGTAGTAACCAAAAATGAAGGAAACAAAAATTTACTCGATCTATATCGTAAATATGCCGCACTGCGTCCCTCTCACACCAGTCATGGTCGATTTTTTGTATTTTATAAATCAGGAAAATGTACTACACAGCCAGTAAGCTAAAATACTTCTGGAAAAATCCCAAGTATAATAGCCACCTATCTAGGATTATCAGATCCAACCTTATATAATGGTCATTGTCTGCCTAGATCTTCAGCAACTCTATTACCGGATGCAGGAGCAGACATCACGACTATAAAACTTCACGGAGGTTGGAAGTCGACGACAGTTGCTGATGGGTACATTGACAATTCGGTGCAAAACAAAACAAATATAGCAAATCAAGTACTACAAGCTGCAACCACGGTTAAAAAAACTATAAATCTGAGTAAAGGAAATGTTTCATTTAGTGAAGTTCCTTCGAATATTAATTTCAATAGTTGTGAGCATGTAACATTTACTATCAATGTTACTAAATAAGAATTACATTTTGTTTAACTATTAACTTATATAAGTAAATATGCAATGTCTTATTAATTAACAAATAAGAATTACATTTTGTTTAACTATTGGGCATGAAATAAAAACTCCCCTAGGGAAACTGTTGTCTTATTTCGTCCCTAGGGAGTAAATGCTTTACTTCTGTCACAATTTTGATGCCATAGAAATCGATTTCTACTCCCGGTTGTGGAAAAATAAGTTTTTAGGATAACTTATTGATTATTTTAAAACTACAATTGTTACTAGGGAATGCTTTGTGAAGGAAACTGTAGTTACAAAGTTGCAGGCAATGGGCTTCTTTTTATACTTTTTCATATAGTACTCGATATTCTCATTATACAGTTAAAATTTCGTATTATTAACTTTTTCCGTTCTCGAGATATAAGGAGTTGAAATTAGTAATAGTTGCAAAAACCGACCGCTCATTTGTGACGTCACTATACGCAAGTGACGTAAAAAAATGGCTTTCTGGGACCTTTCAAATTTAACCTGATAAGTCGAAAAACATGGGATTTTTAAACGCTGGTAGCTAAATAAATACGTCGAGTGGAAGTACGTTCTATGTGTCTACGGAAAGGAGAAGGTCGGCGATGAATTCTAATCATAAATTGCAGGGTCGAAATCGAAAATTCGTTCCGGCAGGAGCGAGAGAAAATTGTAATTTTTTGACATTTCACCAAATTGTACTCCCCTACTGTCAAGTAGTAAGCAAAACAAACAATACTTCGAAAACACTTATAATTATAACCAATAAGGAGCATCAAGTCTATTGAGATCGCCGAGTCTATGCGTATAGTGACGTAGCGCCTGGCCACGCCCCATTTTCGCGAGATGGAAATTTGTAATAGTTTTTAAGATACTAAACGTGCGAATAAAATTCTGATTTTTTGCAGATCCATTAATTTATACTTGTACTTTCGATTTATGAAATAAAAAAAAAATGCTGAACAAGCCCATTGCAAATCTCAAGTCTTAAGGCGCGTCTCCATTGTCGTCGGCTTTGCCGATCGGCATTTGTTGGCAAGTGGGTACGTACAATTCGGCTTATGCCGGTCGTAAACTTCAAGAGAATCCAAGCCGAATATACTAGTGGGGCAATGCCGATCGGCAAAGCCGACCATAATGGAGACGCGCCTTTAGGAGATATAGATATAATATAAAATAAAAATAATTTCTTTGTGATTTAAGTTCCCTAAAATTCTGCTATGTAATTCAACACTTCTGATAGTATTATCTAAAAGATAGGTTGTTTTATGTAATCTCCAATGACATGTTTTTAAAAAATGATAATCAAGAGCTATAAACAAATAAACATACATTTTAAAAAACATATAACGAGTATCCGAGAAGATTATCTAATTAATATAAATTCTAGCCAGACAGTTATGTAATATAAGTATTACAGCATTTCAGGTCATTGTTCCTGTTCAATTACATTTTATCAATACTTCATTAGATACTGGAACAGGTTGAAATTCTTGTCTGTTTGTTTTTATACTAACTGTGATAACATAATAAAAAGAGGGATTTACCACCAGCCACCACAAACCATAAGTCGAAAAAACAGTCGACTTCCTAGTATGCAACAGAACTGTCAGAGACAATAATCTGTGTTTCACGGTTTCAATAGATATTTAATCGCTTATTATATTTAAAAAGTCATACATGGCATTATGGTATTGCATTTCAATTTTCTGTTGTATATATTATATTAATGGTTTGATTAGTTATGTCCCCAAACCAATAATACTTCTTCCATTCAAATAAAGAAAACTGTATATGGACAGATGCCGCCAAGAAAGTCATAATGAAGCGCTTTGGCGAGATCAGCAAACCAGGCTTTCTCGCTAATTTAATATTTCATCATCAGACATAAATATATTTATACGAAAATTTTGTATCCCCTATAACATAATATTGTCGCGTTTTTTCACCCCTGAAACCACCTTTCAGGATCTGTGGGTTCCAAATAATTTCAACAAGGAATAAACACTAACATTTTATTCACTAACTGAAACTACACAATATTTTCTATTAAACTAAAATACACTTTTAATGGACTAAAAAAACCATTAACAATATTTACTACTTTGTATTTCTATCACCTCGGATTTCTAACCTCTCACTTGTCAACTTGCTCTTCTGATACTTCAGTATGAGCCCCTCAGGAGGGATGCCCTCGGCGTCCGCCTCTTTGGCGCTTGCCGTAGGTTGGAGACAATTTTGTTTCTTGGACTTGCTCTCGCTTGAGCTAACTATTTATGTGGGGTGGTAATTTCTATTGTGTGGTCTGTGTTTATTTGTATTTCGTGCGATAATTCTGGTGTGTTTGCAGTGAGTGTTGGTGATGTATTGAATAATGGTTGTGATATGATTATGGTATTTTCTGTGCTTGGTAGTGTATTGGTGGTTGGCACACGTGTCTGCATTTGTAGTGTTTGCTGTTTATTGTGAGCATGCGGTGTGGTATTAGATGGAGTATTCGGGGGAGGAAGTGTTGGCTGCGGAGGTTGTGTAATTGTGGATTTATGTGGTGAATAGTAGTACAACGGATTCTATGGCTATAAGGATTTTCTCAAAGGTATCGCTGGTGTTTTGGATTCTATTGATTGTTTTTCCTATGGTTGCAAGTATTTTCTTTAGATTAAATTGTCTGAGTAGGTTTAAGATGTCTCTGATAGGGTTGAGTGGATCGGTTTCGTTATTTATTTGTGTCGTGTTTTGGCTTGTTTGGGCTCGTGGCCATATAGGGGGTTGATTATTGTTATTGTTAGTTGGAATAGTGGTTAGTGGTGGGAATTCTGTTTGTGGTATACTAGGGTGTTTAGTGCTAGGGCCCTGTGAGGGTGTTCTATGAGGGTGTGCTCGTGTATTTGTCTGTGTGTTATGTTGTTGCCTCCTTGCCACCGCCGCTTTGTAGGCCGGGCAGCCTCGGTAGCTGGCGGGGTGCGCTGCTCCACAGTTAGCGCATTTGCACTCGTCTGTGTCGCAGGTCGCTCCCGTGTGTGCAAGGCCGCATCTCACGCAGCGTGGGGTGCGGTTACACAGCTGCGAGGAGTGCCCGAACTTCTGGCAGCGGTGACATTGCGAGACAGCAGGTCCAAGATAGTCCTCGACGGTGACTCTGTATTGGCAGAGCTCCGTCAAGGAGCGTGCATTGGCTTCCTGTTCTTTGGACAGGGTCAGAATTAATACCGGAGTGACGGTTTTAGTGCCATTTCGGGTTGAGACGATTCTTGAAATGTTAATGGGTATAATGTTCTTAGATTCTAGATCTGCTAATATAAATTCGTTATTGACTTCTCTCGGTATGTATTTGATAGCTAGTTTGACTGGTCGGTCGCATAGCGAGTAGAAAGAGTGAAATTGAATTTCACGTCTTTTTAATAGGTCCATTATGGTCAAGAAATCTGTCTTCGTGCCGGGATAACAAGATAGGGATCGAGAGTTATATTTATATATGGGTTTCTGTCTAGTGTTTGTATTGATTAAATTTATTAGGTCGTTATGATTTTCGGTATAAATAGAAATTACGGGGGTGTTTTGTCTGTTTGGGGAATGAATATTTGGGGCATTTGTTGGTCTGGAAGGAGAAAGGTTGTTTGTTTTGGAGGTGGCGGGTATGGTTGTGGCGGGGGCGGTTAAGGTGGGTGCGGGGGCGGTGGGGGCGGTTGTGGGGGTAGGGGATGAATCGTTGGTTTGAGAGGTATGTTGTCGGTTAAATTGGACTCTATGTGATTTTTTTCTCTTTTTTGTGGTGTGGATTATTTCTTCTGGCGTACCTGGGGTGGTAGGGGTGATAGGAGAGTGAGGGTAGGATGTTTGGGGTGTAGTTATAAAGGAGGTGTGTTTTGAGAGTTCTAGAAGTCGGTTAAGCTGTACCGACATTGGCGAGGGGGATTCTGGCATAGGGGTGGTTGGTCTAGGGGTAGCTGGAGTGGGAGTGGTCGTGGTAGGATAATTTGTATGGCTGTGACTACTGGGTGAGTGCGGGGGGGGTGAGTTGGCTTCAGTAGTTGCCATTCTTGGTGCGAGGTGTGAGGATGACATAACTAGTGACGTTTTTGCTGTGATATGAGTGGTGGTGGTGGTCGTTATAGTGGTAGATGTGAATGTCAATTTGGGATTTGGGATAATTTCATCTAAAAAGTTTAGATTGTCGTAGTCGGAGTCGTAGGTATAATGGGGATGAACTTGTATACTTGCGGGTTGGCTTGGGAGAAGTATAGGGTTTCTAGGAAATTTATATTTTTTATGGGTATTTTTATAGAGGAATATTTTGTTTTGAGGGTTGGATATGGTAGGGTCATAGGGTGGGAAAGGGAATTGGTCGAGGATTGATCTTTCAGAGGGATGCATGCTCTTACCTTTCGATTGTTGTGCGGTGTTTTCTTTTAGAGCGTCGAATCGGTTCTGGATTGGCACTTTATGGTGGTAGGTGGAATGTTCTCTCTCCAATTCTTCTGCCCACTGTTCTGCATGTGGTGTGGATTTCTGATTACGCTCGGCTGCTGATTTGTCTTTGAATTTATGTTTATGCTTAACAATCATGGTCCCACTCAATATGGTTTACAGAGGTACTTGTAGTCAAGATAGACACTTAAGACGAGTAAACAAAACGAGAACGTGTGCACGTGGAGCGTTCACGAAGTAGAATGATATGATGATATGATATGATATGATTTGCTCTTCTGCATGTTTACATTCGGCTTATATACTCTAAAGATGCTTCCAGAGTCATCTATAACCAAATCGAGAATCTTCTCCCATCACACTCCAGAAAACTCTACAACTTTTTTAGAAAGCATCCTACTGTCTCAGAGATGGTGTGCATGAATCCAGGCTTTGAATTACTGATTGCCTAACCATTGGTACTTAATTTCAGCTAGTAGTAGTCATGGGCGTAACAGTTCCCACTTCAAGCTATCCACTGATCTTTCATTTAATAGCAAATTTTTAGAGACATTCTGCATATTATCGGCAAATTTAAACGAACTCTTTTCTACATAATTATTTTTTTTTCTAACAAATTTGAAGGTCTAGGTAGCCATTAATCTCCAACTTTTGTTTATTTTGCACATATTTATCAAGTCTGTCAATGACAAACGCGATGTCAACGTGTAAAGATTCACTGTTTTTATAAGTTTTTTTTTTTTTTCCTTCACTGGCTTTGGATGTCTCCATTTAGCCACGATGTTTTTATTTTACGCGTTTTTATAAGTAATTGTTGACATTTGTTTTGTTATTTATTCATTGAAATGTGTTTTCTAGGTTTCCAAGGGACGCCAATACAAGCAGGAGAGAATAGGTCGCTGCCGCTAGACATGCCTCTTCTTCCGGAACAATTAAAGAAACTAGGTTACAAAACACATATGGTAGGGAAATGGCACTTGGGGTGCGGTTATAAAAAAAACACTCCCACAGAAAGAGGTTTCGACTCTCATTTCGGCTACTGGAACGGTTGGATCGGCTACTTTGACTATATGATATCGGTGAACCTGCCAGACAACGTCACAGTAAGTAAAACTTTATGAAATAATTTTATGTCCACATAGATAAGTACGTAAACACTTTTTTAGAGATTCAATGGATTAGACCTGCACGAAAGTTTCGATCCACAATGGCAATATAGTGGACAGTACGCCACCGATGTGTTCGCCAAAAAATCCCTAGATGTGATTGAAAATCATGACACATCAGACCCCCTGTTTCTACTCGTCACACATCTAGCCGCACACACAGGAAGAGATGGGGTAGAACTGGGAGTACCAAATATCACGAGGACCAATCAGATCTACAGTTACATCAGTAACCCGCAAAGGAGGAGATATGCAGGTATATTACAAACAATTATTCGGTAGGGATATTTAAAAAAGAAAACATCCTATTTAAACCTTTTCGTTTCAGATATAGTCAACATTATGGACAGATCTGTAGGTGAAATTGTGGAAAAACTTGCACAGAAGGACATGTTGCAGAATTCGATTATTCTATTTTTCTCGGACAATGGAGCACAATCTATCGGGTTGTATCAAAATTATGGTTCGGGTTGGCCTTTCAGAGGTGTAAGTAACTCTACATAGCATTGAGATAAGCTAATCGTGAAGTGGAAATCAATTAATTAAAATTGACTGTGCTTTACACTATCAACACCTGCAAGGTGTCTACTTTTAAGCTTGATTAGTAAGAGTACAGGCAAATTAGCCATTTAGGGTAACAAACATTAATAAAGGGATCATCTCCTGAATTTAAGTAGGTAATAATCTGGAGAATAAGATGATACATTCTTTGCACTTCCAAGTTCCGGGAAAATTCAAAAAAATTTGGAAAAACTTTTTGATTTCCGGCCAAAATGATGAAAATAGAGAAATAAGTTTTCAACAAAAGTTGTAGCTCGTCTCTTTCTCTACAAAAAAGGTCTTTACAAATGTTTGTCTTACTTAAGCCGTTTAGAAGATAAATCGAGTTTTCCACTTATAGCTTTGAGCCGCTTCTAAATGCGCGGAAAATGAGAATTATACGGGAGTTTCGTACGACCAGGTTCATCGATCGATAATTATTACTATTCAGAGTCCGTAAAAAAAATGGAAATAACATAAAATGTAGAGAAAAGTCCCAGCTTTAATGTAGAACTAATCACAAAATTCATTAAAAAAAAATTATCATAGAGAAAAAGTGTTAGAAGATGGCTTAGTAAACTTTGTACAGTTGATCCACAGATTTATTCATATCTTTGCCGGGAGTGGTTAGAATGATAATTCATTTTGCTAATATATTCTTATATAATGATATATTAATCCAATTCATATTTTATTGCAATTACTCTTGTTGGAAAAATATACCTTGCGATCAAAGTAGAGGGTATATTTCTCATCGATCAGTCACCTCCAAATTTTGGAGTTCGCTATATGTTAATTAATAATAATAGTACAGTCTTAACTTTTGGATTATAAGTACAATAAAACATATTCTTTCGAATGACTTCAGAGTTCTTTTAATGCGTGCAGTACTTTTTGAATTTGTCTACATTATTCATACACGTTCAGAAAATGCACAATTATACAGTAAAACATAACAACTTATTTGTTTCTTAACATCCTTCAATGAGATTTTCACGAAATATAGATTAATGTGCGTGGAATCGAATCCATGCAGTGAAAAAACATCCATTGTTACGAGAAAAATAGGGAAGATGCATGAAACTCAAAGATATGAATAAATCAACTGTATAAAGTTTACTAACACTTTTTTCTCTATGATAAAAATTTGTATGAATTTTGGGATTAGTTCCACATTAAAGCTGAGACTTCTCTCTACATTTCAAGTATTTTCATTTTTTAGCAGCTCTGAATAGTAAAAATTATCGATCGATGTGTCCGGTCGTACGAAACTCTCGGAGAATTCTCATTTTCCGCGCATTTCGGAGCGGCTCAAAACTAAAAGTGGAAAACTGGATTTATCTCCTAAACGGCTTAAATAAGACAAAAATTTGTAAAAAGCTTTTTTGTAGAGAAAAGGACGAGCTACAACTTTTGTTGAAAACCTTTTTCTCTATTTTCATTATTTTGGCCACTAGAGCAAAAAAATCGAAAATAAAAAAGTTTTCCCAAAATTTTTTTGAATTTTCCCGGAACTTGGAAGTGCAAAGAATGCATCATTCCATTCTACATGATATTACCTACTTAAAACCCGGAGATGATAGCTTTATTAATTTTTGCGAGGTTTTTACAAAATTTTGCCTTCATTGCCTGTACTATAAATATCAAGTTGATTTTTAAAACACAATTTAATTAATCAATAAAGTTTGCACCGCCCAAGAAATATTCTCGTACCATTTTTTTTGTCTACCATGCGTTAAGGCAAAGGATTGATTATGTCTCTACCTGATTTAAATTTGTTAGGTAATTGCAGGTTGGCTCCTATACACTATAACTCATACAACTCAGTTGTGGTAGAATTACATAGCCTGATAATAATATTGATGAGACTCACACCGAAATTCATTTCTTATATGTATGTATTACTTTTACACTTTTCAAATTTACCATTTGTCAAACTGATGTGTCACATCAACAACCAATATCTATAAAAATTATTCCTAAAAATCAAAATATTAATGCTGGTTTGACCATCAAGACGTCCTCAAACTTAGCAATAATTCTAAGCCAAGCCGCGTCTCTATTTTATTCTTATTGCATTGTAAATATGTTTTAGTTAAAATTTACACTATTTGAAGGGGGAGTACGAGGATCTGCTGTGCTGTACAGCCCGCTATTAGAGAAAAAGGGTTACATCAACAGACAGTTAATGCATGTCAGTGACTTGCTGCCAACGTTATATCATGCCGCAGGTAATATTATCATTGCAAATATAGGGAAAAGTAATTTGAGACTAAAGAGTTGCAAATAGGTAAATATTTTTATTAGTACAGTTGCGGTCACAGTAAGGTTTCCAAACCGAACAGCTATTTTATAGTTTTCTCCTAGATCTGCCACCTACATGCTGATGCAGATGTTTTACTTTGTAGTTATTCTTAACAATAGAAGTTGTAAAATACATATGCAATTAAGAACAAGTCGTTTTTAATTCACAGATACTTAATATTTAAAATTAATGTTTATTTTAACTTAATCTCTCAAATACATAGAATACATATTAGTAGAGTTCAAAACGAGATCTATCTCATCTTCCGTGGAACATTGAAAGGTAAAAATGTATGGATTACGTTGTTGTATAGTATTTGGCTTGTGTATACACCCCCTAAATTCGTCTGGCGATATCGGTGTCCAAACAACCCCTAGGGGTGAAAAAGCGAAAAAAATAGAAAATTAGATTTTTCCCTAGTCTTTCTAAGAGTTTCCAAATTTTTGTTTTACTATGTATAATAATAAAGTTATAGCAAATTATATGTGAAGAAATTGCATTAGTTGAAGCGGATAATGGTTGTTATAAACCTATGTAACTTCCTTATTACGCATATATTCATTTTACTATTTTCGCAAATTCATTACACTCCTAATTGTAGGTAGACGAACGAAAATTTTAGAAAATTGATAAGAATAAAAGTTGTAGCCTGTACTATCTAGATTATAACCATTTTTTTATTTTTATATTCCGCTTATAAATAAGAAAGTTATAAAAGAAATACTAACCTATTGACAGAATTCCCGCAGAACCCCTGTTGCAACTATCGCAAGATCTGTCTATTTTCCTCTCTCTCTCACTCGCTGCTCGCATAGTCGTAAAAGTATTTCCATTTAAATTATTCATTAGAAATTAGCCTGGATAATGTGATATAACATAACAATAATTTAGGACGTAATCCTATAGTAGAGTTCAAAACGAGATCTATCTCGACTTCCGTGGAACATTGAAAGGTAAAAATGTGTTGATTACGTTGTTGCATAGTATTTGGCTTGTATATACACCCCCTAAATTCGTCTGGCGATATCGGTGTCCAAACAACCCCCAGGGGTGAAAAAGCGAAAAAACTAGAAAATTAGATTTTGCTCTAGTCTTTTTAACAGTATTCACATTTTTGTTTTATTATGTATAATAACAAAGTTATAGCAAATTACATGTGAAGAAATTGCATTAGTTCAAGCGGATAATGGTTGTTATAGACCTATGTAACTTCCTTATTATGCATATATTCATTTTACTATTTTGGCAAATTCATTACACTCCTGATTGTAGGTAGACGAACGAAAATTTTAGAAAATTGACAATAATAAAAGTTGTAGCCTGTACTGTCTAGATTATAATTGTTTTTTGATTTTTATATTCCGCTTATAAATAAGAAAGTTATAATAGAAATACTAACCTGTTGACAGAATTCCCGCAGCACCCCTGTCGCAGCTATCGCAAGATCTGTCTATTTCCCTCTCTCTCTCACTCGCTGCTCGCATAGTCGTAAAAGTATTGCCATTTAAATTTATTGGTTAGAAATTAGTCTGGATAATGTGATATAACATAACAATAATGTAGGACGTAATTGTCCTAACAAAAATAAGTTAAAAATACATTAATGCAGATACTAATGACAGTAATGACCTAAATTACATAGTTTTTAAAATATAAAATAACGAATTTTGGGAAGAAAAACTACTTTTATAATTAATAATTATTTACCCACACCCTTTATTTGTCTTAATAATAATAATAATAATATAGGAGGCGTGTGAAATGCCACAATAATAATAAGACACATTGATTATTTATAAACCAATTAAGCATAATACTAAACAAATAAAATTGACGTTGAAATTATTACAAGGTAATACATTTTCATATTAATGGAAAGATGCACATTATAATAAAATACAAAAGTAATGATCTCAGAAATCATCATTTTGCTAATATAATGCATCGTCCGTTTCTACAACTGTAATTTTGTCTGTGTATCAATTTATATTTTTTGCACTGGCACCTCGTGGTTGAGCATCCTGAAATGATATTTATTAAAAAAACGTTGTTTAAACGATTTGCAATACTTTTACCTATTTTACAATAAAAAAATGACATTTCTGCAGTCAGAGTTGGCAATTGGCGATTTATTTGTCCATATAGGTAAATAAGAATTATCTTCATTTATTTTCCACTCGTACTCCAAAGGATTCGGCATATTAATAACTGGGTTTAAAGCACTGCGCCATATAATAAATTGGTAAAATGCTCTCAAACAGTGTTGATTCAAGGCGTCACTTATAGGGGGGCAATTTGTCTATACTGATTTGAGATGCCATCTTCGCCCTCAAATCATTAATATTATCGCAATTAGTGGGAGAGTACAGTAACATGCAAAACTTTTCTAACTCCTTAAATGTTGGTATTTCTAAAGAAACATACTTTTCACATGAACGCGATAGCAGACTGCAATTTGTTTCGAAGATTTTCCACGAATAGTATATTTTATTTTAAAATGTTATCAATATTGATAGAATTTATATATCTATTATTTTCATTTGTGCTGTCTGTATGTAAACATTTACGTCAACCAGTACATCCTTACAACATATATTATAATGCATTCTGTAAAACCTTCAGATTTGGCTGACATGTGCAAAAATATTCTAGTATCTGCCTGTTCATGATTAAAAGATAATAATTTCCTTGAATTAAGTGATTTTCGACTTTTAATCGGCAATTTAAATTCCGCATTTAATTCATTTTCGGTATTACTTGATGAAGACTCCATATTTCACAATAGTGTTATAAATATATAACAATATCTAATTAAACACCACTAAAAACATGTGATGAAACAATATTCTACACAGGAGTATGCATTCATATGTGAGCATATACAGCTTCGCGGGCCGAGGTGACGAGTGGGAAGACGTGTTAAAGTGCGAGGGAAAACGACAGAGTAGAGATAGTTGCAACTGGGGGTTGAATTAAATTTTTAACAACAACTAACTATTTTCTTCTTAACTCGCTCATTTATAATCCAAAAGTAAAACCAAAAAAACTGGTCTAATCCAGATAGCATAGACTACAACTTTTATTCTTGTCAATTTTTTCAAATTTTCGTTCGTCTGCCTACAATCACAAGTGGAATGAATTTACGAAAACAGCAAAATGAATATTTGCGCGATAAGAGAACTATGCTAGCTTTTAGGAAACAGTGTACGCTTTAAACAATACACATCTCTTACCAATAAATAGCCATAACTTTGTTATCATATATAATTTATCAAAATTAAAAAATTTGGCAGAAAGATGAGACAAATATCTAATTTTTCGTTTTTTTCTGTTTTTCACCCCTGGGGGGTGCTTGGACACCGGTATCGCCAGACGAATTTAGGGGGTGTATATACATGTTAGGTACTATATAATAAAGTACTCAGTACATTTTTACCTTTCAATGTTCCACGGAACATGTTTCTAGACGACTTTTTCGTATTCTGAGTCTCTACTACTAATAAAAATAAGTTAAAAATACATTAACGCAGGTACTAATGACCTAAGTTACATAGTTTTTAAAATATAGACTGACGAATTTTGGGAGGAAAAACTACTTTTATATTGAATGATTATTTATCCACACCCTTTACTTGTCTTAATAATAATAATAATAGTGCTAATAATAATAATAATAGAAGGAGTGTGAAATGCCACAATAATAATAAGATATATTGTTATTTATAAACCAATTAAGAATAATACTAAACAAATAAAATTGATGAAAGTAATACATTTTCATATTAATTGAAAAATGCACATTATAATAAAATACAAAAGAAACGATCTCGGAAATTATCATTTTGCTAATATAATTCATCGTCCATTTCTTCAACTACAACTGTAATTTGGTATGTGTAATCATTTTGGCAAGAGTTTCCACTCGAACAACACCAGTTTCCCAAACACGACAATTTGTATTTTTTGCACTGGCACTTCATGGTTGCGCATCCTGAAATGACATTTATTAGAAAAACGTAGTTTAAACGATTCGCGAAACTTTTACCTGTTTTACAATAAGAAAATGACATTTCTCCAGTCAGAGTTGCCATTGGCGATTTATTTGTCGATATAGGTGAATAAGAATTATCTTAATTTATTCTCCACCCGTACTCCAAAAGATTCGGCATATTAATAACTAGGTTTAAAGCACTGCTCCATATAATAAATTGGTAAAATGCTCTCAAACAGTGTTGATTCAAGGCGTCACTTATAGGGGGCAATTTGTCTATACTGATTTGAGATGCCATCTTTGCCCTCAAATCATTAATATTATCGCAATTACTGGGAGAGTACAGTAACATACAAAACTTTTCCAACTCCTTAAATTTTGTTACTTCTAAAGAAACATACTTTTTACATGAACGCGATAGCAGACTGAAATTTGTTTCAAAGATTGTATGTAAACATTTACGTCAAAACTTTCTATAAAATGAAGTAAGTACCTTTACAGCTTATAATGCATTCTGTAAAACCTTCAGATTTGGCTGACAATATGTGCAGCAATATTCTAGTATCTGCCTCTTCATGATTAAAAGATAATAATTTTCTTGAATTAAGTGATTTTTGACTTTTAATCGGCAATTTAAATTCCGCATTTAATTCGTTTTCGGTATTAGGAACTTGATGAAGACTTCATATTTCACAATAATGTTATAAATATATAACAATATCTAATTAAACACCACTAAAAACATGTAATGAATCAATATTCTACACAGGAGTATGCATGCATTCATCATATGTGAGCATATAGACGAGCTTTGCGGGCCGAGGTGACGAGCGGGAAGACGTGTTAAAGTGCGAGGGAAAACGACACAGTAGAGATAGTTGCAACTGGGGGTTGAATTACATTTTTAACAACAACTAACTATTTTCTATGTAACTCGCTTATTTATAACCCAAAACTAAAACCGAAAAAACTAGTCTAATCCAGATAGTATAGACTACAACTTTTATTCTTATCAATTTTTTCAAATTTTCGTTCGTCTGCCTACAATCACAAGTGGAATGAATTTACGAAAATAGTAAAATAAATATTTGCGCGATAAGAGAACTATGCTAGGTTTTAGGAGACATCGTACGCTTTAAACAATACATTTCTCTTACCTATAAATAGCCATAACTTTGTTATAATGTATAATTTATCAAAAATAAAAAACTTTGCAGAAAGATGAGACAAATACCTAATTTTCGATTTTTTTCGGTTTTCCACCCCTGGGGGGTGCTTGGACACCGGTATTGCCAGACGAATTTAAGGGATGTATATACATGTTAAGTACTATATAATAAAGTACTCAGTACATTTTTACCTTTCAATGTTCCACGGAACATGTTTCTAGACGACTTTTTCGTATTCTGAGTCTCTACTATATTTATCTTCTAACCATGTTATTATTTTGTAATTCCTCTAAATGCAAAACTCTTGGAAAATACATTTTCGAAGATGCCTGATTCAAAGCAGAGATATTCACACCAACTTCTTTAAACTGGTAACCTTATTGTGACCACAACTGTACATACAGTAAAAAATACAAAAAAATCCGTAAACTCAAGACAACATAATAACTCTCTATTATATGTGTTCCCTATTATACAATGTTTTAAAAATGTAGTCCCACTTTTGAAGTAGAAAAATTAACATTTGATTTCATTACCTAGGTGGGGATATTCGCGACCTTGGTAACATCGATGGTATAAACCAATGGCCATCCATATCACAAAATCTAACTACTAAAAGGACTGAAATTTTACTTAACATAGATGAGCGCCTAAATGCCTCAGCGATTTTAGGCTATGACGGTCGCTACAAACTCGTCAACGGTAAGTAGGGATGTTAGTCTAGTTATTTTAAACATAAACATGTTCCAAAAAAATCCTAGCTTTTATTTTTTGTTCAAAAAAGATTGCTTTCGTTTTTACATGCTGCGAACCGTTTGCGAGACACAGAGAGAAGAATGTGTCATAATAATGATAATTATTATTATATTAATAATTTATTAATTCATTTGCCATTAAAACAATGGATACAACAAGTCATAAAATCTTAGTTAATATAAAGTAAATACACAGCCAATAAAAATACTAGCAATTACTTTCTAAAAATCGCAAAATGAGAGACACACATATGAAACATAATATAAAAATGTGATAATATACATAGTCAACAAATGAAATTTATAAATATTCACATATATAGTTACAAAATTATTGAATTGCACAAATACTCACCCACCTTTTAAGCAACATTTTTTTTTCACACTAAACTTAAGTTTGTATGTTTTTTTTCTCGCGAATTAATTGAGGAAGCTTGTTGTATAATTTGGGACCGTTGTAATGAGGTGACTTTTTGAATAAAGTTGTTCTGTGCTGGGGGAGCTTTATCAATGGGCCACTACGAGTGGGGTATTTGTGGGAGTCATTATTTTTTACAAAATTTTCATGGTTTTGTTTCACATATGTTAGTGATTTAAAAATAAAAATACAGGGCACAGTTAAAATTGAATATTTTATAAAATAAGGTTTATACGAGTCTTGAAATTTTAGATTAAATATATCAATCTAATGATTCTCTTTTGACTGACAAATATTCGATGTGCGTTAGCGGAGTACCCCCCACAGTTGAACATTATAAGTAATATGACTAAAGAGTAGTAAATATTGATGAGAAATTTTATTTCAAGGCATCTTTTCAAATTGAGGAGAGCGAAATAACAGCTTTTTAATATTTAGCTAAGTTATTAATGTGTTCTGACCAGCTTAATTGTCCATCAGGGTAAATCCCTAAGTACTTTAATGTTTTTTAAAATATGATTGATAGACCATCCATTGTCAAGTATTATATCTGGTATAGGTTGCTTTCTGTTGAAAAAATTGATACATACTGCCTTCGCAGTATTTAGGATAAGACGATTTTTTGTTGCCTATTGATTAAGGTGGCCATTCCCTAGAAAGAGACATCTGATAGGGAAATATTTGTTATTTTTGGCCACAACTTTTTTTTCTTAGTACGTATATTTAAAAAACTATAAGAGTATAGAACCATAACAAGACTATTACTGTGAATTTTCACTCAATAATTTCAGTGGTTTACAAAATAGCTAGATTTAAATTTAAAAATTATGTAAATCTTCCTATTTTGTAGTTTTAAATCTAGCTATTTTGCAAACTACTGAAATTATTTAGAGAAAATTCATATTAATAGTCTTGTTATGGTTCTACTTAGGTACTTTTCTAGTTCTTTTTAATATACTACTAAAAAGTAAAAGTTATGGGCAAAAATAATAAATATTTCCCTATCGAATGTCTCTTTCTAGGGAGTGGCCACCTTAAATTCTTTGAGTATAGAGTTGAACTTTAATAGTATTTGGATCCAAGGAAGACACAATTAAACTGGTATCAGCATACACTATAATTTTTCCATATGATTCGGTAAATCATTTGCAAACAAAAGGAAGAGGTCCAAGAACATACCCTTGGAGGACTCCTAAGTCTATATTATAATTTTCCGACCTAATTCTGTACAGTTGCACAATAATAATTTTACGCTTGGATAAAAAGGACATTAGTAAGTTAGATAAGATTCTCGGTGTGTCTAGATTATTTAGTTTATGTAAATATATCAGTTTACATCGAGTCAAAAGCAACTAAACGCCAGCCACAATTTTACCCTGGTCTAAGTATGAATATATGTATATAACTTAAACCGTCAACACATGCGGACTCAGTAGATCTTTTAGGAAAAAATCCATGCTGTGCTCCAATAATTTTGAACGCAGTTAAAAAACTGAAAATTCGATTATGCAATATCATTTCTAGGATTTTAGATATAACACTCAGCATAGAAATCGGTCGATAATTCGCAATGTCATCTTTATCTCCTCGTTCATAACTGGGGGCAATGATGGCTGTCTTAAGTGCAGATGGGTACTCACCCACAAACTAAACACAGTGTATACACGTGTTTCCTTTTCTACACCACCTTTGAGGTAGGCTGAATCCATGTTTAGTGATAAAAAACTACGTCTCATCTTTGTCCATTTCTTCGTCATTACTTTCTAATTATATTTGCTACCAACAGATCAATAGGATTGTTCTTATCATCCTCAGTGTAGTAATGATCAGAAGAATCAACGACAGAAGCTTCAGGCCCGGCATTAAGACATGATTGTCCATGACAATTGTTGCAATAATGAATAAAATAATCCGATTATTGCAGTTTACAATGCAACCGTTAATGTAATTACAACAAACTATATTAAGAATACTGTCTGGCGCAGGTGATAATTCAAAAAATCCCTATTTAAGATCCACCCAAACTGTTCTGGTTCTATATCTTTTCCCAGCAAAGTTTGGACTTGGTAATTAATATACATGGCATAGATGTTGTTGACCCACTGCACTTGAAGGAAGCAACATGGAGACTTTACAGCTGTATTGAATCTAGCACAATTTCGCAAACTTAAGTATTGACAGTTATTAAGCGAATATTCCGACTCAGAAGCTTCAGTAATGTACTCCATTCTCAAATATAAGTTTCATGAAAAATTATTGTTGCTGTGAATGACTATGTGCTATATAAAAAGAAAGAAAAGAAAGCTAATGAATAAATAATTTTGGATTTTTCAACTTAAAACACTTATTCTATACAGAGCCTATGCAGAATAAACGGTTCGTTGTACTTAAAAAAATGGATACATTGTCAGAAATTTGATTATGTTTCATTTTATAATAACCTTAATTGACCTCCGAGCCATAGGAAGTGAGCTATTTGAAAAAAAAAAATCTAATCTGTTGACCTTTGACCTTTAATATATTTTAACGCCGACACGTTTTTAATATATTCTTTAAAATGACGAAATAAAGGAATTAAAGGATGAAAGAAAAGGTTGTGATTTTTTTTAGAACAGAAAACCCTAATTTCTCTGGATTATTTGCATTGGCCAGAAATCGCAACTGAAAGAATAGTTATTTAAAAAAACTCAATATACTATCAAGCAACGAATGTATATAGAAGCTATAATTGCAATTTTATCATGATAAAGGTGAAAGTTATTTGACTACTGTCATTGTCATACACGTCTATACAGGGCGTTATTCACGGAAAGCGGATATTAGACGTTTCTTGGGATCTAGTACCCTATGATCTAACTTAAAAATGTCTTGTATATTCGCAATGTCACACAAGGTACTTTATTTTCACAGTCGAATGTCGTTTTAGTTCAAACGTACAAAAGTAATTTTTTTCAAATGGAACCTGTATATTTCCACAGAATTTAATAGAGTGTTGAATTCTGCATCAATTGATATTAGCATTCCCTATACCTATCTCTCTTGCCTCTTTCTATTATGGACGAAGTTTTGTAAAATGTAGATATATGGTCAGCACTGTATAATGTAAATACAGCGACACACACAGTAGGCAATAAAAAAATTCAGAATGTTTTGTTTTATCAACATAAACATCGTGTTAGTGTTGCCGAGTGGTAGCGACAGTACAGGAACGTAGCATTTGTTCACTTGGAACAGATTTCTCTAAGCATGTGATCGTACGTCTTCAAGAGAGTCATGATTCTTTTAAAAAGATTATTCGAACTCACGAAGCTAAATTTTCCAGAGAATTTTTAATATATGAAATGTACACCACTGGGCACAACAAAATTCTCATGTGGCGTGAGAATCAAATTTGCAGGACAAATTTAGTTCTAACGTTTTCTGCTTATTAATAGATACAAGTATCATATCTTCTAGAAGAATATAAATAGCAATATATACGTGAAAATTTTTAGAACAGTAGTTGTTACTTTTGTTGATAATTTGCTCCAAAATATTTATAATTCTATGAATTATCCAATGGATGGTTGCCGTCCAGATAATATATGGAGAGTGTATGACGAATTAGTAGCATCGTTCGAATTTAGGTGGTTTTACCGAGGATCTTGGAAATGGCCAGCAAGGTCTCCTGATTTGACCCCCTTAGACTTTCACTCTTTGGAGTAATATCAAAAACATTGTATATGCCACCCCGGCTACTACCAGAGAAGTTCTGAAGAACAGAGTATGGGCTGCATCTCAGCAAATAATTTCACTGAGCCACTGTACCGTAAATTCCTGCTGCTTCTTAGCAGCAAAGTGGATGGCATTTCGAAGAGTTGTTGTATTAAATATTTATATTCAATGTGTTCATTAATTTTATAAATTTTGTTCTAAAGTACATGTTATAAATCTATAATATTAAAAGATCTCTTATTTTTTATGTTATTATCTTGATAATAAACAAATAATTATCAATTATATACATGACTATTCTCGTTTGTGATAAAAAAGAAACAAGTTAGGTGACTTGTATTGGCTACTAACTGTGCTGACTTTGCATGTACATTTTATAAAAATTCGTCCACAGTAAAAAAATAAAGAGATAGGTATAGGGAATACTAATAGCAATTGATGCAGAATTTATTCTAATACTCTATTAAATTATGTGAAAATATACAGGGGATTTCATTTGGAAAAAAATGACTTTTGGACCTTTCAACTAAAACAATGTTGGACTGTGAAAATAAAATACTCTGTATGATACTGTGAAAATATAAGACAATTTTTAGTTAGATCATATGGTACGAGTTTGAGGGTATGAGGGTATGAGTTTGAAAAGAAAGTCTCTAAGTCGGCCACGTGATAGAAGATATCGATTTTTTTTCGGAAGGGTAGGAACCGTCAGAAATCTCCAAAGATATTAATTATCTCGAAAACTGGTAGGTTTGAGAGTATATTATGGTATATGGATCCAAACTATTTTATGAGGAATCCAAATATGAAACAAAATATAGGATGTTCCAATTAAAATAACAAAGTTAGTTGCTACACATCCGGTATAAGCGAAAGTAACACATGCATGAAAATATTTTCGTTAGATCCGCTATATCCAAAAACCCCCTTAGCCTAATTTTCAAATGTCTAAACTGAACAGATCTTAAGAAACGTCTAACACCCGCTTTTCGTACCCTGTATATGAAGAAAATGGTTTAAACATTAATCCTTACTCAAAAAAAAATGTTACAGAAAACTTGGCAAGTCTATAAGTAATTTTTATTATTATTATTTTACTATTTCAGGCACATACGAAAACGGCATTTATGATCAATATTATGGCGACGATGGCAGAGGCCCGGAAAACCCCCCATACAACATACAGCTGATTTTAAACAGCTTAGTCAACAGAGCCATACAGACATTACCTGAGCATGCGCCGCTATTTCCCCAAGATATAGCAAACGCCAGGAGGCAATTGGACATAAGTTGGTGTAGACCAAGGAATTTCACACCGAATTTTGTATGCAGAGGATTTTGCTTATTTGACATCGAGAAGGATCCTTGCGAGACTACCAACATAATAGGGAATTCAGAGAATGGAAATATCGTGCAAAATTTACAGAATAGGTTAAGCGACTTCTTCACGCAGCTCGTGCCGCAAGGCAACAGGCCAATAGACCCGAACTCAAATCCAAAAAGGTTCCATAATACTTGGTGGACTTGGTTGGAAGACCCTCCAGCGATACAAAATCTGGGATTCTTTGGAACGATCAGAAATATGTTTTGCGACAGATGGAGCCATTTATTTATTATACGATTTTTACGAATTTGTTAAATGTTATAAAAATAAAAATATAAAAGAAATCCAATGAAGTTTTACTGAAAGTAGGTATGTATTGGTGGGGCAAAATTGTTGGTTCTCGGTTTACGACAATAAAATCACTTTATTCTTTCGTCAACGTTTCGTTTATTAAGCGTAAACATCTTCAGGGCTATACAGTCAGTCTCACTTTTCATAACTCCCACATCACAGTTCCCTTATTAACAAGGCGATTTAAAGAAAATGGGTGGAAGATACTTACTTTTCAGAGGATTGTTTCGTGGTAACAAATTTTTAGAAATCCACCAGAAAAATGAACTTAATTATACAAAAAAAGATATTAGGCAAAGTTTTAATTGTGAAACAATCTCATAATCTTATTCGTTGCTATCAAAAACTCATTAATACCGAATTTCAATAAGATACTGTGGGTACTTAATGTTCTTGAAATAAAAAAAAAACAAAATCTCTTTTTTTAAATTACCTACCAATTATTAAAGTGATAACTTTATTTTCGGATGTAATGAAGAGTTAATTAAGCTGGAGGAAGTCAAGCTTTCCATTTATAATTAATCACGTGACTTCAGTCAGTTTACTTAACAGTCTAATCAAATATTAATTGACTTGGAAACAAAGAAAAGCTCAATTTTAAACGACTTTAATTCAGAAACAATTCAATAAATAATAACACTTACATAGATGCACTTGTGAACTTCCGCTAGAGATTTCAAAAAAAATTTTTTTTTGCATGTTAATCATGTATGTAGTTTAGGCATTTATTACACAGCCCTACATTTTTTTTGTTTGGAACTGCTATCGACACAACTATATCCCTATGTAATTTTCGACGCTGAATCCAAATCCGAGGTAAAAAAAAATCGTACACCCCCAAAATCAACCCCTAGCGCTAAAAAACACTCCGGGGTCAAACTGACTTACCTAACGCTCCACGAATAGTCTTAAATGTCAATAAATCGAATTAAATATAAACATTCAAGTACATAACGCATAAATACAGAGTTAACACTACTTTTTATTGAAAATGACCCCCATGAGTGGGTGAAAACTACCCCTCACACAACAGGTAATTTAAAAAAACTTCAGTGATTTAAAAAAGCTTATGATGCCCAGTTATTTTAGAAACAGTATGTATCTGCATTAGTTTCGATGCGATGTTCAAAAACTACCCCCTTGAGTGGCGGAAACCACCCCTAAATTTAAATTAATAAAATGATTAAAAATTTCAAATCTTTAGGGTGCAATATGAGCATGAAACTTCATTTTCTCGATTCCCATCTTGATTATTTCCCAGAAAATTGCGACTACAGTGAAGAGCAGGGTAAATACTTTCACCGAGATATATCAGAAATGGAAAGAAGGTACCGAAGAAGATGGGACGAACACATGATGGCAGATTACTGTTGGTCCTTAAAAAGAGAGACGTCTGAAAAGCATAAACGGCAGTCGGTCAGAAGATCATTCGAAAACAAATCCAAAAGATATTACAAAAAGAAAGAATGAATTTAATTGAGTTAAGACTACAAGTAAATTTTTGCTACTTCATAATATGGGTACTTTTCAAGTATGTTGTCAAAGATTCTTCTTAAATAAGAACATGCAGATGTTTTGAGCTTTTCTAAAAGATACTGCAACTATTTTTTGAATTTTTTGTTACGTGATGAGTAATTTTCACCCTCTCATGGGGATGTCACTGAATGACTTTTGTGCAATGCAAGTATTCACCTCCAAACTGCAGTGCTGCATATATTTAGTCAATTTTAGCATCGATTAAAATAGAAATCATGATGACATTTTTTCCCCGATATAGGGGTGGTTTCCGCCACTCTATGGGAGTAGATTTTGAGCATCGCATCGAGACTAATGCAGTTACGTACTGTTTCTAAAATAACTGGGCATCGTAAGTTTTTTTTGCAATCACTGCAGTTTTTTTAAATTTTTTGCTGTGTGAGGGGTAGTTTTCACTCATTCATGAGGGTGATTTTCAATGGAAAGTAGTGTTAACTCTGTATTTATGCGTTATATACATGAATGTATATATTTAATTGAATTTATTGAGATAAGGATACACTTGTCTCGGTCTCAATTCCAAATATATTTTTTTGTGGGGCTGTGTTATTATTATTATTATTATTAACTAAATTGCAATTTGCTCAATAATTGCTATGTTTAAAAGGTAGATGATATAGAAATTTAATCCCACTGAAAATATGCTTAGCTATTATCAGTATATTTTCTTTTAAAAAATACAACAACTTACAACTTAGATATCGATCGAATTTTGTTAAAGTTGCACTTATGGTGCTCATTATTACATTAAGTATGTTAAACTTGTTTAAAATTGAAGTTCTTTTTAATTTCCAAATCAATTATTTTTTATTTATACTGTTAATTAACCTACTGACGTCACGTGATTAATTCTAAATGGTAAGCCTGCTTAAGCCAGCTTAATTGACTCTTCGAAAATAAAGTTACGACTAATAATTCGTAATGAAACATATTCTTTATAGGATTTTGCAAACAGCAGAAAAAACTGTGAGAACTAAAAAAAAAACTATATAAAATATATTAATGAAATCTTATCTATCGGGATACACTTTAAGAAAAGGGAACAGAGCTCTGAGTTCTTTAAAAAAGAGTATAAAGTGGCAAATGAAAGACAAATTGATTGAGGTGAAGAAATTAAATATACGAAATACACTTTTGAAGTTCTGCTAAGTATATTAAAAAATGTCCTACTATTTAAGGAAATTTTGACCATACCAGTTTTAAATCCACTATATCTTTGAAAATATGCACACTATGTAAATAATATTTTAGACACCGGTAAGCACGGCATTTTTTGTATGAGGAAACTTTTTCATAATTTTTTATATTAAAATTTTGCAGTTATTCTCAAAAACGTGACGTCATGTTTATTCAGTTATTTATCGATGTATTTAAAAAATCTTTGTTAAAATAGTTAATTGTATAAAATGTAAGCATTTCCAGAAAAAAATAATTGGTATACAGATTCAGCAAATTTAGTTTAGGGTGCGTAAACTTGTTTCTGCGCAGATAAACCACGCCTTGTCGTAGAACAATGCAGGGCATTGGCATAAAACAATAGCGCCATCGCTTGACTGCGTCGAGTTGAGAACAGCGCACCCATTCTGCGTTTAATAGCGTAGTTGTTTTGACGTGTGGGAATAAAATAAATTAATCTCAACTTCGTTATTAAAATGCCATGTGTTTATACAACTGCAGAAAAAGTGCAAATTGTGAAGTGGTACTTCGGGGGCCATTCCACTGAAGACACGAAAAATTTATTTACTGTGGCATATCAAGACAGACCAATCCCCTCAGCTAGCATAATTTCATACATTATTAAAAAATTTGAGAATTTCGGGTGTCATGAATTATTGTAAAAAATGCTGTCAACCCGAACCCCGTCATCAACAAATGAGCGAAGAACGCGAAACTAATGTCTATGCACTTGTTGAAACTAGTGAACCTTGTTCTAGCAGGCAAATTTCTGATGAAGTTGACATGAAGGAAAGAACTGTAAGGAATATTTTGAAAAGAAATGGGTACAGTTGTTTTAAAGTTCAAACAACGCAAGAAATATTTCCCGAGGACAATTTCAAACGGATGGAATAAAGTGAATGAAAATGAAAACTTCTTAAAGAATATATTGTTTACAGATGAATCATCCTCTTCATTACACAATCCATCCGTAGTACGATATTGGTCTCGGAAAAATAAACATTTGAGTGTTGCTGTGCGAACACTGCGAACCCAGTATCCTCAAAAGTTTAACGTTTGGACGGGAATTTTAGACAATCATATTATAGGCCCACTGCTAACCGATGGAAATTTTAATGGCAAGAAATATTTAGAGCTTTTACAAAACCAAATAATTCCTGCAGTTCAAAATCTTCCTGTCAACTTTGACGACATTTGGTTTCAACAAAACGGCTGCCCAAGTCTCAATACCTTAACTGTTATTAATTTTCTGGAAAGAACATTTCCCAATCGTTTAATAGCTACGAGGGGAATTATAAAATGGCCCCCCAGGTCACCTGATCTAGCACCCCATGATTTCTTTCTGTGGGGCTTTTTAAAAGAAACCGCCTACAAACATGCGTTTGAACGAGCCAATAATTTAGTAGAATTGCGGGAAAAACTCATCCAACTTTGTGCAAGCATTACTCCAAATCAACTCAATGATATGAGAGGTTCATTGTATAATCGGTTTGGCTATTGTTTGGTACAAGAAGGTGGTTTGTTTGAATCCTTACTTCATTAATTTATTGTTTGATAATTATTAGTTGATTTTAGTTTCTGAGGGTTACTTAATTTTATTTTAATGTTCTATTTTTGTAATTTAATAAGAATAATTAATTTGTTGATAATTATTAGTTGATTATAGTTTCCGAGTTATTTAATTATATTTTAATGTTCTATTTTCATTTCGGTTGTAATAAGAATTATTATTTTATTCCCATAGCATTTACGGCTACAAAAGAAACTGCAGAAATGCTTTCAATAGAAGAAATTATTTGTCAAAAATGTGACAAATAACTTCTTCGCTTTTGACGAAGAGATATTGTCTCGTTTCGTATTAGAAATTATTACCTAAGCCCGCACCCATCCTTAGTTCATGCCGTACTAAATTCAATTCATTGTGTGCCTCTGCTTTCACGATTTATGGAACTAGCGAGGCGTGGTCAATTACATCGTTATTCCTATACCCTAAACTGCATTTTCCGAATCTGTATATATTACATGTATATTATCATTTCTCTGTACACAAGAAGTAAATTTAAGTTCATTCGGTTATTAGTGCAGTAAAATGAGACAAAAAACGGGCTTAATTTCGGAATCCTTTGTAACAGGGCGGAGTTTTCTCCATTCTCTTCTAAATTGTAACAATATATGATAGAAAGTCTTCTTCCTAAAAAGCGTCGCTGTAAAAGTTATTCAGCAAAATAGGTGTAATATTACGGTTTTTCGCGAATGACTTTTAACATTTAATTTTGGCGAAAAAAACTGCTTACGCCAATCGAAAGTACAGGAAATTTCATATCAAAAACGTATATGAAGTTTTTTATATGATTAAAAACGTAGGCTCCAGATCCTTTTGTTTAATGTACGAAAATAGAAGCAGTGACACGTAAATATGGCGCGCGAAGCGTGCGCGATCTCAGACGCGCCAAACTAAATTTCTTATAACTTTTGAACTAATTAATGAAATTGAGCTCAACAAAGCTTAAATAAAAGAAGAAATATATGCCTATTGGATTATCATATTTTCAAATATAAAAATGAATATATGTAGAAGTAGTACGATAGTCGAAATATAATAGTATATTATGTAACAAGTTTTATAAACGTCATTTTAGTCACGAGTTTTATTAATCGCGAGCGACGCGTAGCGGAGCGAGTGTTTAATAAAATGAGTGACTAACAAGTTTATAAAACGTGTTGCATACTATACTTTTTCTACGACAGCAAATATCTAAATAAAAAATTTGGAAGTTATTTTAATATTTCATTTATTAACGTATCAATAACATGGTAACAGTAAAAAATTACTAAATTATTGTTCTACTTATTGTGTATATTAATGGTTACATTGGAAACATTTTGGCAATTGCTAAAAAAACTAAGTTATTTAGAGCTTAGTTACTTTAGCAATATTTGGCAATATTCGGAAATACATGCGCTACCGGATTTGCTGTAAAATATTTGTCATTCGTTTGACAGGGGATATGCAATTAAGGAATTAGGGACTGTGTTTTTAAGATCTACGATATCATACCGCCCCACGAAAGCAAGATGGCCCTACAAACTTTTTTATTACAAACCCTGCCACTTTCATATCGTAGAATGTAGTTAACAAGATTATGAAATAGACATTCCTATGCTCAAATCATTTTACCCGGCCGTCGGAGGCGGTATAGTCGAACTAACTTTTTTATCACAAACCCCGTCGCCATTATATTTTAGTATATATTTCGCAAGATAACAAAATAGATAACAATATGCTGAAATATTTTTTCGCCACCATTGGGGGCGGTACAATAACAATAATTTTCTTCTTAGAAACCCTTTCACATTCTTATTTTAGTACATATGTGATTACTGAGGTAGAAGAGTAGATGAAACAATGCTCAAAACATTTTACCCGTCCGTCGGGGGCGGGTTAGTATAACTAACTTTCTTATTAGCAACCCTGCCACGTTCATATTTTAGTACGTGATTACAGAAGTAACGACGTAGATATGCCAATACTCAAATCATTTTACCCGACCGTAGGGGGCGGGGCAGTATAACTAACTTTCTTATTAGAAACACTGCCACATTCATATCTTAGTATGTGATTACAGAGGTAGCGAAGTAGATGACCCAATGCTCAAATCATTTTACCCGGCCGTCGGGGGCGGGGGAGTATAACTAACTTTCTTATTAGAAACCCTGCCATATTCATGTTTTAGTATGTGATTACAGAGGTAGCGAAATAGATGAATCAATTCCCAAATCATTGTACCCGGCCGTCGGGGGCGGGATAGTATAACTAACTCTCTTATTAGAAATCCTGCCACATTCATATTTTACTACGTGGTTATAGAGGTAACGAGGTAGATGATTCAATACTCAAAACATTTTACCCGGCCGTCGGGGGCGGGATACTATCACTAACTTTCTTATTAGAAACCCTCCACATTCATATTTTACTACGTCATTAAAGAGGTAACGAGGTAGACGATCCAATACTCAAAACGTTTTACCCGGCCGTCGGGGGCGGGATAGTATAACTAAATTTCTTATTAGAAACTCTGCCACATTCATATTTTAGTACGTCATTACAGAGGTAACGAGGTAGACGATCCAATACTCAAAACATTTTACCCGGCCGTCGGGGGCGGGATAGTATAACTAACTTTCTTATTAGAAACCCTGCCACATTCATATTTTAGCACGTGAGTACAGAGGTAGCGAAGTAGATGACCCAATGCTCAAATCATTTTACCCGGCCGTCGGGGGCGGGGGAGTATAACTAACTTTCTTATTAGAAACCCTGCCACATTCATATTTTAGTACGTCATTACAGAGGTGACGAGGTAGACGATCCAATACTCAAAACATTTTACCCGGCCGTCGGGGGCGGGATAGTATAACTAACTTTCTTATTAGAAACCCTGCCACATTCATATTTTAGTACATCATTACAGAGGTAAGGAGGTAGACGATCCAATACTCAAAACATTTTACCCGGCCGTCGGGGGCGGGATAGTAGAACTAACTTTCTTATTAGAAACCCTGTCACATTCATATTTTAGTACGTCATTACAGAGGTGACGAGATAGACGATCCAATACTCAAAACATTTCACCCGGCCGTCGGGGGCGGGATAGTATAACTAACTTTCTTATTAGAAACCCTGCCACATTTATATTTTAGTACATCATTACAGAGGTAAGGAGGTAGACGATCCAATACTCAAAACATTTTACCCGGCCGTCGGGGGCGGGATAGTATAACTAACTTTTTTATTAGATATCCTGCCACATTCATATTTTAGTACGTCATTACAGAGGTGACGAGGTAGACGATCCAATACTCAAAACATTTTACCCGGCCGTCGGGGGGCGGGATAGTATAACTAACTTTCTTATTAGAAACCCTGCCACATTCATATTTTAGCACGTGAGTACAGAGGTAGCGAAGTAGATGACCCAATGCTCAAATCATTTTACCCGGCCGTCGGGGGCGGGGGAGTATAACTAACTTTCTTATTAGAAACCCTGCCACATTCATATTTTAGTACGTCATTACAGAGGTGACGAGGTAGACGATCCAATACTCAAAACATTTTACCCGGCCGTCGGGGCGGGATAGTATAACTAACTTTTTTATTAGAAATCCTGCCACATTCATATTTTAATACGTGATTACAGAGGTAACGAGGTAGACGATCCAATACTCAAAACATTTTACCCGGCCGTCGGGGGCGGGATAGTATAAATAACTTTCTTATTAGAAACCCTGCCACATTCATATTTTAGTACGTCATTACAGAGGTAACGAGGTAGAAGATCCAATCCGGCCCCCGACGGCCGGGTAAAATGTTTTGAGTATTGGATCGTCTACCTCGTTACCTCTGTAATCATGTGTTAAAATATGAATGTGGCAGGATTTCCAATAAAAAAGTTAGTTATACTATCCCGCCCCCGACGGCCGGGTAAAATGTTTTGAGTATTGGATCGTCTACCTCGTTACCTCTGTAATCACGTATTAAAATATGAATGTGGCAGGATTTCTAATAAAAAAGTTAGTTATACTATCCCGCCCCCGACGGCCGGGTAAAATGTTTTGAGTATTGGATCGTCTACCTCCTTACCTCTGTAATGAAGTACTAAAATATGAATGTGGCAGGGTTTCTAATAAGAAAGTTAGTTATACTATCCCGCCCCCGACGGCCGGGTAAAATGTTTTGAGTAATGGATCATCTACCTCTGTACCTCTGTAATCACGTACTAAAATATGAATGTGGCAGGATTTCTAATAAAAAAGTTAGTTATACTATCCCGCCCCCGACGGCCGGGTAAAATGTTTTGAGTATTGGATCGTCTACCTCGTTACCTCTGTAATCATGTGTTAAAATATGAATGTGGCAGGATTTCCAATAAAAAAGTTAGTTATACTATCCCGCACCCGACGGCCGGGTAAAATGTTTTGAGTATTGGATCGTCTACCTCGTTACCTCTGTAATCATGTGTTAAAATATGAATGTGGCAGGATTTCCAATAAAAAAGTTAGTTATACTATCCCGCACCCGACGGCCGGGTAAAATGTTTTGAGTATTGGATCGTCTACCTCGTTACCTCTGTAATCACGTATTAAAATATGAATGTGGCAGGATTTCTAATAAAAAAGTTAGTTATACTATCCCGCCCCCGACGGCCGGGTAAAATGTTTTGTGTATTGGATCGTCTACCTCGTTACCTCTGTAATCACGTATTAAAATATGAATGTGGCAGGATTTCTAATAAAAAAGTTAGTTATACTATCCCGCCCCCGACGGCCGGGTAAAATGTTTTGAGTATTGAATCATCTACCTCGTTACCTCTGTAACCACGTAGTAAAATATGAATGTGGCAGGATTTCTAATAAGAAAGTTAGTTATACTGTCCCGCCCCCGACGGCCGGGTAAAATGTTTTGAGTAATGGACCATCTACCTCTATACCTCTGTAGTCACGTACTAAAATATGAATGTGGCAGGATTTCTAATAAGAAAGTTAGTTATACTATCCCGCCCCCGACGCCCGGGTAAAATGTTTTGAGTATTGGATCGTCTACCTCATTACCTCTGTAATGACTTACTAAAATATGAATGTGGCAGGGTTTCTAATAAGAAAGTTATTTATACTATCCCGCCCCCGACGGCCGGGTAAAATGATTTGAGCATTGGGTCATCTACTTCGCTACCTCTGTAATCACGTGCTAAAGTATGAATGTGGCAGGGTTTCTAATAAGAAAGTTAGTTATACTATCCCGCCCCCGACGGCCGGCTAAAATGTTTTGAGTATTGGATCTTCTACCTCGTTACCTCTGTAATGACGTACTAAAATATGAATGTGGCAGGGTTTCTAATAAGAAAGTTAGTTATACTATCCCGCCCCCGACGGCCGGGTAAAATGTTTTGAGTATTGGATCACCTACCTCGTTACCTCTGTAATAACGTACTAAAATATGAATGTGGCAGGATTTCTAATAAGAAAGTTAGTTATACTATCCCGCCCCCGACGGCCGGGTAAAATGTTTTGAGTAATGGATCATCTACCTCTATACCTCTGTAATCACGTACTAAAATACGAATGTGGCAGGATTTCTAATACGAAAGTTAGTTATACTATCCCGCCCCCGACGCCCGAGTAAAATGATTTGAGCATAGGTTGATCTAGTTCGCTACCTCTGTAATCACATACTAAAATATGAATGTGGCGGGGTTTCTAATAAGAAAGTTAGTTATACTCCCCCGCCCCCGACGGCCGGGTAAAATGATTTGAGCATTGGGTCATCTACTTCGCTACCTCTGTACTCACGTGCTAAAATATGAATGTGGCAGGGTTTCTAATAAGAAAGTTAGACTATCCCGCCCCTGACGGCCGGGTAAAATGTTTTGAGTATTGGATCGTCTACCTCGTTACCTCTGTAATCACGTATTAAAATATGAATGTGGCAGGATTTCTAATAAAAAAGTTAGTTATACTATCCCGCCCCCGACGGCCGGGTAAAATGTTTTGAGTATTGGATCGTCTACCTCGTTACCTCTTTAATGACGTAGTAAAATATGAATGTGGCAGGGTTTCTAATAAGAAAGTTAGTGATACTATCCCGCCCCCGACGGCCGGGTAAAATGTTTTGAGTATTGAATCATCTACCTCGTTACCTCTGCAACCACGTAGTAAAATATGAATGTGGCAGGATTTCTAATAAGAGAGTTAGTTATACTATCCCGCCCCCGACGGCCGGGTACAATGATTTGGGCATTGATTCATCTATTTCGCTACCTCTGTAATCACATACTAAAACATGAATATGGCAGGGTTTCTAATAAGAAAGTTATTTATACTCCCCCGCCCCCGACGGCCGGGTAAAATGATTTGAGCATTGGGTCATCTACTTCGCTACCTCTGTAATCACATACTAAGATATGAATGTGGCAGTGTTTCTAATAAGAAAGTTAGTTATACTGCCCCGCCCCCGACGGTCGGGTAAAATGATTTGAGTATTGGCATATCTACGTCGTTACTTCTGTAATCACGTACTAAAATATGAACGTGGCAGGGTTGCTAATAAGAAAGTTAGTTATACTAACCCGCCCCCGACGGTCGGGTAAAATGTTTTGAGCATTGTTTCATCTACTTTTCTACCTCAGTAATCACATATGTACTAAAATATGAATGTGAAAGGGTTTCCAAGAAGAAAATTATTGTTATTGTACCGCCCCCAATGGTGGCGAAAAAATATTTCAGCATATTGTTATCTATTTTGTAATCTTGTGAAATATATACTAAAATATAAAGGCGACGGGGTTTGTGATAAAAAAGTTAGTTCGACTATACCGCCTCCGACGGCCGGGTAAAATGATTTGAGCATAGGAATGTCTATTTCATAATCTTGTTAACTACATTCTACGATATGAAAGTGGCAGGGTTTGTAATAAAAAAGTTTGTAGGGCCATCTTGCTTTCGTGGGGCGGTATGATATCGTAGATCTTAAAAACACAGTCCCTAATTCCTTAATTGCATATCCCCTGTCAAACGAATGACAAATATTTTACAGCAAATCCGGTAGCGCATGTATTTCCGAATATTGCCAAATATTGCTAAAGTAACTAAGCTGGTGTTTTAATAACTCTACCAAAACAAAACACTATTATTATAACCACTAACACGAATAAAACATTGTTTGTTGTCTAGATCTGTTTCACTGACATTAAAACTAAATTTTACACAGTCGGATAACTTTTTCTATCGGTAAACCAGAGGCATAGGTAATACTTTGCTAAGTGACACATTTGCTGAGTGGTATTAGCGGTGTCTACTACTGCTCGAGATTACCATTTTTAAGAAGTATGCGACAATTATCAGTGACATTTGTCGTGGTTGACAATTTTAGCAAAGATTCGAGAATAGATCCCCTTCCTGGAGCCTACATTTGATAGTTCAAAAAAACTTCATATGAGTTTTTGATGTGAAAATTCCCGTACTTTCGATTGGCATAAGCAGTCCTTTTCGATAAAATTAAATTTTAAGGTGGCCATTCCCTAGAAAGAGACATCCGATAGGGAAACATTTATTATTGTTTTCCACAACTATTTTTTCTCAGTACCTATATTTAAAAAAAACTATAAGAGTACCCAAGTAGAACTATAGCAAGACTATTACTATGAATTTTCACTCAATAATTTCAGTGGTTTGCAAAATAGCTAGATTTAAAATTACAAAATAGGAAGAATAACATAATTTTTGAATTTAAATCTAGCTATTTTGCAAACCACTAAAATTATTGAGTGAAATTCATAGTAATAGTCTTTTTATGGTTCTACTTAGGTACTTTTATAATTTTTTTAAATATACGTACTAAAAAAAAAGTTATGGCCAAAAATAATAAATATTTCCCTATCGGATGTCTCTTTCTAGGGAATGGTCACCTTAAGTCATTCGCGAAAAACCGTAATATTACACCTATCTTGTTTAATATCTTTTACAGCAGCACTTTTTAGGAAGGAGACTTTTTATCATATATTACGGATACAATTTAGAAGAGAATGGAAAAAAGTCCGTCCCTATATGTAACTAACCTCATCTAAGGTTAAGGGTTTAGATTAGGAAATTTTGGATATCTGGCATATAAAGGGCAATGGCAAATTTATAAATTTTGCTTATCTTTGCTCTTAGAATTACCAGAGAGCAACTAAATCTGTAAAGATTAGTATAAGATTCCAATTTATGAGATCAAATTTTAAGTACCTATGTCAGAAGAGTCAAAATGAATTTCTGTGTATAAATATATCACAACCAGGGGTGTAATGGAGCCGGAACGCACCAGAACCCCGTTTTGGCACTGCTTTTTTCAATAAATAAAGGTAATGAGACAATGTGGTTTCTGTAGTATATTATAAAACCTAGGTCATGGGGTTGCATCACAGTTTAATTTACGACTACACCACCGAGCACAACCTACTGTGTAATTATTAGCGAAAGTATATGACTAAAAACTCTTGAATCATATATTCACTTACCTGTCTAGCTCGTCCACGATAATCTATATTGTGATTGTTTAAAACTTTTGTAGCCCTAGGATCAGGTGGCTTCCCTGCATGCCAACCTCCTATACCAGCACTATCGACCTCCCATTGGTCTGCAATTCCTTTTTCTTTCACTAAATTCTGAAAAACTGCATCTGCTATTGGTGATCGACAGATATTGCCTGGAAAATTTAATTCTTTTATTGCCAGTTAGTTTTATGCATCAACATTTAGTTACCTAAACATACAAACAAAGCTTTTTTCACCATTCTGTACCGTCTCTTACGTTTATTTATTGTATTACAGTACTAAACTTAATGATATCACTACTAAAAACTGCAAAATCATAAATTTAAGCTGTCAACAAGAGAAATTTGAGGTTAATTTGTTGCCTTGAAGTTAGATTTTAGGCATTTTTTGACGAATAACCGCCTAAAACGGCGCTACAGCTAGATGAACACACGTCATAGTATAAACTTACTTTATGAGGTTAGCCTTCCCAGAAAACATGATAGTAGTATTTTTAGATGCATTAACAATACTATTTTCATATTATGAATTAGATGTGCTAATTGTGCTATTATGCTACTATCAAAGCTATTATTTATTATTATGAATAGGTATATTATGTAAGTATTATGGAAGAGATCATCAGCGGTTAATGCTATACGTTTTTAGAAGTCAGCCTACAGAATAAAAAAAATATATAAAAGAAAACGTGTTTAGTAGAGTTTGTTTGACAAACCTGTAAGCTACATCACTGAACATGATAAATAAGTATCAAGATGATTTCTTTGTTATCAATTAATTACCTACCGTTTAGTAACTAGATACAAAAACACGATCGACATACGACCTCACTAACCGGTGTCCAGAAGCACAAAAAGGTACCGGTTAGTGAAAGTCTAGAGGCAGACCTTTTGAACCTGCAACCTGCAAGGTGTCTACTTTTAAATCATGACTAGTAAATTTCAAGCTGATTGTTTTTTTAATAATTAATTTATTTTACAAATTTAATTTCCACCACTACAACTTTTATTGTCTGCAATGCTCTAAGGCAAAGGATTAATTATGCCTTCAAATGATATACAATTGTCTCAGGCAGTGTACACTTGCTCCTATACGATAACAAATCTTCCCTACTCCCTGTTTGTAGATCTCAACGTATTAAAATATATATGTATATATTATTTACTCTAAGGGCCGGTTTATCAATGCTAGGATAAAACTGATAAAAGTTATCCTATGATTAAAATGTAGTCTTATGTTTATGCTTTAACCATAGGATAACTTTAACCTCGCTTTGATAAACCGGCCCTAAGTTATAGAAAGAACAAAGCTTGTCACATGTATTCTACTCTGGATTTGTGACTCTGGTCAGTGATCACTGATCAGTTATATCAGCTCACTTGGTGAGGTAAAAGGAAAACAACTAATATCCGTTATTTGTGATTGGTTGTCGTTCATGCGCAGCAAAAAAAATGATAAGATATATCAATAGAGAAACTATTATTCTCTGAAAATGGGATTAAAGATATAAGTAATAAAAAATTTGTATCAGGTGTAAAATACCCGCGGGTAAACTGATAAGGCTGTGTAGTTTTCTATAATTATTTTTTTTTAAGAAAATTGTACACATCTTCATTTAGACTGTGTGTTGTTTCGACTCGTAGTGATGTCACTGGCATCATCGATTGTTTTTGTTTCACAACTCACAAGTTGAAAGCAACTCTACACAGGCAACATACCCTACGAATAAGTAGCAATTGTTAAATTTTGGTGAAATAAATAATAAATATGAAGTTCCAATATAAGGAAGAGCATCCATTTGAAAAGAGGAAATCAGAGGGTGAAAAAATTAGAAGGAAATATCCTGACAGAGTACCCGTAAGTACTTCGCAATTTTGCATAACATTTAAAACAAAGAGAAATGAGCTTTAAACTAATTTATTAAAGTCAGTTCAGTTAAGTAAATTGGATGTTGCTTATATGTGGGATTTTGCTGTATTTTTAGACTTGTCAAATGGGTTTTAAGAGAATTTTCTAATAAATGACGTACTTTTATACTTTGGCAGGCGTTTGTTTTCATTTACGTCGTAAATATGGCGACTGAAGGTCACCTGATTTTGCCTTGATTCATTTAAAGAAAAATATGTAAAAATAACATTTTTGTTGACTAATGAGTTATTTTCTTAACTTCTGTTAGGTAATAGTTGAGAAAGCACCAAAAGCTCGGATTGGGGATGTTGACAAGAAGAAATATTTAGTTCCATCTGATTTGACAGTTGGGCAATTTTATTTCCTTATCAGAAAAAGAATCCACTTGAGGCCCGAGGACGCCTTATTTTTCTTCGTAAATAATGTTATCCCCCCCACATCCGCTACAATGGGATCTTTATACCAGGTAATCAATCTTTCAACTCCTTGCATAGTAAAAATTTAATGTCGCTAAAAGTGTTTTTTCTTTTTAATACACATTAAACTCCTAGCAATAGGATAACATGTATAATTGAGAAAAGTAGGTATATAGTCTCAAGACAAAGAATCTGTGAGCTATAAATTACTCTGCCTAAGTAATGTTTTGAATATTTGCTTATCCCTGCTTTATTAGAATTCTTGAACATTTAAGTACCTGTTTTTAATCTGCGACCTCTAAAATCCACAGATACTGATTTTCAGAAAATTCGGACCATAAATAATTAGAAGACTTATCCGCCATTTGGAATTTTAGAATTTCGATGGCATAAGTATAATGCTAATCACGAATGTTATCCCATACGTCATTATCTTTTAATTTCCGAATGCCGTATTATTTATCTCTAAAACGCATGTCAAATTGTATTCTCATGTCAATCATATACACATACAAAATTTCAAGTCAATATGGCATCTGGAAATGGGTGAAAATCGAGTTGCAAGATTTTATACAAAGTTACAGGTCAGACTAATAAAAGCATGTTACAAGAGCAGGTGTTAGTCACAAAGAATTCTGTGTATGAGCTATAAATAACTGCCTAATGTTGTTTTGAATATTTACTTATCTTTGCTTTGATTACTGTGGAGATATTTGTTTTTACTGTTTTTGTAGCTAGCATTAATCCTGTAATATAATTAGGTACATTTTAATCTGAAGTATGTGATTATAATTACATATTGGATCACATCTACAATTGCTATTGATTGGTGCATGAGGTTCATTTAGGGTTACTAATCTGTTCAAGGGTATAATCAAATTTCCTATAACATTTTTGGTACCGCATGGCCAGTTTATATAAAAAAATCTATTACATAGTGTGTCGCACTTTTATTTCTTTATTTATTTTAACGTCCTGGCGAAGTTTAGCTAACGCTACTCTACCACGTAACCAGGACAGCGAGATGAGATACGGTCTCCCATCCAAGTGATGGACTCGACCGGCGTGCCTTAACTTTACCAATTGAGAGCCACTGAACCCCGTACTGTATCTCACCTCACCTTGAAGTATTTAGCTTAAGTAGCGTCTAAATGTGGCGTATTATGCCTTTTTGGAGAAGAAAAGTTCACGATATCTCATTTTGCATTGGATATAAGTAATGAAAAAAGTTATTTGAAAAAGTTGCTCAAACGCCGTAATATCCGTACTTTTGGTTTTTTAGTTATTTTATGTCGATTTATTTCTAATTTGTTATTTTCACTAGTGTGTCATGGAAACAAAAGAAAAGCTCATTTGAAAGATTGTTTTTCATATCATTCATTTAAATAATAATTTTATCCAATGTAATCTTTTTCCACTTACAAAGTATGGATCTGGATACACTTTTCAATTCAAGTTTATCGAAACTCTTAAGAATGTATGAGAGCGATTAAGAAATGCTAAGAAATTAATAAAATTTTAGCAAATTGTTCTTTGTCTTCATAAATCACCCCAATAAATTTCAAATAATAATACTAAATAAATATCTGTAAAAAACAATCATAATTATAAAATTGACGATATAAATCTTATTAGACTAGTCATACAAACAGACAAAATACAATCATACATACAAAAATTCAAGCATACATCGAGTCACGCACAATAAGGCTATGTAAAGGCAGATGTAAAGATTAGAATCCAACAATTCCTCCACAGAATAAAAAACATTTATTGATAAATAGGTAAATAAGGAAGATTTAAAAGCAGTATAACTACCAAGCAACTTGGTTACGTGATTATAGTAGACATTTCTCTGATAACTTGCCGGATCTTGACCAACGGCCAATTGGGAAAATGGTAGCCTCGTTCATTACCCCTTTGTGTGTAGTGTTGATATATCATATTGATTTTTAGATTGTCATTCATTCTTCTTTATGTTTACAACTACTAAGTATCTGTAAAGACATGGTAATGTTAGTATTTTCAAGGATCTAAATATATATTTACAAGATGCTCTATGATGAGATCCTGTAAGACATCTTATTACTTTCTTTTGCATAGTAAATACTTTCATCATATGCGCTGAGTTGCCCCAGAAACAGCCCATATTGTTATGACTGATTGTACTAGTCCATAATATGCCACTTTGAGTACCTGCAGGGAAGCCGAAACACAAAGTACTTAGTCGAGAAGCAACTGTATCAGTGTGTTTTTCCCATGTCAGCTTTTTGTCTATGTTCAACGGTGGTCAACTTGTTCTATAGATTTATGGTGGAGCTTTATTAAAGGACAGAAGTCATAGCTGATGTTATTTTTGTTGAAAAATCATAGACACTTTTACTTACATTAACGAGTAGCCCATTATCTGAACACCGGCCTGCAAACTCTTCTGTTACAGCATCTGCAGCCTCCACTAACAGTGAAAGTTTATGCTTAGTGTATGTTACTGATAAATATAATAAATACCACAAAGGTGCAAGTGTTGAGCCCTGTAGGACCCCATAGGAATTAGTCTAGGCTGAGATTTTGTGGAACCTGTGTCGAAAATTTGGTGTCTGTTTTTCAAACAGTAGGCGACCCACTCACAAGCCACCCCTCTAACTCCCATTCGACATAATTTTTCTGTAACTGTATCATGACTGTGTCGAATGCCCGAGTCAAGTCAAAGGAAATGGCAACCAGGCATCGCTTCTTGTTCATATTTTCAATTATATTGCATAATTTGTGTATTGCCGTTCTTGTGGGTTTTTCTAGCTTAAATCCGTGTTGATAATTTGGTACTATGTTGTACTGTGTAACAAAATTGTTGTCTTACATAATAGCTGTGTCTATAATTTTTGCAAACTATGATTGCCACGATATATTACCGTAATGTCCTGTTTCGACCCTTTGTTTTTAAAAATTGGTATTGATCAGGATGTTTTTAATTGATCTGCATACTTTCCCATAGAGAAAGTTTGATTAATTATGTGCGATAACTGTGCGCATGTTGTCACTCACCAATTTTGGTACTCTCCCACCAATCACATCTAAACCAGGGGTGCATTTTTTGGCATTTTGCCAATAATACTTTGGATTTCGTCTTGTGTTGTAGGATATAAGAATAATGAATGAGTCTCAATAGGGGCCAACTTCAGCTCTTTGTTTGGCATAGCTGCCTTTGTATTTACAAAGTCATTAAAGTGATCTGCTAACACATGTTTATCTGTGACAATGTTATCTATATTTAGCTCGAGATCTTCTATTTATTTTATTTCTACCTTCATTTATTATTTTCGAAGATTCCCTTTCTATATTATCTGCATTTAAAATTCTTTTGTTATGCACTACTTTAGCCTTCTTCACAGTAATATTGTATATACATTAAAGATTTTTATATCTGCATTTTATTGTCTGATTGTTTGTATCTCTGGATAGTTTGCACATTTCGCATAGCATTTTATGGAATTCCTCAATTTCGTTAGTTGCCCATGGTTTCTTTTTCTTCTATTATTGATTTTTATTTTCTTTAAGAAAAAAACATTAGAATAATGGTACTAAAAGTTAGAAAAATATTGTTAAATGTTGTATTTATGCCTTCCCTAATATATACCTCATGTCAATTCTTATTGGTTAGAAGGTTTCTAAAAGTCATGAGATTAGCATCTGAATAATCAAATCGATTCGCTAAACCGTTTTTGATTTATAACTGTTTTAATTTAATATGAATTCTTACGGGAGACGTGTTATTGAGTATAACGGCTCAAAATTTATTATAGCCTTTTCCAAATTTCTTATACATGTAGTTTAAGATCTTAATAAGATAATTGCAGAGTTTAGTTACCGTTCAGGATTCTCACGAAATGAGTTATTGACAAAAAAATACCACTTTTTGTGAAGCTTACGTTAACCGATCATAAAAACGTGTCAACATGGTAAAGCAAAGTCTCGTGCTAACATCTGTCTTTCTTTGTCACCATTTTCTTGTAGGATGAGCCTTTTCTCATATCTGTTTTATTATGATTTTGCTCTTCAGCGAATAAGTTCAGCTCCCTTCAACATTTCTGCAAATTTTTCAGCTTAAAAAAACTACACAGCATGGCATATTTGATACTGTATGCGCATTCTAACCTAAATAATCTTAGCTGTTTGATATTGATGGGTTGTAACTTTGTTTTGTTGAGAAATTTTCAGGTAATGTACCATCATCGTATGAAATGCTGAAATAACTTATATACTTGCAACAAACATCATCTCGAATTACGTTACATTACCCTCTGAAATACCTGACCACACGCGATCTCTTCTGCTCGCGTTCCGTTTCATTGAGCTAGTTGGATTGTTTCATTGCTATCGTTTCAAAATAGCGTTATTTTGTTACGGTATTTTTCTGGAGCTGTTGTGCTTGTAACGATATATAAGTGAAACCGATTCTCCCATCTCTACTAAATGTACCTGTACTATGGAGCGCATGGTTCCAACGTCAGGATAATTAATGAATAGTGTTGCGATGTTGTCACCTTTTCACTATCTCAATAAAGCTTTAATACCTAATAATGAAATGACACTTAGTTATACAGTGTGTCTCATTTAAGAGCGTAACAGCATAATCATTCTTTTGTTTTTTTTGTCCGATTTGAATCGAACTGATGATAAAGGAAAGAGGTCACCAAGGTCTATTTAGACCACAATATCACTTTCCATCTTTAAATGCAAAAGGCCATCTACGATACCAAATTGTATGAAAAGAATCAAAAACTCATAGTATGCATTTTTCAATAAAAAAACTTGTTAACAAAACGTGCGAAATTATTCAAAAACCCTGAATCCGAAGTTTAGTTAAATTCTGAAAAGAAATCGGGTCTTGATGAAAAAAATTCTTTTGGGACATTTAAATAAAAATTATTTCTAAATTTATTTTTTTGAAAGAATTTACACAAATGAATAATAAATACAACCAAAAGAATTAAATATTATGTTCTATCAAACCTTCATCAGCCCTAATGCATGCCTCAATGCGCTTTCTGTTATTGTTCATAACTTTTCGGAATTTAATTTAACTTTGGATTCAGGGTTTTGAATGATTTCGGACAAATACAAAACGAAGAGTATATTGCATTCAATCGGCACATTTCTAAAACTGATAAAATTGCTCGTAGAGAAAAAATATCACTGTGTTGGTGATCGAGTTCTGAACAACTTCCAAAATGTCCGTCTGTCCGTCCGTCACATTTATTGTAAGTACGATAACATAAGAACGAAAAGTACTATTGTATTGAAATTTGGACAGTAAGTCAGTGTTAGCTAGAGGTAGAACCCTATTGTTTTAAACAATATCGTGCAATAAATAAAAAAGTTATAAAAAATGTTTTACATAAATTTTTTTTGTTTTTTAATTAAACGAAAAATGTCTAAAACTAATATTATTTACAAAAAAAACTGCGAAGAGTATTGCTATAGAATGTGCAACAAGTATATAAAAAGTATAATAAATCGGCGAAGAGTATAACAGTTCGCATGTTTTATTTAAAAATGCCTAATATGACTTTTGATTTTTTTCATACAATTTAGAATCATAGATAGCCTTGCATTTAAAGATCTAAAGTGATTTCGTGGTCTTAAAAAGACCTTGGTGACCTATTAAGATGAATTTGATTCAAATCGGACAAAAAACAAAAGAATTATTACGCTGTTACACTCTTAAGTGAGGCACACTGTATAAATCTCATTATACTTCTCTCCATTCGTTTAGTGCACATAAAAAGGCCATAAAGACCGGCCATGAAAATATCAAAGTCGGCACTACAAAGTTCTACAGGGCCGTACTCTAAATTTTTGCGTATTAGTTAGAATGAACTAAATAATGATAGAGACTTTCGGTAGAAACTTAACGACGTTTCTGGTAAATTCAATAATCTCACTCTGTTTTGCATCAAGATAGGAATATTTTATGCATTGGTGGACGTTTTGCCCGTCCTTCACGACATTGACAGATACATTCAAAGTAAGGCTCTATTTATCTGTTCCCTGGGTATGACGTATTAGTTAGGGATGATATGCATAATTATATCTCAGGAGTTAGAAATTTTAATTAAAAGAGGTGTGGTTTCGTTTATTTTTCATGCCATACACACTTTACATAGGGGTAATGATGTTCTATCCATTAAGTATTATATTTATTATTTACTAAACTATAGAAAATAAAGCAGTACAAAAGAGGGACTTTGGAAGATTCCGTGACTTCTGCTGTGGTCCCGGGACCAGATTTTTTTAGTGGAATCCCCAAACTGAAATCCTTAGTTTTTAGGGCTACTTCGTCTTATGCTAAATTTGATTTGGTTACCCGAAATAGTTAGGACTATGTCTGGTCTATTACTATTAATCGTACGATCAGCTGTTATAGATCGATCCCAATATACTTATTATTATTTTAGAGAAATAAAGTGAGCTACTCACTGTGCAAAAACTGTTACCCCTTCTTGGAAGGTGTAACTCTTACATAGTATTATTTCTATTTTTCAATATGATTTTAGTAAGAGATAAAGTAGTAGGTGTTTTGCCAATGATGTAGGAGTCGATGTATTAATCTTGACTATAGAGTTACGAGAACATCTATAATTTTTCTTTGTACTTACTTGAAGTAAAATTATCCATCACCCTGTTGTAATTAAATGTTTTAAGTTTTCTGTTTTTGTGTCAGCATTCTCAAAATTGAAGCACACACACACACACACACTATTATAAACAACGACCGATTCATTTAAGCTTTAAAACATAATGATCAGACTGCTACGTGACACGGCACCTATGGGTATGGACATAAATCAGTTTATTTATATTTCTATAAACATAACGCCGAAAAGAGCTGAGAAACATATACTACAATGTGATCTCGAGGACGGGGGGCCATCGAAGTATAATTCACATTTTCATTGTAATACATTTTTAAAACAATAGCAATATTTTCTTGGATAACATACTATCAGCTAAATTATCAACATTTAACATGGAAAAAAGCTGAAGAAGGCAATATAGAGTCGAGAAACACTTAAATAAGTTGATTGTTTAAGAAACATTTTAAACATTTATCATGAAGTGTGTTCTCATATTGAGAAATTGGGGAAAGAATGGTCTTCATAACCAGAGATTTTATTTAAAATGTGAATTTGTTTTCTAATCAAATATTTGATAGTTTATCATTCATGGGTAGAAAAGTGTGCAATACCTCAGTATGGTTCACTCCATATTTATACAACACATAAAAAACTGAAAGCTGTCGACTGACTGTTAATATAAGGGAAGATCAGAGAATGCTTTATTTTTTATACTAAATTAAATAATAAATTGTATTACTTAATAGATAAAATATTACTTTTATGTGTTTTATATATATATATAATATAAGGGAAGATCAGAGAATGCTTTATTTTTTATACTAAATTAAATAATAAATTGTATTACTTAATAGATAAAATATTACTTTTATGTAAAGTATGTTCTGGCATGATAAGATAAGTAGTAAACGGAAACACATCACTTCTAATTAAAATTTGTAACTCTTGTGGTATAGTTACGCAGATCACCCCTAACTGGAACAATATGTAGAGAACTACTACTACTACTATGAATTTATCTGTCAATGTCGCGAAGGACGGGCAATGCGTGCATCAATGCCTAAAATATTCTTATCTTGACACAAAACAGAGCAAGATTTTTTAATGTATCAGAAACATTAAATTTCTACCGAAAACACGATTTTTAAATCTCTAGTATTATTTTGTTCATTACAATATGCAAAAATTTGAGGTACAGCTCTCTAATACTCTTGTCAGCAGTAATAATTGAGAAATTTAAGAATGTGAAATAGAACCAAAACTACATCTATTTAATATACCTACCTACTTGTCTCCACTTGTCAATGTCGCGAAGGACGGGCAATGCGTGCATCAATGCCTAAAATATTCTTATCTTGACACAAAACAGAGTGAGATTTTTTAATGTATCAGAAACATTAAATTTCTACCGAAAACACGATTTTTAAATCTCTAGTATTATTTTGTTCATTACAATATGCAAAAATTTGAGGTTCTGCTCCCGAATACTCTTGTCAGCAGTAATAATTGAGAAATTTAAGAATGTGAAATAGAACCAAAACTACATCTATTTAATATACCTACTTGTCTCCACTTGTTTAGTACACATAAAAAAGGCCATAGAAACCATCAAAATATCTAATTTGGCCAACCTTGATATTTTGATGGCCGGTTTTTATCTGTACTAAACAAGTACAGACAAATATATCAAATATATGTAGTTTTGGTTCTATTTCGCATTCTCAATTTCCTACAACTGTTTATAAGATGTGTTAATTAATTAAATCTTAAGTAGGTAACAATAAGTCCAAAACACTTGTGTGTTTGTCACTTTCAATTCACGTGGCAATTCAAAACGAAAGTACAATGTATTAGATTACATCTAGTATTATCCTGCTGTTGTTGATAGGCAAATTATTGACTGGTTTTAAAGACAATTTGAGGTGGGCGGAAATATTGGATAGATTTGCTTAAAAAGATAACCTTGTATTTCGCTGGTTTCTTCTGCATTGTTAAATCGATTCAAACAATGTGCTCACAGGCTTTTAGAATAGAGTTTTTTCTAATAACCAAGGTGTTTACTAATCGGGAAAATCTGGGATTATCAGGGGATTTATTTTAGTCAGAAACACCTGGAAATAACAGGAAATTTACTAAAATAAGCAGTGTAACCTCCTGGAATTTGTACTTTCAGATAGTTATTAATATAAAGTAATGAATCTATTAGAAATGTCTCGCAGCTAAAGATTATGAACACTTCTTGATACAAATTTTATGTAGAATGTGAATGCACGAGGGCACTTTTAAAGTTATTTGTTTCTAGTAGTTCCAGAGTTGATTGTCTCTGGTAATTCGAATAGTCTGTAATAGTGGTAATTTCTGCGGCTCTGGTTCTGCATAACTAATTATGGTTTACGTGGGAAATATAATATATGAATAGATAGATTTTTTTGTACTATTTTACTATTTCTATATTTTTTATTGTTAATTCTGATAAATTTAAAAAGGGAGACTTCTTTAAAGACTAAAAAACAATCATAATCTTTGTAGAAATGATTTAGCTCATAATTATGTTCGATGACTGACGACTTTATTTCAGCTGTAATAATTTATTGACACTTTTAGATGTGACTAAGGCATTGGACTCAATTGATTTGAATTGTTTGATTGCTAAGCTACATTATTCTGGTATCAGAAATAATTACCTGCAATTGTTCCACAGTTACTTACTTGATAGAAACCAATGCACAATAGTTTTATACTTCAGAAGATATTTATTTATCAAATCTGGCCGTATAAAAGCTGGTGTGCCGCAGGGTTCCATTTTGGGACCTTTGCTATTTTCCCTTTTTATCTCGGATTTACATGTTATTGAATCTTGTGATATTTATCCGTTTGCTGATGACATTTCACTCAAAAATAGTTTTACACTTGATAATGAATAACAGGCCGTTTCTGAAATTAATGCGGTTTTAACAGTGGTCCTATGACAATACGCTACAGCTAAACGCTATAAAAGAGTCAACATGTCATTATTGGTTCATGTCAAAATATTAGTACACTTTGAAACTTCACGACGAGCATATACCAACGGCTGATCATGCGCATCTGATATATCGTAGGGCTTACTTAAGCCTGAAGCCCATTAAAGATTATTTAGATGTTGAAACAGAACAGATGTTAGTTAATAAGTTAGTTTAAAAGTGAATTAATATTTGTTTGCATTTAATAGTATTGTAACATTTTCTTTATAGGATTTTGCAAACAGCAGAAAAAATAATTATCCACGAGAACTTAAAGAAAAACTGTGTAAAAATATTAATTCATTTTAGGATTTTAATTTGCTGGCATAACCAGAATTCAGGTTATCGAAAGAATGCAAAATTTCATTAATATTTTTACACATAGTTTCTCTTTTAGTTCTCATAGATAGTTATTTTTTTCTGCTGTTTGCAAAATCCTATAAAGAATATGTTTCAAAATAATTTAATATTATCACATATGAATTATGCTGATATAATATGCAGCCCTTGCCTGTCCCTGGAAAATAAAGTACACATTTAAAAAATGCAAAATAACTGTATACACTTTATAACTGAGGTGCCACGTTATGTCCACATCACCCCGTATATACGTGAGTTGGGGTTACTTAAACAAGATGCAGCTAGATTTGTTAACTTCTGTTCTTTCCTTAATAAAATTCTAGCAGCTGGGCTGCCAGAATATCTGGCTGTTAAAATTGTTAGACGTGACCAAGTTCACGAGAGGAAGCTAAGAAATATTACTGGCAGACTCACAGTTCCCTTGCATCGTAATGCTCTATTTCAAACAAGTTTTTCATATCTTGCGGCCTATACCCAAAATAATTTACCAACTAGTTTTCAAAATCTCACAGTATATGCATTAAAGCAGAAACTCAAACAAGCTATTTCAGATAATAGGCTAAATAATATTAACAAATGTTGAAATGTTCTCTGTATTGTATTTGTTTTTTACCTTCAAATTTTTAATTCTTAGGGTTAAGTTAAAATCATTCCTAGTCCTTTTGTGTTTTTGTTTTTTTTTTACATTATGCGCAATAAAGTATTATTATTATTATTACTAATAGGGTTCTCGAAAACAAACGTTTCAGTAATAAAATGCAAGAATTTTTACTTATTGTTTCATAGAATTTGTTTATAATTTTTTGAGGTTAATACAGTCTTTCATATTTGTTCGAATGTTGGGAATTAAAAACTTGGTATTTAGATAAAATAATATCTGGAAAACGTGGAAAAGTCTGGGAATATTAAGATTAAGATTTAGTAGACACCCTGAAAAACTAGTTTAAAAAAATTGTTTTGAACCCGTCAGGCGCGGATTCTGGTGGGGGAAGGGGGGGCGAAGGGACTGTGCCCCCCCCCTGGAGCAAAGTTTAGATAAGTAAACCTGATATAAAAATTAATTTATTTTAATGCATTTATTTTATTTTTACCCATTAAATAATTGTCGCCCCTCCCTCAACAAAATGCTGGATCCGCGTCTGGTATCGGTTTAGGGTTATAGGAGAAAAAAAACACTCGATTTTCAACAATTTCTCCTACATCATTAGGCTGATTTAAACAGTTTTCTTGACCTTCTAGAGTATGATATCATCATATATTTTTTAACGAAAGGTGTTAATATGAAAGTCAAATTTTTATAAGTGTAGAAAATATGATTTTTTTTCTAGGGCTATAACAATAAAATGCGAGAATGTGCAGGGGTAAGTTCAGTAAGTGGGACATTTTTTATCTTTCAAAATAGATATCAAATACGTTAGCCCAGTCCTGACAGGTTTAAGCTAGAATTAAATAATCCTTATCTCTACCTTTTGACTCTTTTGTAGCTTTTTAGTAATAGAAAAGTATTTTTTAAAGTTATCAAAGCCACTGTGGGCGGAATATAAAACAACCTGGCTTCAAACTTAAAAGAAACTTCTATAAAAATAAATCATGTCAAAGTTCATTTTTCCCCATTTGCGAGTATTTTGAAATTGAAATTTTATAAAGCAAAAATACATGAAAACTACAAAAAGTTTAGTCAATTCATTTTCTATTTTCTGTCCAGAACATTCGAACATTTAATTTAAGGGAGTAAACTCTGAAATAGAGAAAGAGAAACTACATTTGTTTTTCAATGTAAAAACAAATGTTAAGGTTAAAATATAGTATGCGTAATTGCTAAGAGGCCAACTGTTAAGGGACAGGTGAGACGCAAGACGAGGTAAAAGGCAGAGCCGGATTACTGGTATTTTTCGCTTGATTACTATTTCAATGTAGGTATTATTTGTCAGCGGCGTCTTGTGAAATTTAGATTGGTAATATCTTGGTATTGAGCCATAGGACAAAAGGCATATCATGACTACCAAGATAAAATAAAGCAGTTTTGCGGAAAAAAATTTCCATGGAAATTTGCGAAAAAAGTTTTAAAAATGAGTTGTTTTTTTTTGTAAAAAGGCTTTTTGAATAGTTAAAAGATTCGATCTTTACTTGGTGATAATTCATGTCAACACTATATAATAATTTATCAAATAAAACACTGAACTGTTTTTTTAATTTTAACTGATGTATTGTCAACACAACAATTGTTTCGCTAAACATTAGCTTATTGATTGATTGATTGAAGTTTATTTATCTTTCGCCAATTTACATAGGATAGACAAGTCAAATACAAAATATACATATATGAACATTGAACACATATACAAAATATACAAAAATATGTCATACTAGAAAAAAGATGTAAGTTATAACAAATATACAGAATATTTAGGTATTTTGTACAGCGGTAATAAATTCTTCTATTGAATAAAATGTGTTTTGATGTAGCAATTCTTTTAACAACAATTTGGTTGCGCTATTCAGATGTGAGCACAAGACTAACATAATACATTAGTGAGACGGTCCTGACTACTGTTTGCACACTTTGGCACGCGACTTGAACAGCCCGTGACCTTATGTCTCGCTTTATAAAGTAAGAGGTGAAAGATAGACGATGTTGTCGGTGCCTTTTACCTCGTCTTGCGCTTCTTGCGCCGACCTTTTACCGGTTACGCATACTATATATGTATTTTTATATAGTAATCTTTACCCTTTAAAATATTTTTTCTTTATTATGATTCTATTTCTTCAATGTTTCAAGGAAACAGGAGTTCGTGTGTTAGCCTTTGATTCTTATTTTACGCGAGAACTGTTGTTTGTACGAAACTTTTTGTAAAGGTATTTCTTTTATAGAATTTTGTGCTCTTCAATTTTCATCTCGTAGTTTTTGTATTTTTCGTATTTCTAAAACTGATTTCTAGTCCAATCAACAAAGGCAAAAAAAGGGGGGGATTATTTGTGTAGTGGCCAATTTTTGTACAGTTGTCGGGGGGGAGTGCCCTGAACAACATACTAACAGTCCTGACCAGTGGATGGTCTGCGGGGGCTTGAGAGGTATTTTAAAGGTTCCCTTTACACGAGATACAGAGGGTGAAAAAATCACATACCGAAGGGAAGTATTGTATTCGAGAAAAAATCACCCTCCGAGATTTTTTCTGATTTTCATATTTCAAATCATGTAGATTACGAAAATATAGGATTTTCAATTTCACCAGTCTATCTGTTTGTCTGTCGGTGCATTAACTAAAAAACTGCTTGACGGAGAACAGTCGAATTTGGTAGGTAGCTGATGCTGCTTCCACCGAAGCAATGGTTAGACTTTCACTGGAAAATATACAGGATGGACTGTCTACAGGGAATAGATAATGAAAAAAAAAAATTCCACTCAGATTTAAAATTTCCACATGAATGTTAACTTATTTGTAGGAAATTCTATCTAGTTTGATATTGTATATAGACACTTTTCGCTAAAGGCGGGGTTTTCCAGTTATTCAAGAGAAAAGTGAAAGGGGGGCCTTTATACTACCCTGCAGAGTATCCACTGGTCAGGACTTTTACAGCCGGTTTTACAATCGCAAGTTAACTTTCATGTTAGTTGACTTTTACTTGCAGGTTAACTATAACTTTACCGACACATCCGTTTTTCAATATAAAGTTAAGTGATGATTTGTAAACGAGAGGTTGTGAATAAAATTTATAATGTTGGTACTGGAAAAATGGGTAATATACATAAAATGTATGAATTTTGGTCCAAAGTCACGTCACCTGTCATCAAATATAAATGTCAGAAGCAATTTATGAGTTAGTGGTCTTTTACTAAGTAGGTAGTATTTAGTCTCGATCTATTTAAAAAATCTCTTCCATCGTATTCTTTGAAAAAGTTAGGTCTATATAGGATTACCTTGGCTACTCATCACTGCCATATGCGTTTACTTCGTACATATCCATTTTTAGGCAAAATATAAAAAAAATATTTTGTGACAGTTATTTTATAGGGTATAAATTGCCAGTAAACTGCCAACTTCTAGTTTACCCACACCTTATCTGCTAGTAAAGTTAACTAATAGATAACTACCACATCGAACATAACCAGCTATTGTAAAACCCAATTTCTATAATAACCTGAAAGTTAACTCTGACTGGAAGGTAACTAGCGATTGTAAAACCGGCTGTTAGTGTGTTGTTCATTGCACCTATTGAGGAAATTGGCCTCTATTCACTCTTTTTTTTGGCTTCGTTGACTGGAGTATACTTTATAAAACACTTTTCTTCTACTAAAAACCTACCAAAACATTAAAAGTTGTACAAGTTTTTACCCGCTTTTGCAGCAATTTTTTTTCCTGGGAACAGGGCAACATTGGAAGAAATATGATGCCGACTTTTTTTTTAATTGATACTTTTTTTTTCTTGGATTAACACTTGAGATAATTGTATATGAAAAAATTTGACTAATAAACTAATGTAAGATGCATAAAACATTGTATAAAACAATTTTGGGTGGTGTGCACTTTTGGTGTTACTAGCGATTTTTGTTTCTGTTTGTATTTAGTTTGTTATAAGAGATGTTTTTAAGATATAATATTACATTGGCTGAATTTTGAACGGACTTTATGTATTTGGCCTTATAGCACTTTGTCATAACCCCCCTGTCTCTTTATCTTCTCAAGGTAAACTAATAAATATTTTGTTTGGTATTGCAACGCTTGTTCTCTTGCGTTTAGGAATTACATAATTTTTAGTTTTATTTTTCATTTTTTATTATTTGGGAATGTATTACCTATATAATTCATTTAGTTCTCAATAATGATAATTTATTACAAATTGAAAATTACCATATCAAGTGCTTGTTGAAAGATAACGCTTAATCTGAAGGTGGGTATCTAAAATAAAAAACCAAACAGAATCTGTCGATTGTCTGACTGAAAGATTGTTTAAAATTTCTTTCATTTCAAAATATTGAGATATCTCAGTTATGTCAGTTGATCCATCTATTGGTATAGTATAGATGCAATCGTTATAGTGGTTCGACAAGTGAAAGTAGGTATAATAGAAATGGAAGATATTATTCCCGCCTACTACCTCGTTTTCCATCTCACTCGTAGAGCCAGTATAACTATATCTAATAAACTATTTGACATTGAAAAGAAATTATATTTGGCTGGCAGTTGACTTTATTGTCAAGGAAGAAACCTAATGATACACACTTGGTGAAAAATATAGAGAGTAGTCACTCTTAGAAAAATTATTTCAAAAATGTCAAGAAGGTTATTGTACTTTTAGTGAAAAGTGTATATGGTGATAACCCTAAAAAAGAATGTGACGACAGTGTGTATGTATATCTACCTGCCACACATGTGGACTTTACTATGTTTATCTTCCTCTATATCCAATAAAGCAAACACCTAATATAAATATTGCCAATCTATATTATTAATGGCAATGAGTTATATCCGTGTCTGCATGGGTTATTTGTTTGTTTCCAGATATGCTAGAAACTCGAAAGTTCACACATAAATAGAAACAAACGTCAAACCCTTAAGAAAAGTATGAAAATTCAATATGGTAGCCTAAATTTTAGTCAACTTGCAATTTTTAATGAACCCTCTAGTAGCCTGCATTTTGCTAGTTAAATGTAACGTATAAGCTTATAATTTGGTATCTTTTACCTCTGAAGATGTAGTTTCCATGAACACGAAATTGCTTGAATACAACACCCGAATCGAATATGAAAATTCGAGCGTTTCGACAACTACGTTGACATCATTAGAACATAATTCAGTCCGAGTCTTAATGCTCTTTCGATGGTGCCAATGTGGTTGCTGATACCGAGGCTGATACACGCATCGAGTGTTGCGCTGTTCAAGAGTTTGGTTTGGTTTGGTGGTGTTTGTAAAAGCTACATTTTCAGAGGCAGGGTAGCTATTCTGTATCGGTGTGATGTAATGTGAGCACATGTTTTCATGGGAAAGTGGGCGGAGTTCTCTTGAAAACCAAAATAGCGTATTCTGTAACTGTGGGAGCAGTCACATCATGGCAAAAATCGGGGAACTTTCTTCTCTTGGTAAATTGTGAGGGAACAGAACCGTTCGTGCGTGAGAAAATGAAAGTATATCCTCACTTTTGGGCAAACTCATTTCATTTGGATGCTGGCGGTCTGTTATTTGTTACCTTGATTAAACGAGGAATCTTGTGTTATTTAATCTCTTCAGTGTAGCAGATATAGCTTTTATAATTGAGTTAATAAAGAATTTGCTAGGAATATTATACAAGTTAGGTTATGTACAATGAAATTATTATATCACAAATTAAATTTATTTTCGATATTGCTCTGAACATTTATCACAATCTCCAGGGAAAGCAGTGAAAATTTCCACGTTTTATTGGCATGCTTTTGTGAACTGATTTGTAAATTCAATGAAAAGATGTTTTAGGGCACCATTCATAAGTTGGAACGGATTTTTGATGTCATTACCCAATTATCCATTACACATCAGAAAGTTATTTTGCATTTACACATTTTGCTGACTTTACAGGTCTCGCATTTTGACAAGATGCATTTGCCATCATACCCAAAGAGTTTAACAAATAGAGGAGACAAGCTCCATAAGCGTAATGTATAAGCAGCGGGAGGCTGTAGGCTTCTCATCCTTCTCACACAGTTCGTCTCTCTTTGTCGCACAGTACACGAGGGGCGGAGACGATTGCAATACAATGACAGATGACGGTGTATACAGGTATTTTACGTTTAGGTACCCACATATGCTTTTACTGAAAAAAGTATAAAAGAAAATAATGAGTTGTAAGAAAGGAAAGATGTGCTAAAATGTTCAGTGGTAGATTGTAGATAGATCATTAGAACATAATTCAGTCCGAGTCTTAATGCTCTTTCGATGGTGCCAATGTGGTTGCTGATACCGAGGCTGATACACGCATCGAGTGTTGCGCTGTTCAAGAGTTTGGTTTGGTTTGGTGGTGTTTGTAAAAGCTACATTTTCAGAGGCAGGGTAGCTATTCTGTATCGGTGTGATGTAATGTGAGCACATGTTTTCATGGGAAAGTGGGCGGAGTTCTCTTGAAAACCAAAATAGCGTATTCTGTAACTGTGGGAGCAGTCACATCATGGCAAAAATCGGGGAACTTTCTTCTCTTGGTAAATTGTGAGGGAACAGAACCGTTCGTGCGTGAGAAAATGAAAGTATATCCTCACTTTTGGGCAAACTCATTTCATTTGGATGCTGGCGGTCTGTTATTTGTTACCTTGATTAAACGAGGAATCTTGTGTTATTTAATCTCTTCAGTGTAGCAGATAGGGCTTTTATAATTGAGTTAATAAAGAATTTGCTAGGAATATTATACAAGTTAGGTTATGTACAATGAAATTATTATATCACAAATTAAATTTATTTTCGATATTGCTCTGAACATTTATCACAATCTCCAGGGAAAGCAGTGAAAATTTCCACGTTTTATTGGCATGCTTTTGTGAACTGATTTGTAAATTCAATGAAAAGATGTTTTAGGGCACCATTCATAAGTTGGAACGGATTTTTGATGTCATTACCCAATTATCCATTACACATCAGAAAGTTATTTTGCATTTACACATTTTGCTGACTTTACAGGTCTCGCATTTTGACAAGATGCATTTGCCATCATACCCAAAGAGTTTAACAAATAGAGGAGACAAGCTCCATAAGCGTAATGTATAAGCAGCGGGAGGCTGTAGGCTTCTCATCCTTCTCACACAGTTCGTCTCTCTTTGTCGCACAGTACACGAGGGGCGGAGACGATTGCAATACAATGACAGATGACGGTGTATACAGGTATTTTACGTTTAGGTACCCACATATGCTTTTACTGAAAAAAGTATAAAAGAAAATAATGAGTTGTAAGAAAGGAAAGATGTGCTAAAATGTTCAGTGGTAGATTGGGATAATACTAGGTCGAATTCGGAATTGAATTTTATTAATTTCCCACTTCGAATCCATTATTTCCACATAAAGTAGCTAAAAGTCAGACATGGTTACGTGCAGTGCGGAGGCGGCAAATGACTTAGTTTTTCAGTTTTTCTACAAACTTTACAAGTATAAACCATTGTCACAAAAAAAATAATTAATTAATATGCACATTAAAGGCTATAAACAGAAGAACAATTTGAGAAAACACGTGTAATTGTAAATAAAGCAGAACGCTATTCAATATAAAGATTCAAAATTGACTTGATTTGTTTGAAATCAAAGCGCGCCGGATAAAGCTGTGTTGCTTTGTAAAACTCTACTCTAAGTGTAAAACAGAGTGGAGAGAGAGGGTACGAGGTGTGCGACAAGGACGAAGAGCCTACCGTCTCCAAGGCAACCAAATCGCGACTCCCGGCAAATCGCCAGCTTGTCTTCTCTATTTATTAAACTCTTTGATCATACCGCGCACGACCTTCGATCATGACGTTGTGGCTCCTTTATCGGTTGAAATGTGGGACCAACTACTGGCAATGCTGGAAAGATTACATCACATCCCCGCGTAGTCACTGTAGTTACAGAACAGTGTTTTGTTCCCCTGGGAAAGAATCGTTCACTGAAATTACAGAATAGCTACCCAGAGATTCGAACCCCTTCCTGGTATACTTTAGCAGTGTTCAGTTAAGACAGATAAATTTACTCGTTCTTAATCTATTGTGTATATAAATCCACTGTTAGCTACCGTTACGATGTCACTATATTTTTCACTAGGCATGCAAATAACCTAAGACTAATATATTTTTTAAATAAATAACTAAATTTCATAACAATTGGATGCGATGTGTAAACATGAAAATGATGAATTTGTTTTAGAAATCTTCGTAATAAAAGTATTTCATTGTTGTACACAAAGCATAATATGCACTACTTTACACATGTACAGAGCCTTTTTTGAATTTCCTAATCTTTAAAACAAAATCACTTGATGTACCTCGTTCAGTATAGATGTTTGATTACAGTATTATTTGTTACAGGAACACCACGAGGAAGACTTCTTTTTGTATATTGCCTATTCCGATGAAAATGTCTATGGGACAGAGGAGCTGTAAAGTAATAATTTAACATGATTCTTTTTACTTTAATGTAACAAATTACAATACACGTAAATAATGATTTTTAATAACTTATCTTTTTTTTTTAAACTAAAAACTTATGTGTAATGTTGATTTTTTAGTGATAATATGACTTCAAATTTAAAACAGGTTTTTTTTTTGTTGGGTTTCGACAAGGTGATTTATTTTTCTAGTATGTATGTGCACATATTATTAAGCGATAAGCTAAACTAGTTTATTAAAAGTTTTTAAAGATTCATCAAAAACGAAAAATAGTCCAGAATTACACTAATTAATAATGTGTTGCGATTGATAAGAATTATGACTGCGAAAGTGTTTTGTTTAACTGAAATATTTGTTACTAGAAAATAGATTGGACAACTATTTATTCTACAATTCACCGGAATTGTATGTGAAGACTGTACTACTCAAACTAGTTACGAAACATTTTATGAGATATCGATTTTTATGAATCCCAACATATGATCGGACATGATTTTTTTATCAATAGATGGTTTCACCAAATTAGCCTGTAGGCGGAGGTTTCATTTTTGATGGTATGGTTAAAAACTGATTAGGTATATGTATAAAAAGTATTCATTGTGATTTAAAGACAAAAAAGAAATAAAACTATAAAAATCCACGTTGTCTTTATTTTTGGAAATAACAATGAAGGTCATAGAGGTAAGAAGGCAGCTAAATCCCCACATCCTCTGGAGAAGTTTGAGTGTCCACTTCACCGATAAATGAGAGTGGTAGTGGTATAAAAAATTTATGGGCTCCCCCTTGAAATCTCGTAGGCACACCCTACAATCGATTTCTGACTACAGGTCTGTGACCACATATTAATATTAATTTCTTGATCTGTGTCTGTGACAAAGAAGTATCAAGCCAATTTCTTTGTTATCGATTAATTACCACTTAATACAAAAATGTGATCGCCATGCATCGTTAGTGGGAGTTTAGGCATGCGTCTCGGTTATAGAAGATACATGTGGCAGACATTTTAAACTTTTAAGCCATGAATAATAAATGTCGAGCTCTTTTTTAACAAATTTCTTTTATAAATGGAGTTTTCACCACAAAAAAAATATAACACTTTTCTGCCATGCTCTTAAGGGAAATGATTGATCGCTAGCCTACACAAATGTGTCTGGTAATAATTGCACGCTGGCTCTTGAATAGTTGTCTCCAAATATTTACTGTACATAAAACCTCAAAGCTGTGCTGCTTATACGTATAGAGGGGAGAGCGGAGCGTGTTCTTTGGTAGAAAATGGTAAAACTTAGATATATTACTTAATTATCAATAGACCATTTAGTTCTAAAGGCCTTCCCGTTTTTCCTAATGTATTCGGTTGTAAAACTTCGTAATTTATCTTTTTAGTGTTTATTTTGGCAAATTTAGACCATCTTCTTATTCGTGTAAGTACAAATAATAGTCATAACTGTATTTAATAGCCCATCCTGACGTCAGTTCGCTCGCTTTGTATTGATTGGCTATCGCCTTATTGAACACTCCTGTTTATTCACCTTTCTAACAAGTATTCACTAGACTGTTGCTAACTTCTCAAGCAATAGGACAATTTTTCGACCTCTGGATTTCTAGTAATGTAGTTCAAATGAACTATTAGTTTATGCAGCTTTTTTCGAGGAAGAATTCCCTCTAAACTACTTAAAATCGTCTATCTAACCAACAAATTTGAAAAAATAACCATTGATTGATTATTATTCATACAATTTATCAATTTTTTAAATTTTGTTATTGCTTTGCTACTGTGTTTTGGACAAATGCATACGTTAAAGGTAAGTCAAATTGTATAGATGCATAATGCAATATTTAAGTAAATAAAAAGAAATTATTTTTCTGTCTGTTGGTTAAGCAAATGTCTATGGACATTTGACATATCTTTTGTTGTAGTATCAAAATGTTTGATCAATAAGAAGTTTATATTCATTTCAAATCCTCGTTTAATAACTACTTTGTAACTGTGTAACAATGGATTCTGTAACAGATCGTACAAAGACTACAATTTCAGTGAAGGCCATTAATAAATTGAAAGTAAACTCTGATGCTGCCCAAATTTCAATCCAGGAATTTTTAAATTTTCTGAAAACAGCATACCAAGTATGTAAACACATAAAAATAATGAACAAGGTTTGCAATACTCCTTTTAGGTTCAAGAGAGCGTGGAAGGTATCTTATTGTCTGGGGGAATGACAGAAGCAGTAAACTGGCTGAAATGTAAAGAAAATGAGTTAAGTTTAAGGACGGCCAGCATATACTGTCAGACGTCTGACACTCTCGTAACCAGCTCGAATTACGAACATGGAGATGATAAGGGTGAATATACTTTTGGTTATTTACAAAGTTTTGAAAACGTGCTCTGAATAATCTACTCTAAGAAAATAAACTTGTTAACTTGTTTTTTAATAACATATAGCTTATTTAAAATATGAGATTTATTTGAATTTTTAGGTGTACATAGGAGATGTAGTGGTACTAATGCCTCTGAATCCGAAGTTCTTAAAAAGAAATTGACTGAGGTTTTGTCGGAAGGGCTATTGGATTCTGTTTTACCTTACCTAGTTCAAAATGGGACAAATTCCTCACGAAAAATGAAAGTATTAGGTGAGTTTCAAGTTGTTATTAATAAATTTGCATTTTAGTTTAATTGTTCAGTAGTTCTCATAATAACTACTACAGTACATACGTCTGTATATTTGTTACTTGTCTCAGTATGATGATCTAAGTACCTTTTAGTTTTTCCATGTTTTATTTCAGCGCTAATACTGTCCTGATTCGTATTGATAAATTCACACACCATCTCAAAGTCTACATAGGGCAGATTGTCTGAATCGGCTTTAAAGAATCCTTCTTCCCTTGCATACAGAAACGACTACAATCTTTTACGCAAAAATTGGAGAGACAAACAGTGTCACAAGGTCAAAACGAAATTAAGGTGGCTTCAGGGTGCATTAGCATTAAGCCATAAGATGTAAGCATAAGACGTATGACTTAATTTCAGAGAGGTGCATTCATAGTGTCGTAAGCGTAAGATCGGTGCATACGCAGAACACAAATCTACAAATCTACATGATAGAAGTAGTTACATTTTGTTCATTTATTCTATTTTAGTATTATTTTCATTCAATAGAAGCCTAAGCGATTATCAGCAATAGTTTTTCCATATTCAAAATTAATATGTTTTATCCTGAAATGTCAGATTTGTGGCGAAACTGTTTTGCGAATCTACCCAAAAGCGCACGCCTTTACCCGATTGTGTAAGACTTAAGCATAAGACATAAGGAAATAAAAATAAACCATATCTTATGACATACGTCTTATGTTATGTACACTATGAATGCTCCATACGGATTTGGATATGTTTATTTCTGTTATGGCATACGCTTCCACTTTTCTAGTGGTACAATTTTTTTGCCTCGGTTGCAATTTCGAGGAGCGGGGGCCGGTGATTCCTTACAACACAATTGTTTTTGTTGCGATTTGAAAAAGCTTAGGGGTGGAGAGGGAGAAGCGATTACTTACAAGCTTACAGTACAATTTTGTTATGTTCATTAAAACAAAACAAAAAAAATAAGGGTTTGCTCCAAATCGACATCCCTAACAAGTTATTCCTGGCATTAGGTCATTCCTGGCAAGTTTACTGGCAAGCATCTTCAAACTAAATATTAAAATGTAAGGTTATATTAAAGTAGTTCAAATATTTCAATGTCATCACAGTTTAACAATATACAGTTGGGTCACTTCCCCTCATATTTGTCCATGACCCCCCACTCTTGCCATCGACGCGTGGGCTACACTCAGTACGTAACAAGTTAGTTCTCGGTTACAGCGCGCGAATAGGAGAGTTCGGTACTCGATTTTAAAACTGACGCCATTCCCCTCTGTGCGCGTGGTCTTGCGCACTCGGTCTGATCTGGTCTGGTCTAGAGCATAAAAAACGAAACCAAGTCCCATTTTTTCTACATAGACTAGATAGGGAGTGAGTATACTGTATATTTCTCTACTGTGATGTCACAGAATCTATTGCGATGTTGTCAATTCTTGTAATTGATAAAAATTTAATAATTTAAAACCCAATTATTTGCCTTATTTGTAAATTATTTTGATATCAATAGAAAGTAAATGGATAAGTAATGAGAGATCATTTCGTAAGTAAAAAAATTTCATTTGCATCATAGTTTTTCATCAATTAGAACAGAAAATCAATTTTCTTAAAATACTGGAAAAACTATTGGTAGTAGAGGAAATTGAAGAACAGGTGATTTGAGCTAAAATCCCTACATTTGTGAGACTTTCCAAATTAAACTCGCTCCAGCAGCAAAAAAATTATTGCAAAAAAACCTCTGTAGAAATTAAATTGTATGAGGTCTCAAAATTAGATAGTACTGTCTTACTGGCATACTGTCAACTACTTTACTTGTTTTTAAAATTCACATGTTTTAATGTCTTTAAGATTTCATTGGTGTAATTTGCAAGAACGCAGCTTAAAAAATAAAAATGTTATGCCTTTTGTTTATTAACGAAAATTAAGCCTTTTTAAGGTAATAATTCACAGACATGCTTTGGAAAAATTGGTTGCTCTTTCTTGCAAAAAAGTTAGTTAGATTTTGAATATTACATGAATGTTTTGTGAATCAATTTTAGTTGGAAATTGTGAGCTCCCTGGAAGGTCAAAGTTGTTCATTTTTTCCCTCGGTGGGAAAAACAAATAGGATTGTGCAAAAACTATTGCACCAACAGCACCCATCTTTTGCACCCTTATAAAGCACTATAAAAAACAATTATTTAAGACAGTTTTATAAAATTTTGAAAACAAATTAAAAAGTTATTTTATAAAAAATGACTATTAAAAGTTTTTTTGCAATAACTTTTTTACTGCTGAAGCAATTTTAATTTGGAAAATCTCATACTGTAGCGATTTTAATTGCGGACAAATCACCCATTCTTCACTTTCTTCTACGACTAATAGTTATTTTCAGTATTTTAAGGAAACTGATTCTCCACTCTATCTGTTGATAGAAAACGATGATGCGAATGAAATTTTTTGACTCAAGAAATGAGAAGCCTCTCCCAAAGCCTTTCTGCAAAAACATTGTGGCTACTAATTTATCTAAAAATTCTGTATGTTTTCCCTTCATTGGCCTGGCCTATAAAGCCAGTAATAAATCAGATGTAAAAGGTTTCTTATAATAAGAGGTCGGAATTACATATCTGATATGTGGTAAAACCAGGGTTGGCTTTAGGTCATTATGTCTCAGCGCATAAATATTGGTGTGCATGTATGAAACAATATCTTTCCTTGAATTTTTTTTTAGTGAATTCCACATTATCCAAAACTGATAAAGTCAATTTATTATAAACACTCAATCGAAGCAGAGAACTGGAGGTATAAGGGGACGTACTTAACACTGAATTAACATGCACAAGTATTTTTCTCTCGATGTTTCATATTTTGTCTCGATATTTATACACGTGCTTCATTAGGAATTGATTTAAGTTTGCCTCATTTTTGAGATCATGCTTAAATAGGGATCAGTTGTAAGAGTGAAAATAGTGTCACGAGATCAATTTATTTCGCATGGTTTCCATAAACACAATGTTAAATGTCAAAAACTGCGAACTTTGAGCGAATGAATCTTGGAAATGGTACGGTAAATGGAGTTCATATTTTACCTAATGTTTATTCATATGTGAATTAAATTTGCTGACAGTTTCGTGATTTTTTTAAATAAGGTAAATTGCGATATAACTACCTTAAAGTGAGAATATTAAAATTCTAGTTGGACAAAGTATATAGGTCTTTTCAGAATGGTTTTCATAATTATTTTCTGATGGACAAATACATTATCTCTGTTAATTTTATAAGTTCCACTCCAAGAGCATATACAAGGTACAATTAGATGCGACTCTGCAGCATATATCCTGATGCAAAGTTTATTACAACCACAGTGTTGTAAGTTGTAATAAATGTTCAAATTTGAATTCATTTTCATCAGCATATAAGCAAAAATACTTGTAACATCAGTAACAGTATTTATAATCAGATATACATAAATTATAAAAACTACCAGGCTAAGAACTGTTCCTTGTGGTATGCCATACATATTTTAAAGTCATTCAAACTATGAGGTTAACATAGAAGATAAATTGTAATTTTTGGGAAAATTAATCGATAAAATTGCAATTGATGTTATAATAATCAGGTAGAACATTTTACTTTATTTATTATAGATAAACCAACTAGTAATGTTTCTATACATGCCTCTAATGAGAGACTCATCGGAAGAAGAAGATCGAGTGATGTTTCAATAAAGCCTTTCAAAACAGAGTAAGTATAAAAACTTTTGCTTCTCATATATGGCGATATACATGGCGTTTCAAAAGTAACTGTGCATATTTCACTTGAATATTCCAGCGATCAAAATATGAAGAAGCTAAATATGCCTTATAGACCAAGATCCCAGAGCCACCAGACCTACGTCATTTTAGCAAAGCTAATATTTTGGCAATAAATACCGTGATATGTGGTTAAGAACGTATGTATATTTGCTAGCTTGAAAGCAGGGCCCTTTTACAGATAATATGTACAAAAGGTACAAGAAAACCTTACTAACCAACGTTAAAGTATTATAGCTGGTTTTCATATATGATTAACACAATACCAACATTCGTTATTGCTAGACACTTTCCTTGGGCCCTAACTTCCGCCAGATGCTTTAAAGCTTGAAAAAAACGCAACCTAACCTAACATAATAAATTTTTTGTTTTGTTTTGTTTTTTCATAGTTGGTAGTAGAGAAGGTTCCACAGTTATGTTATCTAATTAATAGGATACAGGGCTAAACGTTGATTTATCACATGGGGCATCCTCTATGACTAATTACAAAATAACCGGCAGATTATTTCTCACCCTTAACATTTTTTTCCAAAGGGCCTCGCACAATTCTTAGGGAAAATGGCTCCGAGCTAAATCGGCTGAAATCGCAGTATATTGTAGATAATTCCTTCCTGATCAAGTTTTCATATGGGTATAACATCAGAAAAAGAACAATATTCCAAATATCGGGGGGTGCAAAGGAGATGCTCGTTTCTTATGGAAAGTGGCTCCCACCCCGGTGAAATTAGCTGGAATCGATATATGTTATTCCTCTCGACCTCCTGATAAAAAGTTCTCATGGGCACAATTCGGAAAATGGACAGATTTCCAGATGTCGGGGGTTGCAACTTCGACTTTGCACCCCTGATATCTGGAGAACTGTGCATTCTTCGACCTTGTGCCCATGAGAACTTTTTATCAGTAGCTCGAGAGGAATAACATATTGATTCCAGCGAATTTCACCGGGGCGGGAACCACTTCCCATAAGAAATGAACATCCCCTTTGCACCTCCGATATCTGTCCATTTTCCACATCGTGTCCATGAGAATTTTTGATCAGGAAGAAATTATCTACAATATACTGCGATTTCAGGCGATTTAGCTGGGAGCCATTTCCCATAAGAATGGACTTGTTACCGATAATTCCTTTTTCGTAATTTTTTTATGGTATTCAATAGTATTCAATCATCTTGATAAGCTGTTGAAATTTCAGCTTCATAAGTATATCCAATCCTTAGATATTTAATGTTAAAGATTGGGTTTCAGTAGAAAGCGCTTCGCCGACTCATGACGTCATTTTCCATGAACACTATAGGGTGAAAGTGTTTGAGTTTGCTATAGTAGTCAATAGTCCATTATAATCCATCAAACTTTAATATCCTGACATGAGTTAATCTGACGTTTGAAGAAAAAAGGTGTTTGTTTCCAACAATATAATTTAACAATCAAACACCGTTTCCATACAGATACACAATAATACAAAGTGACGTCACGCGAAGCTCTGCCCCGTTTTCGAGCGATCCAACTTTGCTAATTTATTTAAAGGCTTAAACGTTCGAATAAAAACCTCAAAATTTGAAAATTGGCTTAAAAATTGTTCTACTTTCAATTCCTAAAATAATTTTTTTAAAAATGCTGAACGGGCCCATTGTGTGGGGTCCTTTGATACCCTTCTTAAATGGTTTTCATGTTTTGAAACATATTCTTTATAGGATTATTAATGAAATCTTTGCAAAGATTAATATTTTTACACATAGTTTTTCTTTTAGTTATAATTTATTATTTTTTCTGCTGTTTGCAAAATCCTATAAAGAATATGTTTCAATACAATTATAAGCAAACAAATAATAATTCATTTTTAAACATGCATAGGTTTTCATGTGATTGTGGAAAATATAATAAATTAATTTTGACTTTTTCTAGCCATATTCTACTAAAATATTTGGCTCAATCATAATTGAAATTTGGAATATACAGCATGTATATAAATGATGATCAGTTATTAATTGCGAAACTTGCCAATTTCTTTTCTCCTTTTTCAATATCATAATAAATTCGTATGATTTCTAGGGAAAGCTATAAAAGTAGTTTTTCTTTTGCATTAGGTCAAGATTTTTAACATGTTTTTTTTTTTAGTTCGGAAGTGGAAATACATGTTTGCGATGAAATAAAAAATATGAAAAAAACATTCATTTGCAACCAGGTGCTATTGGTGGAAAAGATGGGATATTTTGCAGAAGTAACACAAGGTATAATAATATTAATAATGCTTTATTTATCCAAGAGATCATACAATGATATAGGATATGTTAAATACATTTCCAGAAAAAGATAAACATATTAATACCTTAAAAATTGATTTATCGAGTATAATGCATTTTTTAACAGAAACTTTTTCAATTCTGACAAAAACTTATTTATAGTTTTAATTTCAATGGCCAACTTATTGTAAAGTGTACATCCCATGTAAAATGGTTTTCATTAATATAATTCAAGTCTGTGTATATCGTGTTGCAAATTGGATCCATGCCGTATAGGATAATTGTGATAGTACGGCAGCCCGCGACCAAATCAACTGTTATCACGTAATGCTAATTTCGATCAAGTTTATTACAATACAAAACCTCTGAAAGAAACTCCCATAACATTGCAGTATCCAGGAAAACGATTTTCTGTCCGTTAAAAAAAAAGACATTCTTTTTATCCCCTAATGTCCGTTCTCGATGAATTCTTCTTTAGATGTCGAATAAAACAAGAATCAACACAGAACAGAAATTTTATATGTTGCATGATTTCAATAATAAAAATCAAAATTGTATAAGAAAATGGTATAAAAAAGTTTCTCCATAATGGCTGAAACCTTTTTTAAATTATAAATATGGTTCAAATAATCGGAAAAAAAGTGAACGGACATTTCCTATGCTGTACAGCTGCACGAAATGCAGTGCGCTCGCATGTTGACGTGGTGGCGCGCATACTTTTTTTCAGTTTTCTAACACGAGTAGAACCCAAAGAAATGATAAAAGCTTCCCTATCAACAGTTCCCTCCACCAACCAACAGCACCCCTATCGGCAAAAAAGTCTCCTAAAAGGAGATTTTTATAAATATCAAAGCAAGCATCGGTTTCTTTTCAGTTGAAAAAATAATTCTGTGATGTATACATACTAACATCAAAAAATCAGTATGTACTTCGACATTAATGAAATTCTCGTTTCAGTGCTGCTTTTTTACCCATAGGGAGCGAAGTTTTATGCAGCTGCATCAACATAAGACACTTTGCGCTTTTGTTATTGAATTGCGACAGAAAATGATTTCTTTTAACATATCAAGTTGAAAATTGTCCGTTCACATTTTTCATACATATGTTTTTTGATATAAAACATAATTTTGATTAGAGAATGGACATTAGGGAGTATCAAAATTAGCCTAAAAAAAGACGCAGAATTGAAATGCAAGTACTATGATATGCAACGATTAAGACGTCCGTTTTAATTTTTTTGTCGTAGAAAAACTTCAGAAATAGACAAGAATTGTTGGAACGGACATTTGGCGATGTCACGAATTTCCACCTGTTCACAATTTTCAGTATTTAACCCTTTATATCTTCTTGCAGCACTCAAAATTTAAGTTTTCATTTTTTTCTCGAACTATGCATAATAATAATAATAATAATAATAATTTATTGGTGTCAAAATACATAATACAATGCTTACACACGTCAAAACATTGGACAATATAGTATATGTAAAACATATTAAAAATGGATAAGTCACAAAATTACATAAGACAAAGAGTGACACACAAGATTAAAAGTCGTATAAAATTATATAAACCAATTAAGAAATTAAGTAAGGGTAATAATATGAGGTCGTGAATATACAGTGCCTGTTAAATTAAATCTGAGAAATCATTCTCAATAAATTCTTCAAACCTATAGAAGGCCTTAGTTTTTAGATAACCTTTCATTTTATTTTTAAATTGCAAGAAGTTCAAGTTTTTTACTGAATGAGGAAGAGCATTATAAAATTTGGCAGAATAATAACCTGTTCCATTTCTAGATCTCGTAAGACGAAGAAAATTGACATTCATTTTATCGCTATTCCTTGTGGTATATTTATGAACACCAAGAAACAGTAAACGGGCATTAGGCGATTACTCAGATGACATGTTATTTTTTACATGTGGAAGCATACATTTCAACCCTTTCGCAATGCTAAAAATTTTCGTCGCTCTGAACTTTTTTATCCTTGTTCAAAGAATTGAGCATCGGCACGGAAATTTTTGGTTACGGGCTGCCGTACTATGATTAGCATTTAAGGAATTGAAGGTGGATAAGTTTTTTTTTTACAAATTTTAAAATTTCATATACTTTCAGACAGGGTAATGTAAAAATATTATGTTTGATAAATGTCTGCTTGCAGGATTCTCTTAAATTAAACATATTACGAATAACTCTTTTTGCAACAAGAACACACGGTTTGATGATGGTGAGTTTCCCCAAAAAATAATACCATAACGCAGTCTGGACTCTAAATTAGAAAAATAAAATATCTTCGCAGTCTTTAAATTGGTTATGTGACGTAATCATTTTAGCGCAAAACACTGACTTGAACATTTACTGCAATTATAGGAGACATGTGGCTTCCAATCCAGTGATAAATCAATATCCAGACCTAATAATTTAAAAGTTGACACTTGTTCAATGGATTTACCATTAAGCTATAGAAGCAAACTCGATATGTAATGAGCTCTAACAGAATTAAACTGTAACGATGTTTTTTCTTGGTTCATTACCAATTTTTTTATTGTGAAATAATTATTTATGTTAAGTAGGGTAGAATTTAACTTACCACTCAGTTCTTGTATATTTTTGGTACCTCCGGCAACAGTAATATCATCAGCAAAGGAGCAATAAAATTCATTTACATAATCATCCAAATCGTTAATGTAAAGGAGAAAGGGTAGCGGTCCCAAAACACTACTTTGGGGTACACCAATATCTATTGTTTTAGTTTCTGACCTCGAACCTAAGAAAACGACATATTGATGATGTCTGTTGGTTAAATAAGATTTTAATAACATTTTAGATTGCCCTAGTATACCATATTTTTCAATCTAAGAGAATGCCGTGATTAACACAATCAAATGCCTTTGAAAGATCAATAAACAATACCATAACCTCATGACCTCTGTCAAGATTGAACTATTGTCCAGAAAACTTACTAAAGCTGATATAGTTGATCTATTATCTCTAAAGCCATGCTGATTTGTTGAGAGGACTGAGTTAGTGTTTAAAAATTTAGAAATTCTTATTGCGAATATTGCGATTAGTTTTTCGATTACTTTTGAAAAAACGGATAAAATTGCTATTGGTCTGTAATTACAGAGCTGTGTACACCTTTTTTTAAACGATAGAATTACTTTGGATAATTTTAGAAGATCTGGAAAAATTCCACCTGAAAAACATTGATTTATGATATCGGTTAATGTTGTAGCCAATTCTCTGGAACGTTTTTTAACAATTTTAACTGGAAAATAATCAGAACCGGAAGAATTAGAATTTTTTAAACTGTTGATTATATTTATAACCTCGGATGTATTAGTGGGTTTTCAGTAAAGTGAATTTTTAATAATGCGCATGTCGGTTCTATTCCTATGATTAAGTATGTTATTGTCTGGTATTGCTAATGATTTAGTTATATTTAAAAAATATGAATTGAATTTGTTGGCGATAACTATTCTATCTGTATTTAGTTCATTATTTATTGATATATCAGGACTATTCTTATTTTTTCCCTTTTTCAATAATTGATTAATTATATTCCAAACAGCCTTCGATTTGTCCGAGGAGTTTATTATGATATTGTCAAAGTACATTTTTTCTCTTGACATAGAACTCGTCTGTAAATTACTTTATATGATTTATAATATTGTACCCTGATCAAACTAATTTTTTGCATATTGAACAGTTCTTTTAAATGGACTGATGACACTTTAATTCCAGTGGTTATCCAATTTTTATTTTTTTTTGTCGTCAACATTTTTAGTAATAATCTTAAATGATGTGTTATAATAACCGTGCAATGTATGATTAACTTCATGATATTCTGTTTGTGCGCTAAAAACACTGTGCCATGACTCACTACTTATATAGTTTTTAAATTTTAATTGCGAAAACGATCTAAATGTGTGACTGTTTTATTTTTCTCTTTATTCACCTGAATAGAAATTTTTTGACCATATTGACAATATAATCTGGTGCCGTTATACTATTGTTTTGAATATGCGTCGGTTGATCGAAAACAGGGTACACACAGTAGGACTTTAAAAGGTCTAGAAGCTGACTGACACCGACTGTGTTTTTGCATAAAAAATGTATGTTAAAATCACCTATTACATAGCTAGGCTGGTTTTTATTGAACACAATATTCAAGGATTCCTCAAATTTTAACATAAATTCTTTTAAATCATAGTTAAGAGCTCTGTAAATGTACATAATACAATAAACACTTCCACGTAGAGTAATTTTGACTGCAGCACACTAGAAAATTTTTTTTACACTCACATTCACTATAGTCTGTTTTTAAACCAGGAGGAGCGTTTTAAATTTAACGCGCTAAATCATACATCTGTGATTGGATACGCCCTCGCCAGTTTTACACAAGGCAATAGTCGAAAATTTTGACATATTGTAAAAATTTTAATTTCATGTTGTAAACTATTTGGTTATAATTTCTATTTTATCGTTTGCACATTCTATATCAGTTTTTAATCCATTTTGTATAAATCTGAAGGTAAAAGTGGTTAACTACTTAGTGCCTTTATATTGCGTAAATGATATAGATGCTGTATAAAATTCCTAGAGGTCAATGCATTATATAATATAATAAAATATACACAAAAACACTGTAGTCGTGTATTGTTGGTTGCCCAAAACGCCAAAAAGGTTTTAGCGTATTTTCTGGTTACTTTTTATGGTGTGAATGAAATTTCCATGTTTACTCCTCCTGGTTAAAAAACAGACTATAGATCAGAGATTTCCATTGCGTCCAAGGGGTTTTTAACCAGTATTAACCACCATGTATGAATGAGTTTCTAGAAAAATAGCTTAATCTATTGTATCCAGGAAATTTTATGTACTCAGTTTTCCAGGTTGAATCCAGGTTTCAGTGAAACATAAGATATCAATATTTTCTTGAGATAGGAGTAATTCAACTTCCTTAATTTTATTTCTAATACACTGTAAATTGTGATGGACAATACATAGTACGTTGCTTAGTTTTAGTTGCTATTCTTCTATAATAATCATTGTTTGGTATACTCAGAAATGAAGAATTGTATAAAGCTGAAAAAGACGTCCTACGAGAAGTCATTAAAAAAATCTTTTGGTTTTTCACTTTGCCAGGTCAACGACTGGAAGATATGGATATTTCGGTGCATTGCGACATTGGCATTTTTGAATGGTTGATGCTATGGGTGAAGAAGGAATCTCTACTGGACGAAGACTGGCCCGAATTAGACCCCCAGTGCGTTATTCCGATATTAGTCTCGGCAGCTTTCCTGCAGATGGAGCCACTTCAGAGTGATTGCCTCTTTTTCTGCCATAAGCATATGAACGACATATTAAGGACTAACACTAATTTGGCATGCTTAAATGATTCAGTTCTGACAAGGTAATATTTTTATAAATTATGAATTGCAACTATGGCTGCAACGTTGGAAAATAAGACCTATAATTTTGACAATTATTGAATACCGTGATTTATATATTTTTTGCTTTATTAGTTTCAGAGCTAGGCAGAGTTTATTTACCCTCGTGGGTGCAGAAAGTTTTTAAATATTTTAAATGTGTACAAAATAGTGTGCCCAAGCACATGTTCAACACGTGGCATGATTAGCCCATGATTGACTCAAAATCGTTTCCAAAGAATATTCACAAACAAAAACGTTCCATTTTATAAATGAGGATTAAGAGAATGTTTAATGATAGGACATTTACTCCATCATTTAGAAGTTTATGGGTAATATCTCCTTATAGGCGAATCTGCCTGTGATTTTTTCCAAAAATTTTCTATACCATTTGAGTTAGCGACGGATTCTTATAGGAAAAAATCTGCTGAACAAGATTTTCTTATAAAAAGTTTTCCTAAACTGCGAGCTTCATGGTCAACTAATTGTTTAATTTTGTCCACCCGTTCCTTTGTTATAGCCATAATCAATTTCTTAATTAACAAATTGATTACTCCGAAACTAATGAGGTCAGGATATTGTTTTTTTTCAAAAAACATGCCTTTATACCAAAGAATACACCCTATTTTTTTGGCCCGATATCTTCAATACTTTTTGATTCTTTAAACAATTGGCATAATTTGTTAATTAGCAAATAACTTTTTTTAAGAATGTTTGATCGACTTCAATCCAACTTTGAACGATAAATATTGATGCCGGGAATAACCCCCATAGAAGTCCGCAACTTTTTGCTTTTGTTTGTTTAAAGTTTAAAATAATGTTGCAAATTAACAAATGGAATATCTTGGCTCTGGGTAAGCGTATAGAAATAGGGTTTTGTGCATATGAAAGTGCTTGGAAAAAGGAAAATTTTGAGACCAGAAAGAACTTGATGGGATAACCGGAACCGGAAATAAAAGTGATATTGCGTCAGAGGCTCTAATTTGTTTATTAACAACTTTTTGGAGACGAGGTTTGGTGCAAATGAAAGCTAACAAGTTTTTCCATCAACCACACCCACTAAACATGAAAACATTACCGAAATAAAACAGTAATGTATCATCGTTACTTTGTAACATTATTCAATAGATAATTTTAACATTTATATAACAAGTATGTTATAGATTATGTCCCAGTCAGCAATGTTACAAAGTTATATTATTAAAAACAACATTAAAGCAATATCCTCTCAACATATCTACATTAATGTTTTAATGTTATATTTTAAATACTACATTATGACTACATTTTTTAAATGTAACAAAATAAACATTTTAATTTGATTACTACAATAATATTTCAGTAATATTAAAAGAAACATAATTTAATTATGAAAATTATATTTAAATAATGTTCTTTTGATGTACTGTTTGTTAACATTTATACAATTTTATAAATATTTACAGGGTGATCTGTAAATGATAGCTACAAGATTCTTTAATGATGCTTCCCCTCTATGTTCTTACTTTTGGTTTGGAGATGGCTGAATGACACTTACACAACTCTAAAATTGAACGAATAAAAAGTGGTAATATAGGCTCATATTTAAAAATCTAATTGCTCAAAATGCAAGGAATATAATATGCAACTGTACAGTATAGTTGCTATTACATTCCTTGCACTTTGTGCTGTTAGACTTTTAAATGTAATCTTATATTTTCACTTTTCATCCCTTCAATTTTAGAATTGTGTAAATGTCATTCAATCATTTCCAAACAAAAAGGGAAAAAGCAGAAGAAACGTATTATGAGAAAGAACCTTGTACCTATCATTTAAAGATCACCCTGTAAATAATTATAAAATATAAAATTGTATCATAGAATCATAAAAATTAATTTGAGAATTTACAAAACATAATCACAATTATATGTGCATGTATGACACAATAAGCTTAGCATTTCAAAACCACTTGCATTTTACAAATTGTTCACTAATTATTAATAACAAAGCACCAAATATAACTTGCATGTGTGCCTTTCAATGTTGTTTAGAATAGGTGAATTTAAAAAATAGGTTAATTACTTGACATCCAGAATTACTTAATATATTTAGTTATATTTCGAATTTTAAAATCAAATAAAGTGCGACAACTAAACAGAATTATCTAGAGGTTTTTGTATTGAAAATAAAATAAAAATATGTGTAATTATGCGTTTATACACAGTATATTACCTGTTCTGAACCAGTTTATGAATAAAACCAGCAGAAATTTATAAATGTTCTTTATTGTTCAAACCCGATTAAATTATTAGTACAGATGATATAATATTCACCACACAATATTTTTTCTGATGGAGTTTATCATAATCAATTTGGTTTGTATTATGTATTTTGAGATAATGTGCATTATATAACATACAAAAAATAAACATTGAGTTATAAATTGTGTGAAAATAACATAAAATATTTTGTATAGACATTCTTTGCTTTGAAAATCGTAGACACTCGAAATTTCGAAACATTCTTTGGTGGTATTCGGGAAGCAACTCTAAACCGCATCTGAAATTAAAATAGAGCAAATTGTTAAAATTATTGATGGTATATATGGAACATTCTAAATTCGGTGTCATGGGAAAGAGGAAGTTTAGAAACGAACGCTCGTTTAGGGGATGGGGTTCCATAAATGTTACAAGGGAGAAGGGGGGGAGGGGTTGCTTTTTGCAAACATGTTTTTTTTGGATAGTCTCTTAAATGTAAAATTTATCACAACACAACCTAAAAGTTTGACATACTTATACTTATTAACAAATTGAATATTTAAAATTTACCATTCTCGCAATCAAAAAACTTTTATTAAATTTGTTTTAGTAAATATTAATAGTCAATATAAAAACTTAAAATGATTGTTCCATGTATACATATAAAACCAAAATTTATTTTTAAACATTAAATACCCTAGTTTCACTTACCGATTCTCCATGTTATTATCTGTTTTTAGTTCTTTTGCTAGCAGAAATTCATCGAATTTTGTCGCCTTTTAACAAGTCCTTTTCAGTAGTTTCACCACTTGCATTTACTGCTTCTAAGATCCGCTGCATCGTAGCTTTAATTGCCAAGATCAAGTAAGAGTTGCTTGATCTAGATTAATTGCTTCCTAAAATAGGAATTTAAAACATTAGTTCATTAATTTCAAATATACATAAAAACACATTTTTACATTTCAATAAGTGTGAACCGTTAGCTAGGTAAGTACCAAATTATTTTTCATCTTTTCTCAATGTAATTTGTGAATGTGAGCTTGATTTTTAAGGAAACTGAACTTTCAAAAAAATGTTAAATATTACTGAAACTTAATTACAAAGTACCTAGCCCTGTGCAGCACAGAACATCTTTAGGATGAAGGCAACAGTTTTGTAGCAGAATATATGAAATTATATTTTCTTAAATCTAATATTAATAAGTGTAATGAACCTTTTTCACTGGGACTATCGGAAATTCCCACTTGTGAAAAGAAGTATCGCATTCGTTGCATTAATAAATAACTATAAAGTACGTGTACAATAAACACTTATTATTTACTTACCCTTTGTTTTCGGACATTGAACACTAACCAAAGATAATCTTTCACTAAACTATTATATAAAATCGTCTTCGCGATCAGGACTTCAACAATCAATTTGTTAATGACGAAATCAGGACAAAATATGCTTACTCTTTTGTTTTCGGGCATATTGAACACTATTAACTATTAGGTATTATAATGCTATCTTTGCTAACAAATTCGAGGCAAAATGGCGTGCGACTGACGATTCTCCTTTTCTTCTTGTTTAGCCTTCTCGGATGCGTCCGTTACGTTCGGTCTGGAATGACCAATAAATAGCATTTAGGCGTATCACGTGACTATAGATGAATGTTGGTTTAATAACATTTATAATTTTAACCTATAAATGTAACGTTAATTTAACAACAATGTTAATGACAAGTGTTTTTAATATAATTTTATAAATATTACATAATAACATTATGGAGCTGTTATAGAATAATATTGCATTATGTTACATTCCAGTAATATTATCAGAGTGTTTATGAACAATATAACATGTATGTTATATTTTAAACACATAAATAATATTGATTTCTTGTAACATAGCTGTTTTAATAAATAATGTTTTTTGGATATGTTAAGATAAAATTATAATTACATAAAAACAATATTACAAAAAAACATTGACAAAGTAACTTTAAAAAAATGTTTTTTAATATTTTAGTTATGTTTCATGTTTAGTGGGCAAGAAGTTCTACAGAAAATATTCAGTTATATGCGTTTATGACCCTTAAAGAAATCTCTCCCACAAAGTAGAAATAGTAAGATTTGACGCGCAATGGTGTGGCAGAGGAAAAAAAAAATTTGCCCACACCGTGGATCGAACAGGCCACCCCATTGCGGGTCAAATCTTACTACTTTCACGTTACAGGAGAACTTTTTTTTTAAGGGTCATAAACGCGTATAACTCTTCAGGGATTAAATCTTTTGATTACTTCTCATTTACAAATAACTAAGTGCGTGTTTTTTTCATGAGAAGTGAACTTTTTTTATTATAAGAAAAAAGTGAGAAATAAATATCTATTTTCAACCAATTGAAATTTTAAAAAATGTCTTAGCACTAGTGACTCACCCTGTATATGAACTAAAAATATCTAAAATCTCTTGCGCCCCTTAGGTGAATGAATCCAAGTCTGGCTCTGGAATTCTATTGGGCAAAGTAAAAAGCAATTGTATTATTTGATAGGTTGGCCGCAATGTATACCAATCTTGAGGTTGAGGGGATAAAAGACCGCAAAGACAAAATACAGTCCCGCCTCTTCACAAAACTAATACAGTCATTATCTGAGCCGGAGCCTGAAAGCCTAAGGGGGCATTGGGCTTCATGGGCTACAATTTTCAAGTGTGCCCAGTGTCAGCAATTTATAATGCCCGAGGTGGCGGCCAAGATTCCCTGTATACCGCCATGTATGAGACTGCAGCCTGATGGATCAGTCATAAGCTTGCACGTTAAGTAAATGGTAAATGTTGTATTTTAACATTTATATACAAGTTTGTTTTCAATTTAGAGACCAGAACTGGAGTATAAACGATTACATACTTAAACTTCACAAAACGTTGAAAACATGGAGGAGAGTCTACTGGAGATTGTGGAGTGAGGCCCACTTTCTATACTGTGTCACTTGCAAGCGATACTTCCCTTTGAATCAGATTGGTTGGTGCCGCTACCATCCTGATGCACCGCAGTTTTTTACTCTGGATGTGCAAAGAGCCCCGCTACCTATTGGAAGGTTTCCATGTTGTGGGGAGAGGGCCTATAGGTTCCAGTTGCTTGAGAATTATTCTGGGTGCCAGTTCCGACAACACGTGGTCAGTATAAGACTAAGAAATTAATAAGGTTACTTTAGAGATTTAGGAGCAAAATGTTTGATGAAGGTAGTATATTTATCATCTACAGGGCTCGGTAATTTTATCTCGGTGACGTAAAAGTCAGAGTTAGCTCTGCCAGTGTGGAAAGATTCTTATGTAAGTATGACTACACAATATATCTTATATTGTACTTTTTTAAGGGAATTCCGTAATATTCTGATACGTTAAACTTTCTTAAGTGAAAATAAAACGAATCATTGAATTTCTTACTTTAATGGTTTACTGAAAAATACACAAATAGTAGAGCAATTGACATCAGGATGTGAGTAAACTTTATAAAAATTGTCTTCAGAATAATCATGTAAAGTCCTTCTGACGCAAATTGGTACACAATTAAGATCCCTATACAGTAAATAATGAAACTAAACTAAACATGATCTGGCCAGAGCGGAAGAATTCTTACGTTAAGGTCAGGATCGAAATGTCAAACAGTGTATATGTGGTTGCCTAATAATCATTAAAATTCCGTCAAATCGACACTTGGTATTTCATAAATAACTTTTTTATAAGTAATTCAAACGAAGTTTTAAAGTGGGCAGTATTATAACAGAAGTCGGCCAAAGACAACTGACCTGTTTGTTTCTTTTTTAAGTGCACAATAAATTCGGAATAAACTTTTAAAATTGCCTAATTATCAGACGATACATTTGTAGCTATATTAGATAATCAGAGTTATTTAGGTATATTTAATTAGGTCGTTTTGATGCGTATTAGTCATTATCTCATATCTGTGTAAAAAATTGCATAAAATTGCTTTTGTACATTTTAATGTATGAAACTGATTTTTAACACAAATCGATGAGTCATCAGAATAATTGTAAAGAATATTTAGAATAAGTTCATCATGTAACTAGAAGATGGCGCCAATATCCTTATGAATGAAAAGGGATAATGATTTTGATTTATGAATGAATTGAAAAGTGACAAATTTAAATTTGTTAAATAAACTAAACAATGAAAGTATTATTAAATGGTCAACAGTTTGCAACTGTATTCAAGCACTAAAATGGCACTATATTCCAAGTATACAATATATACAATAAATTCTGTTAATTTTTGTCAAAAATTAGGTGAATAATTTTCAATGAATGTAAATAAATTAGGTTCAAACCCTGAATATGGTTCATGGCATTGGTGTTTTAATCAACTGTCCATAACTTTATCTTGTTTATGCTTCCACAGAAAAGAGTATCTTATATTTCATTGTGTGACTGCTTCACCGAGAGGAAACAACGTGTAACCTAAACCCTGAAGTTACGGGTTCAATCAGCCAGTTTTGGCAAATTTTTATTGTGTAAGAATGATTAACCCAATATACTTACTCGGATATTGGTTATGTTCTTTTCTTAGATATGTGCAAAAGTATGTTAATTTTTTTGGAAAATAGGATAATGATACACTATATCTAGAGGTCAGGCAAAGATTAGAGACCTAACAAGATAGGACAGTCTGACGGAGAAGACGAAATAAACGAAGACAGTTGTGCACTCCAATTTAAAGGGACGCGACATCCAGCGGAAGCGGTTTCGGGATTTGTCGGTTATGCATTAAACGAATTTGACCAAGCTTACTAAAAAATAGGTTTGCTCATCGAAATCGACAAGTGCTACGTCACTTATAGACCTCAATGACAGCTGCGTGTGGCTGTTTTTTCCTCATTTTATAGAAAAAAGTTTCAAAATTATTCTTTCAATATATAATTCTATCCTAACCAAATAGATACCTTACATATAAACATAAAAATACTTCGTGTGACATATATTACTAAGCAACCTGTTTTTTAGTGACCTTGGCTACTGACAGTCAGCTGTGTTCGGTCGTTCTATCAGGAGACAGTGTTGTCCAATTTTCATTATTGGCGCGAAAACTCCAATTTAAATATCGACGTCAATGGCGCTATTTCTAAAAGATACAAGGTTTTCCGCTGGCTGTCCTATCTTGTTAATTCCCTAATCTTTGCCAAAAGTCCGGAGCTTCGAGCATGCGCATTACCTTGTAAATGTGTAATAAATTCTACAAGTCGAGAAATTGTCGAAATTGAAGTATTTCGTGTTATTTTGTGAAAACAAGGCGGGGGACACCCCCGTTGCCCCGTTATTATTATAACAATTAGATATCAGAATAAAAACCTACTAATCTAACCTAAAGAAATCACACGAAATAATGAAATTATTTTAAGCAGAATAAAAACCTCTAACCTAACGTAAAGAAATCATAGAAAAGAATTAGTGAAAAAATGTATTAATCATTACAAAATTAAAGAAAAAAAATCAGCGGACTTAGGAGTTTGAACCCAGGACCTTCCATGGTTTTATCTACGCGCTAGCCACTCTACTGACGTTGAACGCTAGAACAAGGAACGCTTCTCACACATACTACGTTCAAGGACATATTTACAACTGTTAGGTAGAATAAAAATTAGATGATGCACAGTTGCCAAATTTAAATACATATTGTCTTTGCCATTTGCAATAGTTAAAACTTTGATATGTTCCCATAATTTGGATAAAAGGTTCTTGCTGTTTAATTCGAAATTAATAATGTGGTTAACTATTTCATTTTAAAATTTAAACAATATCCCTATATGATATTAGTTGTACATGGCATAAATTATGCACACCTACATTTTAGAATTTACCTAACCAGATACTACCTATTTTACGACTATTTATGTAATTGGGTATTATTTATAATTATAATTTGTAACATTTATTATATCTTATACTAAAGAAATGTTTGTACATGTGGCAATGCGGACAACATTCCGACAAATATTGAAACTTGCCAATAAAATAAGATAAGATACACACTGTGCCATCTAGGATTAACCTAAGTACTAGCTTACGAGTTTTTGACATTTCAATCCTGTCCTTAACGTAAAAAGGGCTCAATTAAATTACATGAGATCACACAAAAGGAAATATTACAGACTGTACATAAAATTAATAACAAAAATAGGCCCGACAATTAATAATTTCGACATAAACTGGTTCGGCAGTTGAACACTATGTTTTTATGCCCAAAACACACGGGAGATGTCAAAATAACGGGACGGTATAGCTATGCCACTATTATCTTCTCATGGGGTACGAGAAGTCTTAATCGAACACTGCATACAATAGGAAATATTACTGGCCAAACGTCGAATAACGTCAATAATTCTGCATTATCGCAATCGGCTTCAAACAGCAACATTAGCATCACGAGAGGCATACATAATATAAAAGTCGGTTGTACTTACAGTTGATTCGACGAAAACATTGTCCTGCTGTAGCTATGGGCAATGGTACACAATAACACAGAACATATAATTTAAAATAACTACTTTACTGATTCTATTCGCAGTTATTAATCACTATTTACAGATATTTACAAATATATGGCGGCTTTTTAATTCTTACAGCCTACAGGGCCAACCGCCTCTACGCCATCTTTTCAGCGTCTCCCCTGAGTTGGCGTATGAATATCTCCATTTACTGTTGGCTAAACTTGGTCGTACAAGCTACCACTCTATGGGTCAAGCATTTGTCATGACTAGCCGATAAAATTTAAACACGTATAATGCTCAGACCAGTATCTTCTAATTTGAATTTAAATAATGAATAGAATAGTCACGCGCTTTATCGCTTTGGCACACATAATTGAGATTAACAAATTAAATTAGTGTTTCAAAACGTGAGCGTTACAATTCAAAGCTAATATGATCAGTTTATTATAGACTCACTCGAAGAGGAGGTATAGGGGGATGTAACAATGTTAGTATCATCTACCCACTATCACTACTATTAAATGTAAATTAAAATTACGCTGATTCACTATCAGTAGAGCCATATGCTTTTGTGAGGAAGTACGTCTATTAACATTTGTTTTAAGATGTCCAAGAAAGTATTTTGTTGCAACTACTACTAATAAAGATCTGTTCCATCAAATTGCAGTTCTGAAAAATCGCGAATCCATGAGTATGTACTGCAGCCTAAGAAGCACTAGACATTTTTATATACCGCCGACTATATAATTTCACTTTAGGTTTGCGAAACTGCATAACTCCGATTTCGGATGGTCTACCCTTTTCGTTTATTAAATGTTGATGTAAATGCCAAAAATTGCCACAGTGTAGGTAAAAATGAATTTTGTCAAAGCAATGTTTCACAGTTTCGGCTGCTTTGTCTAATTAAAGGATATAATAAAACAGCATTAGTAAAAAACATAAAAGTACCACCATATACTGGAATCTAATGTTACATTTTAAAATGAAATAATGTTTAACTTTGTCATGTATAATTTAACATTATATAAAAATGGTTTATTTTATTGGGAAAAATGTTTTGTGCTGCCAGCAGTTAATTGGGCTTTTATAAAGAACCATTGCCATTTCTAGGTTAAAATTTACCAAAAATACATTCTGAGATACTTGAAGCAGTGGTAGTAATAATAACAATAACATTTATTTATTTAATTACCATCAGTAGTATAGCAAAGCCACTACCACGCCATTTCCGTCAGTAGAGTAGCTATGAGAACTTAAAGATGGCGGGTGTCCATCAGGAGAGACCAAGAGTGAGGGTGGGATCTGAAGAGGTAGACAAAGAAGTATCCCAGAGGCTGCTGAAGAAGTGATCGTCAGCAATGACCAGAAGATGATAGGGTTGGTAATAAAAGTTACTAGGGAAAAAGTTACTAGATCTGGAGGTTGGTACACCTGATGGCTGCGATGAAAAAAAGATGAGTGTGATGGAAGTACTTTGTTATAGGAAAGAGAGCATGTACGTAGATCTGTTAGGACTTGTCTAATAAACGTCAGTGACTATCTGATTTATGGATGATAATCGCAAGAACGTGTCAGAAATGTAAACAAACTGATAGCATGGGTAGAGGCGGCATGTCTTTGATGATTCATATTTTTAAAATAAACAGATCCTATCTCTGACGTCAGCCTCTGTCCATTATAGCAAATAATCGTGAACATATAATAAAATACCCGCCTAATGATGGATACTATATTAGCGTAATCAAATATTTCAACATTATAAACCGACTTCATCGCAATACACTAAGGTGACCTCTACATTACGTTTAAAAACAAAATATCAAGCACAGTAAACAGAAAGCATAAAGTTCTATAATCTTACTTATCACACGGATCAGCACCTCAAGGTTACACTTCTAAGAAAAGAACATCCTCAGCTATCATAAACCTATAGTTTAAGTGAATAATAGAATAATCAAATTTATGGATACAAATTCTGGTCCACCCTGTATACAAGCAATTATAATTTTCTCATTCTCTATTCAAATATTGTTTAAGCACGTCAGACCTAAGGCTGATCATTATTAGATGAAATCGTAATCAATAATAGGTGTTTGAAAATATGATGGATTTTTCAGATTAGCACAAAAAATATATTAAATTAATCTAAGTATATATGTTAAATCATTCCAAACATAAAATATTGTCCCATTCAGAGCCTATACACATTCATCAAATGTTTACATTAAATGATATGCGAGCCCGCATTTGACCTTAAACCAAATCATATCTCACCAAATATTTATGAGTACACTAAGGTAACACATATTAGCGTGGTAAGCGAAATAGGAAATTCCTTCAATGTATACGGAGCGGTACTCAAAGAGACATTGGAAATTAAAACTTTTGAAATTGTACATGGTAAATTGGTATATGGAGAGTTTAGAGTGATAGACCTCAACAGTATTATTAAAATTTTTAAGGTGCGGTAAGATAGACTAAACAAAAGTATTAATGTTTATATTAACAGTGGGCAAGCTTTAACAAGTCCTCAACGGTATCATTGATATTTTTAAGGCACGACAATTTCAATGAAAAACTTTATGACACACACACACACACACACACACACACACACAGCTATTAATAATAAGCACATGGGCGTACCTACTAATTTTTATAGGGGGTAGGATTTGTCTTCAGATTTACGACCATCTTACATACTGAGCCATGTAAATAAAACAATAAGATATGGGTATAGTACATTTATTCAATAATTAAATATAAACATTTTTTTATCTAAATCATTTAGAACCTTAACTCTATTATAAAATAAACATTCACGAATGCAGTATGTATGAATATCACATGGATATAAATCACTTAAATGTAATAGTACATGATAAGGAGGTAATTCATAATTAGATTCACTTAAAATATTATTAGTAACATTTAAAAAATTATTATAAAAATTATCAAAATTTAAACTATGCAGTAAATTCATATGAGCCGATACAAGTTTATTAACATTAATGAGTTCTCGTACTGCAAATCCAGAGAAACGAAATGTGCAGGAACCATCAGCCACCATTAACGATTTATTATCAGTAAATTGTTTTTTTATTAGTGTATAGTTAGAAAAGTGAATTTCTTCGTCTTTTTCTAATCTCACAGCAGCATCTTCAAAGTAATTCATGATAATTTGCTGAAGGTAAGTAATGAAATCATCCCAGTCCACTCTAATGAAAGAAATATTCTCAGGTTTCATGTATACGTCAGAGGCAATCATTTGAATTTTTACGGCAGGAACATAACCTCTCGCTGCACTAAGTCCAGTAATTATTTTATAGTTGGAATTTTTTACATAGAAAACGTTTTCACAAATAAATCTTTCCTCGCTCTGTATAGCTTCTTGATATAAGTCACTAATTCGATCAATTTCTTGCCAGTAATTCCAATCATCTGAAGAAAACGTAGGGCTAGGTGCAATCGATGACATGGTAACACTTGAATATATTCAAAAATACTAAGCTCTAAAACTTTACAGCTCCCTATTTTATGGAATATTATTGGAATTATTCATCTTACACAACCGGATCGACGTTGTAGACGAATCGGTCTAGATTAATCACTGGTGCATTAGCATCCTCTTTTATAGCATTTTGTCGTGTAATTAATTTTTCCAGATTATTTTCAATAGCAGTTAGAGATGTTTTCTGTTGTGTCAAATCTGTGGTGAATTGCATCATATTATTTCGTAAGGCATTAAGCTCCATCATAAAAGCAGCTATAGCATCATCCACATATTTTTTATTAGCGGCGTCATCATTTTCAGAGGGAGATTGAACATTACACAATTTCAGTTTTTCAATGTCGATATTTCCATCCTCGGTAAAGACGAAACCACGACGTGATGACAGTAAATGGGAGCTACTAACGTCATCGCGAGCTGACGTGGACCTTCCAAACTTATCGAGACTCATGATGATAATAATGTAGAGTAACCCTATATCCATGTATTTAATAGATGACTCCAGCTTCACGTAATTCATTTATTATAGCAAGAATTTCATTATCATGGGAATCGGTATTTCCAGCACTCTTGGATGCATTCAAAAGCCTTAATCTATCAACTAGCTCGTTAACGTCATCCCAGTAAATATATTCAATAGGTTTTTCATTATAAACCATGCTGATGCCCTCTCCACTACGTGACTTTCCAACCAGCCCACCCTTAAGTAATGGTTTTATGACTTTCGTATACTTAAAAGATCGTGTTCCATTGGATTGTCTTAAGGGGTCATAATTTCTTCTGTGAACATTACTCGCTTCTAGAATATTCTTATAATCATATAAATCTTGTTCATCATATCCTTTGGGTTTCTTCATAAATAGCAGCTCGTATAAGCCTCGTCTTCCTGCATACTTTTCATTGCCAATATTTATTTCAGCATTCGGACTAATGTTTAATTCCAGGGAACCAATATAAAATTTATTCATTTCTGAATCTGGTCTAACGCCATATGTTTCATCGAAATCCCTATTTTTGTTATACAGTCCCATTATATATTGCTTAGCCAAAGGAGAATACTGCTCAAAATATTCATTTGGATCTATCTGATTAGTTGCTTCATCGAGGGTATAGTCTTCTTCTTCTTCTTCTTCATATTCTTTATCTTCATCATCATATTCTTTATCTTCATATTCTTTATCTTCTCCATATTCTTTATCTTCTTCACATTCTTTATCTTCTTCTACAGCTTCTTCTTTATGTTGTACTGGTATTTTTATCAGTGGTCTAACATTTACATTGTTTGTAGGCTTCACAGACATATTAATGGATTTTAGTTCTTTTAGTGGTTCGATAACTGGTTTAAATAATCGATTAAGGGTTTCATCCTCCTGAGCTTTTCCTAATTTTAATGCTAAATATTTCTTTCTAATAGCCCTCGATACTTTTCTAATTTTCTCTTTAAGTTCTCTGTCTTTCTCCAATACATATGGTTTTACTCTGGGTGGCTTATATATCTCGAAAGTTATTTTAGTAGACACCATTTTCAAACACGGTCTGAATAGCTTTTTAAAACAGAGTCTGTATACTGGTCTGTACGATTTTAAACAGGATCTGTATACAGGTCTGTACGATTTTAAACAGGTTTTTACAGCTTTTAAACAGGTTTGTACAGGTTTTAAACAGAATCTGTAAACAACTCTGTACGATTTTAAACAGAGTGTGTACGATTTTCACACAGGTCTGTACGATTCTAAACGAGGTCTGTACAGCTTTAAAGCACGTCTGTTGTAACTGAGAGCTTGTCTGATAATGACTGATGCGTTCAAATTACACACTTATATACTGATCAAAACCCTTCCGATAACGTCCATTATGTAAATCAAAATCTTTTACGATAACCATTACACCATACTGATCGTTCCAACATCGTCGACACAAATTCTCAAATCGTTCGAATGTCATATCTGGAGTCACGTGATCATCATACACATGGCGTAAATTCATTTTATCCTGTTTAAATAGAATTATGCAGTTACAGTTATCTCGAATATTGTGTTTAGGCGCCCGCGCATAAGTCTGACAGAGATAGAAGCTATCCACAAGCTTATGTCTGCCCATACTGAAATAAGCTCTTATTTTATCCTGCTTATCACAAGCCACATCATCAAAAATGAATATTGAATTAGTTTTAGCTTCAGATGGATCGATTATACTATCACTACTTGTATACGGAAAATAACTAACACTTTTCACACTCTTCAGCACTTCCTCCAACAATTTGTACTTAGGTTGATGCAATGTCTTGGAGTACACGTATACATTCTCAAACCATAGTCCATTAGGATCAAATAATAGACTCAGAAGCAAATTGGTTTTACCAGATCCACTGGGACCACATATTATTGTTCTTAGTGTACTAGGAAATAACTCGCCATGTTTTTCTTTTCCGGCAGAGTGATCTGTTAAGAGATCCAAGTTCTCTACAGGAAGTGTGACCTTTTGCCTTTGAACGATCATGATGTAATGCCTTGTTGATCAATGCTATACTTTATATAAACATCATTACATCATGAACAACAACAGTAGTAATCATGATGCCGCCGAGGAAGCACGTAAAGAAAGGTAGAGGAGTTGTTAATAGTCTAATTAACAAACTACCTTTCGAGTTACATTTACCAGGCTATCAATACTGTGGTCCTGGTACGAAGTTACATAAAAGACTAGCTCGTGGAGATCCTGGTATTAACGCTCTCGATAAAGCTTGTAGGGAGCACGATATTGCCTATAGTGAAAACCCAAATTTAGAAGCCAGACACAAGGCCGATTACGAACTTGAACAGCGAGCTTGGGAGCGTGTCAAATCCCAAGACGCCAAATTGGGTGAGAAAGCTGCAGCTTGGGCTATTACTAACACAATGAAGGCTAAACGAAAGATGGGTATGGGTGTTGGCTGTAGGAAGAAAGTGGGATTTAGAAAAGCCATCTTATCAAATGTTGCTAAAGTACTGAAAAAACATGCCAGTTATGATTTGAAAAAAGATAGCGCGATGATGGTAAAAGCAGCTCGAATTGCCGTTAGGAATGCAGGTGGTCGGGAGAAAATCATTACCCCCCGTATTCTACCTATACCGAAGACTGGAGGTATATTACCTCTGATACCAATTTTTGCTGGTTTGAGTGCATTAGGAGCTTTAGCTGGAGGGGCATCAGGAGTAGCCAAGGCCGTAATCGACGCTAGTAATTCTAAGAAAAAACTGGAAGAAGATGAAAGACATAATAAGACAATGGAGGCTATAGCATTGGGGAAAAAAGGATCTGGACTCTATATGAAGCCTTATAAGAAGGGGTATGGTCTATACCTGAAAAAACAGCAAAAAAACTACTATTGAAGCTACCCAATAGAGCACTCTCCGATAGGGACCTGTTGAAATACGTTAAAAAATTAAAAATTCCACATTTCAGAGGTGTCTTTATGCGTGATTCTTTACCACCATCTCCACCGAGAAAATGTGAAAGTGCTATCATTAATTTAGATACGATGACAGGTCCTGGGACTCACTGGGTAGCATATAAGAAAACTAATGGTTCCGTCTTATATTTCGATAGCTTCGGATCGTTGAAGCCACCAATAGAATTAGTTCAATACCTTGGCGCGAAATGTAAAATTAACTATAATCCTGATGCTTTTCAGACGTACAATACAGCAAATTGTGGCCGTTTATGTTTAGAATTTCTCTATAAAAATAATAGACATGTATGATGTACATTCATTATGTCTCAGATATTCACGTTAAGAGGACGAGGTTCTACGCTCTCCGTAGACTTTTATAATCCCATAAATCTCGATCCTCAGTACGATTATTCGTTGGCATTGATTGGTCTTCACACCTACAACAGTATACCTAACATTGAGGAAGGTGTAAATAATAAGTTTTATTACTGGGAACTTGGCGATAAATCTAAGGAGAAAATCATAAAAATACCTACTGGATCCTACGAAATAAGCGACATTGAATCTTATCTGCAGAAGAAACTGATACCTAGTGGGGCATCATCGCAGAGCGAACCCAGCGATTATTTTTCGTTAAAACCCAACAACAATACTCTCAAGTGTGAAATAAAAAGTAAACACGAAATTAATTTTACACCTAAAGATAGTTTAGCTACTTTACTAGGATATAGTGCTCAGGTATTAAAACCGGGTGAACTATATCAATCTGATTTACCAGTTAAAATAGTTAAAGTTATAACCATACACGTGGACTGTAATATCACGACAGGAGCGTTTTACAATAATAAACCATCACATACGATTTTTGAATTTGGTCTGAAAGTCGACCCCGGATACGCTATAGACATTGAACCTAATAATTTAATTTTTCTACCTGTGAATAATAAACAGGAGATACATAATATTACCTTGAAGATACTCGATCAGAACTCTGAGCTGGTGAATTTTCGAGGAGAAGAAATTATTGTCAGGCTAGAACTAAGAAAATTACTATGAGGTTGATATTTAACCCTAGAAACTATATAAACAACAGTTCTTATAGTCAACCTCATTCAGTATCTAATCCACATACAGGACAGTCAACTTCCAATTTAACTTCAACTAATATTTTATATTTAAAATCTTTGGGTTATCATGTTGGAAGAACTACAAATATTTCAAGATCCAAGTTACGATGAGTCCATCGTCAGAGAGGAGACCCGATCGTATTATCCGTTTGTAAAATCATTTGGAAATAACGATGAGATAGAAATTGCCATTTATCAACAGGATGCATTACTACTGATGAGTGAAGCTGCAATATCAATTGAAGGAACTTTAAGGAAAAACGCCGCTGGTACTGGTACTATTGAATTTACTAATAACGCCGGAGCATACTTATTCGATTCTATAAGTTATGAATTAAATGGAAAGGAGATCGATAAAGTACGAGATCCTGGAACGACAAGCCTGATAAAAAGTTACTTGTGCTATGATAAGGATGACCATTCTCTGAGTATCGCAGGCTGGAATTATCCTGACGGTCAGCTGGTAACATATGATCCCATAAAAACAACATTCTTTTTAAGGATACCTCTGTGGCATTTCCTTGGATTCTTTCACGATTATAAGAGAGTGGTGTTTGGTAAACAAGTTTTGAGATTAATCAGAGCCCGCAGCGATAATAATTGTTTTAAAGTTTCCAACGATGATACTACTGGTGAATTAACCATAACCAATATAGAGTTAAAGGTTAAACATGTATTTCTAAATGATGTTCTAAAACTGAATTTGATGTCTGAAATAAATAGTGAAAAACCGATCCTGATGCCGTTTAGACAGTGGGAACTTCATGAGCTGCCTACTCTAACCAATGGCACAACAAAAGAGGTTTGGTCCGTTAAAACATGCACTAATGTGGAAAGTCCCCGATACATTATCGTAGCATTTCAAACGAATAAAAAAGATCAGAAGATGTATGACGTCACCGAATTCGATAACATCGATATATCTAATGTGAAATTGTCCTTAAATTCTGAATACTATCCCTATGAAAACATGAAACTGGATTTCAACTCTAGAAAATATTCCGAGGCGTATTATATGTATACGCAGTTCTCAAAATTATTCGCTTCTAATAATAAGCCCATACTTGACTTTGCGGCTTTCAGTAGCAGAGCATTATTCGTTATAGATTGTTCCAAGAGAAATGATTCCGTAAAGTCGTCTACTGTAGATATCAAAATTGAGATTGAAAGCAGAAAATCATTCCCGCAGAATACTAAGGCCTACTGCATAATTATTCACGATCGAGTTGTGGAATATTCACCTCTAAGTGGATACATAAGAAATGTTATGTAATAAAAGGGAGTGAGTTACACTCTATTACCTCAGTAATTGAAGAGTGAAGCATGAAATTGGTTGTTGTTGATATTCAGGGATTTAATCTTCCCGAATTTTGTCCTAAGGAAATATCAATCGTCAGCCACGAGCAGAATGTACACTATTTATTAAAACCTCCAATACCCTACAGTACGTTAAGTTATGCTATAAGAAGACAGGTGAAATATTTGGAAAGGTTTCATCATGGCCTGAAATATAGTAGTGGTTTTGTAAATTATGATGAATTGAATGATATATTACTCAATCACTTACTTAATGGTACCGCTGATATGGTGTACGTAAAAGGACATCAGAAGCAACAATTTCTCGAAAGAAAATTACATGAATTGGATAAGAATTCGGCACCTCCCGTAATCAACGTAGAACATCTTAATGGCGATGAAGCTCCACCCAACTTCATAAAGGAAATATCTTCTTGTTTAAATCATTTTACTAATGTTAAGTGTATGTGTAGTTTAAGAAATAGTATAAGGCTTTATGATTGGTTGTATTTAAATTTATCTAAATAAAAACATATATATCTCTTACTGGGTGTTTTTTTTTTTCATCTCCTTCACACTATTCCCCTATATCCTGAACTCTGATGATTATTATTCAGTTATTTACTAGATGACACAGCAGTAACATGTCTCTTTCTTTGAACGATTTTAATTTATTACTAGAAGAACATTGCCAAAAGCTAGAGCAGTTGAAAAGTATTATAAACTTTTACGAAGAAAAACAGCATGTGCTTTCAAGTTTTCAATCATTAAATATCAGCAACAAAAGTGTGTTCAGTGATAGAAGGCGTTGTGGAAACATTTTACGATCAACAGCAGCACGAAGAATTATCCCCCAAAATGTCACAACGCTCTGAAAATCTGGTATTTTTACCCTGTGGACATATAGTCAGTTCTATAAACAGCTGCTATAAATTGTGCGAGTGGCGTAAAAAGGAAGAGCAGAAATGTAAAATTTGTTGAATAAATGATAAAGAAGTAAAACAGTATACGCGAACAATTATATGAATAGGCTGCATTGTTTTCCTATGAAGATGTTATCACCCAAATTCTGACTGATGAGGTAAATTAATATCCGCGGTATATTGCAATTATGTAATACCTTATTTTTGTATTATGAAAAATAAAAAAAATATATGTTCCAACTCCTTGTTTTATTATCCTAAAATATTCTCAAATGCTTTCTGCTAAAGAGTGTTACTGTATTATTTAAAAAATTACACAATAAAATGACAATTAGATTAAAAGATGATGATTCAACCTTTTTAATCATTCAATATCAGCACAGATGCATATGAATCATCTTATTTTTTAGGATCTGTTTATTTTAAAAATATGAATCATCAAAGACATGCCGCCTCTACCCATGCTATCAGTTTGTTTACATTTCTGTCACGTTCTTGCGATTATCATCCATAAATCAGATAGTCACTGACGTTTATTAGACAAGTCCTAACAGATCTACGTACATGCTCTCTTTCCTATAACAAAGTACTTCCATCACACTCATCTTTTTTTCATCGCAGCCATCAGGTGTACCAACCTCCAGATCTAGTAACTTTTTCCCTAGTAACTTTTATTACCAACCCTATCATCTTCTGGTCATTGCTGACGATCACTTCTTCAGCAGCCTCTGGGATACTTCTTTGTCTACCTCTTCAGATCCCACCCTCACTCTTGGTCTCTCCTGATGGACACCCGCCATCTTTAAGTTCTCATAGCTACTCTACTGACGGAAATGGCGTGGTAGTGGCTTTGCTATACTACTACCATCCCCCATAATACCCGTATAACCAAGCGATATAGGTTTCCGTGGACTATATAGATTAGTATATAATCTATAAAGTATTCAACTCTATAGCGTATTTATAGTACAACTAAATATTTCCTTTACAGATATATTCTCTATTTAATCTGTACAGCGACTATAAAGCATTATCTGTATATGTTTTCCCTGTATAGAATATATTATTTACATTTATAGCAGATATAAAGTATCGTTGTATTATCGATAACTCATTAATATAGGTCCTGTAAAGTTCTCTGATAAAAACATTGCTGTTATGGAAAATATATTACAACTTTATTAAGTCTATAGATATTTTATACTAAATAGGTATCGAGTCTTTACATAAATTCCAATTTTATAAAGTAAAAAAACTGATTATGATTTTGTATTGTTTGTAAAATTTTGATATTTTAAATAGGTTTAATCAGAAAAAAATAAATTTCAATTCCTACATTCATCAAAATGTAGTTTTTTTAGCTTATTAGAAAGACGTTTGTAATGTTCAGACTCCATTTGAGACATATTTTTACATACGATTAACTTTAAAATGCCTTAGTTTTACACATTTCAGATAACGAGAATATAAACGTTCAATATTAGTAAACGTTAAATGATCATTTTTAATTATTAATATGCTAAATTTTGAAAGATTGATTTTCAAAAAACTATTGCCTCCAAGATTATCTAGGGTGGCTACTTTTGCTTGGAACACCCTGTAGTTGCTGTTTAGGAATGTTCTAAATCAATAAAATTATGCCTAATTATGCCTAAATTATGAATATCTGGAAAGTAATTGTTTAGGATAGTGATACGCAGAGAAATATTAGGTAAAAGAATTGAACTGCTATAGTTAATATAAATTATATAAGGAAACAGTCCTAGAACAGTCCTTGTGGCACACCGACTGCAAGTTCCACTTGCCTAGATTTAATATCACCTATTTCTACATAGTGTTTAAAATTATCTATTAATTTATTGGGAAATAGTTTCAATTGATATTATTAAATAATCTGTACATAACCTAATCACCATTTGTTTACAATTTGTCCAAATATTGAGTAAGGTCTGGTAGTCCTTCTTTGATACCTTTCCTTTTACGTGTGTCCTGTACAACAGTGTATGGTCTGGTGGCAGGGTCAAGCGGGTCACCTGGAAGTACTTGCCAATGATCGAACACACATTGTGGGAAGGCTTGTCCACCAGTATTGGAAAGGAGGTCAGCAGTGAAACCAAACGATTCGTTTACAGGCAAGTAAGCCTTTACTACGAACATAGGTGTACCAGCCACCTGCATTTCTTCAAATACATGACCACGTCTTCTGTTCAATACACCATAAATGCCACCAACAGCGACTTATTAAGTACCATTCTAAAAGCCAATGGGGTGTTCCGAAATATTACGGAAGTTTTATATCATTGTCATAAGGTTTTATTGTAGTTTTAGAACATTGCGTAGAATAGTTTTAAACAAGACATTTAAAAACATTTTTATAGTTACGCAAGTAACTACTTGTTCACTTTCAGAGAATTTAATTGTTCTAATATCAGTTTTTATGCATATTTAAATCTAGTCCGTTGATTTGTCAAGGTCTGTACTCAAGACGTCAGAGATTCCACAGTGTTTGCGATGCTAGAGACCCTTCGACACATTATAGAAGAAGAACCTCCTCAGTTGCTGTTTCCGGAGAGATTAACTAGACTCGTAGCTAGAGGTAAGTGGACTACTTTAAAATGCACTTTTCTCATGGCGATTGGAATCTTCGAATCAACATTGACAACAGTTGTTAATTTATTCATTCCAAAAAAGATACTTTTTTTACAAATGGCAATGGATTTTAATTTTATGGCATTGATTTATATATTAAAATAATCGCATGGTTTGAAGTAGCACAACTCTTAACTCATGTGGTGCTCCAATATAATAATATGGTCATTTGTTTGGAAAAGAAAAACAACTATAAGAATGTTTAACTTAAAACCTTTTTAATAACAAAATATATAGTCATTTTTAAACATAGCCTAATTGTAAATAAGATTTCCATATAATTTATAAAATTTTAATTAAGAACATACTTAAATTGTACATAATTTGTTTATAAATGTGTATGAAAGACTGATAGTATGGCAGTCTGTTACCAAAAACCCCTATCAAAACATCGAGCTTTATCGCAGGGAAACTTTATAATAGATTATGAAATTCTAATACACTTTTTCATACGGCAAAAGTTCGAAAAACGATACGGGCGGCTGGCAAACAACTTTACTTATATCAAAAAAAATGTCGTAATATTTTTATACCGTGGCGAGGCAGTTCTCGTTAAAAATGATGAACGAGACATGAATTAATCGAGAACTGCCATTTTTCATTGGCCTAAGTTCAAATAATATCAATCAAAGTTGTATCAAATTGGAGGCTGAAATTATCAAAGCAACGAGGCAAAAACTTTATTTATTTATAGAGTGGGGTGTATAAGACCCTTTCGGCGAGCTGGCGCAAATGAAAAACAAGGTTTTGTCTGGAAACAGTTACGATTAATATGAAGTAGTGTCGAAATCCAGTCAAATTTTTCATAGCTTGACATTAAAAATTTTACAAAAAATTCAAAGTCTGTGGAAACATCTCAAAAAAGAGATAGTACCTTCGGAAGTACCAAGTACCTTCCGTCAACTTTGAGACATATCTCAAAAATGGCCGTAGCTACGAATGCGGTTTGCGCCATTCGATTTCTCGTTCAATTTTCTACAATGACAAGTTTGCTCCAGCCTCTGGGGTATTCGGTTTGGGAGGTGTGCCTCTCGAGGTGAGGCCTTTTCGCCCGAAGAGCCGGATCCTCGGATCTATATTTTGTGAACTGGGAAAAAGTTCAGTTCATATTTTTTTCGTCTTATTAATGATATTTGGCTTAGCCTGAAGAGGAGAACTGCCCCACTGCGATGACTTGATCAGCCCTCAAAATTAAGCAACTTACAAATGTAATCACTCGTAACTGAACTAACAAAAATTTCCATTCGAACTTTCTTATGGTCAAGAGACAGAAACTACTTGATAATGAGCAGAACTCCCTCGCTGCAGTGACCAGAATTTTGGCCGGTGGCTATTTGTCATTATTTCGCTGTTTGTAACTCTGCGTATCAGTAAAAAGGGGCAGTTATCAATTTTTCCTCATCATAGTTACATAGTTAGAAGACAAAAGAAACTGCCTCGCTGCAAAGACCAAGATGCCGGTTTTTCTTTACATGTTCAAAGCTCGATTTGAACCTTTCAGGACCGGTAAAACGTTCTGTCACCCTGAACTTGTCTTCTTAGCTCTCCCAGAACTGTTGAGAAACGCCGGGATACTTTGCTATAGTAACTCGAAAATCTTGGCAGCGGGCTGCCTTACTATGACATACTGTTATTAAGAGTAGGTATTTTTACCTTTTTGACTAAAGAATCTATTCAGATCTACAGCATAGAACAATGCCTAATAAGTATGGAAATATCTCGGTTTTGAACAAATGAATTAAAAAAAAAGTCATTGAAGCAGTGCATAAACCGGATATTACAATAGTTGGAACCCCACTTCTAGATGGCAGTGATCACGACCGTTAGGTAAGGTAACAAGTACCGTTCAATTTATCACTGTTATTCGGATTCTGGTGTTCGAAGTGCCAAGTAGAGGGTTAAGTAGTAAGAATTTTACAATTTATTAATAAGCAGTGATGAAGATGAAGAGTTTGGAGATTGCCCAGACGACCAAATCAACGATTGGAATGTCTAGAGTACACTCTAGATAATATATCAAATCAGAATGAAGCAAATATGCACGAAAATATAATCAATGTGCAAAATATACCATGAAACAAAGGAACGGAACATTTCAGAAGACCTTTGATGCTGCAGAAATAGTCCGGGAATATTGTGGGAATAGGGTGTGTACTATATAACAATTCACTTCAAATGATCCATTAATATGAAGTAATACATAAATATTAAAGCCTGGGCGCATTCATCTTAAGTTTATCATCAGAATAAAATAAATATTTAATAAACAAATTGACCTGAAATTCAAATATTTAAATGATTTCGAAAACGCAATCTTATTGGGTAATGATCCTGATGACGTCACCTTCTATATCACATGTTTCTGAGAGATTATTTGCCATATTTGTGAGTATAATTTGTCGTGTTTCTATAAATAGGGCTATAGTAGCCTATTATAATTATTAATTTATGATTTAGTTTTCATATTATTGCACATTATTATAATATATCTAATAATTTGGTTTATTTACGATTATTTATATTAACAACATAACCTTAAAAGAAAGCAGAATTAATTCTGTCACTTTCCGCAAATAATGGTTATAATAGTTATAGTCTATTTTCAAACCAGAGGAGAAGCGTTTTAAATTTACTACGCTAAATCATACATCTGTGATTGGATAAGCCTTCACCAGTTTTACACAAGGCAATACTGGTAAATTTTGACACTTGTAAATTTTTTTATTTCAGGCCATAAATTATTTGATTTCAATTTCTATTTTATCATTCGCACATTATATATCACTTTTTAATCCCTGTTGTATAAATCTGAAGGTAAAAGTGGCTAATTACTTGGTGCCTTTATATTGCATAAATGGTATGGATGCTGTATAAATACATATATAAGGGTCAAATAAAGGTAATGCATTATATAATGTAATAAAATACCCACAAATACAGTGCAGTTGTGTATTGTTGGTTGCCCAAAACGCAAAGGTTCTAGTGTATTTTCTGGTTACTTTTATGGTGTGAATGGGACTTCTATATTTACTCTTCCTGGTTTAAAAACAGACTATAGTTATAAATAGTACCGCTCTAGTAGTGATAGAGATGTGCCTGCGATCACCGTGACTGCTACTTATCACCCGTCAACTGAGCAATCGCTGCTACTAAGAACAGTGATTGCTGAACGATCACTATAGAGATCACTTTGATTAAAAAATTGCCATTTGCTGCCCCACAATGCTGGGTTATTTATATAGAAAATGACGTCACAGGTTTTTTTGGAATTTTTAATACGAATCTAAATTTCTTTTAAAATTATTTAAAAACATTTTTTTGCTGAAAAATTTGATATTTTTTGAGTTAAAAAAAAAGTGCACACACCCTATTGTGAGAAACTTATAAACTCGCATGTGGCACAATGCGAGAAACGTACGAACGCGCAAGACATATCTACAGCCTCAGCTAAATCCGATGTGGCAATAAAAGAGTTAAGCATAAAATGCCTTTACACAGGAAAGTGTTAAAATCATTGACAGCTTTGTAATAGTGGCCTAGTCACTATTAAATGTATTATACGCTAATATGAATTAACTATTCTTTTTAAATGATAACTTGAAAGTAGTAGTAAAGAACCTACTGTATCGCAGAAAACAAATAAAATATTTATTATTTACAATTATTTGTTGATTCTAAAGATATATTACAACTTATACTTATCTACTTCTAACAAAAATCAACTTAGGGGATATGTAGAAGCTCTTGATGATTCGTCGCACAGTGTCTGTGATGAGGACGGTCCTAGAGTTGTATTATTATGAGAAGATGCTTGGGGCGGAGCCAACGTGCGCAAATATTTTTACCAGTGACTGCATCATCTGGGGTAGAAGGATACATAATAATTGTAATCAAATTTTCGAGGTCGAGGAGCTGTGTAATGCAGTAGATTAAAACCTCGTCACACTCTGGTGTTTACGATGAAGACATTTTTTACTGAAAATAAGGTTATTTCATTTAATTCAATCAGAAACGGCGAACACAACAAGTATACTGCAACACAGACCCTGTGAGTGCGGGTTGACGGTGCCACTGGATTCGAGGTCAAATATGACGCAAATCGCTCTCATTGGTTTAGATCAATGAATGCACACAAACTCGTTTCTGCGCATCATTTTTTGCAAGCATCTTCTCATAATACTACTCTACCACATTTGACTACATATACCCGATCAATCCTTTGTCGGTACTAATGTCTCGGCAGGTACCCAACTAGCTATTCACTGGTTTTTTCAAGCACAACAACTGAGTTCTCATCCTAGCCTTACACTGCTTCAGAATATCCTCAATAACCGTCATTTCTGCTCTCTCCAATGCCGGTATGACGTCCAACGCCTCCTTGAAGTAGCTCTTCGCATTTTCCGACAAGTAACCATCGAAAAACTCTTGTAGAGCGCATATATCAGCCCGAGCTTGTTGCGCTCCTGCCCTGCTGAATTTCTGAACGCACGACATTAGCCTGTAGAGCTCTTCTGAGATTGTCTCTACGATTTTAGGCAACACGTAATCTAAGAGCTTCGGGGAAATGTTGTTAACCTCAGAGTGGACATTGATGAGGTTATTGATGCACTCTTTCGCGTGAGGGCGAATGTCTGTAGGGGGAATGTTCAAATCCCAGTCAAAACGGCCCAGGTACATCGATGGTTCTATCGTGCCTACTAGCGGGTCGCTTTTCTGTTCCAAATACTTGTCTAGTATGGTTTTCTCTAAGTTATCCAAGTTCATTTTGCCGTTGGTTATTGCGCTTTCCACGGAAGGAAAACCGCTCTCTTTAAACCGGGTAGAAACAGAATCTAATATGGTGTTCTTGGTAAAAAGACAATTGGACAAGGTTATCAGCAAGCGGTGCTCCCATGTGGGTATATTTGTCTTTGTTAAACTCATCTTATGCGAGCTTACGGGCGTGCCTATTAGCTGAGAAACCACTGGCGAGCTGTCGTCACAGTCATCGTATTCTTCACTAGACGATAAGTTGTTTAATACATTATGAAATGCTGTAAGGATGCAGTCCAGTTGCTTGTCTAGCTCCTTCTTTGCAGACGAGTTGTCCAACAGTGAGCTCTCCCTTTGCTCTGTCGATAAAGCAGACTCCTTCACTATCTGAATGACGTCTTCGATAAGCTGCAGGAACTTAAGAGGCAGTTCCGTAACTCCGGTGTACTTTCCGCTGAAGTTGATCTTCCATGTTTCCGGTAACTGTTTGACTTGTTCGGTTGTTTGTTGGAAAAGGATACTCATGCAGTGGATTCTGAGGTCTAACAACAAGGAGCTGACTATATCGAGGGCCTCGTTTGGTAAATCAAGCTTTATTAGAGTCACGTAAGTGGATCGTACTGAACGTAGTAACTCGGGTAAGAATAGCGCTATCTCATCTCTTTCCGGCATGCTGAGGGAGCCGAATTGGGATCTGTCCGACTTCTCCAGAGTGTTGGGGATGAGGCTAGCTCTTACGTATTTGCAGAAGGTCTCTATGACTGCCATGACCATATGTTTATATTCCACCTAGGTAAAGAATTAATGAAGTTAGAAAATCATAAATCTGCAGAATTTTTTTCTGTAATATGCATTTTTAACGAAACAGTAAAATATATCAATAAAATAATTTAATATACAGGGTAGAGTTAAAATACAACAAAAAAAAACCTAATTCTTTCTCACAAGGTACACAGCAAATAAGTTTCTACTTTGTCAGTGTCACCGACTGGTAAACCCGGCCCACAGAGCTACATCTGAATAGATAATATAGGCTATTGATTATGTCTTAAAAAAACAGGGCAATAAGGAACTAAGACGTTCACGGGTTTTTATTGCAGGAATCGATCAATGGGTTATGAATGAAGAAAAAACCGCGGAGTGCTATTAAATTAGAGGGTGGAAATTGAAGATAGGGGTGAAAAACCACCCCTTTTAGTTTTTTCAATATATTGCGTAAACAAAGTAAAATTTCGATATATCTCATATGAAACTTTTTGTAGAGAATCAAATTTCCCATCGGAATAGCGTTTTCTGAACATGAAAAAAAAAAGTTTTCATGACGAAATAGTCGAAACAAACTTAAAAAAAAGCGAAAATTTCGATTTTTTTTTTGCTTTTTCGCCTGTATCTTTTTTTGGGGCTTAGATAGGTATAGGCATTGCTTCAGATAAAAAAAGTAGATTAAATTTCCTTTAAAATGGTGGGCGGAACAATTTTTTTAATGTAAATTGACCGAGATATGGCCATTTCAACCTGGCTTTTTTTTGAGTTTCATCCCTCTTGTATGAATATTGTTTTTGTTCGCATTTTATTGAAAAAATTATTGTTTTACTCAATTAAAAATTTTTTTTTACGTTTATTATTTAGTAATACATGACAATTACAACAACTGTTTAGTTTAATTATCAATATTCAAACGACACTTTAAAATGTTTGTAATACATCTTCACAAACTCTCATTTAAAATATATTTCATTTCTGTTAGGGATTAGTGAAGAGCACAATTTCAGTACAGAATCGTTACCTTACTACATACCAATATTGTATACCCGTATACCTGTATTGTGATCCTTTCAAAACATCTGCTCCAAAATAAGGGGGGAAGAGTATTCGTACAGTCATAGAAATTATATTGTACAATGAAAAAGTGTTTTTTCTGGCATGGCTTGAGGACTTATCGTCAAATGCAGCAGTGGAAAGGAAATATCTTACCTCCAGCGCCAGAGATTTTGCTTAAAAAAGTTGCTTGTGGTTGCACTACAGGTTGCCATAGTAACTGTGGTTGCAGAAAAATGAATATTACGTTCAATTTTTTGTAAAGAATGCATGGGGATGATTAATTGTGACAATATACAAGAAGCCGATATTATATGCAGTTTGACAATATTATTGTTGAAATGTAGTAGCACCATTGTTCCAAACATTAATTTGTTGTAACTGTCATGTATTACTAAATAATAAACGTAAACAAAATTTTTAATTGAGTAAAACAATAATTTTTTCAATAAAATGCGAACGAAAACAATATTCGTAAAAGAGGGATGAAATGAAAAAGAATAGCCAGGTTCAAATGGCCATATCTCGGTCAATTTTCATTCAAAAAAATTGTTCCGCCCGCCATTTTAAAGGAAATTTAATCTACTTTTTTTTATCTGAAGCAATGCCTATATACCTATCTAAGCCCCCAAAAAGGATACAGGCGAAAAAGCAAAAAAAAATAAAAAAATCGAAATTTTTGCTTTTTTTTCAAGTTTGTTTCGACTGTTTCAGCATGAATTTTTTTTTTTTATATTCAGAAAATGCTATTCCGATGGGAAATTTGATTCCCTACAAAAAGTTTCATATAAGATATATCGAAATTTTGCTTTGTTTACGAGATATATTGAAAAACCAAAAGGGGTGGTTTTTCACCCCTATCATCAATTTTCACCCTCTAATTTAATAGCACTCCGCGGTTTTTTCTTCATTTATAACCCATTGAATCAATTCCTGCAATAAAAACCCGTGAACGTCTTAGTTCCTTTCTATATGACATAATCAATAGCTTAATACCTCTATTAGCTGCATTGCCAAAAATCCTCAAAAATACAACAGAACTGTAAGTTCTAATAATAAATTCTAATAATAAATAAATTTACTCGAAAAATTCATGTACATTCTTTAGGGCGTACCAAACAAATTTAAAAAATCCAAATCAATTGAATTATTACTTCGCAAAATGAAAATTTTCGAAGTTAGCCGAGCTTTATGCATGTCAAAAATAAAAGTTACATATGTCCCCTCTTGATATATCTAACTAAAATATTTAATAAACAAAATTACTTAAATTCGAAATATTAAAGGGTTTCTAAAAGGCCACCTTACTGATTGTGGTCTTACTCAATGAGCAATTTTTGTTTTGTAAAGGTACTCTGATTATCAACCATCACTAAATTATAAGAACTTTGTAAATTGTAAGATATATATTTCTCATCGAATCGAGTATTGGCGGGTTGCTAAACACAAATGCGACCAGTATGTTGCGATTGGAAACATTTTTTGTCTGTAAAGACTACTCCAAAAATCTACATCAAATACTATATATTCTACAGTAAACCATAGAGTAGAGCTTCTTTATACTTTGCTTTAAGTATTTCTGTGCTGCTGGATGACAGCGCAGCTCCGATCCTCTTACTCGCTGCCAACCAGGAAACCGATCCAGGAAAATTAGGTCCTTCACCAGCTTGAATAACTGAGAACAATGGATGTTCTCTTAATGTATTCATCAATTGCAAATCTTGTTGTTCAGTTGCTATCCTTCGTCGGCCTGATCCAGGATTTCCATTAATAGAGCAGTATAGCCCCATATGTCTTACATAACCTCAAATTTTACGTTTTTGTAAATTTTTAATGTTTTCATTTGCATTTCTTGATTGGAACCAGTGTTACATTAATAACAAACCCTCTGATATAGAACACATGGTTTTTTCATATTGTTGAATATTAAAAAGAGACCACTAATTATTGTAGGTTGGATTTCCAACCTGTAAAATCAGTAAATTTTTTTAAAATCAGCAATATTATAGCTATTATTATACGATTTATAATAATCGAGTATGTCGCCTGGCAACATCCGAGATGGTTTAAATCGCTAATAATGGAGTTGCATTCAAAGCTTTATCGTATCATTGACAATGATGACGTGAAAAAATCAACAGCTTTGGTTGTCATTTTAGCGTGCCATAAAAATTAAGATAGTCTTAATTACGACAAACTTTGGCGAAATCATGGAAGATACTGATATTTCTGAAAATATACTTGCGGCTGCTAACACCGTAATATTAGATTTGCTTCCGGATAAATAAAAAATTCATTATGAAAAAGAATATACCTTCAGTTTTGTAAATGGCGAGATAGAGAACAGGTTCAAGGTGCTGGAGAAACGGTACTACTTGCTTATTTTGTGAAACTCTCAAATCAATACTCCCCGTCATCCTTGTAGCCTAAATATTCTATGTTACGAGGTTGTTTGGAGTTGAAGGAAGGATTGGAAATTGACAAGTACGTCGCTTTGATACGATTCATTAACAAAAAAATGTGGGGATATAGAACTAAAAAATCGAAAGTATTCATGAAAAAGTAGGTTAGTGAATTTGTTTGTACTGTCCCAGACGAGACATTTTTAATGATGGAAGCAGCTTTTTTAATTGGAATTGGCGGAGCTTGCAGAACCAATGAATTAACGAAAATGTCCATGGAAAATGTTGAAATCTAGAGAGCAAGCTAGTAATCACAATTCCTGACTCCAAAAACCCACAAAAAAAGGTTTTTTGTGGTGATATCTGACGGAGACGTCCAGCTCCTATTCCGCATAGAAGATTGTTCATATCATATAGAAATGGAAAATGCACCGTTCAGCCTTGTGGTATCCATTTATTTTCTAAAATACTATGTATCTCAAACTTGAAAATCCAACTATGTATTGTACATTGCAATAGAAGATCTTTAGCAATTTTTCTTGTTAATGCTGGTGGAGATATATTAGATTTACAAGAACTCGGTGGTTGGGAATCGAACAATGTTGCAAGAGAGTATTTAGAAGATAACTTGAGTAAGGTTTCCATTGTGTGAAAAATTCAAGTTGGAGACGTTTCTGTAAACACTGTATCATATATTAAAGAGACCATCGAACTGAAAAAGAATGTTGCTGGGCAGGATTCAGTGGATTAAAATATAGCTATTTTAGCATTTTTTTTATAAAAAAGTATCAGGCATGATATACATTGTAAATTCTTTTAAAAAATGCGACGGCACCCTATTGTTGGACTTTGAGAATATTTTGCATTGTTTTCTGGTTTGACTTTCACCTGTTATAAGGCCTAGCAACTGAATGTTTATACCGTAATAAATTTTTTAAGATTCTTTAAATATATTTTTTAATGTTTAACTCTCAAAAACCAATTAATGCATGTGTTTAATTAAAGTACTATTTAAATTACTTACAGTTACTTGTGTTTCAAATCACCCTGTATATGATAATCGGGAATATTTAAAAATTATGCCATTACAAACACACAAAACTGCCTTTATGAAAGCCCCTTAAAATAAAATTGCTCATACCTGCCGTCCAGCCTCAACTTTCACTTGGAGTTCTCCCGAGAAGTATGCTTGTCCAATCTTCCATAAGTCCGGGAATATCTCGGAGATCGTCAGACAGATCTCGTCGGTAAAATTAACACAAGCTGGTACTGCATTCAATTCGGCTGGCTGTGGAGTGTTATATTTAGAATACTTTGCTGCTGAATTTGATTTCTTGGTGCTTTCTGGCTTATCCAGGGATTTGTGGTAATTATATATAAGTTTGAATTTCTTGTTTATGTGTTCGGAACGGCTTTTTATTGCATCCCACGCTGGATCATATGGAGAATCTAAATTCACCAAGTAACGAATTAATCTTTTCTGCTGTTCGACAGTAATCGGCATGGTCTGCAGGTCCTCGTGGAGCTTTTTCTGCAAGTCTACTATACGTCTTTCTACTTCGTTCAATGCTTCTTTAAATATAGGGATGTCAGATTTGTGAAACAAATTTTTCACTCTGATATAATCGTTTATTACAATATCGTACTCGCCTTTCTTTATGTTCCTGTCGATCACACAAGGAAGACAAAACAAGAATTTAAATCTTTGCAGGACATTCAGAGCATTTCGAGTCTTTTCTGCCCGATCTTTCCTCGCTAGAACATCATCGAACAGCTTCCAAGCTTCCCTCTCAGATTCTTTTATAGCCTTTTCCAGCTTCAGTGTCGATTCGGGACCATAATTAGATAAGTCTTTCTCGTACCTTTCTTTTAAATTAACAAGGGTATCTACCTGGTCCATCACAGATCCTATATTCGCTTTCAAGAAGGAAAGTTGGCCCTCTTTTTGGCCTTGGACTTTTCTCCTCAAGTGAACCAGGCCAGCCTGGAGGTCGTTAAAGCTCGTGGCCTGATGGTTTTCTAGAAGGAACCATCCTGAAGAGAAGTTGGTACTTGCTATGTCCCCAGATTTGCCTTGAAAGAAAAAATTCTATCGAAACGCATTAAGAAAAGTGAAAAACGCCTACCTGGAAAGTATGCTACTAAATCCTCCTCGCTTATTTTGTTCTCATTTTCCTCAACTGATAAACCCAGAGGATCTTCCTGCTGATAGCTACTCGGGCTTAGAGAATGCCTGCCCCAAGAAAATAAGGGCGCTTCTTCAACCCAAACTGCGCTTTCTTTCATCGGGCCTATAGTTGCTAGGTGGTACCCTTTGAACGTTACGTTGCAAGTCCCTACACCTCCTAATTTCGTTGTCACAATAACTTCTCCCTTCCCTTTAATCGGCCCTGAGATAGCAATGATCTTATTCTCAGATTTCCATTCGGCTGAGAGCAGACAATCCACGTCACAGATTGTTAATCCTACAAGGTCCTGGGGTTTAGTGCCGAAATGTTCTCCCCTTATCTTTATTCGAGTACCAGGGGGGCCCTCATTTGGCGACAAACCTGTTACTACGGGGGGCGGTGCCATTTTAATCACCTAGTCACTTCTACACTTTCTTTTATTTAGGATTGTTTGGCATTGTCTCACCGAGCTGATTGTATTGTTTCTCTTGTTTCTGTTTATAACCACGAATTCAAGTTTTTTTTGGTTTGTTTTTGTAGCCTGTGTCAATTTTTGACGTTTGTGTTCATCATGTACCGATACTGATTCTTCTTCTTCATGCGAGGCATAAGAACTAAAGTCGCTGTGGTAGTTCAAATGATACAACGTTTCAACCAGTGGCGGTTCGTGAGGTCTGAGTTATAATTTACTATAAAAACTAAAATCGTTAAATGATATGATTGGGGCAGGACCGTAGTCCAGCAAGTGGGCTCACTGTGGATGCAGTTATCAAATCAAAGAAGTAACATCATTATTTCATCAATGCTCTGGCCTAAAAAACCAGTTGCGAGAAGCTAATTGCATTAATTTGACAGAAATGGGAATATTCTAATATATATCTCGCGACATATTACACGTATACAAAATTTGACCTAAATTGACTGACTGACGAAGTTAAATAAAAGCTAGCAATAAATGAAGGCTTTGTTGTATCTATATTTTCTCATATATAATAAATCTTTTGTACTGTTTTGTAAACATTTTAATGCTTGCAGATATGAGTACTGATAAGAAATTTGTCTGCAAGGAATCTTTTTGGTGGGATGGTTTTGAACTTATTCCACCACGTCCAAAATTAGGGCTACTTAATTCGTTCACTAACAGAGTAATCGAAGCAAGAAATTCCGAGGAGAGTTCAGACGAATGTACAGAGGAAGAGACAGAGTCTTCTTCTAGTGAAAGTGAAGATGGAAGCGCAGAGAGCAATCCAACCATGAAAAATAAGGTACTCAATTCAAATGGAAAATCTTTACTGCAAGAATTTTACTATTCTTCTTTTTCAATAGACAGTGATAAGAAAAAAGGTGAAGAGGAGAAGTTCAAAGTTGTGGCAACAGAACATGTCGGCCAGGAGCAATCAGGACAATCAAAGAGCATATGAGGAGAATGCCGTTAGGGAGATCACTGCATATTTGAACAGAAATACGATCAATGAAACTATCCGTAATTGTAGAGCGATGAATAGGAATAATATACCTTTAGGTTTGTTTTGTCACTTATCGTGTAAACTATCTTGCGAAGTGAAACTTCAAACATCTTTCAATTTTTGGTAAATTTGCAGCGATATTGTGATTTCTGGCCGTAAGTTGCAAATTATGTTAGGGCCCCCCTCTGATGTCTTGAATGAAATTGACTGTACGCATGGGGCGCGAGTTGTGGGGTAATTTTTTTGTCAAAGATTCAGCCATTGTATTTTTCAAGTAACTTAAAATTTCTATGTTATTTAACCCTTAGAGGACGGGAATTTTTCCCTTGAAATTGAACTCTTTTTTTACGGAAAGTGTTCCAAAAATCGAATGTACACTTTGTGAGTCGCCAAGTTTTTGAGTGGCTACTCCCATCCAGAATAGTTGAGGAAATGAAGCAGGAAAAAGGCCTAAACCCAACATGAGACTCCGTCCCAACTGATTTTTATGTGAGATGGTGCAAAATGTTCCTAAAGATGTACAGAATAAAGTCAGGGTCATGGGAACTGGTGCTTTTTCGACTTCCGGTCGTAAACTGGGACAGATATTCGCTATTTCTGGTCACCAACAATTTTTTTTTTAAGACCCTAACTCGAGATATAAGCGCTTAAAAGAAAAATGAAGTATTTAATTTCTACATTTTCTAAAAACATGATTCATTCATTAACATGAATTAAAACGTGGACTTTATATTTTGAGCAATTCTAAGCATTTCTTACTTAATTAACCTCGCCCTTCTCGAGATATAAGCGTTAAAAATTTTACATCTCGCTAAGGGTGGGGTTAGGTAAAAAATGTCAAGAATAAAAAAATGCTTAGCTTAGAAATGTCCAAAATATAAAGTTCAATGTCCTAATTGACAATCAAAGACCAATAATAATCGTAAATACTAGCTTTTTGACACAAAAAGCTTAAATATACGGTTTTTTTATTTTTAAGTAAATAAATAAAATAAATACCTCGAGAAGGGAGGTTACATAAAAAATGCCAGGAGTCAAATGCTTAGAATTGTTCAAAGTCCACGTCTTAATCTATAATAAACTATCAAGAATACTAGTTTTTAGAACTTAAATACTTTTTTTTTTCTTTTAAATGCTTATATCTCGAGAAGGGGAGGTTATATAGTTAAAAATGTCTAAAATATAAAGTCCACATATTTTAATCCATAATAGACGCCGATAAATAATCATAAATACTAGTTTCTTGAAAAAAAAGCTTAAATATACGTATCTTTCTTTAAACACTTATATCTCGGGAACAGTGAGGTTAGGTAAAAAATGTCAAGAATCAAAAATGCTTAGAATTCTCCAAAATATAAAGCCCAATATAGAGCCTAAATACGCGTTTTTTTTAAACGCTTATATCTCGAGAAGAGTGAGGCTAGGTAGAAAATGTCGAGTCAAAAAACGCTTAGAATTATCCAAAATATAAAATCTAATAATTATTTTTCAACTTAATAAAAATTTGTCGGTAACCCGAAATATCAAACTTCTGTCCCAGTTTACAGCTGGAAATCGAAAAAGTACCCAGTTTTCCCATCACCGTCACTTTCTTATATATATTTTTAAGAACATTTTGCACCAACTCACAAAAAAATCAGGTGGGGGCAGTCTCATGTTAGAGATAAATGCTTCATTTCCTCGACTATAAGGTGAAGGCAGAATATTAAAACCTTAAAGATTATAATAAAAGCATTTGGGGGTATTTTGATGTTGCTGATTACAAATAAAAACCTAGATTTTGAAAATTTAATCTGAAAGCAGTGGTACCAACCAATTAGCAAATAAATGACAGCTACTGCTATAATAATTAGAAAAAACACAAGATTACTCTAGTCCAGATGCCCCAGATATGATTCTAAATTTTGTGATAAGCCATTTCTAAGCTAAGCAACAATTATTGGCTCGACATTCAAACAAATGAATTTTCAGGTGGAGTTTGGGTTCGTTTAGAGGCCGAGTGGAAAGACAGCTTCAATCCGAACAGTTCTCAGCAAAAACTAAAGAATATTTTCACCCAGAAACTTTGTAGATCCCGAGGAAAATAAAAATCCCCAATATGTGCACATCCTGTATAGTATTTGTGCTTTGTTTTAAATAAATAAGTCTTGTTACCAGATTACGATCTATTTTTCTTTTTTAATAATAATTAAAAGTACATACAACAGTTTCTCCTTATTACATTAACAGGAAATTACATAGAAATGAACGTAATATATAAAAAAATTTATGGTGGTAAGTATGGTTTCAATCTAAAGTCTGCTTTGCAACTCCGTAATATGAGAAGTTCAGATGGTACGTTAAAACAAATGTATAAATTAATTTATAAAATTTATGAGGTGGATTCAGCTAGTTTCTGCGCCTTCTGAACCACTTCCTCGATGGGTCCAACCATGTAGAATGCTACCTCGGGCAAGTGATCAAGCTCACCCTGGAGAATCTTCTGGAATCCCTGTTGAAAACAACTGAATAAAATCAACTCACATGAGCATAAAAACAAATCCTCACCTTGATGGTCTCTTCGAGTGGTACAAGTTTTCCTGGATGGCCGGTGAAAACTTCAGCTACCTGGAAAGGCTGAGACAAGAAACGCTGGATCTTACGGGCACGGGCAACAGTCAATTTGTCGTCCTCAGACAATTCATCCATACCCAAGATGGCAATAATATCCTGTAAAATAAACTCCCTTAAAAATGCTCGTATAAATCTAAAACTTGAAAACCGAATAAAGCAAAAGTTACTCTTAGAAAAATGTTAGCAATGGCTATTTTATACAGGGTGAGTCAATATTGGCGTGGACGGTCACAATATGTCAACGGTTTAAAATTAAATTATTTTTTAATCTACAGGGTGGTTCACTTAGTGGTGGTATGCTAATACTTGAATTTTTTTAATTTAACCCGTAACATTTTTTAAATTTATTTGTTTGCAACAAACGCATTTTTTATTCGTTTTACTTTAAATGTTAGTTAAAGCCTCTTACAGTTAAATTCTACAGAGTGTTCTTCACAATGATCCGAATTTTTTACATTTTTTAATTGTCGTAACTCAATTTTTGCAAACATAACTCCCTTTATGTTTTTACTTAAAACATTTCCGCAATGAATTACTTCTACTTTGATATTTCAATTCTCTCGATGATTTTTGAAATAATCAAGTAAAAAAAAAGTAATCACTATGGATATCAGCATGTGGTACCTGATTGCTGAAATATTTTAACTTTGTATCAGCAAAGAGAACACCCTACCTGTAGAATTAAGTTCCGACTTTGAAATGCTTGGAAACTAATACACAACCTTGACTAACATTCAAAGTGAAACAATCGTCATATTTATGAAAACACGTTAATTGCAGATATTACTCTCGACAGCTGCAAATGCTTTTTTCTTTAAAGGGAGTAACGTGGCAATGCCGTAGTGCAAGTTCACATATTAATATGCCTAGATTAAAAAATAAATGGAAACATGCCTTAAGGTCCGACTTTGAAATGCTTGGAAACTAATATATAACCTTGACTAACATTCAAAGTGAAACAATCGTCATATTTATGAAAACCCGTTTATTGCAGATATTCCTTTCGACAGCTGCAAATGCTTTTTTTTAAGGGAGTAACGTGGCAATGCCGCAGCGCAACTTCACAAATTAATATGCCTAGATTAAAAAATAAATGGAAACATGCCTCTTAATTAAGACTTCTAACTCTTGTGATATAGTTGCGCGAATCACCCGACTAGAACATCATACCCAGGGAATAGATAAACAGCCATACTTAAACAGTGAATGCAAAATTCGCCTGTTTTTGGGTGGCGGATTGCAAGCTTGAGAAAAATCGTAAAAAGGTTTAGCTGGTCTCAAATTAATCCTTATTAAAAACCAAGATAGGCATTGTTCTCGGTATTTTGCAAATATTCAGTAATTATCCCTATTCAGGGGCTGAAATTTAAAAAATATCAGTACCATATGGGGTAATTGCTGAACATTTTTAAAAAACCAAGAACAATGCCTCTCTTGGTTTTTAATAGGGATTCATTTGAGACCAGCTAAACCCTTTTACGATTTTTCCCAAGCTCGCAATCCACTACCCAAAAACAGACTAAAAAACTTATTTTTCTGCGGTCACTCTTTGACTGTCAATGTCGCCAAGAACACGCAATGCACCCACTAATACATAAGATACTTCTATCTTGAGGCAGAGCACAGCAAATTTTTTAATTTATCAGAAACATCATGAAGTTTCTACTGAAAACAGGATTTTTAAATCTCTAGTATTATTTTGTTCATTCTAATACGCAAATATTTAAAGTACAGCTCTGTAATACCCTGTCAGCAGGTATTATCGTTGACTGATATTTTGATGCCCGGTTTAAATGCCAATTTTATACACAGTAAACAAAAACTATACCCACATGAATATTTTAAAGGAAACTGCACCTTCATGTTTTATGACAAAAAAAAAACAGACTACAACTTTTAACCGTTTCTATTTGCCTGCTATGGTTCCGTCTGAATACTACTTATGCCTGAAACTCCAAAATTCGAGATATTTGTCTTTCAAAAGACAATGACTAAATTTTATGAATAAATTTTCTTATTTGTACATTTTTATAACCTCAATACCGCAATGAACGATGGTGAAATTGTACTTCATAATTTTTAGCGAGTTTCTTTAAAACGGTCAATTTTTTTTCCAAAGTTTTCGTTTACTCTTTTTAGTGGCATCTTGTGATTTTTACAAAATAAAAGAAAATATCCATCATTTTGAATATTTAATATTAGACTCATTATCAGCAATTCCTCGAAGTCACATGTAGAATTTGCTACTCATTAAATTCTCTATTAAATAAACGTTCTCCCGACTTTTGCTCATTACATTAGGCATAATTTGATAAAACTAATATACAACCACCACCAAGCCATGTTGTACAGTTTACAAAAGTTTTCATAAACTCGTTTTAGACATTCCAGAGAAAATGAAGAAAAGAAACATGGGTCCAGTTGGGAACCTGCTGCTTTTTAAAAATATTCAATCAGTTAAAATTAAAAACCAAAATAATTTGTCGCTTGCTAGATAATGATTTGTTCAAACACCCCTCGTCGCTTTTATCGTCATTGTTTACAATCTCAACATTGCTATTACGATTCTTTGTTACCTGAAGTGATTTGTAATCCTGTAGGATCTTTTGTACATCACGAGCCACCTTGTAGTGCTCTGCACCAATAATGTTGGGGTCCATAATACGGGAAGTGGAATCCAAGGGATCCACGGCAGGGTAGATGCCCAACTCGGCGATAGCACGGGACAATACCGTGGTGGCGTCCAAGTGAGCGAATGTGGTGGCAGGGGCGGGATCTGTCAAGTCATCAGCTGGTACATAAATAGCTTGTACAGATGTGATGGAACCTTTCTTGGTGGTGGTAATTCTTTCCTGCATGCTACCCATGTCAGTGGCCAAGGTGGGTTGGTAACCTACGGCGGATGGGATACGCCCCAGCAAGGCGGATACCTCTGAACCAGCCTGGGTGAACCTGAAACCGATCAAATCTAATAAGATAGTGTACACAACTATTAGTCTAGTTGTATATGCAGTTATTATTTAAATGATTTGAAGATCGGTTATTTAACAATTTAAGAAAGTCAAGTTGCGATGATCAAGTGCGTTATAAAGGGAGGTTTATTAAGAGTAAAGTGTTAGCACAAAAAATTAAGTGCCGAGAATATGCCAAAAAAACGGCAGGAATGTCGCAACCACACTTTGGACGAGAATCGGGTTGTAAAACCCAATCCATGTGTTGGAAACCATATGCAACTATTTAAGAAATCTTGAAAGTTGCAAATTTGAAAAACATTGGAACGTTTTATAATAAATTAATGGAAAAATATATTTTTTGCCTAGCATATATGAAAATGAATCATATTAGCCCTAAAAATATGACCGAAAGTAATGTCATCGGGCTGCTAAACTCATAACAACACGAATTTGTAGTTTTTGCTTCGCACGCTCGGGCAGCTATTATCCGCGGGCTCCTAATGCTCATTTCCTGTCCTTGTGACACAATATACTATATTATACATACAATAAATAAAATCGGAATGAAAATTTGTAAATCTTCTACTTTCTTATATGATATTGCATACTGCATTTTTAAAATAAATGAAAAATATTTTCAAATATCCACGCCAAGTATAAGAAAAAATGCGATGTTGCCACGTCTCCTCATGTCCTCCATTCAATAATTTTCAGGTAGCTGCCATTTCGTTATTTTATGGTGAATTATCTCGATAATTATACACGTGCTTCGTCAGGAATTAATTTCAATTTACATCAATTTTGAGATCATTATCGAACAAGGATCAGTCGTAAGTGGGGAAATATGACATCAATTTATTTCGCATGGCGTCCATATGCACGATGTTAAATGTCGATAAAAACTGCGAACTATGAGCCAATTAATCTTGGAAACGGAACTATAAATGGAGTTCTTATTTTACCAGAATATTTCTTGATATGTGAGTTAAACTTGCAGCAAGTTTCGTGACCTCGAATAACCTAAATTGCGATATAACTGCCTTTACAAAAAAAAAACAAAAAAAATAGTAAAATGAAGCAAAAACTGGGGGTATTGTTATAATTTCACAATTAACTGCTTTTTTTTTAATTCACTTTTATGCGGGTACTTCAAGGATATGAATTTTTTAACATTACTAAACAGTATTTGGTAACGGCATAATTTCAGGACTTGTAACTCATGGATTTTATTTATGAAATCATATGTTTTCAGTTCATAACAATCGATATCGATATAGTTCATTCAGAAAAAAGTACAATGGGGTCTAAAAGCATGTAACATTCTCTAATGGCAGGAGCAAACCCTTTTATTATATATAATGGTATACCATCTGGTTCAATTGATCTGTTAACTTTTAAAACCAGTTGAATATTTCTAAATTATTGAAATTACAAACCTGAAAATGTTGTCAATGAAAAGCAACACATCTTGTCCTTCTTGATCACGGAAATATTCAGCTACGGTTAATCCAGTCAAGGCAACACGAGCACGTGCGCCTGGAGGTTCATTCATCTGCCCGTAGACGAGGGCTACCTTGGAGGTCTTGTCTTTTAATGAAATTACACCAGATTCAATCATCTCATGGTACAAGTCATTACCCTCACGGGTACGTTCTCCTACACCAGCAAACACTGAGTAACCACCATGGGCCTTGGCAACATTGTTGATAAGTTCCATGATAAGTACAGTCTTTCCTACACCGGCACCACCGAAGAGACCAATCTTACCTCCTTTAGCGTATGGAGCCAAAAGATCTACTACCTTTAGGAAAAAAATAGAATGAAAGATAAAACTTTCATAACTAACTTAGATCTAACCTACCTTAATACCAGTGACAAGAATTTCTTGTTCTACACTCATGTCGACGAATTCAGGGGCTTCAGCATGGATGGAGGCTAATTTGTCAGTTTTAATTGGACCCCTTTCGTCGATGGGTTCACCGATGACATTCATAATGCGTCCTAAGGTTTCAACGCCCACAGGAATACGGATTGGGTAGCCAGTGTCATTTACTTGCTGTCCACGTACCAAACCTTCAGTACCGTCCATAGCAATGGTACGCACTGTGTTCTCTCCCAAGTGCTGGGCCACCTTAAAAATAAATTAAACCGATGATGATGATTTGATGGTAATTGTGTATTGGTATACAATACAAATACAACCATATTTAATATCATTATGGTCTTATTACATAATCCTTCAATAATCAATTCCTATTTGGAGAAATTATTTTTTATTCTTATTACCTCGAGTACGAGCCTGGGTTGGCGATTTTGGACCTCCAATGCGTTAAGAATTGGGGGTAGATCATCCTCAAACTGTACGTCAACTACGGCACCAATAACCGCAACTATTTGGCCCTTGCCTTTGGCCGCTGCAGCTGCTTTAGCAGCATAGCCTCTATCTAAAAAAAATAAATTAATCTTATTAGACAAAGTTGATATTTTATTATTTTTTTTTTAATAAGACACAAAATGGCGGAGATGGATAGATTATGTAACCTATCAAAAATTTAAAAAGACCAAGGAAATTACAATAGAAATATAGTAGCGGACTTTATGGAAGGGTTATAAATATCTTTTTTCCTGTTTAAATTCCAGATAAATTGTATTAATCGTAAGCTATCTCGGACGACACGCAGTGACCTAACCCGGCAAGGGCGAATCTTATTTCTTAGAATTTAAGAGCGAAATACAAGATTTTCATTACTTACTGGAGTTGTTGTAAATGGAGGCAACTTTTAGGGATTCAGCACCAACTTTTTCGATAGTTTTTCCAGCCAAAAGGCTGGAACTTGCTCTTGCCACAGCACCCAACATGGTCGAACTCGAACAGGACGGACTGCGCGAGTGTCAGTTTTAGCCGCTTGGCACTTCCCGTATGCGCTTGGTAAAAAATTAGAGTGCGCGTGGATCGATTTTTAAATTTATTATATAATTACTTTACTTGTTTACTTGGAATGAAAATATCTGTTACTTGTCTACAGATACTATTTGCGTGACGTTTTTTAATAATTTTTCCCCAGGTGCCTTTGAAAAATGTTTCATTTTGATATACCTACAGTGATTAGAACTATTTTACTTAGGTAAATTTGTTGAAAATAATAAACAATATCTTCAGAGTATTATTTTCTATTTCGCGTATGCCGTGAAATACCTAAATCATAATTTTAGAGTTCTGCTAGCGTAGTGAACTGTTTGTAGAGATCTAATCAGGGTTAACGTTTTCCATCCGTATTCTACATACATTCAGAATAATTTCGATCACAGACTATCAAAATCTAGTAATCTAAAATTAGATTCTACTAAAAATCCACCGCCATCTGGCCTCGGGCGGCAATATTATGAAACAATTCCTGTTTAGGGCACACCTATAAGTTAATGTTTGCCGTGAGTTAACAGGACCACCGGTAGATGGAGAAGCACAACTCTTAAAAAAAAAATACTAGAAGTAATAAACACTTAATATTTGCTAAAATAAAATGAATCGTTTATTAAAATAACAAGCGAATAAAAACATTTTGAACGAAAAGTTGATACCTAAATACTAAAGCTTAAACCTTACCTAACATGTCAGAATCAGGTTTAAACTCAGTACAGTTTCCTAATTCCGATATGCCTTAATTCTAGTACGACATCTGTCGGAGAAGGACTCAACTAACCTGAAAGACTGCAGCAATTGTCTTTATAGTCATTTGATTGAGTTCTGCGCTATTCCAGTAGGTGCCACTTAGGTTACTTGCTCAAATTATTATAGATAGGGATAAAATATAGCATTAAAACTGGGGCTCAGAAAATCTACTGAAATCTACTAAAATCATATACTTATTAACTATATACTATGAGTTTCGTTCCCAATTTGACGCCAAGGAAAGCCTGTCTCTCTATCCTTTAAGAGGACTTGGTATTGTGCGCAGGTCTTAGTGGGCGGAACATCGACGCGAGAATGTGACAGTTCAACTAAATATAGAAGATGAGTCGTCACAATCTAATCGGAGAAATTGTGCACTATAGGCATTATATCAGTGGTTCCAAGTTCCAATTCCAGACATTAATATTATAAGCGCTTGTGTGTTCTAAGAGTGTGAAGTTGTTTTATGTATTTTATTGTATATCAAAATAGGGATTTGTATTTACATGGTGTAAACCTATATCCACAAAAATGAAACGGTGTTTTTTGTGTAAAAGCCAGCCGAATAAGCAGGACCCTAACCTGTTCATATCATCGGTAATAAATTTTATTTAATAATCCAAAATCTAGTTACATGTGCTAATCGTGAAATGTTTTTAGTTTTCCCAAGAATATTTTTGTTTTATCTTTGCATAAAGTGCGTTGTTTTGGGGTTAAAAATTCTCAAAATTTTAACATTGAAGATTTTTTCACCAAGTTTTACTGAAAAAGGTTGACTTTTTAGAAAAAATATAAAGAACAATTTTTTTTTACTCAAAAAATAAGATGCCGTCCCAAGAACTAAAGAAAAAAATATTTACCATTTCTTTCATTGTCAAATTGTTTTTTAACAATCTTGCCTTTTTACGGCTGAATCACCCATAAAACATAAAAATATAAATTGTGCCACTCATATTCGTAAAGTAAAATTTTTAGCTGAACATCGAAACTTCCATTATAGTACCCTAAGACCCACTTTTTTGCTAATTCCACTGGACTATAAGTTTTTCTAATTACTGCTTAGGTATTCATTTATTGATTAAATAATTTAAATACCAAGAAACGAAAGCTTCCTAATAGCATGTGAATCATTCCAAAAGGGTGGTATATATATTTTACCATAGTATACGAAATCTCCGTTTTCTACGGTTGCCGGTAGATTTCTTTGTTTTGGGACCACTGACCTGTTACAGCGCGCGCTTCCTTCTTCATCAGATCGTATCGTCAGAGTCCTCCATAGAGATAGAAAACTATCTCGTTCTCTAGCCTCAAATCCGTACATAGTGGCTTATGGAGTATTACCAGTATATAGTTAATAAGTATATGACTAAAATTAATAGGCAATCTACTGAAAACGGCAACACTGGATCTAATGTAAATCATAGATTCATCAAAGAATTTACATATTCTTTGAGATTCATAGATCTACAAATTAGTCTGTGTGTACATATCTACATATTATATGTACAAATCACTAAACCACAGTATAGAGTTCGATATTGTGCTACAAACGCAAATGGCAAATGGCCATCGACTAAGGAGGACAATCGGGAAGGAGTGCTCATTCTTAAGACAAAGGTTTGCAGTGAACATAATAAACAGGATTTCAATGAACAATGATCAGATGATACAAAATTGCATGGTAGGGACAGAGACAACACATAAAATAGGTTCCTTATGATTACGAATCACTGTGTCGAACGAAAGCAGCTATACTGCAGTAAATTTAAGTTCTTATGTTGGATGCATTTGGTAAGACAACAAGACAAGTTGAGCAGAAAATTTCCCCTTACGTGCTTTCTTTCGCATTTTTACAATTTTAACCTACAATTTTCTTCTATTTTCTTCTCTGAGAAGGTGAAGGTATATATGATTTAGGTTATTAACATTATTCTCTGAACAACTTGGTACAATGAAATACTCCTTTAACGTTATTAAGTATAAACATTTAATTGGTAAACGCAATCCCAACCTAACCTTCTGACACCTGATATAAAATGAAAACTGACAAAGTGACAAATACAGCAGTGAGAAATTAGCAGTCAAAATGGCAACTTCATAAAACTTCAAATAGTTATAGTGACGTCACCTAAATCGGCGTTTCAGGACACACTAAATTTCACATGTTTAATTCCTTTTCTCTGTGAATTAATAAAGTTTCAAAAATTAGAAAAAAAATATGATAATGTTATTTCAATGAGTTACGGATCATGTTAAAAAATTCCTATTGAAATAGCCCATTACAGCAGTCAAGAGTGGCTAGCCGTACGACACAAGACATCTGGCGTATTGCAAATGAAAACCATAGTGTGTATCACACTCATATATTATTGAGTTTGTAAATAAAATAAAATAAAACATAACAGTACACAAAGTGCACGTATTGAAATATTACTCTGTAATAACTATACCCCTATATTGCTACAAGTTTAAAATATGCATCGCTCGATCAGATCAGTTGGGATCACATGCAGTGTGCATTAGAATATAAATTATAATGGAACGTAACTGCTAGCACGTATGTATCTAATATGAAGAGGCGGGAAGCGTTTAAAATTAATAGATGAATTTAATATTAGTAGAATATAGCACAACAATAACATAACACACATTATTTTCAGCGGTACATCAACTTTCACACAAAGTGAGATTTTGTGTATTAAACACAAATAATATTAAATTCGTTGAAAACTAATAGTACAATCAGTTTTGTTTCTACCTTAGATATAAAACGGAGACATTATAAAACAAATATTAAAACATGGCATGAACAATATCTTATTTATATGTATCTAAGTATATTCTGCTGTCCATATCTAAATAAATCTATATAAGTATGCATGTGGTAAGTTAAACTTGAATATATCTGGATTGTACCAGAATAATGAAACTGAAACTAATTCAATATATGGGTATATCCGTTGTCTCTTATTGTCATTTCTATTAAACCATAAAGTATTTGACAATTCATGTGAATCTAAAAGAATCTATTTCTAATGTTTTGTAACAAATATAAATAGGTGATTAAGAAATTTGGAGAAAGTGAAATGTCTGACTTAAAACCAATTATTCAATCAAGCTTAAAACACGCAAAGTGTGATACAAGGACAGAAAATATGCTGCCTAATGGTAAGAAAATACATTTTTAATTTTCTGTTCGGTTTCGAAATTATAAAACGTATTTTGAATATTTTTTGAGCAAAATAGACTGTTATGCAACCACACATACACAGTTGAGAAACTCCTAGTCTAACTTTTGGTGTGTTTTTGACAGTTCCAAGTTTCTTAATGGCTTCCAACAGGGACTCACCCGATGACGATGGGTATAAAAGATTTACGGAAGATATTCACAATGTCTCGTACGGATCCAATATCACAAGTAAGTGTAACTTAATTGCCAACAATCCTTATCTGTTGTAAATCAACGTCGATGCCCTAAAAGCTTAATATTGGTCTTATGGTCATGGATATAAAGCTTACATTAGCCTGTTGTTTATTTTCTACCTTATCTTACTGATAAACAATTATATATTTGTTTAATTGAAATATTTAAGTGACTCAATAGCACTTAACAAACATTTTTTTGGTAAATAGATTCTTCTGTGATAAATGTAGATATAATATTGAAACATGTATATGTGTACGTTCGGTTCTGATTGCTTTTAGTTTACAGTTTGCACAGAATGAACTAACTGCTCTTACCCAATATTTACCTATTCAAAGCTTCTTGCTTAGTGTGCAGTTTTATCTTTGTTGCATAAGCAGTGTTAAATGAAACCATGCGTTATTTCCACATTACAGATCCCATCGACATCGACGAAATGGGCAGCAGGTCGAGCCTCAGCAGAGACGACAATGCTGATATTGACCACTGGGAGATGAACTACCATGAGGCTGCTATATTTTTGGAGGTACTTATGCATTGTTTTACGTTTTCGTTGAAGGTTTTAATTCACCAAAGTTTAATCTTGTACTTAGAAATGTATTTTTTTAACATCTGCTACCATTAAAGATTGGATTGTTCATCTTTGGCTCTACTCGTGTATCTTTTATCATTTAGTTAAGATAATTAACTAGGTAAATTGAAAATAAGTGTGTATGCTTAAGTGTTTTAGCATATTTGTGACAGTAGTGAATCTTTACAATGCAGAATAGTGAACAAAAGGGAACAACATAGGTTCAAAATAGGTTGTATTTGTGTTTTTAGAAAGAAATACGTGAAATTTGTGATGTCCTGCTGCAATTCTCTATGATACATTTTCAGTATTTGTGCTTCTGTTTTGTGCATCCTTTAATAAATTTGTTTCCTGTTTACTCAAGATAGAAAATTTGATTTTAATACCACGCACTGGCATCAACGCCAATAAAACCGCTATGTTGCAACATTTGTTTACAAAACAGTGAATGGGTTATCTTGTTTTTTTCTGAGCAAATTTATTAGTGCAATCCTGGGTCCCGAAACGTAAGAGATGGACAGCAATTAATAAATACGAATATTCTTGATATTATGTGGCGCAAGTGAGAAAAGTGCAGAAAAAATGAAAATGTTTTGTTTATGTCTTTCTTCCTGAGCACTCGATATCTTTAACCAAAAACAAATAATTCGTTACAATTTGTTGTCGATTATTTTCTCATTAATAACTTCAAAACAAACTTATCAGGAAAAAGTTAATATTTGAAATGTAAAGAGCAAACTTGGAGGGTTTAAAAGTTAATTATTTTTGTTTGCTTATAATTATTGTAATAAAACATTCTTTATAGGATTCGACAAACAGCAGAGTTATTTATTTATTTATTTTATTTATTTAATCATACATCATCCAACTGTACAAAACCATTTATAGGATGGAAATCTAAACTAACTTAACCTAACCTAACTAAGAAGTACAAGTAGAAATTATGAAGGAGGTTTGACTGCACGACAGTAAATGAAATTTGTGGCTGCTAGGCAAATATGTCCAATTCACTGCAATGAATACAAATATTAAACAGAGGAGAAAACTTTAATACGTTAGATCTAGGAGTGGATAAATAAATGCTATGAGAATAACGAAAATTAATCCTTGGAACATAAAAGTTCAGTTGGCTTAATATTTCACAAATCTATTTTATTATGCATAGTTTTATATAGAAAATGCAAAGCAAAGGACTCACGTCTTTCGGAAAGACTGGTAATATCAAATTTTTCAAGTAATTGATTTTGAGAAGCTCTAATTGGTGGATATGTACCTTCAGTTTTCCAGTTTAAAAATTTCAAGAAACAGCGCTGAATGTTTTCCAATTTATCATTATGAGTGTTATACCCAGATTACCAGACAAGTGAAGCATACTCCAGCTTAGATCGAGAGAAAGCAAAATAAATCATCTTTAAGGTTTTTTAAGGTTTTTGCATCATTAAAATCATGGCTGTTACACAAAATGAAGCCTAACATTCTGTATGCATGCGAAATTACAGCATCAATATGTTAGTGAAGGTTAATTTATTATCAAAAGTTACACACAGATCCTTGAACCTAGATGGTCTGTTCAGCGTGTCGCCATTAACATTATAATTATATGTAATTGGGGACTCCTTGGTTGTATAACTCATAACATTGTACTTGCGAACATCTAGGTGTAGATCATTTTTATCGCACCAAGCCGATAACTTAGTTAAGCTGTTTTGAAGTTTTTCGCAGTCATTAAAATCGTTAATCCTATGCAACATCTTGACGTCATCGGCGCATATTAAGACATATACATCTAAGTGAGTCGTTAATAAAAATATTAAAGATAAGGGGTCCAAGTATTGATCCCTGGGGTAGCCCTGATATTGCTCGGTATTCAACAGATTTATATCCATTATAAAATACGAATTGAACTCCTATCAGTCAAGTACCTCTCAAGAAATTGAAGTAAACCACCGTCAGATAATCTAAATTTGTCAAATTTACAGAGAAGTTTCCTATGGTTCAGTCTGTCAAACGCCTTAGAGAGGTTAGTCTAGACTGAGTCTACCTGTATGTGAGAATCAATTGATTCAGCAATGTACTGAGTAGCACATATTAAGTTCGTTATGGTGGAGCGACCTTTCATAAAACTGTGTTGTTGCATAGATATTTTCAGTTGAACACGTGCATAAATGTTATGCAGTAGGATTTCGAAAGCTTTACCAAAGTTGCATATGATTGTTATCGGTCTATAATATTGACGTTGAAAGCCTGTTATATGCGGACGATCTAAAAATGTATTGTGTAATTGAAACTGATGAAGATTGTGACAAGCTTCAAAATAACTTGAATAAGATAAATGATTGGTGTCTACTAAATCAACTACCTCTCAATGTATCCAAATGTAGCGCATTTACATTTTGTAGAGCACGCAATAATATTAGATTTAATTATCATTTAAATAACCAGGAGTTACAAAGACCTGATACAATTAAAGATCTGGGGGTGACCTTTGACAGAAGTCTAAGTTTCAATGAACACATAAATTTAACTGTATCATCAGCTTTAAAAAGCCTAGGATTTGTAATAAGGAATTGTAAGGGTTTTAATAATACGGACATTATGAAATTATTGTACTACTCCTTTGTGCGATCAAAATTAGAATATTGCTCACTGGTATGGTCCCCGGGCTATGCTACGTATATAAAAAGTATTGAAAACATTCAGCGTCGTTTTGTTAAGTATTTGTGTTTTATTGAAGATGGCAATTATCCCACAACTGGTTATTCGCAAAACCTCATGTTAGAAAGATTTGATATGTCGAGTCTAGAAAATAGGAGAATAGCACACTCTGTAATATTTCTGCATAAAATTATTCACAATATATCTGATTGCCCGTCTATTTTGGAGCAACTGTGTTTCCGTGTACCTCGTATAGGAAGCAGAAATCGTGAAACATTCTATCTTGCTACTCCCCGAACAAATTTACTAAAACTTTCACCTATACATTTTATGTGTAAAAATTATAATTCAGTGCAAAATGAGCTTGATATATTTAATTGTAGTCCTGCATCAATTAAAAGATTACTATGCGTATAACCCCATATCCCTTATTGCCGTTTCATGTTTTTTTAGAGTTATGTGATGTGTATATATTATTTTAAGTCAGTTTTTTCTTAGTATTACATTTGTATTTTGTTTCTTCACAGTACGACACGTACTGTGAATTTGGTATATATAATACTTATACTGTTTGTGCTTAATAGTGTAACATTCCCACCCTTTAATTGGTTTTCTGTTGGGTGGTTGTATCTAAATAAATAAATAAATAAATAAATAAATAAATAATTGGTAACATCATTTCTTTCACCTTTTTTGTATACAGGGCACACTTTGGAGTATTTCCAAATATCAGGAAAATAGCATTTCCTAAGACATAAATTAAAAGTTATGCAGAGAGGATATGCAAAAATGCTGGTGCAGTCTTTCAGTAGAAATGCTGGAATTCCATCTGGGCCTGCAGTAAGTTTAGGTTTAATTCTTTTTAACTCCATGCAAACTTTAGCCTCGGAAAAGCGTTTAATGTCCAAACAAAGGAAAGATTATTAGACTTGGTTACTGTGGCGTCCGAGATGTTAAAAAAGTAAGATTGCTCGAAAAAGTTAGCAAATGCATCGACGATATCATTAGGGGTCTCCAGAGGTTCATTGTTATAAGTCGTGTCTTTAGGTATGCTAGTTATCCTTTTTTTTCCATTGAAGTAAGCCCATAATTTATTGTATCAGGTAGATAACCTACCATTAATTGAATCTTAATACAACAAAAGAGAGTCATTAGAGTTATCTGTAATCTAAAAACTGCCGAGTCTTGTAGACTATAGGTACTTTATAAATCATAAAATCCATGTACTTCCATCAATTTATGTATACAATATTTCTAAATATGTAAAAAAACTTATCCTCATTTAAAAACAATGATAGCTTTCATCTGTCTTCCACTAGATATGGATCTTCATTAACAATTCCCATGCATAATTTGTCTCTATGAAAGATCACCTTATTTCTCAGGCATTAAAATTTGTAACAAATTACCTATGCATGTATTAAATACTAGGAATTTTAATTCTTTTAAATCATTACTAAAACAATATCTAATGCAAAACTGTGTTTATAGCTTTAATGAGTTTGTTTAAATGTCTATTGCTTATGATGTTATATAATAATAATAATAATAATAACAATAATAATTTATTTCCATAAGACCTGTAATTTACAAGTATTGAAATTGTCAGATAAAAATATAAATGAATATAAAAGTACATAATAAAAATGTCACTAAGAATATAAATGACACACAGACATCATGATAAATTTTCACAGTTAAAATTTCATCAATAGAATAAAAACTATATTTTTGCAGCATATTACGAACTCTTGATTTAAATAAAGTAAAGGTAGGTATAGCCTTAATAGAGATAGGTAATTTGTTATATGTTTTAACAGCCATGACCAGTGGCCCTTTTGCTGATGCCGACATAGTATACCTTGGTATACTTATATTAAGATTTGGTCTAAAGTTGTAAGGTGAATTTGTGTCTCTGGTAAGAGTAAATTCATCAGGGTGGGACTTAACGTAACAAACGCAATTTAAAATGTATATATTAGTTACAGTTAAAAGGTTGAATAAATTTCCGCATGAAAATTTAGAGCGTTTGAAAGTCATTGTTCTTAAGATCCTTTTTTGGAGGATTAAAACCTCACCGACTCTTGTTGAGTTGCTCCAACATATAATACCATAGTTTAATGTGGAGTAGACGTAAGCATAGTAATATGTTATTAGAATATCAGTTGTAACATAACTTCTGAGCTGCCATAAGACAAAACATGAAGTTGATAGTTTTTTCAATATGATATCAATCTGATTGTTCCATGTCAAATGAGAGTCCATATACAAGCCAAGAAAATTAACCTGAGCCCTCTGTTGAACGCTTCTACTATTTACTTTTGTTAGTATACTTTCATCCATTTTTCTTGGAGAGCACAATATTAGATCAGTTTTGAGATCATTGAGTATAAAACCAGTGTACTGACAATAATTTTTCATGCAGTGAATTACATCATTTGCTATGGTACTTAAATCATTAATATTATCTGAACTAACTGCTACTAAGGCGTCATCTGCGAGAAGAGACACAAAACTTTGTGGAAAATAAGAGAATATGTCATTGATAAATGTTATAAATAATAGGGGGCCCAATACACTCCCTTGGGGTACTTCTGTTTCAATATCTTTGGGCAGTGACTTGAAAGTGGTATTGTTGGTTTTTAAAATAACTTCTTGGCTCCTCCCTTGAAGGTAGGAGGAGAGCCAAAGTAAGGCAGGCCCACGGGTGCCATAATTGTATAACTTATTTATCCATTTTGTGTTTTACTATTGCGTATTTACATGTAATTTTACTTTTTGTTTTGATTTTCATATCTGTTCTTATGTAGCAGCACACGTGACAAATACATTATTATTATTATTATTATTATTATGAAAATATTTATTAAGTGTTACTTGTTTAGAGTTGCAATAAAGAAAGACTTCATTATTTTTATTTATGCACCGATTTACAAAGTTAACAAACACAGTTTGAAGCTACAAAATTTCAATTGCTGATGGTCTACAGTCTAAAAGTTTAAGAGATTATCGGTTAAGACAGTCGGACAATGGAAACACAAAAAGTGATTGTTTTAATATTTATATAAATAATTAATTTTCTTATTTCTGTCATGTTTTGATTATTCAAGCATCCTCTTGTGTTAAAGGTAATACTGAAAATAAGTATCTTATCTGCGAGATATTTACGTCTGAATGAATTTTGTATTTACTTACATAAAATATATGTGACAAATTTTAATCCACATGTAAAGTTGTTAGATTTATCTATCTGAAAAATGTACTATGTACCCAACAAAATAATACAGTGGCCAAATTACATCCTTTCTCTTTTACCATGTTTTCATGTGGTAGAGTCAGGAGAGTAGTATCTATTAAAAATTAAAAGATTAGATAAAAACTGTTAAATCGTTTTTAATAATGTTCATTTGCACCCTGTATATACTACCCTTGTTGCATGTTAGAACTATGAAAATCACGTTACAAAACACGTCATCTTTGATTAAAATTAGAAAGATTATAAATTTTTATCTCCTTAGTCATATGTTACGTAATTCTCATTGCTTATAATCTGAGGATTATATTAGATTTGGAGATTTATAAAGTTAATCTGACAATTTGCACTTTAATGAAGATTATCGTGAAATCATAGAATTATGCTGTCGAAGGTTATTTATATTACTTTTTTCCCAATATTCGCTATTAACAACTAATCAACTAATTAAGGATATGCTCCTCAGGTTAACATTTCAATATACTATCCCATTATTCTCAAACAGTGATTTAAAGTTTTTGTTCATTTAATTGTGTTTACGTTATAGCAAAATTTGACTATAAAAAAATTATTAACAAGCTAGATTTTTGTGAAGATTTTTAGTTTTATATTTAAACAAAACCTAAATCCTCTTCGATACCACCTCTGCAAATTCTTTTATACAGAGTGAAAGAGGATAAAATTTAATTCCTTGCTTTAACAAATTTGTAGGTAATAAAACTTACTATAAAAAAGTTCCTTTGACTTTTTTCGTAGAATCAATGTTTCAAAAATATAGGCTGAATTACGTCGGAAGGAAAATGTGCACTGCATTATAGTGTTATATGTGACTATGATGCACATAAAAAACTAAAAAGATAAATTTCTCAGTAACGAAATAAACAGAAGTAAATTTATTTGTTAGCACAAAAATTGGAGGCTGTAAATCTCTCCGTCAAACATGCCCAAGATGACGCTGATGTTCTCATTGTAAAAACAGCATCGGAGCATGGTCATACCGATATTAAAGTTATAGTGGTTCGTGAGGATGTTGATTTGTTGGTGTTTTTAAATGCAAAAACCCCAACTGATACAAAGTTTTGACAGTTTTGAAAACAGAAAAAATCACATTTAATTCCTCCATGCTATTAGTCGGTGTAATACAACATCTTGCTTTATTCAGAGGCGGGGACTTACAAGATTGTGCTGAGAGCTGAAGTGCCACAAAGTTTATGAGAAACAATTGTTGAAAATGGAATTCCCTTTCTTCTAGCTATATATGTAATGCTCCATATAAAGAAATATCTATTGATTCTCATTTATACTATGCATTTATAAAGGGGGCCGGACTAAATGGTGCAGTGAAATTCACGCTCTATGCATCAAAACAGCGTTTGTTTGCAAGTCCAAACATGGTTAGATGGAGTGTGTTGATCTTTCATAGAGATCAGACTTGTGCCGAGTCGCTCCACTATAAATCACATAAAGACCGGTCAAACTTTGAGCGATTAAAATAAAATTTATTTATTTATTTAACAGTATACTACAGAATTAAATACAATTCCAATTGGTACATGGTACATTAACAACTTATACCTAATTAAAAAAAAACTATATATAACGCACATACAGAGATTAATATGACATAATAAAGATGAAAGGACGCGAGGACAAAAAAGCACATTTATTTAATGTCTCATGACAGCTTTTTGAGACTATATAAGCTGGTGCCAAATAAATCATATGTAGCGAAATTGTCGTTAAAGTTGACGGCCATTCTATTGCAAAAAGCTTGTTGTCCATAATTAGTCCTATGAGGTCTGATAAAAAATAGTCTCCTGTGGCGGGTGTTGCATGGGGCAGCATGAAAATTGATTTTACTCAAGAGAGATGGACATTGGACAGTCAATAGAAGCATTGATTACACAGCCCCACAAAAAAAAAAAATGTTCTGACCTAGCAATGAGACGAGTATATCCTTATGTATTTTTGATCGCTGATTCCGATTCCGGGGTCAAAAAAAGTCGTACACCCCCCAAAAAAAATTTTAGAGCCAAGAAACACCACCTGATAGGGTATATATGAGATAACGCTCTGAAAATGATGTTATCATTTTAATCAATCGTTTTGTTTAATATTTTCGGGAAAAATTGAATGTATTACGATAAAAATAAAGGCGAATTGCAGCATTCACCCTATCGCTATGAATCGCATCCCCATAGAGGGTGAGAACCATCCTCATCTGCCATCAAACCAATTGATAACGACAATGACTGAAAAACATCCAAAAATGTTTAAGTTTAGTTAGGTTTGCAATAAACTGATGTAGAATTCACGTAATACTCCAAAACTATCCCTATAGCGTTATGAAAAACAACCCTTAACTTCAATTACAGAAAATAGAAAGGAAAAAACATGAAATTTGATAACAATTTCGTTAGGTTTGCAAAGAACCATACCATATAAAAAAAAGATATAAAAATGAAGAATTAAAAGCTACTAACCTAAGAGTACTTCTCATCCCCTTCAGGGATGCGTTTTATACCCAGATGGTGTTAAGATTGGTGACAAATGACTGCTAATATCTTAGCCATAAGGATCTCTGCAAATAAGAACATCCATATAATGAAATCGTTATCAAATTTTATGTTGTTTCCTTTCTTTTTTCTGTAATTGAAGTTAAGGGTTGTTTTTCATAACGTTATAGGGATAGTTTTGGGGTATTACGTGAATTTTACGTCAGTTTATTGCAAACCTAGCGAAACAAACATTTTTAGATGTTTTTCAGTCATTGTCGTTATCAATTGGTTTGATGGCAGATGTGGGTGGTTCTCACCCTCTATGGGGGTACGTTTCATACCGATAGGGTGAACGCTGCAATTCACCTTTATTTTTATCGTAATACATTCAATTTTTGCCGAAAATATTAGACAAAACGATTGATTAAAATGATAACATCATTGGTGGTGCGTTTCATGCCGATAGGGTGAACGCTGCAATTCACCTTTATTTTTATCGTAATACATTCAATTTTTGCCGAAAATATTAAACAAAACGATTGATTAAAATGATAACATCATTGGTGGTGCGTTTCATACCGATAGGGTGAACGCTGCAATTCACCTTTATTTTTATCGTAAATCATTGAATTTTTCCCGAAAATATTAAACAAAACGATTGATAAAAATGATAACATCATTTTCAGAGCGTTGTCTCATAAATACCCTATCAGGTGGTGGTTTTTGGCTCTAAAATTTTTTTTTGGGGGTGTACGACTTTTTTTGACCCCGAAATCAGAATCAGCGATCAAAAATACATAAGGATATACTCGTCTCATTGCTAGGTCAGAACATTTTTTTGGTGCTGTGTTATTTTATGTAAAAAATAGAGAAGGCGAGTTTCCTACGATCTTCTAGCGACTTTAAACCTGGCAACCTAGGATTGGGATTGTAGTTGAAGAGTACCAGTTGGGATTTCAGAGGGTTTGGTTTGGGTCGCCATAGATTGGACTAGTTTTCTGTGTTTATTATCAAATGTTGCAGTTGTTGGATTGTACTGGAGAGGTTTGAGTAGCGTGATATTAATGCTGTGTCGTCAGCGAATTGTAGTATGTAGGTTCCCCTGTTGAAATATCGTGGGTCCGGGTGGCTGTGGTTGTAGATATCGTGGCAATAATTTTGTTTTAATGTATACACTAGGATAAAATTATGCTACTATAAATTGACATTTTGATGTATTTCTCTGTTGAAAATTTGATTATTGCTTTTTTTAGGAGGGAGAAAACAATGAAAAGTTCGACTCGCACCCCAGGCATCCTTCGGCGCTGCCCGCCTACCTTTTGGTACACAATTCTTGGTATTATGGACTGGATTTATTGTTTTCCATAATACTGTTGCTCCTTGCGATAGTAGAAAAGCCGTCTGTCGATAAATTTGAGCTCCCTGTAGGAGTCCACGGAACATTGGAATTAGTAGCACTGGCAGTGATTGGAATTGAACTAGCATTAAAACTGAGATGGATCGGGTGGACGACGATTTTGCGGCACAAGCGGACTATGGTTAAAGTAAGTTATAAATATATGTAAGACGATTCTTGATTATCCAAAAAAGGTGTTACAGAGTTTGTTAAAAAATGCATTCGTTACTTTTATGGAATCATCCACCGTCAGATAATTAAGAATTGGCGAAAATGTTTATATTCTGTCACCTCCTCGAATAGTGAAAGCTCCCATAACACAAAGGACTCCGCACAAAATACACGTAAAAGTTATACAGTCGTTTGAGCTAAAACTAGCTGAAATGTATTCGTTGGACCATGCTGAACAAGAGTTCTTATGTGCAGTAACTCCAAAAAGTCTATAGCTTTCAAGTTACGGACACTCGAAGGTCAAATAATGATTATTCATATACTTGCAGATTTTTAACTTTCCTAGTGCTGTAGTAACTGGAGTAGAATGATAGGAAAACATTTTAAACATTTTTTGGCTGTGTCATACACAGCAAAAAAGATTTTTCAAAAAAAGCCTTGAGAAAGGAAACAGATTAGATTTCCGAAACGTCGGCGAAATATTTAATTTCAAGTTTTATACTTATTTGTGTTGTTTATTTATCAAAACCAACCTTTAACTGATCCTTTGACGTAAACGTCACGGGCGTAGAGGTTTTTTACCAGTAACATACTGGTTAATTGTGATATATTTTGTAGATTCTCCTAGCACCGCTTAGAAAGAAAACATACATGTGGCAGTGAAATTCCCAAAGAATTGAAGAAGAAAAAAAATTTTTAGGCCCGTCAAACTACGTTTCATTTGGTATTTTCTATTTTTTTTGTGTTTGTTTTGAAATCGACGAAAATTAAATGCATTTACAAATGAAAACACCATATTGAAATTTTTCTATTTATTGAGAAGAATATATAATTTTTATACCTCATAAAAAATACATCTCATAACACCATGTCTGCTTTTTTAATGAAGCTTAAGACCTCCTCTATCTATTGAGATTGGTCTGACAATGGAAAGAACGTTTTTTGCTATTTCTGATTTCATTTTATTTGAGCAGCGTTCACCCATGAGATGAATTGAAGATCTGACCGTCGATATCACATAATAACTTATTTTTGTAATATTTAAAACAAAGGTAGAAACAAACCCCCTTTATGGATTAAAATCGATCTGTCATCGAAAAACTGCTTTTTATTATGTCAGATTTAATTTTCTTAAGTGCCAAGCCCGCGTTTTCTGAGAATAGTAAGACCACTTACATGACATAACACTTTAAATTTCATGTTTACAAATAAGTTTTAGGTCCCCTTTATGAATTGAAATTGGTCTTTCATAGAAAATATATTTTTTACTAGGCCTGATTTCACTTTTTAAGCGCCGCGGTAATTTTGGATATCACGGTAATATGCTAAATAACAATTATTCATTTCAGTGCATAACTCTAACTATAATGGTTCTCGAGGCGATAACAGTATTAATCCGGCAATCGTCGCATTTCCGTGTGACTAGAGCCTTGCGACCGATTTTCCTTGTGGATACCAGAGCATGTGGCGCAGTCCGTAGGTACATAAGACAAATTTTGCAGTCGCTGCCGCCGATCCTTGACATGTTGGTTCTCCTCCTGTTCTTCGTGTGCATCTATTCGCTCTTGGGTTTTTTCTTGTTCGGGGGCGATGGTCGGAATTTGTACTTCAAAACTTTGAGCGACAGTTTTGTTAGCATGTTCGTCTTGTTGACAACTGCAAAGTAAGTCACATCCCCTTTATTTTATTTTTTATTTTAAATGACAGATGTCTGTTAACTTCAAAATGCTTTATTTGAAGACATTCAGTCTACTACATGTTTTAGTTTCCCTGATTTAATGATGCCATCTTATGCAATATCAAAATGGAGCGCCGTTTTCTTCGTCAGTTACATTTCGACGGTATTATACGTACTGATGAATTTGGTAAGTTTCTGTCATATTTTTAGGTTGTTAATTTACTTGAAGTTGTTTATTGTAGATGCTTGCCGTTGTGTACGAGACCTTTACAGGAATCGAAAAGGACAAGTTCCGGAAACTGCTGTTGCACAAAAGACAGGCTTGCAAATTGGCGTTTAGGCTTTTAGTCAGCAAACAAACTCCCGATAATGTGAGATTTAAACAGTTTCAAGGGCTAATGCGGTACTATTCACCACAGACAAGTAAGTACTTGGACTTTGGTAGATCTGAATTATTGGTAAATATAGCAGGAGGTACTGTGAGATAAGTACCTGAAAATTTTACTAAAACTATTAATGATTTCAATTTTAATATGAAACTTGTTTTCTATTTCAAGGTCAGAGAGATGTAGTATTAATATTCCGCCAGTTAAACACCTCAAATACCGGCCTTCTTACACAAGATGAGTTTTTAAATATCTACGATGCGAGCACATTGAGATGGAGAATTAAGGATCCTCCAGATCCATGGTTCTCGGCTGCTTGGCCACCCCTAAGAGCTTTTTGTAGAACTGCTAGGACCATGGTTACGTGGCAATATTTCGAGCATATCGTTTGTAAGTATTCAGCACACCTTGGAAATGTTACATTCCATATGCCAAATTTTGAAGTACTTGAGGTTCTTTTTGTCCAATTAACATTTTTAAACGTGCTCTTGTTGATAATTTATGTTCGCATTTTTTTTAGATCTGTTGATAGTAGCAAATGGCTTGGCTATGTTTATAAGAGTAATGGGGTCTTCTGGTTCTTTAGAAGAGGGCGCAAGGAACTTTTGTGCATCTTGGGACACATTTTTATTTTTATCATGTAAGTTTCGTTAAAAATTGGTCGATATTATTTTTAGAATAAAGCTTAATCGTATCTTCCTGGCGGTGAGTTAGCAACTTCTCTAGACTTGGGAGATACCACCTACTTCAGTCTGTTATAATGTACGATCTTAATTAATTGCTATCTGTGTTGTATTTTTAATCTTCCGATGAATTTTATATTGAAGCATGGCACTTAAATTTTTTATCAGTAGGATAAAAGTTTTTTTGCCATTAAGCAAATAATTTGAAATACAGTATTTAAACCAATTGATTATTATTGGTATGATAAATAGAGTCCAAATTGCAGCGATAAATTCTGGCAATGTCTTTTATGTAAAGATAAAATTACACAGAGTGGGGCAATAGTGCGTCGGATCTCGATATCTCGAGTTTTACAATAGCTAGAAATTTTTAAAAAAATTGCAAGTAAACTAGATAAAAAAATCTATAACTTGAAATTATTTTCGAACATACAGGGCCAGCCAAATCGAAATTACAGGACCAAGTGCCTTTTTTTAAATGGAATGCTATTTATATCAGTACATTTTTTGAAGCCTCTTTCTAGGCTCTATTCATTCCTATATTAGCATTGAATATCTCCCAACCACTTGGATGTAATAAATTTTTTTTGTTGAAATAATGGAATCTGCAGATGGATATTAAAAAAATCACCACAGTCACAATTATGGGTTTTAAGAAAAACTTATGTGAATATCAGTTACGAGATATCTAATTAATGTTTTTGAATCATTTTTATTTCCAAAAATTATTTTTCAATTAAGAACTTTTTAAATTGAATTTTCTCAACTTTTTCAAATGGAACACCCTGTATATTTTTCAACGATGTGATGTAGAAATGAAAAACGAACATGTCCCTATGGCTAATTGCAACCACTTTCATTTTATAAATAAATGTCAAATTCGCAAGAGTAAACTTAAAAAAAGAGGTTCCCTCAAATAATTCGTTAGAAAAATTTATAATAGATGTTTGACGTGCAGCTCATTTTGACACACGTCTTTATGCAATTTTGAAATGCGGCCATTTAGTGGGACCACTTCTTCCAATCCATTGAAATGAGTAAATAGTCTTTAACAGGTCCTTTACTGTAATGTTTTTTTGTACATTTTTTTGCAGTTTTCGTTATTCGACAAGCAATAAAACCTCAGTTTGGTATAAATTGTCGTGTACAACGGAGCATTTATCACACTTATCGGTCGTTAGTTACAATTTGTATTGAATTTAAAATATTTGGAATTTTACAATATGAATTTGAATAAAGTGGAACAAATTTTCATCAGAAAAGATAGAGAATTGCGAGAACTTTAATTTAAAAAAAGTTAATTTTCGTCTGTCTGAAATAGCCGAAAATATCCATTTATTTGTTTTATATATATTTTATAAATAAATGCCAAGTGGCCAAAATTACTCAAAAAAAAAAAAAAACAATTTTTTTGATGTCAACGGAAAGCTGGCATCGAGATCTACATTTTGAAAGAAGAATGATAAATTTTGGACTTGGTATAAAATGGCGGGCAATTCAGATTTTAGATAACAAATTCATTTGTGTCCACAGGGTTCAATATTTGGTTACCAAAATTTGAGGGTGTTTTGTTTTCAACAAAAAGTATATTTTCTGAAAGTTTGACGGCGATCCGAACTCTTAACATCCCTGGGCGTTATAATGAAAAAAAAACTTTTTAGCGCTAGTTTATTCAATTTTGTATGTTATGTACATACTCAAATGACCCAAAACCAATGCAAATTTGTTGGAATTTTAATTATGAAGATTTTGATTTTCTGTTTGTCCCGATCGGACCTCTAGAACTGGAGATATTCACCTTTTTGCCTAAAAAAACTTTGTTCAAAAAACTAAATTGTTTATAAAAAAAAAAAAACAACAGGCTTTGGAAGTCCAAAATTCAGATATATACTCCTGGTGATACCCCAGAAGATATGAAATCATAATTTTGCTGTTACAAAACTATGCTATCAATATCCTTTTTTTACTCTACTAATATCCCACTTCTGAATCATATTTGTAATAAATAAATTTAGAATTTCTCAAGGGTTGAATGGAAATTCTTATATAATCAATATATTTATATATGAACCTGTATAACCCATGTAACAAACTTTGCCCTATTAACAGGAATCTATGATTTCACTTTCAGTGTTCTTAATCGAAGCCATTTTAAGGATAATAGGACTCGGCTGGACTGAATATATTTCTTCTGGGTGGAACTTCTTCGATCTATCGGTAACACTCCTGGCCCTATGTGGGTCTCTTATGATCTTGGCCAAGCCGAGTTTGACCGTAGTCGTGATTTTACGACCACTCAGGTACCTAAACGGTTTCTAACAGTAACATGGACATCCTTAACAATTGTATTGAAACATTCTTTATAGGATTTTGCAAACAGCAGAAAAAATAACTATCTATAACTAAAAGAAAAACTTTGTGTAGAAATATTAATGAAATCTTTGCATTCTTTCGATAACCTGAATTCTGGTTATGCTAGCAAATTGAAATCCTAAAATGAATTTGTCTAATTTCTTATTTGACAATTCTCATTCTAACACTAGCATCCACACAGTCCCCTACGGCCATGCAGATTAAACTAGTATCCACATAACCCCCTACGATTATGAAGATTCAGTTAAAAATGAGAACAAAGACCTAAAATGAATTTATTTATCTACCTTGTCTTAAAAAATTGTTCATTCCAATGGATTACATTTTCATGAAATCTATCATTCTGTTTCCTGGAATAGATTTCATGAAAATGTAATCCATTGGAATGAACAATTTTTTAAGACAAGGTAGATAAATAAATTCATTTTAGGTCTTTGTTCTCATTTTTAACTGAATCTTCATAATCGTAGGGGGTTATGTGGATACTAGTTTAATCTGCATGGCCGTAGGGGACTGTGTGGATGCTAGTGTTAGAATGAGAATTGTCAAATAAGAAATTAGACAAATTCATTTTAGGATTTCAATTTGCTAGCATAACCAGAATTCAGGTTATCGAAAGAATGCAAAGATTTCATTAATATTTCTACACAAAGTTTTTCTTTTAGTTATATAGTTATTTTTTCTGCTGTTTGCAAAATCCTATAAAGAATGTTTCAATACAATTATAAGCAAACAAATAATAATTCATTTTTAAACATCCTTAACAATTGTCTTGCAGGTTACTGCGGTTGTTCAAGCTGAAGAAGCGTTACCGGGATATCTTTGGAACTTTGGTGCTATTATCGCCGCTTATGTGGTCTACTGCTATTGTTATGATGGTAATGTACTATTTCTTTGCGATCATTGGAATGGAGCTGTTCTCCGAGTACGATTTGAGGAATTGTTGTGTGTAAGTAAATATTTTTTTGTACATGATTCGTATTAGTGTGTTATTGTGATTTATTTTAGAAACTCAACCGTCGAGGATTTCTACAAATTCAGCTCTAACAGCAGTACCAGCGGCATCGGTTACTATTATCTAAACAACTTCTCTAGTCTTTTTATATCGGGTGTAACACTTTTCGAACTGACGGTTGTAAACAACTGGTTCATCATAATGGATGCCTATGCCTCTGTCTCCGTCAGCTACTCTAGGCTTTACTTCATGATGTTTTATCTGTTCACCATGGTTGTGCTGACGATAGTCGTAGCTTCCGTCTTGGAAGCTTTCAGGTTCAGGATACAGTATAAGAAACAAACGTCGAAGAGGGACGGTAAGATTTGATCACGAAATTCGTAATTATTGACTCTTACATCAAACGATTTTTAGAGGAACAAATGCTGCATGAGGAGGTTGTTGTGGAGTGGAACTCGCTGCAGCGACAAGTACAAGATGTCAGATTGTTGGAGAGTTTGCAGTTGGATTTTGTGGTGGGGGTAAGTACATTAGTTCATGTTCATAATAATATACAATGTGTCCCACTTAATATGAATAAATCCTTCTATTAAAGCCAGCATGGCTTCTGTAAAGGCCACTTTATAGAGTCCGCTATTACAGAACCAATCCAGTTTATAAGCAACAAATTAGATTATGGATATTTTGTAGTTGGAGTCTTTTTTTATTTGTCACATGCCTGATACACTAGATGCAAGCTTCCTATCAAACGAAACTAGATGCAATGGGTATACGAGGCCCTATTAATAGATTAGATTAGATTTATTTGGTGTCAAAATACACAAGGTGTTTACACACGTCAACATAGATGTAATAAAACAAATTAGGGTAAAAGACATACAATGTATAAAATGTGCACGTCACAGACGTACATACAATTTAAAAGTAACATGAATATAGATGTATTATACAGGATAACTCGAATGTACCACTACACTTGAAGGTGACTGTCCAGATTACTATTTAGGAATTCCATAGTACTATAAAAAGCGTTTCTAAGTAAGAGGTTTTTTATTTTATATTTGAACTGGGGTAGATTTAGAGATCTTACTTCGGGAGGCAATTTATTGAAGAATTGTATACCAAGGTAGCCTGTGCACTGTACACTTGTACCACTATTATTTTTGCTGTACATGAACGACCTGCCACTCTATATACAAGATGGCAGAGTGTTTATATACGGAGATGTCACAACCATCCTAATTTATGCAAAGCCCAAACACGAACTACAGTCAAAAGTGAATGATACAATAAAGCAATTTTCTGAATGATGTTCACGAAATCGATTAATCATAAATCTAGAAAAACCATGTTTAGAAATTACAGGATTGTACAGAAAAGCATCTAGAGATCTGATTTAATAATAAAGATAATGTATTATTCATAAACAACTCGACAAAGTTTCTAGGGACTTAAATAGTTCAATGAACTGGAATGAACATTGATTGTGTGTATGCCAGGCTGAATAAATCGTATTTTCTCTATCAACCTTAAAAAATACGCTTAATGAAGAGTCACTCTTAAATTTTTATTATTTTATTTTTACATACTCTATCCAACAGGTCGAGAGACCCAATATTCCAAATTAGATCTTATAATAGAAAATTACCGCAGTTTGAGACTAGAGGCGTTATTGAAGTTAAAAGTATTCGTAATAAGAAATCTTAGAGATTTATAGGATTTTTTGACAACATGATTAATATGATGGGTAAATGACAGCTTTTCATCAAACACTACACCTAAATCAGCGAACGTCTCAGGTCTAGAGTACATTATTTTCAAGCGCATAATCATATTTTATGATATTCTGTTTAGTTATTACTGATAGAACATTACATTTTGACGAGTTGAGGAATAATTTGTTTCTTATACATCACTCATTAATTTTGTCTACATTCCCTAGTAGCACCAATATAGGACCAATATATGAATATAGGACGAATATTCATATATTGGTCCTATATGGATTATATATTGGTCCAATATGTTGTGCTACTAGGGTTGTGTTGAAAATCATACAGTCGTTGATGCTCGACATTCTACAGAATAATTTCAGATCATCAGCATATAGAAGACAGTTCAGGGCGATATCAGTAACAATGTCATTAATAAACATAATGAACAAAAGTGGACCAAGATTAGATCCCTGTGGGACGTCTGAGGTTGGTAAAACCTCGACAGATCTATGGCCACAGAATAAGGCAAATTGGGTTCTATTGTTTAGGTAAGATGAAAAATGGTTAATGAGGTCATTCAAAAATCCGAAGACGTGTAAATTTTGCAAAAGAATACTATGGTTTAGCCTCTCAAAAGCCTTAGAAAAATCTGTATAGATTATGTCAACTTAACTACCATCATCAATTATTGCATCAGTTAAATATTTAGTTAAACAGAATAGGTTGACAACTATAGATCGGCCTTTAAAGAAGCTGTGTTAGAATTCAGATATTTGATGTTTAACATGACAAAATATATTTTCAACAATAATATTTCGAGGACTTTAGTAAAGTTATTCAAAATTGGTAGGGTAGGTAATTAGTTATCAAAGTTCTATCCCCTTTCTTAAAGACGGGTATAATTTTGGACTGTTTCCAACATTGTGAAAATGTTGAAGATTAAAGAGATAGATTGAAAAGTATACATAATGGTTTGGCAAATACTGCTGCACAGTCACGTACTACGAAAGGTGGTATATTATCAGGACCACTGGTTAGTTTTGGCTTTGACATCTTAAAAACCTCATCTTCTGTAAGATTACAAATATTTAGGCATGAGTTATTAAAAAGGTCATTATGTTCGTCATCAACATTGCATTGTTCTGGAGTAGAATAAGTTTCTTGAAAATATTCAGCTAATTATTTTAGGATCGGAAATGATATCATCGTTATACTTGAAATTTTTGGGCAGATTGGACGTATTTTAAAAAAAATTAATATATCGCCACAATTCTGAAGGATACTGTGCAATATTTTCTTGTAAATATTTACTGTAATTTTTGTGTGCAGTCTCTATATCGGATTTTATTTTACGCCTTAAATCTTTAAACTTTTGGAGATATTCATCATTATCTCTAGATTTATATAACCACCATACTGTGTGCTTTTCTTTTATATTCTTTATAATTTCACTGTTAAACCAAGGAGAGTAACTACGTTTTATGTTTAATGGGAACACAGATGCTTAATATGGGTTCTATTATTTCATAGAATTTCTCACAAGCTGAGTGAACACCAGAAAATTCAGTTAATAAGTTCCAGTCAACATCATAGAACACTTGATATAACATGGGAAAATTAGCTTTTCTGAAGTTGTATGTATAAGATATATATTTTTTGTGGCGATTATTTCCGAAACTACGCACATTATAATCAATAAGCATGCCACAGTATACTCTACAATATCCTACAATATTATATCATGGGGGCAGGCAATTGAAATTTCATGGGTTTTTATTCTGCAAAAAAGGATAACTCAACTCAACTCCTGTTCAATGTGCCATACATAATCTTGTAGATCCAGTTTCATATCGTGAAATATACTTACTGTATGTAAGAGGAATTTACATCTTTAAACTCATGATTTTGATCCACGACAAACGGGCTGATTTCACAAAGTTTAGTGATGACATTCACTCTTACTCAACACGAAATAAAAATAATATTTATATAGATAAATTTCTCCACACCTACCATAGAAAGTCACCTTATCATGCCGGAACCTCTTTTTACGACACGCTTTCCACAGAGCTACAAAATACACGATCCATCATCATAGCTTTAAAAATAAATTGAACAAGATCTTGCACCATTATTTTATTTACCTCCGGTATGAGTAACTATGTTTTATCCCAAATTTACGATTTATTCTCATTATTCTGTGCAGTAACTTTATTTTAGGGTGTGGCCAACTCATTCACCTGATCTAACCTTCCTTGTTTTCATTTGTTGGGCTGAATGTATTTATAAATTTGTTCTTGCACAATAAAAGAGAAAACAGTTTGTTTAAACCTCTTTTTTTCAGGGCGTAGTTTCCTACATCGGAAGAAGAAGGCGCACAAGAGATGTTTTACAACATCACATGTACATCGTGGAGATATCCCAGTGGCTCCAGGAGGCTGAGCTCGAAGAGAAAAATGATATTAACAATATAATCGAGGAAGCACAAATTAACGCAAGATTAATCTCCGCCTAATTTTAAGTAGTAACAATTTTTTTTTACTTACCTATCATCGTGCAAAGGGTATTTCTCCAGTATTATTTACGCTTTTGTTTAACTTATATAATTTCGTCTAATTTATTTTAATATTTTTTAATTATTATGTAAGTCAACCTCCTCCTTTTAGGGTAAAAACTAGAGTGATATATTGAGATTATAGACATGTAGATTGATGTAAATAGGACCAATTATATATATTTGTATGTATAAACTAGCACCTTCCCCTCCTTAACACATTGACTGTCACCGAGGTAAATACACCCCACGTTTTGAGTAATGCACGGCGTTAGAGAAAAGAGTGTGGAATTACAAGCACAATATTTTTTTAATGTGACAGTCTTTGTTGATATGCCACTGTGCATAAGAGATGTATACAGTAATTGGCCAGACTAATATTACAAAGCTGGTTATGTGAAAAAAAAAAAGGGTAATGCAAATCGTTAACAATAAACAATTCTTGTCGAAGTTGATCACAGCATTGGTGTAAAAGGTGGACAAGGCCGTCTTAGGCAGCATTTTTGTTTAAAACCAAACTGATCCCTCGGAATTTTGCCTGTCATTAAAGCCTGTATTTTATTTTTAAGGAGTTTCTCAAGAAGTTTGTTTTGATGTGCGATACGGTGGTTATAAATTTTCAGTTTAAAGAGATGTATGCGCTATATTATTTTTATAGTTGTTTAAAAATGTGAGTGAAAATACATTTTATATTAATTTTGTAATAAAATATGTTACGGAATGTATAGAAGAGAGAAACAACGGCAGTAACCCCCTCTCGCCGCCTTCTCAACACAGCCCTGATCTTAGGCCACTTCCCTACACCTGATTGTAAAGTGCAAAGTGGTGAGGTAGGACTACGTATGGGCACAATTCTATAGTCGTCGCCATCAGTACACTTTTGCTAAGTAAATGGTGTACTTAGTATTTACGATTTTGTAACAAAGTGTTCGGTATTTCTGATTTTTTTGAATTATTTCATACATGCCTTGCAGCAGTCTCGACATGTGAAAACCAATGTTGGAATGAAAGTTACGCATTATAATCACTTTTAAATATCTATCTTAGCCAGCACTGTATATATCTTTGTGAAGAAAGGGAAGTGATGATAGTTGTTTGTCCAAGAAAGGTCAAAATATATTTACCATATTTTTGAAGCAACCGATAGTTACCCAAAAAGTGTATATAGTAACATTGTCAGCCGACAGTATTCTAGTAGTAACTATTTATTTTTTTAGCGAAATACATGTTGTGATAGTTTACAAACAATAATTTTACTAACTAGCTGTAGGTTTACCGTTTTAATTGAAAGGAAAACAATTTCTTTTGAGAGAGAGAGAGAATAATATTTATTGGATAAAATATTCCAAAAGGCCAGCGACCGAAGTCTTTCAGCCTTTCTTTTGAGATTTAGTTAGGTTTTTACTTATTTCATTTAAAAGGAATTTCCAAAATAAGATAAGTTTATCAATTGCAAACTGGAAAGTAGGTATTAGTAAATTTGGTTTTTAAAGTGTTTGTAGCAAATCGAATATTTTGTAACAGTTTTATCGACGGCAATATGTCTGCTGTCGATAAAACATCATTTAGCCATCGGACTGTATAAACCAGCAATATATGTATATCGAATACAATTATAATAAAGTTTATCCCAGGAGACAGTGCATGAAATGGATACATACAATGTTTTTTCTTCTTGAATATCGAATAGTTTCACCAGGCTTTAGAGGTTATGATCTGAAATCGACAGTTTCTGCACCTTGACTTGGCAGATATAGTGTCGTCAATACACAAGCAGCCTATTTCTATCCCTTAATCCCAAATATTTCACAAACAGCAAAGCTTCAGAATTCACAGTCTGGCCTTTCCTGATTTTTTTTGACACAGGTCTGGCTTGGCCCCGAGATTTGCAATAATTAATAGAAGTTATTTAACTTGTTTAACCAATAGCGTTCCATCTGTTGTTCCTGTTGATGCACTGCCTCCTGGACATTTTAGTACAATCAGTTCTTGATCTAGCCATAGCAAAAATTTGATTTAATTTCATTAAGTATCCCCGATTAAGTTTGTATAAATTTTCCTTATTTTAACAATATTGGTTATTCTTGTTAAATGTGTAAGAATTCTACTCGTGTTACAGTTTAAGCAAAAAATTTGTGCAAGAGAGCTTTTAAAGGTTTTAAGTAACGTTCCTTTATAAAAAATATTTACAATGACTTAGTAAAAACTTTTTTACAAGTAATTTTGTCAAAAGTGTCTTATTTTTATAAGTTATATCTGTGATTTTGATAAAACTGAGTAGGAATTATCAAGGCCTTCCGGTTCATAGACCAATATGGTTAAAATTTGGCTATTAAGAGTTGTTAGAAAATAAATCAAGATATGTAAAAATTTATCTTTGGTACGTTTTTGGCCAAATGTTTTTCAGATTTTAACATTGTATTATTGTTAACCATTTTCTTTTCACATTTATTATATATTTTATAACTCGGTTATTAAACTCATAATTTACTAGTTGACTTTTTTTGTCTTTTGAAGTGGTCTTCGTCTGCACATAGATGTGACCTTTCCGAAGTACATTTCAATACTGACACTCGACATGCGTTTTGCCAACTATATACATTGGCATCATCGGGGATGATTAAAGCGGCAATTGTTATCATCTGATTGATTGATTGATTAGCTAGAGTATGGTAGGCATTGCTGCTACTTCCAGATATCCATAGATAGATAGATATTTGTTTTCATTTCAACGTTCTGCATTAGTGCGTTCATCCCATTTGTTTGCGAAGACACACATTAGCTTGCTGTAAGAAGCTTTTATTTATGTACTGTACCACAGGTAAATAGCTGTTTATAGTAGAGGTGCAAGAAAGAGGCCTGATAGAACATTTGAGAAACTTGTATACTGATCTGCTAAGGTAAAGTAAAATAAAAAAGTAAAATCTGCAAAAAATAGAAGAGATCCAGGAGAATATTTGGGACACTCTGTATATTAAGCAGACCTTAATTATTTTAACATAATACTCCAGTCAAATTGGACATAAAAAAATTTAAACTTCGTAATAATTCACATAGAGCTGAAAATTGGTACAGACTTTAAATACAAAATTTCAAATGAAATGTCAAAAGTCCCCACCGATCCCCCGAAAATTAGTATTTTCAAACTATACCTATAGTTTACATTAAGAATCTGTCAGTCAATTCAAATCAGCCAACATGACATGCCTTCAAATCAGATATATTATAATATGAGCCACCTATCATTTATCTGATTTACGACTCCAAATGTATTCACTGCCAAAGTAGCAATAGAATAATTTATATAGCTATTTCATTTAAAATTAGTCACATTTAACCCTTCCTTAGGTACAGCAAATGCGTTTATGTCTGCTGAATGACTTCATATGCTAGATCATCGCTGTGACTAACTTGTGACCCAAGCATATTAAACTTCACACACCATTTATTTAATCACCACTCACGTATAAAGTTTAGTTTCAGTAGAACACTGGGTACATAAAAAGACTGTAGAAAAGGTTCTTTGGTAAAAACATTTATTGACAATATTTTTAATTTTAGATTAAAATTATAAACAAAAATGTACAAAAAATATAAATACGTGATATAAATAAGTACGCTGTTACGTAATTTTTTTGCTTAGAAAACAAACAAAGAAAAAAATTGGAATAGGGAAGGTATTGTTTTTAAACTTTCTTTTTTAAATATACTAAATGGTAAAAAAGGTCACGGCTTGGTTGCTCAACCTCGAAGGTAAAGAATCAGGAAGAAACGAGCTGCAAAATCTGTGAAATTGTTGTTTCTCTAGACACCATGCCAGATCGTACGACTTTCAAATACATCAAATTCCACTTACTATTTATACTATCACTCTCAGATATTAAAAAAGATGTTTTTGTGTATGGGTAAGTAGCCTAGTACTGAAACCAATTGACCGATCTTATTCAGTAGCTTCCTCAACCTTTTTTATACTCAAAACCACTTATTACTGCAATATTGCAGGTGGCATGCAAATTTTTATTGTGAGCACGTACACCGAGCTATTTCGATCAGCTAATGGCAAAATTTTCCATTGTGTTGAATGAGCACGTGTTCTAATTTGATTGCATTGTAGATGCAATATAGTTACTTTATTTGGGGATATTTGGGTTGCCAACCCAGCATTAAAGGAACTGAAGCAACAAACATAACCTATTCTGTAATTATTTTGGGAAATTGATATTATGTTCTTATTTTCTAATAAAAGTGTTGTGAGTAGCACTGTAATTACTAATTACCTATACCTGTTTTCACTTGATTTTCTCTCTTTCTGTTCATAGTGATAAGTTATTGTAAAGTAAATAAATAAACAATCATGTTTTTCTTCCCGTCTGGTTGGTTGTCCCAAAGATTTCACAAAATATTGCAGTCAAGTGATTTCACGGTGAAAAAATGATCATGCAAAGTGTTGCATGCCATCCATTTCATTGCATTATATAAATATAAAGCTATCTATTTTAAATACATGAATCACAATGATTGGAGTTACTTCATATAATTTATATCGATCAGTAATGCAAAATTTCAAATTTCATTTTGAAACTTTCAACGTACCCTCATAAATCTGAAATATCTGAATTTTATGAAAGTTTCAGATTAATCTGAAAATTACCACATTTTTGAAACTTTCATGAAAGTTTCAGCCGTAAAATCTGTATTTCCATTACATCAAACGAAATTTGAATTTCCCGCGCCTTTTTACCTTGTTTTCAACCAATGAGGATTAAAGTCTGGTTTAAAACATTTATTTTAGAGGTTGGTTAGGTTAGCTATTGAAGTATAAGAATCTACTGATTTTCATTTCTTTCGTTCATTTCTAGGTTCCCAGGTTCTATTATTTTTGCATTAATAAGAAAAACTTATTTTGAATGAAAAAATATATCAAATAATTTCTAACTGAGGTCATTGATTAATGATGTAGTGGTATTACCATTGTGTATTGTATTAGAGTTTGGATTTCAATCTGAATCTACAAGGGACAGAGACCCTATTCTTGAATCAGGGTGTGGAAGATCTGAATGTTTTATCTCTTTTCATGTTGCTACTGTTCCTTCTCTTCCTTTCTCCCGATATGAGCATTCTCTCGAGTGGAGAATAGGGGTCCAGGAGATTTTGTAAATACATTGACAAATTACCTACTCACGTATTTTGAAAAATGTATTATTATTTTTTTCAATGGTCTTCTTTAGCTTTAAATGTTGTACGTGTGTATGTATGTTCCCTATATCCAATCATGCTGAAATGTTGCACACAACTTTGGTTCTGAAGACAATACAATATAGTATATTCAATATTACGGTAGATCCAATATGGCGGCCACCACAAAATGGCGGATTACATTTTTCTTGACAACCCCCTTGACAGGTATCGGATGAAAGGGTATATAAAGTAGAATACAATAAGCTGTGTGACGTCATTCTAAATCCAATATGGCAGCCGGCACAAAATGGCGAATCACCTATTTTTTTACAACCCCCTCGGCGTGGGTATCAAATGAAAGGGTATGACAAGTAGAATACGATAAGCTGTGTGACGTTATTTTAAATTCAATATAGCGGCCGACACAAAATGGCGGATTACCTATTTCTTTACAACCCCCTTGATATGAGTATCAAATGAAACAGTTTGACAAGTGTAATCGAAATGATGGTGTTTGAATTAAAGAAAATGAGGCAGACAGGAAACTAAAAAATGGAAAATAAGTAAATTTTAAAAAAATTCTTAAAACAATGGTTTTCTTTTAAAACTGAATGTGCACCAAAAAGTAGAACATAATTTTTATTCAGTGATTAAGCTACAAAATGATGAAAAAGAAAACCATTGGGCGCTCATAAAGTATTGCTGTTGCTGCTATATTACAACATACTATTCATAACGTTTTATCACAATGCCGATTGTTGATAAAGGTAATATATTATATTTTATGAGCCTCCGATGGTTTTCTTTTTCATGATCGTTTTGTAATTTAATCACCGTGTAAAAATTATTTTCTACTTTTTGGTGCAATTCAGTTTTAAAAGAAAACCATTGCTTACTTTTTGTTTTTTTATTTATTTATTTTTTACTTTTCACGAACATATTTGTAAGTTCTAATCTTATTAAGGAGAAAAAATTCTTTATATTAAAGTTAAGTTTCATCATTTAAAACATTTCAATGAAATTTCACTTAACTTTCATAATATTAGGGAATTATTCAATTAAATTTCATAAAATGAAAGTTTCTTTGAAATTTCATGATACTTAACGTTTAATTTTATATTTCAGAAATTTCATAAATTTCAGATGAATTTCGAAACTTTCACAAAAATGTCACTGAAATTTTCACAAATTTTAAGTTTCGTGAAATTTTGCATCACTGAATCGATCAATGTTCCCTCCTGATTTTTTACATTCACAGAGTTCTATGTACATTGACAGTTTAGGTTATAAAACACAATCATACTTGTAAAAAAACAACCCTGCATTGTCCCCTAAACTTTCAAGAACATAGGACCCTTACACGAAGCCACTTTTTCCCACATAGTATACGATCCTTGAAAATATTTTAGCTGTACAATATTTACACAAAAATAAAATAAATATACATATTTGTACATCACGCGTCTCTTGCCAAACCTTGGCTACCTGCTCGACGTTGTTGCAGGTGGCAGGTTTAAGACAAAATTAATGACTATATACAGAAAAACATTTTCAAAGAGTTCCGTTCAAGTTTATAGGAAGACACTGTACAATTTCCAAAAATTATTGAAAAATATTACTCACATTAATATAAATACAAATGGATAACCATTTTAATCCTATATTTAATATTATTTACAGATATTTTTTTGTAAATACGCAGAAAAGACAAAATCAATTAAACGACATACACAAATATTCCTCATTTTGCATTTTCTGCCCATCTACCTGATTTTATCTTTAATACTAACATCAATATGTATACAAAAATTATTTTCTATGATTGCAAAAAAATATTTTAAAAAATTAAAATTGTATATATTTTTTTTCCTTATAAATTAGCAGCATATTTACTATGTATGTACTAGTTTTAAGTCAAACTATGGGAAAATTTTAAAATACCTTTCTTCTTTAGTAGAACCTTGTACATGATATACAGTTTATGATTTTTTTTTGTAATTTACAAGCACATTTTTTTCATGTCAGTACTGTGGGCCAAGGAGAGAAAACTGTAAAAGAAACACAGAAAAATGAATAACAAAAACTAAGCAAAACATTTAATAAAACTAAAACTGAGCCGTCTTGAATCAGTTCAATCTTTACATCAATAAAAAAAGAAAAATCATTAAGAGGTTCTGCAATAAACAAATTATACTCATCGCTAGATGACTCTTTTTGTTTTCTTCTTTTTTTATGAAAACATTATTTTGACAATATTGATTTGCATTAGTTATTAACAGTTATATTTGTCCTTTTATGGATTCGATAACTTAATGAACACATATCTTGTTGATGTGCGTAGGACAATTGTTCAATAAGATCACAGTATTTAAACTAACAAATTTTCGATTCAAAATATAAGCACAAAGCATGCTATTAGGTCTAGTAACAGCAGCTCGTTTAGGTGGAGAACGAAACTGAGAGGGGTTATTTAATAACAATTTATGAATTAGATAAAGAAATAAAAATAGAATAACTAATACAAAAATCGTATATAAACCAAGAAAAGTTCTACTCCTTACACAACATGAAATTTAATTCTTCAGTTGAAACGAATGAATACCGATAGGCATTTTTCTCCGCTTGTACCCGTTTTATTTATTTATTTACGGGACAAGCCTTTTTTATAAAAACACAATATTTATTATTAACAGTAAGGTAGTTTGAATACACAACCTATATTAGACATTGTACAAATAAAATAAAGTGGTTACACTTGTTTGATTGATTTCTTAAAAGATAAAGTTGAAGATCCGAGAAGTTCTATATTAGCAGTCCTTAAAATTCTAGTTATCGTCTCATTTTGCATAATGGGGTGCTTGCATAGTGTTGACATAAATGCACATATCAAAAGATCGTGAAAAATAAAGTGACCCGTATTTTTCAATTTTTTCAATAAATCAGTATTTTGTTCGTAATTAACGTAAACCTAAAAATAGTGGGAATATCGTGATGTACGAAAATGTATTGAATCTGCGCCATCTGTTATTAAATAGAACATGCATATTTTTAAATATTAATTCGATCGTCTTCTAATATTACCCAGAGATGTTACCAAACGCCAAATGACATAATTCATAAATATTGAACGGCGATTTGTGAATGTTGTGATTGATTGCTTATTTTTGCATTTGAAGAATAAAGCAAATAAATTTGTTGCATATCGTTTTTCGTAAATATATTTAGATCTTAACATGTTGCTTTTTAGGTTATAAATATGAGTTCTTTTAAGAACTGCATTGTACCAGCTCCTTTTTGCATGAACACATCAGTGAATTCATCAGACCAAATATTTTTAACTCTCCGTAGAGACTTTAAATGCAGAATCGATTGGTTTAATGCTGCAACAAGTAATACAGACATTAATGTGGAGTGGTCAGAAGCAGCATAGTATGACATATTAGTAGAGTCTACTACTATGTTATGCAAAAATACGAAAACGCATTGTAAAGTATAGTAAGCGAGAAACTTTTTTATTATTAAAGATAGAATGATACTATAAAAAAAATATTCTAAATATATGTTTCATATATATCATATTAAAGAAAGTCCTAATAATCACATGCAAGAAAAAATTGGTTTTCAAAATAACAAGGCGGTAAATGATGACGTATGTAATGAGAATTCAATTTTAGAGATTTTCATGTTTTCTCTATCATGTTGGCGGTAGTGCCTAGTGGATTTGTTGTTTATATTGTGTTTATTTTTCATTAAATTATAACCTAAACATTTTAAATTTTATTTTCTATCTTAAAACATATCTGCAACAGTATATTATTAATACAAAAATCATTTACATACTTACTTTAGCTTACAGTGTACTTCATATTTTAATCAAGTTAAATCCTAATAACAATAATAGTTTGAAGACAATTAATATGACAATGACTCACGTCAATACTATAGCCACACTACTCAGACTATACTCTGTGCTATAACAGTAAATGATCGACGCCCATCGATTATTCCTCTATTTGTTAACTGCGCATGCTCTCACATCTGATGTCACCACAGGCGCTAATTCAAAATTTCGTAACTTAAATAATTAATTTCGCTATTAAAATGAATTTGGAATGTAAAATTAAAAAATACGGATCAAATTAAATTTTATAAATTTCTTGAATATAAAATTTTTAAAAAATGGTCAACGACCCTATTATAAGAATGAATAGGCGATTCTTTTACACCTTTTATTTCAGGAGCTAAAAAATCCAATAAAAAATTGGCCAAAATTTGGCTAACTGCAACATGCTGGTCAATTTGTAAATGTGAATATTTTTATTCCTAACTTTTTCTGCATTGAAGTACTACCTTGAACTAAAAGATGATACATTTATAACTTACATTAAAGTCAGTTATTTTTTATGGGCCTGTGAATAGTTAAAAGTGCAAAAAATCAAGAGGTAATTATATTATATTATTATTTCTATATACTAATAGATATCAATAGCCATCAAAAATGGAAACACAAAAGAGTATTTTATATCCCCTTTAAAACCCATTTTGATTATTCTTCCTAGCAGGTTTGGTTTTCGAGCAATTCAATTATTTCTCTAGGCCGCACGCAAAAAATTTCAAAGGGGGAGGGGGGTTGCGTGTTACCCTCGGAACTGATTATTGTGGTTTTGTGATGTATAATCCCTCCACTAACAATTACTGAAGAAAAATTTCAGATAACATTTTTTGTTATGGAAATCTTTATAATTAATGGACTAGTGTAAAAGATCTGGGAATTAAATTTTTATACTGTTCACTGGTACATTCAGTATTGGAATATTGCTCTATAATCTGGTGTCCTAATTATAACATTCATATTTAAGCTAGGCAAATGAAGAAAAAACAGACGGAACTTTTAGATCAAAATAAAAAGTAATTCCATCAAATGAAACAGTAGGTCTTCTTTGGAGCATTGATGGATCAGACGATATTGAAAATAAAAAGGAAGTCGAAATGATTCCCTTCTTTCCGTCAGATCATGAACTCTTCAAACAATCCTCATTAAGTATACGTTTTAGTTGAGTTTATTCACAAAATTGTCACAATATGTACAAATGTACACTATCTCTTTTAACAGCTATATGGAAATCAAATTGGTAAGTCTCAACAATCTATGAAGGTTTAACGAACGCATTGGTACCAGACCTTGTTTCGCATGCTTTTATGACTATTTTTTTTATACTCAATAATTCTTAAAATTTTTTGAGAAAAATAAAAATGTGTAAGAGTAAAAAATGTCATACATTTTTTGGAAGAGATGAGAAACATTAATTTAAATACTGTATTTCATTAGACCTGGAATAGATTATTAAGTTTTTTATTGGGATGTGTCTAAATATGATGTAAACAACATACAAATATTTTTTGTAGCTCCACCATTTTGGAAAAATGGTGACTATGTCTTAACACGATACAAAAGTTTTCAATCATTTGGGACTGGCTCATTTTGCAAATGTGACTGGACCTTATCGGTTTTTTGTCATTAATAATATATTCCAGTTAAAATGCTGATCTGTATTATAAAAGTCCACACCCTCTGGGCAGGTAACTACAAGACATTAAACATGAAAAATTGCCTAAATGAAAAACGAAAAAAATTGAATTACATAAAAAATGCAACATAGAAATCTTACCATCTTACTGTCTAGAACCTCTTGCCGCCTCCTCTAAAGCTCTTACTTTAAGTTCGCGATCTCTTTGCCTAAAATGTGAAAACTACTATTATAAAGACTACCGTTCTTCAACTATACAATTATGATATAATTTATGCATTTTATAGACTACACCCCTTTTTTGTCATACAAAATATTTCCTCATTGTGCCACAAGGAACCTCTCCAGGGCCACTTTAAACGTTTTCCCAAACTTAAATCAACGCCATAATAAAACGTTTTTTACTGCACATTTGCCAGCCGAAAAGTCTGGAGACTTAAACGAAAGTCCTATTCTCACTCTATTTTAATTAAAAAGAAAAAGAACTGATTCAAGGCCAGTCAGTCTCTTAGAAGAAAATTATACAGCAACGAAAAAAAAATGCAGCCAATTAGTTAAATTTAATGTAAACACAAAGTACCAATTTGGACAAAATTTACAAAACGTTTTGAACATAAACACAACTCTATGTTGATTCCCTTAAGAGATTTTAATCCAAGTGCCCTACATACAAAAAGCTCAGTTTTCTGGCTCACTATGCATTAAATGGATAAGACCCCATGAGAAATGGCAATGGTGTAAATCTAGCTTTATATTAGTTTTGTTAAATGGTGAGTTTATTTTATTCAAAAAAGAAATCCGTTAGTTTTTCGCTATTAATTAATATATACGAATTCAGTAACTTTATAGGTCGAACAATTTGAACTGTTGTTACTCTTAAAGGATTCCACACATTGCTTGTGGAAAGTAATTCTCAGTTAAATTGGCTAAAAATTTATGTTATAAATAGACTGAGAGAAAATTCTCATGGTCAGATTATTCGTTGTAAAAAATGGTGGTTATAATATTTTGACGAACTGTGATTTAATCACTGATATTAAAAAATCACAGGTAACGACTGCGATTAAAGCTGGTAGAAAAGTGTGACATGATCACGACTTTCTGTATACAAATATATTTTTTACGATACAAATATATTATTAGGTAGATGTGCGTTTTATACTGTATAGATATTTATATGCAGCTTTATATGTTTTACTTTATTGCCAATCAGAGGCAGTGACGCGAAGTAGATTGATGAAGAGTATTTATAATGTTTGTTCGCCTTAAAAGTGTTATTTGCTGAAAATTGTACGGATGAGGTATCAAATTTTTGATGATTAAATAATGGTAAAATACGGCCATAAGTATTAGCAGTATGAGGAATCTCCCACCGCTCTTGAAAATTTTGATCAAGGTAAATATATAATTTTAAGAAATTATATCACCCTCCGCTTTTCAAAATTTTTATCGAGATAAGTTTGAAGACTGGTGTGGGGCCGTATGTTACTACTTCCGGGTCCTGATGTTCTTTCGATTGCCCTGTATATCACACAGTATCATAAGTATTATACATATCTACGGCTGCACAGATTACCAAAGTAGTGCATTCACTATTCACCGTCTGTCGGCATTTATTTAGGAATTTTTTCCAAACGCTGTATTATGAAAAGTCGTGATCACATCACGTTTTTAATTCACCGATATCAGAAAATCACAGTAACGATTCACCTTGTGATTGAAAAATCATGATATCGCCCAACACTAATTCTCGCAAGACGAAACCAGACAATTAAGTCTGGCACGTTAAGTACAATATTTATATATTACCATTAAACGCTAGATTTTACAACAAACACTTGTAAACCGCAGCTTCGAGCTGTCAGCAGTTCTCACCATTACAAAAGAGATATGCAATGGCCAACGTGAGCTCTCGGAGTCTATATGTTGCATGTTACAGTCTAAGAGACCACAACATATAACAGGTGCCATCTAGCGGTCTAAATCTATTGCAATCAAAGTGGAATCGGCCTGACAGAAAGTATATTTCTATTTATAGAGTAAATATTCTTTATTACAAGAGCAATATGGTGTTATTCATAGAACAGAAAAAAAATGATTTCTTACATTGTTTAATGGCAAAATTTCTAGTCAATTTAACTGAGGGCCACTTTCCATAATGAATGTGAAAGGGGACCTTTGAATTTTTCAATGATCTAAAAAAGGGCATTATGTCAACTCTACATCTACTCAATTTTTGTCAAAAATGGGCGTAAGTCTCAAATTAGAGGAGATTTCATGGACTTTAATCTTTGTCATACCAAGCTTTTTCAGAAGTGCGAAGCACCAAGGGGAACAAAGTGTACTCCACTACTTACTGTAAATGGCATACATAATAATTTTATATATTTTATGGTCGATAATTTTATTCAAGTTAATGTTTTACAAACAAAAATATTGTTAAAAAGCTAAAATAACTGTCATTTGAATCTATATTTGCAAACGAATAAGTTTGTTAGTTAGGGTAAAATTTATTTTAAAACAATCAATTATTTTCAAACGTATTACAGCTGTTACTGTAATCGATTCTTTTATGTATACCATGGTTTCTACAGAAAAAGTTTTTGCACCTTACGCAATACCTACGACACTTTTTATCGCCTTTTCTTGGGCAACAATTCTTCGGCCAGATACTCGCTCAGGACTAGGGGGCTTGGCGCATGTACAATCTGTATGAGATTGCACATTATGAGTTATTTATCGTACGACTATTTCTAACCCCAAACGACGAACAAAGTGTACCCCATCAAGGTTATCTCTAACTCCAAGGAAGTACAAAATGTACCCCATCAACAATAAATGTTTGTAGTCACATAATTAGAGAATAGTTATTATATCTTACGATTTTATAAGTTTTAAGAATATTTTTTACGAGATATGTTGAAAGGATATTAAAAAAAAAATGTTCAAATTGCATGCAATTTTGTACAAATGGGGCACAAAATGTGCCGCATTGGTACGACAAAGGTTAAAAAAGATCTCTCGAAATTTTTGACATTTGCCAAAACCATACTTTATTCCCCTTCCAACCATTGACTCATAGTTTCCTGAAAACGTAAGTAAAAGTGGACATCTATGTAAAGTTTAATTAATCCTCTAATGCTTCTTAGATTCACTGAACTATTTGGGATTTCCCAAAGCTCGTAAAATATCCTCTATGTAATTAGGCCAGTATTAAATCCGATAAAGGAACCAACATAATTCGAAAGCAAAGTCACCGTCAACAACAATTTTCCAAAAAAATTGGCGTGGTCTATAAAAACTTGTGTGTACTGATTAAATGTATTAATAAAAAAGAAAGAAAAAAAAGTAAGCGCATAACTATTAAACAAAACCAAACCTCCGAACAAAAAACTAAAAAGCAACAAACACCAATAAATTAATATGCAAAAAAACACAACTGTTAAAAAACTCTAGTTTCTAATTAAAATGTGGTTGATAATGATTTTCTATTGCTAGTTTGTGGGTATTGCCTGCTATGATAATTAAAAATGCAAACAATGGGAAAGCTAAAAGCTATTAGTCTTAAAGTCTTTTAGAATGGAATGGGCCCCTGTACAAGTTGGGCAACATACGATTAACGACTATATTTCTATTAATTGCACTTCCAAGAATTAACGCTATATACCATGCATAGTTTTCATTCATTCACATAATTTTCGAACACCCAAGTTAATTCGTCTATAAAATGTAGGAAAATAATGAAAGGGAAATGGTTTTTTTTTTTGATAAAGTTATTAAAATTAGGAACATTTCGGGGTTCATCGGCAACCCTTTTTTGTTGTTCAGTTGAGACAAACTTTGAGAAAAATAATTATTTCGTAAAATTAAACAAAGAAGGTGGGTAAAGATCAGCCTTTTTTCGCCCATTACAATCATGAAAATAAAAATTTTTTATTTGAGTCATTCTTTATATTTACTTTTAGTTCAGGTGTTCAACATTATATGTTTAGATAAAATTGATATAAAATATCATACAGTAAGTTGCATTAAAAATGTATCAAACATATTTGTTAGTTCTCTAAACATTCTTGAAGTTTTTTCAATCTATCAATGACATTTCATTATAAAGCGCACGACGAACCACTACATTTTTTTTTTCTTATAATAGTAGCTTCTTTATAAGCGTGAATTAATTGTGGTTCATTGAGGGGTATATAATGAAATAGAAAGTTCGAAAAAATGTCGAAAGTGCCCAGCAAACATTTAGGTATTATTTGACGTCAAGACTACCTAAATTATGTATAATAAATTTTGTCGCAAAATTAGAATTAACCATGTTGAAACGGAACAGACCCACCTATATTAATCGAAAATTTATTCCCGCTTCAATTATCAATTCAATAAATAAATAGAAACAGTAATATCAAACCTAGAAAAAGAACTATGGTAACAATAAACTACAAATCACAAACGTAAATTTGAGTCCTACCACTAAACTAGACGATCACACAGCCAAATTAGTTTAATCAAGTTAATAATTAGACATTCAGGGGAGGGTAACTGATATTATAATCAAAACAGAATTTATCAAGGGAAAACACGACACGGGTGGGGGGTGTTTCAATGTTTTGGTAAAATTTACGTTAACATTACATGGAATCGACATAGATGGAAAATAAGAGGACATTGAAATTAAGTTATATCAACTAAAACAGGTAAAACTACAGATAAATCGTACTTGTAGTCGCATAGCATATTTGGTAACTAATACCTGTTTAGGTTAATTTTACTTAAATTCAACGTCAATTAGACATCAAGTGATTAATCTTAGGTGGAACCTATGGAGGTACGTGAAATTGGAAAATGACACCAAGCGGATTTCTATAAGTAGTCGAAATATTGTTGTCGGTCATTTACAAAACTAAAGAGATATCTAACTCACAATAACGATACAAAATTAATGTCGGTAACTAAAATAAATCCAATTTATAAGGAAAGTATTTGCAGTTCTCGCTTGTTGAAATCAATGCCCGAATTTTTTTGTGAATAGCTGTACTTCGTAAAATACTAATGCGCCTCCAAAATATTCATCAATAAGGAAATTGCCAAATAAAAAAATTATAGTTTGGGCTATATTTGTTAAATATGAGTTTACAGGTATAATTATGTATTTTCTTTACCTTTTCGTCAGTTTGTTTCCATCCACACTCATTTTACACGCTGCTTACGATTAAATTTACTTTCAAAGCAAATTGTGTATGAGGTAGATTACTCGGTATTATTTACGTAAACTGAAATCTAAATTAAACTAAATGGTAAATTTTTATCGGAAGTCTATTGTTCCAGTCAATGTTATATCATGATTACTTTAAAAAGTAGATTTGTTTTTTCCCAAGTAGAGTTGGAGCTAATTTTAACAAAAATGTTTGCTGGGTGTCAGAAAACCGACAAACATGCTCTGCTTGAGACATTTTTAATGCAACTTACTGTAGGATATTTTCTACCAATTTTATCTAATTATAATGTTGAACACTTAAACTAAACGTAAATATAAACGAATAGTCCAAATAAAAACTTTTTATTTTCATGATACTGATGGGCGAACAAAATCCGATATTTACCCACCTCCTTTGGGTTTGAAACTAATAACATACTGTATGTTAGGAAAAAAAAAACCTGTTGCAGGTGTTAGTTACCGCAGTTACAGTCTCCTGACCCATTAGTGACCCATTGCTGAGAGGTCACTAATGTTTATATCATATTATTTATAGTCTACTCGAGGAGGAAGGTACATCCTTCAACTAAATTTAGATGGCGCCATATGTATGATTTTTAAACTTTTAAGGCTTTAAAACCAAGGTTCCCTCTCATGATATTCCTACATACCATGCGTCCCAACTGAATCTGTGGATAATTCTTATATTAGTTAGGTACCAATCTCACATTCCTTTATATCCCCAGCCACATTCATGCATGTTTATTTTTATAACTTAAGATAAAGAAGAACTTATTAACAAATCTCAGTTCAGGGCCAATTGTATGAACAGACTTTACACTTTTATCACCATAGTCACGAGTGTTAAAATAAAATGTTGGTCATCATTGATACAACTCGCCCTTTTAAAGCTAATAACATCACGGTTTCCACAACTTGTACAGTCATTCACATCCACCTCTCCTATATGGGTTATGATTGAGTTGTGATAGTTTTTAAAAAACATGAACAGACCTTAGGTACTCTTCATGTTGAGCAACAATCGAGGGGTGGGGAGGAAACCTATCTCTTTCTAGCAGCATCTGTCTCTGTAATTGTTCATGTGCAGCGGCCTGAACATCAAAGATCACATTGTTTTACAAATCATAACATTTTACTGCTGCACATATCGAGTGAAATGTGGAGCAGCGAAATGTTGCAAATTGTTTTTTTGCCGATAAGCATACACTCTAAATTTATTTTATCGGCACAGGACATATTCACTTAGGTGACACCTTCAGACACGTGAGCAGTTCAAAATGGGAAAACCAAGCCATTACATAAGTCATTGTTATTCTGAGCAAGAAACCGAATAGGACTTTTCTTTTGCCAAAAACAAACCATTTTGGTAAAAATGGCATTTTCTTCAACATACGTTATTAAAAATAATAATGTATTCACAATATTTCTGAGAGATTAACAATATTCAACAGGATTTAAAGAAAAAAATTAATTCAAACTCAAAAGATGAAAAAACATTTGAGGACCACTACTTTAACAATTGGTTCTGGCATAGACAGGCTGGCTGCAAAGCACTGGACTATAAGTTCAAAGAGAAAAGTACATATACCTATTAACTATATACTGGTAACACGCTATAAGCCACTATATGTACGGAATTGAGGCTAAAGAAGGAAATAGGAACTTGGGATCTAACGCGCACGCTCTGACGACACAATCTGATGAAGGAGTAAGGAAGCGCGCTTTTGTAATAGGCCAGTGGCCATGTGGCCTATTACATGATTGTGACCATTTACCTTCTATATCCAGTTGAACTGTCACAATCTCGCGTCACTAAGGCATGCGCATCATGTCCAGAGTACTCTTACAGGATAGAGAGACAGGCTTTCCTTGGCATCAAGTTACGAACGAACCTCATAGTATATAGTTAATATGTATATGGAAAAGTACCAGATGCTGCAGCTTTCTTTGTCAATGAGTTAAATGTGCTTGCTTCGACTCTCTCTCTTTATGAACATATAGAACCCTTTGCACAGGTGAAGATAGGGAAGGCAGTTTCTCTTTATGCAAAAAAAGTTAATAAACAAAGAAAGAGGTTTACATGTTTATAAACACTTAACTTTAGTTTATTGTTAATCAGCTGCCCTCAAAATTATTTTCCAAATTATTCTTATATACATTTTTTTAGAAACCCCAGTACAATTTATTTCGGGGTTATTCAAGGCTTATAGCCTTTCTAGGGACACTTAAATTCAGTTTATCGTTAAAAAGTAGTCCTCTAAATAATTTTCCAAATTAATATTATATATATTTTTTAGAAACCTTAGTATAATTTATTTCAAGGTTCTAGTCAAGACTTGACTTCAAAAATTTACTTGCTGTGGCTTCTTTTCGTCCCATTTTGAAATGTTAATCGAGTGACTGCAGGTATTTATAAAACCTAAGAATATCAATTGCCAATATATCAATGGAACTCCCTTAATCTTCATTTAATAATTTTGCTGAACATCTTAATTTTTGAGCTCAAATTGAAATGTGAAAGTTCTTGATAAAATGAGTTATATTCTTACCTGATGGGCTAACTGATCTGCATAAGGCCTGCCTAGAAGATCAGGGTGGTGTAGTCCTAGAGGACCGTCTCTACCGGGGATTAAACCCGGCCGGGGGTAACCTGGGGTCCCAGAAGCTGAAATAAAAATGAAAATATAAAACGATGTTACAAAATTTAAGGTTAGTAATGTCTTGAAATTTGAGTTACCTGGCAAAGGGAAACCTGCTGCCGCCGCCGCCGCCTCCTGTTGTGCTTGTTGCTGTTGCGGATGTAGGTGTAAATGCGTATGTGCATGCGTGTGGGCGTGAGTATGCGCATGGTATTCCGGTGAAATGCCAGCCATCTGCAACCTTACCTTCAACAATAAGAGAAAATATTTTGATAATAACATTATCGACTAATGTGTAATACTTAGTTATTTTTATATCAGGATATGATTTGTATCTAAAATATGCCAAAGAACTTTTTTGGGTTTAGTAAAACATGTACTAAACTGTTTCATCTCTTCCAAATCTAGGAGAATAAGAATCAGACAAAAACACATCAATTTACTTACAGCAATGGTTTGAAATTGACTTGCAAGATTAGAACTAAACACACTGATTAACAAACTGACGTTGAATAAGAGCTTGTATAGTAATTTTATTCTCAATTTAAAAATTCAGTCTAAAACAATATTTACATTGATTAAAAAGTGAGTCTAAAAATTGTCGGTCGGCGCTTATGACATTGCTGGTGTTATGAACTATTCCTTTGTCTTTTTTTATTTTCAAACTGATCCTAGACAAACTACAAAAAAATACATAGGATGAGTCTACCCTTTCTAGAAATAATTGGCGTTGCTGACACTACTCATTAAAAATGTAAAACATCACCTTTATAACATACTCAAAAACTTACCATAGGGTCTGTCGCAAGGGCCAACCTTTCCGCGGCTTCCAACTGTGCCTGATGGGCAGGATGGTGAGGGTGGCCGGGTGGAGGTCCGCCGGGCCCTCCCGGTGCACCCGGCGGTGGAGGAATGCCTAGCCTTTCCAGTCGCTCCCTTTCCATTTGTGACAATTGTGCGCTACTACCACCCGGATATAAGGCAAAATGATGCAGGGGAAGACCTGGCCCTTAAACACACATTAACGATATTAGTTCAAATACATCAAAGAGAGTTTAATATTTCGAGGTGAAAGTTCACTTCACCGGCGAAATATTTTCCCTTAATCGTACATACAATATGTACCTCCAGGTCCTGTTATGCCGGCTGCCGCATATCTTCTCTGTATCTCTAGCCAATGAGGATCCATAGGGTTCGGCGGCCCCCTCATACCGCTCTTCATTATCTCCTCCTTTAGCCTATCGTTGAGTTCCCTCTCCCTGAGCTCCCTAATTTCACGCTCCCTCTTTTCCCTCTCTAAATGTTCTAACTCTAATCTAAAAACGGACAAGATATGAAACATTAGTTTTATAACAGACTTTAAATGCGGATGTTCTTTATTTCACTAGAAATTGGTTACAGGTGCTGCCATCTGCTATTAAAAAATCACAACTTAAGGCATTTAAACTTCTCCGATATTTGTAAAAAAAAACAACTGACGATGCTGAGTACAGCAGAATTAATTTAAAGTGACATTGAAAATATAAATTTTAAGATTACGGAATAAATGGGTAGTAATAAATAATTCTTCTTACCTTTCTCTAGCCCCTGGACCATACATACTGCTTAACTGGTACTGCAACATAGGATCCATGACATGAGACGGAGGTAGAAGCGATCTCGGCATATGACCTAAAAAACCAGAGAATTTATCACATAACAAAATGTATATCAAAATACCACTACCTGGACTAAAACCAGCGTGAGGTCTTGCATATTCCGACAACTGCCTTAAAGCAGGAGTGTCATTGAAACCAGGTCTAGAGAACCGCTCGTACGGTGACGAGACAGTTTCCAAGGGTCCCCTAGATGGTGGTTTGACGTCAGGTTTCTCCGGAGTCGTGATCTTTCTCTGTTGAGCTTGCTGTGCCCTTTCCCGCTCCTCTCGTTCCCTCTCGGCTTGTTTCCTTAACCTCTCCTCCCTTTTCCTAGCTAACTTCGAGTCGGGAACTGGTTTGAAAGTAAGATCCGTTCTCGTACAGGAGTTGTAGTCGCCACGGTTCCAATGCCGTAAAAATCTAGAACAAAATACATAGGAACCAATTCAACAATGTTGAAATTTCTACTTACATTGCACTTTGACTTCTGTGACACTCGGTGTCTTCGATTCTAGGTTCTGGCGATGGTCCTCTAGGAGGAGCCACCGGACTATTTTGACTCTCTTCTTCGGGAGTTGCCGGTTCAGGATCCGGTTCTACTTTGATTACCTCATCAGCAACCACTTTGGGTGGTGGGTTCATGGGGGAAGTGCTTGGCGGATGCATACTGCTCTGCTGCTGTTGCATATTCGCAGCGGCTTGAGCTGCATGGGCTCTTAATGCATCCAGAGAACTACTGCCCATAGATGGAGGTCCTGTAATATTAATTGTTATATTAAACAAATATATTTATACATGTGTATAGATATGACATAAAAACAAAAAATAATAACATGGGAATATGGTAAGCTTAACTCTAAGAATTATAAAATCAAGATTATTAGTTCTATAAGCTGATTTGTAAAATGAATTTGTTGAGTAAGTAAGTAAGAATGGAACATGAATGTTAAATCTTTCCATCAAATATCGACAGGAAACATTAGAATGAATGATGTTACGATCTCTATATGTCCAATGAACTTCAAGAAAAATTTTATTCCATTTAAAGAAATATAATGCAAGAATTTATGTTGAACCTGTTCTAGATTCTTGATATGTATGTTATAGTACGTATTCCAAATACACAAAGCATATTCTAAGTGTGGCCTTACAGTTAACAGCAAACTAGCTTAATAGAATTAATATCAGTAAAATCACATGAAGCTTGTTTAATGAAACCCAGTTTTTTGAGTGATTTGGTAACAATTTGGGGTCAAGTGGCAGAAGAGTATATGCTAAGCTTCGCCCAGAAAATCGTGTAATTATTACTATTATTATTATTAATTTGAGAAACATGGGATGTGAGGTTTAATAATGGGCTTAGTATTATATCCAAGTCTTTAATAACACAAACATAACAATAACATCAAGAGGTGTGTTGGTAATGTAACAAATATATTGAAGAGGATCCCTAGCTGTTACAATAGGACATAGTATGACATTTGCTTACACTAAGATCCACACCATTATGGTGATTCCATGTAATAAGACTATTCAAATCTGTTTGTAATTTGAAAGGCTGCACCTTCAATGATGGTTATTTTTATTTAAGATCATCAGAAAATAAACCGTTCGTAAGATACTCATAAATGTAATTGATAAATATATTAAAGAGGAAGGGCCTCAAATGAGAACCTTGCGGTTTACCAGATGTGACTCGAATTTCTTTTCATCTGAAATTGTTAACTTCAACAATCTGTGTCCAATCAAGTAACTAAAAAATTCAATTTGTCCAACAAGGATCGGTGACTGACTGTATCGGAGGCCTTTACAAAGTCTGTGTGGATGACACGAACCTGCAATCTATTTTTCAGAGTAAGCGACAGGAAGTCAGTTAAGTGAGCAAATTCAATTCAGTGGATCTTCCCAAAGCAAAACCATATTGATTATTGGTGATAGCAATATCAATATGTGGTGTCAAAAAAATCAGTAACAAGGCTTTTGAATAGTTTAAGAACAACAGTCAACATGTGGATGGGTCTGTAATTAGCTAAGCTTTATAAATAGGTGAAATAAACTTGACTTTCGGGAATTAAAAGTTTGGATAAGATAAAGCATGTCGTCATGTTGTCCATCAGGACCTTTATTGACATTCAAGTTGCATAATCTCTGGTAAATATGGATGGATATACTAATAGAACGATTTCAAACATTCAAGGTGTCTGAAGAATACTAATTTTACATTGTGAATTTACAAAGTTCCAAACAAATCCTTTATACTGCTATACTTATATGAAAACTTTAGTTAAGCGAACATATTCATTATAACGTGGTCAGAAAAAAAAAAAACGCGCAGGAAGATAAAGCATCTATTCTTACCTAAGGATGACTGGTGGTGACCCATATTCGGCGGCTGAATCATCAGATGATGCGGGTTAGCTTGGGGAGTGGGTGGTTTGCTGTGCATGCTATGACGAAGCAATTGATTTCCGGGCGACATTCTATCGTGGTGCGTATGAGTGTGGTGATGTGTATGCTGGTGGTTGTTCAGAGACGATGACGATGTGTGATTTATGCTTGCGGATGCAGAACTCTGAAAATTAATAGGATTTCTTTATACTTATAGCCTTTATTTATTTACTATATAGGAGTAGACACATATGAATAAATAAAACAAATAACATACAAATTCAATTAAAATAAAACAGATATAAGACCATCACAAATTCTTATTTACTTAGTGTATATAACGAAATGTTGAACAGATCTTAGCATCATTGTCCTATTGATGCCAACATTGGGATCATATAAGTTCCGTGATTTTCAATAAAAAACATATAAGATTCTCCTAAATGACTCCGCGATACATAAAAATCTAATAGTGCCAGTAATTCTGAGCTATCGATAATTGTAATATTTTAAATGCCAAAATAATATTTGTTTTGGTTCTGGGTTATTACAAAATTTGAGGATTTAAAATTTCGTTGTTAAGAATTTTATCACTGGAAATGTGAACTTAATATGCCGTATCTCGTAGAAATCTTTCTTGTACTCTTTGAACTTTGTCTATATGTATTTGAATATATGAGGACCAAATAATTGAACTGTTTTCAAGATGGGATCTAACTACTGCCCAAGTAGCATTTTTAGACACAGTTTAGGAACACATTTAGTATAATGGGAAATAGTTTTGTAACTGTTTCGATACTTATGTGAGATACAAGGGTTTACATACATTTCCAACATTTTTTCTGAAATTGTTACCATTTTTCATCTATTACAGATAGCACAACAATATTATGGAACAGTTTACCAACTGTTACCACCTTTCGATATAATTTTTTTCCGAAACAAGTGTTTCAACACATTTTCGAAACATACTGCAGCATCTGTTACCTCATTTCTAAATTGTAAACTTGTGTCGATACATTATTGAAATGTATGGAACACATTCTTATCGCCAAATGTTTTCAAACTGTTTCCATTTTTTTCCATGAATATAATGGGAACATATGTCACCACAAAGTAGATTATTAACCGAAACCGTGTAATTTTTTTTAATAGTTATTAACCTCACATTTTACTATTATTAAAACCATAGAAAAGTTGGGAAAAATGGGAAAAACCAAACAATTTAAACATTCTTCCAGGTATTACAATCTGTTAAACTATACAAGAATTGTGAAACCATGAGTGACTTTAAAAAAAGTTGCTGTGGAATGTCAAAAGACAAATACCTAATACGTTAACAAGACTTGGGACTGATGCACTTACAACGGGGTCATCAAATAATGTGGTGAAAGTAGAAGAAATTCCTATTAATATTGAGGAAGGTAAAAAGTTGTATTAAATAGTATTTGGGGTACATAGTGATCAACAACAAAGATAGTAGAACGTTGCTTAAAACTCCAAACACAACTGTTCAACAAAAACCGCCAGAAATGCCGAAATGCGCACACAACATAGCCGGCTGGCGGCCATTTGTTTACATGCTGCCAACCTTTCCAAAACCAGACCGAAACACAAAAGAAATTGTTTCTGTCAGAAAATGATTGTGTAACATTTCCAAAACAATTTCGAAACAAGTTTCTTTCAGGGGTAATATGCTACAGTAATCGAAACTGAGTGGATACATTTAGGGAATCAAGTTTCTTTTCATCAAATATGATCTAAATTTTCGAAACATATGCAGAACTGTTTCTGTAGCCATTTTGGTTGTAAATGTCGATGTTTGCTATTTAGCGGCCATTATGGGCAATCTTAAAAAAAACTTGGACAAGGGCTTAATATTGAAGATCACTAATTACGATCATTAGGAAAAAAATGCATAATTTGGTATAATCATTATCACCGACATAATCGAAAAAAAAATATTTTATAACCTATATATTTTTGTATTTAATACAAAAATATATTCGAAATGTTTGAATTTGTGAGGCCCATTGAAAATATCGAAGTATCTCCGCCGAATAATCGATAAAATTCTTTCCGCTACGTCTCTTCAGGCCAGACATGACTTAGAATGATGACAAAGTTTACACATTATATGTAGTACACCAACCATGTTATTTTTATTATCCTATCCCAATGAACAATTTTGCTCACTTAAAGTAACTGTTATTTTTATAAGTGGTTTATTAAGATTGTGAGTTTATAAAAGTGGTTTATAAGATTACTAAAGAGTTGCGAAGTTGAATAGTAGGTATGTAAAATTACTAAAAGTTTTAAAACCTTAGGTTTTATAAAATGGCAACGGAAACATTTCCATCACAGACTTATACAACTTTTAGTAACTGTTGCTATAATTTATATAAAGAGTTTTTATAGAAGTTGTAGTCACAAATTTATAAAACTAATAGTTTCCAATTTCTCTAAAGGGGTTGGCTCTGATGAATATAAAACTTCCTCGTCTCACAATAACAACAATAATTGTTCACAAAACCGCAAATTCTACGTTTTTGTAAGTTTATTCTCCTTTTTAATGTTTTTATTTGCATTTCTAAACTAGAATCAGTGTGACATTAATAAACTCTCATATAGTATACCTACACATTTTTTAATGTTGATTTTTACAGGTTGGAAATTCAACTTATAATTAGCATTCAGAGTCTGAATTTTCATGGTCATTGCAGGGCCGGATTTCGTTCTACTGCTATTTAATTATATTTAAGTTACTTTTACCCCAAAGTAATGATCGAGATAAGCATAACGATGAAATAATTCACAAAACTTAATAACAATAAATATCGAAAATAACCAGGTACTAACGCAATCTAAAAGCTACACTTTAGAACTACACCTAACCACTGTCTTTACTTAAATACCTATAAGTAACTTGGACATCAGTCTATAAATGAATACACACTTTAATAGCATTTGAAATTGCAGCATATCTGCCTTTCTGTTTGTGAGCGTCCAGAGAAAGGTCGACGGTTTTTCTACCATTTTAATGAGTATTACCAATCCATAAAGTTATATTTGTACCTAGCAGGACCACTGACGTTACATATTTTTGTGGAAACGCTTTAATAAATTAATTGAACTTTGATAAATTTTATTAGATATTGATAAATTTATTCAAGTCCACCCCTGAAATGTACAGGGAAAAATCCAACCACACATTCTTGGTTATATAGAGGCACAGAAGTTCTATAAGAATCCCACAAGTTTCTTTTCAGATTTATAGTGTCCTTTTGGTATTTTCAATATGGATGCCTTATTTTCGATCCTGTCAGTGGACGCCATATTGATACTTTCAAGAAAACTGTTGAAAAACAGGTTGAATATTTAACATACCCAGCTGATGCTACATTTTATGTAAATATAAACACGTACCACAAGTTAAAAAGTGCAGTCTTTTATGAAGAATCGAATGTTGTGAGAAATCTAAAAAAAAATTTTTTAGATAAAATTTTTAAATATGTATAATTTCAGTGGCGCCTTTATTTTTTCGAGGTACAAATGTCAATTTTACAGTAAAGATGCATTTGCATGAAAATTTCAGAGGCATGTTTGCAATAAAAGTCAAGTATAATATATTTCTAATTGACATACGTATATTTCATATAGAGTCAAAGTCTCCATATTGTTAGAAAGAAAGATGTAATAATTTCATCATCATCAACTAAAGAGAAAGAAGTTTGTGGTGAAAGAAAGAGCGAGAAGGAGAGGTTCTGTATTTAAAGTTTATAAGAAAGTTTATAAGAGTAACAGTTACATTTCTATTACTTCTTACTATAAAACTTGGAGATAGGTAATGGGAACCTTTATAGAGTGCGCCATTTAAGCTCTTTAAGTGGTATAAAGTGGTAATTGAAAAGTTTTCATGGAAAATATAGTTAATATAAGTTTTTATAATACGGTGATGGTGATATTCAGAGTACCATTACAAAACAAAAATTGTTCATTGGGATGTGTACCTAAATTGTTTCCATATTGAAAAGTAGGTAATCAAAAATACGCACAATATGGAAACATATTCGTATTAGGTGAAAGATAACAAAAATTTCCGAAACTGACTGCACACATTTGTTCCCATTGTAAAAACGTGTGTATGGAAATGAATCAATATAAAATATAATAATGTATCGATACATTTGCGAAACTGTGTATGAATCGGCGAGCTACAAATTTGAAACATGTTTCTCTTTATTTTCGAAACTAGCAAAGAAACGCCTAGTGCCACCACAATAGAAACATGTACTGTATAACCATAAGAAATTATACAGGTGTCGAAAATGTATCGGAACATGTTGGAAACAGCTCCCATTTTAGACATGGTAACAGACACAATTTGTTAGAAACGTTTGGCAAAATGTTTCTTAAAATGCTACTTGGGTGAGACATGTTTTTATGTTAAAAATATTATAGAATTCTCTCTCTAGTGTGTCATTTAGTAAATAGAAGAACTTTTAGAGTTTTAATGTAGATAGATTTGAAGTGAGGAACGAAGGTTTAAATATGAGCAGATATTAGTTGCGTATTTACCTGTGACACGGGGGTATGTGGTGAATTAGTCCTCACTGTTTTCTGGTTAACTTTATGCTGAACACTCTGGCTTGAACTGGTCGACGTGCTGTGCGATATCGTTATGCTATGGCTGCCACCATAGTTATGCTTTTCGACAGTGGCATGTACCGAGCTATTATGCGATGTACTCTGATGGTTTGTCAGTGTCATTTCGTGTGTTTGATGTCTTTCCGCTCCAGTCTCATCAGACTCCCTAGTTTCACGTTTCGACGTCAACGTACTACTTGTGCTATGTTGCGAAGACATTAAAGTTGCACTGACAGTGTCGATAGTCTTGGGAGCCATATCAGGCCGACTGGTGGGGGGAGGTATAGCATGCGGTTGAGGGGGAACTGCATATGGATATGGGTAAGAGAATGGATAGCCAGAGTACGGATGGCCGGGGAACTGCATGTGCAGGAAAGAGGGGTGGACTATGTGATGAGGTGCGTGCATGGAGCCGTACGACGGGCCATGAGGCTGATGTGGGTGTGGTTGTTGGAGGGACGTCGGGGGGCCAGAACTGGAACTTATTAAGTTTATTGCTGAATGTGGCGAATTGGTACCTGCAAAGATTTCATAAAATGATCAAGATGCTTTGTTAAATGTTTGTTATTAACTAACCTTGCTGTCGGAGAGGCGGAGTTTGAGATATTTGCATGCCAGGAGTAGATCTACCACCAGCATTTTTAGGCGTTGAACACTTATCTGATAACGGCTTAGGGCTAGGACCACTGCTCGAGGGCCGGCCAAAATCTGGCTCCTTTTTGATGTTATCCACTGCTGGGCCTGAAGGCGGCCTCTCACTTCTATCACTTCCTGATGACTGTGAGGATGGAGGTTGAGGCGGAGGCAAGTATCCTGGTACCTAATAGAGAAAATAGTTATTTTAATTATTAACAGTATGTTTACTGGAGGCAGGGAAACATTTCATCAAATCCCAAGTTCTACTATTTTCCCAGACTGAATTATATGTTTTCTATGTAATAGACTAATACGAGTCAAAATATAAAAATAATAATCTGAGAATTCCACAAGGCTCTGTGTTGGGACCTCTAGTAATTTCTCTAGCCTTATAAGATTGCGGTCTCACAAATGATGGATACTTGATTCAAAGATGGTGGAAAGTAAAGGTGAACCATCAGCAACAGCAAAGAAAACTTGCAAATATTGTAAAAAGAATGTGACTGTAGGTGTTTCATGTAAAACATGTGATACAACATACCACCCTAGTTGTGCTCAAAGGTTGAAAATCTGTTGTGAACACCCACTACAAGAAACAACCAGACAAGAATATAATGACAAATTACACAGAGGAATTATTCCTCAGAAAAGAAAATGCACTACTGAAACAAATTATTAAAGACAAAACCACTATCTAGTCGGGGCAAACTAAATTTGAGCACGGAAAAATAGAAACCAGAACTAGCCCAACGGGAAATGGTTGGGGGGGTTACTAACATGAAAAAAAAAATAAATGCAGTTACTGACCTTGGGGACTAACTTAAGGGGGGGGGGGTAAAGCGAAAAAAATTCAAAGTCAATAGTTTGGATGCGTATTACGAGAAAATTTGACGTCGGAGATAAAAATGTTCAACAGCAAAGTTGCAGGTAATAAAAAGATCTTTCATTTTTGTTAAGGGTACTTTTTATCATAACCTCAAAATTATCGAGAAATTTAAAAATTTTCCAAAAAATAATAAAATTTTCGTTTTTATATTATAACTTTTATAAAAATTAATGAATTGTTATGAAACTTGGTTAAAAGATACCTTTATATATTATAAATAACCAATAAAATTTTCAAAAGAAAATAATGGAAAATTTTTGATTTTGAATTTTTTCAAAAAAAAAAGGTCCTTTTTTCAGACGAAAATTGTATGGTGGAAAATCATCGTAAATAGATTTTTCAAAGCTCATTTTGTTTGTTTTTTCGTCTACTTTTTGATAAATCAGAGACACAATATAGCTTCTATTTAAGAATATGCTAAAAAATGCAAAAAACGAAAAAAGTCAATTTTGAAAAAAAAAATTTCAGTAATTGTTGATAATTTTGTTTAAATTTCAAAAAAATGTTAAAATTAATTTCACCAATCGATTCTACGTGAAAAAATATTTAAGAAACTGTATTTTGTTGTTAAAAATTACTCCAATATTTAGGGGTGCTAAAGGGTTGCTTCTGGAGGGTGAATAAAGTAATGATCGTTCTCATGCAATTTTCGGCTAAAATTGACGTTAAACAAAAAATTAGTAATCAATAAAAGTTGTAGATTTTGAAAAATTCATCAAGTTTTGTAGAGGTCATTTTTACCATAATATCAAAATTAAAAGAAAAAATGCATAAAATGTATTTTTTACATTTTTTACTTTTTTAAACTTTCTTATTATTTCTTTTCTTCTTATTTTTGTGTACTTAGTAGACAAAATGTGTGGTTGAATAAAAGTATTATAGTAATGATATTAGAAAACTTTAAAAATTAGAAAAAATATATGGAAAGATTAACGCGCATGATCAGAACTACAGACAGTAGTAATTAAGCATTTGTCCAAAGCATTTACATTTGAACATTTTTCAATTAAACAAGCAGAAGAAGATGCAGATTCATTAATTATTAATACAGCAATAGAAATCGCAAAAAATAAAAATAAAACAGTCGTTGTTGTTGGAGAGGATATTGATCTTTTAGTTTTACTCCACCAATTGAACTCGACAAATGAAGACATTTATTTTCTGAAACCAGGTTCAGGCAATGTAAGCGATGCAGCATATACTTCAAATAGTTTTAAAGAAGAAAAGTATCGATTTATTATTGCATTTATACACTGCTTCTCTGGATGCGATACAACATCTGGATTTGCAGGCAAAGGAAAAAAAACAATAGTAGACTCAATCATTTCAACGTCAAATTTGTCAGAGTTAGTACAACCTTTTTATGAGCTGAATTCAACCCCGAACGTCATTGCTATTAACGGTCGTGCAATAATTTCATCCATCTACAAATGTAAAAATAGTAATATATCGCTCGATGATTTGAGATTCCAGCGATATAAAATTTTGACTGAAAAAAAAACGTTTAAATTAGAAAACTTGCCTCCAACTGTTGGCGGGGGAACGCAGCATTGTTATAGAGTCTATTTTCAAATCCAAACGTGGCTTGGAAATAAACTTGATCCAACCAAGTGGGGTTGGAGAGAAGTTATTCACTCTAATTGTAAATTATTAATGCCTCGCTTTGCGGAAATGCCAATTATACCAGAAACCTTGTTAAAAACAGTCTCTTGCAGTTGCAAAACGACTTGTTCTACGAACAGATGCGGATGTAGAAAAGTTGGTTTACAATGTACAGATCTCTGCACGAGTTGTCAAGATTCTGGTAATTGTTGCAATATACAACAAGTTTCAGAAGATGTAAGCGATGGTGAAGACGAAGAGCCAAGTCCTCAAAATAATATAAACAATGAGGAAGTCGAAGATGATTTTGAAGAAGAGATGGAGTGTGAAGATTCGCAGTTTAGCGAAGAATCGGAGGGTGAAGAAGAAGAACTGATTCATGTAAATAAAAGAAAAAGATTAGTGTAGTTTGCAATGTGTATTTTTAAGATTTAATCATTTTTTTTATAATAAAAAGTTCTTTTTTTTAAGTTTTGATCATATTTTAACAAAATAAATACATATTTTCCTCATGAACTTCCTATGAGTTTCCTCAAAATCTTGAACATTTTTTCCAAATTAAAGTTACAACTATAATACTTTTATTCAACCACACATTTTGTCTACTAAGTATACAAAAATAAGAAGAAAAGAAATAATAAGAAAGTTTAAAAAAGTAAAAAATGTAAAAAAATACATTTGTTGCATTTTTTTTTAATTTTGAGGTTATGGTAAAAATGACCTCTACAAAACTTGAAGAATTTTTCAAAATCTACAACTTTTATTGATTACTAATTTTTTGTTTAACGTCAATTTTAGCCGAAAATTGCATGAGAACGATCATTACTTTATTCACCCTCCAGAAGCAACCCTTTACCACCCCTAAATATTGGAGTAATTTTTAACAACAAAATACAGTTTCTTAAATATTTTTTCACGTAGAATCGATTGGTGAAATTAATTTTAACATTTTTTTGAAATTTAAACAAAATTATCAACAATTACTGAAAATTTTTTTTTTCAAAATTGACTTTTTTCGTTTTTTGCATTTTTTAGCATATTCTTAAATAGAAGCTATATTGTGTCTGATTTATCAAAAAGTAGACGAAAAAACAAACAAAATGAGCTTTGAAAAATCTATTTACGATGATTTTCCACCATACAATTTTCGTCTGAAAAAAGGACTTTTTTTTTTTGAAAAAATTCGAAATCAAAAATTTTCCATTATTTTCTTTTGAAAATTTTTTTGGTTATTTATAATATATAAAGGTATCTTTTCACCAAGTTTCATAACAATTCATTAATTTTTATAAAAGTTATAATATAAAAACGAAAATTTTATAATTTTTTGGAAAATTTTTAAATTTCTCGATAATTTTGAGGTTATGATGAAAAGTACCCTTAACAAAAATGAAAGATCTTTTTATTACCTACAACTTTGCAGTTGAACATTTTTATCTCCGACGTCAAATTTTCTCGTAATACGCATCCAAACTATTGACTTTGAATTTTTTTCACTTTACCCCCCCACCCCCCCCCCCCCCCCCCCCCCCCCCCCCCCCTTAAGTTAGTCCCCAAGGTCAGTAACTGCATTTTTTTTTTTTTTCATGTTAGTAACCCCCCCAACCATTTCCCGTTGCGCTAGTTCTGGTTTCTATTTTTCCGTATTCTGATTAAAATTATGTTAGTTTGCCCCGACTAATCATTTCGGACAAGGAAACAGAATTTCATTACTACAGGGCAAAATAATAAACTTAGAATTAAAATTACAATTAACACAGGCAGAGCAAAAAACCCAAATCAAGGAGAGTACAGTATCTGTCCCAGTAAAAACACAAATGATAAGAAATTAGATAAAATGAAAAAAGTGTCTACTAAACAACAAAACAATGAGAACAAAAAACCAACTAACCTGGAAATACTTCAAAATAAACAGGCAGATATTATGCAACATATAATAAACTTAAATAATGATGAACCTAATGAAACTCCCAAGGAAAATGAAAAATCTTATCAAAAAGTTACGTATAAAAAGAAAAAGAGAAGCCCAAAAATACATATCGAGGAAGCTAAAATCAGCAAGGAAGATAGATTTAGTGATGGTTTTAAAATCGCACCGAGAAGAGGACGCTACAAGATTGGAAGTTGAAATGGAGACAAGCAAATTTTTTTGAAAGAGAAAACAAAGACAAGAAGATATGGCTTTTCATATCGAAAGTACCTGACAGTGTGACCGTAGATGACATGGAAAACTATATAAAAACATGTACAGATTCAGAGAATCCTTATGTAAAGAAATTAGACACACACAACATGCGTGCTGATAATCAATCGTTTATGATAGGGGTTGAACCTCATCTACTTCAACAAGTGTAGGAACCTAGCTTTTGGCCAAAAAAAGTAATTTTTAATCGGTTTAACTTTAAATTAGGTAAGCGCTTCCTTGATCAAACACGACATAATCAAGGAAAATCTCAAGCAGAATTAGATAATACACTTTCTTTTTTATCAAACCCAAATCAAGAATAGGCACAAATATAAATAATGTAAAGTTTCATCACAAAAACCAAGCAAAAAAAGATATAATAAGAATAATGCACATAAACATCCGAAGTGTTAGAAATAAAATGAACGAATTGGAGGCATTTATTACCAATGAAAGTGTTCCGTTAGATGTCATATGTGTCATTGAACACTGGTTAAACAGTGACGAGTCTGATTTCTTTGAAATAAATGATTACTGTCTAGCTAGTATATTTTGTAGATCTGAATTCTGTCATGGGGGTACCTTGACAGCATTAAAAAAATCTCTATGTCATAAACCTTTAACTTATTTAAATGATTTCTCTGCTGAAAAACACTGCGAAATAGCGGCTGTAAAAATAGAAAATTTTAATATTATTGTTATAAACATCTACCGTTCCCCAAATGGAAACTTTAATATCGTCTTTGAAATATTAGAAAAATTATTAAACAAAATGGGCACCAATAATAAGGTAGTAATGTGTGGGGACATTAACATAAAATGTAATACGTCTGATCGAACAAATACAACTTTAGTCGATCTACTTAAAACATTTGGTTTTGAGCAAACAGTGTTTGAGAATACAAGATTGACCAATTGCATCGATAATATTTTTATAAATTTTTTAGTAGATGACTACAAGTCCTACAATACCGAACCACTCTTATCAGATCACTTATGTCAGACTATAGAGGTGCCAATATATTCTTATATAAAGAATCAAGAACATCACAAATTGATTAAACCTATCACAGTTATCTATGTGCACTTGGGACTTTATTGATAATGACAATGACACCCTGAACATTAATGAAAAATTTCCGTTATTTTTAAATATCATCTTAGAACCTTACAATGTTTCTTTTCCAGAAAAGCTAATTCATTTTAAAAACGATTCTTTTAAAAGCACTTGGTTCACAGAAAACTTGAGACAAATGCGAGATCATTTGCAATTTCTCAATGAAGTCTGTAAAACCCAAAACACAGAGTTAAATAAAAACATCAGAAATGCATTTAAACTAAGATACAGAAATGCACTAAAAAATGAGAGAATCAAAGCGAATGATAAAAATATAAAAAAATCTGGTAATCCTGTAAAAACTATGTGGCAAATAATAAATTCAAAGAGAAAAAAGAGTTTTAAACCAGTTTCACAAATTGAACAAAATGCTTTTAACGAATTCTTTATTAATGTCGCTGGAGATATTATTGAAGGGCTTCCTAAATTAAATATTGACCCTCTGCACTATGTCAAACAAACAAATAGTGCTGAACCCTTTAACTTTCATGAGGTCACATACAATGAAGTTAGAGACATACTAAATTCCCTGAAAAACAGTAATAGTAAAGACATATATGGCCTGAATACTGAATTAATAAAGATTGCAAAAAATCACATCGTAATTCCCCTAACTAAGCTAATAAACATGAGTTTCAGGACTGGTGTATTCTCAGATGCACTTAAAATAGCGGCTGTTGTCCAAATTTGCAAAAAAGTTGATGCAGAGGAATTAAGCAACTATAGGCCAATTTCCCTGCTTCCAATTATTTCAAAAATATTTGAAAAAGCCATTAAAATTCAAATAACGGAATACTTAGAAAGAAATAAAATGCTATTTAAACACCAGTTTGGATTCCGTGAGAACTTGTCAACAACAGACGCCATTTTAAAATTTACAGAACACACATTAGAATGTTTTGAAAAGGGACACTACTCTGCTTCTTTGTTCTGTGACCTCAGCAAAGCATTTGATTGCGTATCACATATTTTACTGGCTCAAAAATTGTCCAAATACAATTTCAGTACGAGTATCTCACTAATTAAATCCTATCTAGAGAATCGAAGGCAAACCGTCAGACTAAATGGAATAACATCTGAGGAGTTATATATTAGGTCAGGAGTACCACAGGGTTCAATCCTGGGCCCTGTTCTATCCCTAATTTATATCAATGACTTGCCAAAAGCACTTGAGAAAGTCACTTGCATATTTTATGCTGATGATTCAACACTCCTAATGTCTGACTCTAATTTGGGTAACCTAATGTCTAAGTGCCATCCTTGCTTGGGGGCACTCTGCAGGTAAGCACCAACTTTTTGGTCTTCAAAGGAGAGCTGTCAGGATTGTGGATGGTGTAGGGTACCGTGATGATACCAAATATCTGTTTACATCTCTCAACATACCTACCTTGCCTTGCACATATGCATTAGAATGTCTTTCATACGTACATAATCATTTGAATGATTTTAATACCCATGCTGACCTGCATCAGTACGAGACCTGAATTTACAAGGCTTACCCGGGGACAAACTGGTGTTAAATACTACGGTATTAAAATATATAACATGTTACCTGATAATATGAAAATTTTGCCCCCAACAAAGTTCAGATCCACAATTAAAGACTTTTTTATAAAAAACGCTTTCTTCTCATTACAAGAAATTGAATGTGAGATTACAAATATAGATATGTGATTTTAACACAAGTAGACCACTATTATTATTATTATTATTAATGATTTTTATGTAGCTTTTTATCCCATTTGCTGTAATTTCGTCCATTTTTACATGAATTTTAAATCTATTGTATTATTTTATATCTATTTGTAAGTGTAACTCTGTTTGACGTGTGTACAATTTTATAATTTTTAACATGAATAAATCTATCTATGGTGGTGAATTTTTTTTTTAATTTTAATTATTACGAAAACTGATTATAAATTTTGTTCTCTTTGAGAAACAACTATTGCTGGAAACTTTTTAACGATACAAATATTAAGTTCTCTAAGCCCGTTAAATTTCTCGGTACAATCCCATGCAGCAATGAAAGAGTTAATTGAGTGTTTACATATAATTTTACTTTTATTGGCTCTCACATCTATTTTCATATAGCACCATACACGACAAATTATTGTTATTATCATTATTACTAATACTGACTAAACTTTGAACCTACCTTCACATCCTTAAGGCTTTGCAAAGGATCCGTCATGGGTGGTAAATGACTAGGTGGTGCAAACCCACTTGATGCTGCCATACTGTTGCTAGAAGGCACACTCTGGGAGCTCGGAGGCATACTTGACATGCTGTGCGATGTCATGCCAGGTCCGGGAGGAAGTGCATTCTGCGTGAAGTTATTCAACCCGCTCAGATGATTCGGTGGCAAACTCTGACTGCTCTGGCTGGATGATATCTCGGGAATCTCCTGTTTGATCTTCAAGTTCTGAGGTTCGTTTTGATTGTGCCCCTGTGCGCTCTGCTGCTGCATATGTTGTTGGTTTTTGTCATGATTTCTGGGCGATTGGGGATGGCTGAATGGCGACACGCCGGTCATGAAGCCATAGTGGCTCATTTGGGGAGGCTGTGAACCTCCTATCGTAACCAAATTGCTTGATTGCATCAAACTTGGTAACGGAGGTTGCCCTATCGGAGCAGAGGTAATTGGTCCCATCTCGGATCGGTCTGAACGTTCCATACGCTCAGGACGATCTATTCTTTCTGGCCGCTCCAGTTTCTCTATCCTCTTCTCTTCTTCGTAATGATTCTCAGGCTGTCGAAGGCTTGGAGGAATCTGTTGTGACATAGGGATAACTTGTGGTATGTTGAGCGGCTGCGACATACCGCTATAACTTTGCACTTGTTCGTTTCTACTTTGGCTTGTGAGCTCCATAGGCTCGTCTCTAGGTTCCAACTTTATTACTGTATTATTTACGCTGTTAATCGTTGCAGCTGTCGTGGCAGTGGACATGTTGGGCTCCTTGTTAGAGCTTTGGGAGCTTTGAAAACCAAATGGTTCTTGCTTCATGTCAGAAACGTAACTCGAGTGATTCATGTTGATGATTTGTTCCTTATGCTTTTCAATTTGTGGCTCCTTCAAATTTAACCCGTGCTTCGGCTGGAGATGATTCATCAACGGTGGGTCCTTCATGCCAAAGGAAATAGGCTCCTTCATGTTCATATTCATGTTGGGTGGTATGTAAAGATTCTCTTTGTACATGCTTTCTTCTTTTTGATTCATATTAGGATTCAGGTTCATGGAATTTATGTTGATTGCCTCATTGGAAGAGTCCAGTTCCTCCTTTATTTTTTCCATGGTATGGACTTTCGGAATGATAAGTTCTGTTTTGAAAGGTTTCTCTTGGACTACTGGCATCTGCTGTGGTGGCAGGGCCTCTTTAAGCTCTTCTTTGAACTCTTCTCTTCGTTCGACTTTGGCCTGAACTTCTTGCTTTATCATTTGTTGCTGCTCCTTCTTAAATTCTTGTTGTGCAAATTTAACAGCTTCGGGATTGATTTTCATAGTATCCTGGTTGAATTTCAAACTCTCGGGATTGAACTTCATATTTTCCGGGTTGTATTTCATTTCCTTCATATCTAATGTGCTGTCCAAGTTGCGCTTTATTAGATTTTTCCTTTCATTTATATCGTCGGGTAGTCGTATTGACACATTAAGTGGCATGGGCTCGACATTTGGAGGCGGCTGCAGTTTGGTAGACATTATAACGGGCAAATTTGTGTTGCTTAAGACAGACGGCTGCATGACGGGTTTGGTGTCCGGAAGCTCGGGAGTGTCTGATTTGACAGGTGGTTTTGGGAGAGTTTCTTGTGGTGCAACGTTATTGATCGTAGATATAGGTGGAGATGTTGTAGTTACCTACAGGAACATAAAAACATGTTTTTATAATAATGGTTACCACTACGAAGAAATAAGTTATGCTTAAAATAATAGACATATGCCAAAAATGTATTAAAGTCTTAACAGAATACTCAATTTTGACATTAACTCACCAAAAGAAACACAATTGGGTGTTTTCGTTATATGCAAATTTGCTTTTTTGATAATGTTAAAATGAAGGTATATTAAAACAGCATTCTATTGTCTATGATATATAATTTCCGACAATAACATAATATTTGAATAATTGATATGCAAAAGATGCTATGAGAGAGCACATTAGTTGCATTTTTTAGTAAATGTGCGTTTAACAAGTGGTAAAGACAGCATTTGTAAAAGCTTCTTCTGGAAATGTATTGACTGTGAACATGTTTCAACATAACAGAAGTGATGGGTTCTAAAGCTGCAATGTTAGTATTTTTTAACGTTGGAAATGTTATTAGATGTTCGCCTATAGGACAAAAGTTACGAGTTTTTTTCAAGACTGTCGACATGAACATATCAAGGTTAGATGATGTTATACTGAGTGAGACCCTGTTATTACGTGAGAAGCAATGCGGTGTAGTCGGTTAGCGCCGATCGCTATTGTACCGCCCATTCAACTATTTCTCCGTGCTATAGCACAGTTTGTCAACTCCTGGGCACACCGAATTTTTATTTTTATTTTGTAACGATTAATGAATTTTTTGACAAATTCAGATATGATTTGATGGCAGAAATAATGTTTTCCTTCTTTTTCCTCTAATGATTTCAATCTTTCATGGGATGGTAAGGTTAGTTAGATTGATTTCTATTTTGCTATCTAATTGATAATAACTAAATAACTATCAGCGCCACAGGCAGTATTAGCATCGCAGACAAAGAAGATTGGAAATGTTAATGTTCGTATATGGGGTCAAAGTTACGAGTTTTATCCAACCAACATGAAAGAGTCGAGATCAGATGATGTAATACTGAGCAAGTGTTATGCACAGTATGAATATGAGTGGAGAACATGAAGTTATAATGCGGTTGTGGTCAGTGCCAATCGTAGTCGCCATGGATTTACAAGGTTTGACAAATAGCAAAGTTATTTTTGTAACAAGTACTTAAAATCATGTTTTTTGGGATGGATCGTAGCTGTTTCGGGACGAGGCGAAGCAGAGACAGAGCTGCCCACGCACATGTTTATTAACCATATTTGAAACAATGAGTTTCATTGTTACGACTTAAAAATTGCACGAGTAAAAATCACAAATGGAGACCTAGCCTTAAGGTATTAATTGACTGATTGTGAAAACTCAAGAATTTTTAACCATAATTATGTATTATCTTTTCGGTCAGATTTTAAAATTTGTGAAAATACCTAATTGTTTTAATCTCCTGATGATGTCAAGATGGTTGGCGAAATACACGTTGAGTATAATGTTCAGAATTTGGTGGTGTACATCAGTAGTAATTTGACTTAAATATCATTATTTGAACACAGAAAAAATGAAACTTACCGTAGACATCAGAGAGGCTGCGGTTGTTGTGATGGAACTAGGAGGAACTACATCAACATTATCGTTTTCTGTTTCAGTGTTGTCCACATCCTCATTGACTGTCTCCGAATCAGTGGTAACGCTTGACGGACTTTCAGGTCTATCACGCTTCTTCTTAAGCACACCGAGATCTTTTTCTTCCATTTCATTGTCTTCTGTTTTATTTTCTTGCTGTCGCTTTCTGTTCTTATTTGGAGTTTCAGGTTTCTCGCCCTTTCCTTTCTTTTTGCCCGGAGTGTTGGGTTGATTTGGTGTCGTCTTATCGCCAGTGTTGCCTTGTTTAACAGGTGTTTTTGGCTCCGGTGTTTCAGTACCTCCACGTTTTGGCCTTGCACGGTTAGTGGTTTGCTCCTTCGCCGCTTTGTTCCTGGTGCGCATTCTTTGAGGACTAGCATCCGGGCTTTCTGTATTAAATATAACCCATATTTTAAAAAATCAAGAAAACACAGGAGTTTATTATTACATTTCATTGTGTAATTTTACCTGTAGGTGGTGTATTTCCAGCAGCTGCCGGTGCTGTAAGTGGTGGCAATTCGTTTGTCTTCTTAAAGTGTGCCCTGCAATCCCAACACAGCAGTTGCCTGTCTTTGCCGCCTGGTTGCCAATCTTTTGAATCTACAATAAATTCTTTTAAGTTACAGGTTAGAAAGGGAATTTGGGTGGTGCCAGGAAGAATACAGAAGTCGACTGGCAGCTAAATTGCCCAAACTTTATTCAAAAACAACTTACTTGTCGTGAAACAGTGTGAGCAGCGATACTGTGCCTCTCGGCTGTCACTATCGTCCTCACTGTCATTGTCGTCCTCTGTAACAGAGCTAGTTTCACCTGGTTCCTTTCCTGGTTGTGGCGAAGGTCTGTTATTTTCGGCCTCAGCAGGAGCATTTCGTCCTAAGTCAATGGAGAATTAAAGGTTGTATACGGTTTTACTCTGTGAGGATAACTATCAATGTTTGCCGTAATATATTATAGTAAAATAACATACAATTCAAAGAAACAAAAGAGGGATATATAAATTTATTATAGTTATAGTTTATGGTAATTGATCTATGTCTATTCTATCTAGACAGTTATTGTTAATTATTTTCATGTACCTAAAGATTCAAGTTATTACAAATACAAATATCTTTATTTTCAATAGACCTGTGAATACAAGTATAGAATAATGTCACCTAAAAATAAGACAAAACAACAAGAACCATAGGATTAAATTAACTTAACATAGAATACTTTGGTAGGTATATAAGACAATACATGAAAATTAGTCATTGACACAGAAATTACATAGACGTGGACACTTTGTTAAATATTAAAAATTGAGCATTAATTATAATGCAGTATTAAATATAAAAATAAACATTACAGTTAAAATTCATTAAAATTCATAAATTCGGTGACTGTATAAAAGCAGTGTTCCAACAACATGTTGCGTACACCAGATTTAAACATATTGAAATTTTTTAAAGACTTTAAGGAAGCAGGTAAGTTGTTGAATAGCTTGACTGCCATAATCAGTGGTCCTTTTGCGGATATTGACATACTGTGCTGAGGCACAAGTAGATTGTGGTTTACTCTGAGGTTATACGCAGAGCCACTGTCTCTAGTTAGGGTAAATTTATCAGGGTGCGATTTGACATAACATACGCAATTTAATATATAAATGCTGGTAATTGTTAAGATCTTTAGTTCCTTGAATAGGCCTCTGCAGGAAAATCTGGAATTTTTATATGTCATAGTTCTGACAATTCTTTTCTGAAGTAAGAGAACTTCACCAATTCTCACACAGTTGCCCCAGCACATGACACCATAGCTCAAAATTGAGTGTACATAAGCAAAATAGTACATTTTTAAAGTGTCCAGGTTAATATAGTGTCTAAGCTGCCATATAACAAAACAAGTTGTTGATAGTTTTTTAAGTATAACATCAATTTGATTGCCCCATGAAAAGTGTGCATCGATGTACAAACCCAGGAACTTTACAGACTGTGTTGGATACTATTACTGTCAGCCCTTACCAGTAGACTTTCTTTTAGTTCTCTTGACGAGAACAATATAAGGTCAGTTTTCAGATAATTTAGTACAAGTCCATTGTCTAAGCAATAGTCTTTCATACAATGAATAGAATTATTTGCTTTTAGGCTAAGGTCACATAGATTATCTGACGTGACTGCGACTAGAGCATCATCGGCAAAGAGTTACATGAAAGCATTAGGGTGATAGGAAAAAATATTGTTTATAAAAATAATGAATAAGAGGGGTCCTAGGACACTCCCTTGCGGGACCCCTGCAGACACAGGACATGATTCCGATCTGAAAGTTGAATCATTAGTTCTTAATACGACTTCTTGACTACGGCCAGTTAAATAGGACGATAGCCAATCTAAGGCAAGGCCACGTATGCCATAATTGAAAAGTTTATTTATTAACAAATTTACGTTGATAGTATCAAAAGCACGTTTGAGATCAAATAATATGCCAGCCGTATTATTTTTATGCTCAAAGTTTGTTAAAATAAAGTTGTAGACTGATAAAATGGTATCTTGTGTTGAGACTTTTTTTCTGAACCGAAACTGGTTGTTTGATAAAATTTTTTCCATTTCTAGAAAATTTGATAATCTTGTATGAATCGAGTTTTCATAAATTGTGGAAAAGGCTGAGAGTAAAACAATTTCTCTGTAATTAGTAATTACGGATAGATCGCCTTTTTTATGAATTGGCACAATGAGGCCTTTTTTTTAAGAGCGCAGGGAACATCCCATCTTGAAAAGAATAGTTTAGCAGCTGAGTAATTGGATCAATAATGTAATCAATAACGTTAATAAGAAGAGAGCAGGGTACCTCGTCATAACCGGCAGAATGCTTGATAGATATTTTGGTGATAATCATTCTCACTTCCTGTGATGTCACTGGGTATAAAAATAAAGAATTTTCCCTTATTGAATTACTAACATCATGACTGACAGTTAGGTTATCAGTTTTATTGAGTTAATGAAATAATTATTAAAAGCCTGTGCGGCAGTCTCATAATTCCTTATATTGTGCCCCTCCTCATCACAAAATACTAATGGTGCCTTTTTTGACTTTCTATCAGTTACTTGGCTTTTGATGATTTGCCAAGCTGTACTGGCCATATATTTAGAATTTTGTATTAAAGAATCATGATAAGATTTTTTTGCCATTTTAATGTTATTAGAGTGATTCTTCTTCAATATATTATAACGAATTAAAATATTCTCATCGTTTGTTAACTTATATATTTTATATACGTCCCTAACCAATTTACCTTCATCTATTATGTATTGAGTGATCCAGGGCTTTGCTTTAGTTTTGTTGCCATTTTTGTCCTTAATGCTTACTAGTGGAAATGAAATGTCCATCAGTCTAGTAAATATATAATAAAATTGTTCAAATTTAGAATTACTATCTGTATTTGTGTGCAAAAAAAACTCCCAGCTTTCCAAGGACAGTAGATATTTAAAGTTATTAATGTTATTTGTACTATTGAAAAACCTTCTTACCTTACTGTCAGTCTGAGTCACAGTATGATCGAAGTGTTCATAGCTGTATTAACCGGGCATTGTCATTATTCACCCCCGAAATATCGAACACTCCTGTGTATTGCAGACAATAGTATAAGTGATTAGCACGAGATATTTATTGTGGATTACTGAGCAATAAACGTAAAAATCCATACAATCATGATGACTGTACCGTATATATACAACAGTAGGCAAACCGAAAGTTAATTTACAGAATTCAATAGTGAAAATTTAGTCCAGGAGCTACTTGGCTTTTTTTTTCGGATGTCATTATTTTATGAACTATGAGTTATTTTTATCCTTTCATAGATGGTAATGATTCTCTCTTAGTTAGCAAATATCAAAGTAATTCTAATTCTACATCTACTTAAACACCAACCAATCTGGCACAAAATGTTTGTTTTGACGTGTACTGTAGTGACAGACATTTCTATCAGTCGGTTAAATAGAAGCTCTCAGTCTCATAAAAAGCTTGTAATGCTAATGAACTGTACATTTTTTATCATTACTTGTAACGAAAAGTTTGCAAAAAAGCTACCTTAACCCTCTGGACTAATTAATAATTTCTTTTGGAAAAGAACATGTTATTTAAAATAGCAGGACACTAAATTACTACACTACTAAACTACCAAAATATATAGGATGAGTCTCAATATCAAGTAAAACAATATATTTGCGAATCGGAAGCATATGTTTCGTTCCATATGAGTCGTCATAAGTACTTAACACTTAAATGTATTTCAGCAAGCAATAGGCATATTATTCAGTTTGAAATCATCCTATATATTTTGTACAGGTGGCCCAAAAAAAGTACAAATTTTTTAGAATCAACAACAGTTAGTCTTGATTAGAGTTCTCTTTTATAAGTTAGCAAATATCAAAGTAATTCTAATTCTACATCTACTTAAACACCAACCATCAAGATATGACCTGGAAACAGTAGCATTTTCACTGAAAAGTGTTTTCTATATAGCTAGTGTGTAAAGGCTATGTCTTGCTTTTGTTTCCAGTTACATCTCGATTAAAAACAGTCATATTGGAATTTTTAACATTATGGAACCTACTCAAGAAAAAAAATTATTGCAAATATAGGAGTGTGTACCGTAACCTCACAAATATTCATTTTTAAATATACGAGAGCAGAAACTGAGAAAAAATACAATGAAAGACATACACAAAGTGAAAAAACGAATGTGTTAAAAGTGGTCAGATTATCAAAAAACAATAAATCGGATACAAGAAAATTAAAAAAAATTATGTTGCCAACATTTTGAGTATTGCTGATTATGTTTACAGTAACCTGCCAGTTAATATGTTCAGAGAGAGAGAGAGGACTGAGGTTTAAGACTTATTCATAGTGTGAATCCTTATACTCATATACTTATAATCTTTGCAAATACAAAACGAAGAGTATGTTTCAAAATGTCTGCCGGTCACGTTTCTTGTAAACACGATAACTTAAGAATGAAAAGTCCGATTGCACTGAAATTTGGACAGTAAGATTGTGTTATCTAGAGGAAGAACCCTTTTGAACAAAATTGATCCATAAATAAAAAAGTTATTAATTATTTAAATTAAAAGAAAATCTATTTGTGTTTTGCAATTAAACAAAAAAGTCTAATATTAACAATATCTACAAAAAATTGTAAAGAGCATCATATAGAATGTGTAACAATTATATAAAATGTGCAGCAAATCGGCAAAGAGTATGATGGTTAGCTTGTCCATAGAATAAATGCTTTGAAAATAATTTAGTAGTTTTATTAGACAGAAAGTATAGTGGGATTGAACCATATTATATTAGATTAATAATATACCAATATGACCGGATCTAAAGAAGAAAACCACATATTCTATTGTACCTCAAGTCATGCAAGTAGTTATTATTTAATTTTCTTTTCACAAGTCAACTATTTTTATAAAAGAGACAACTAACTAGAGAAAAATTAATAAACGATTAGTTGTTAGAAATTATATTACTCAGAATTTTACTATTTGTAATTTATATTATTGACACGATATTCCCGCCGAAGAATGAAAATGTCACTCCCCCAGTATAGTGCGTTGCATGAACAGGTCAACGTATATTGATAATACCTAGAAAGTCACGATAGTAACTCACTTCCATTGCTAACAGAATAGAATAGACGGCTGATCAATAGTCCTATATACAGTTCCTATGAGATACGAAAGTGTCCTAGAGATAGTAAAAATTAAAGTTAAATATAGGGTAACATATAAATCACTGACATTCCAATGAACAATTTTTGTTTTGGAAAGGTACTCCAAATATCACCAAATTATGCAGTCTAGTTGAATTGTTGATGAAAATTTTTCATTTACCACTGTTTAGTTACCTATATCTCCAAATCTTACAACAAGAAGTCATAAAAATGCAACTATTACTCCTGCGAATTTCTTGTGAACTTTGGACTTCCTGCTTGCTCTTTCTCCAGTGCCAACTAATTTTGCAGGGTCTGGCAGACTCCACACTTTTTAAATGCAATTTGGGTTTTACTCCTGGGAGCATTAACTTTGCTCAGAGGTAGTTGATGCTGATCAAGAGTTTCCATGATCACAAAGAACTTTTTCATTGTTTGATTTAAGTCAAAACAAACATGCACAAATATGTAAATATCTAAGATATGCTACTGATTAATATGGGCCTCTTTTCTATAATAAATTACCTGATTATATTAGATCACTACCATTAAATCAATTCAATCAATTTAAAATTAAAAAAGCATTCTACAGCTTGGATGAGTTTAAAAATTATGATCTGTAAATTTCTACTAATTTATGTACAATGTCTGTCTGCAATGTGTGATGATGTTTGTTCCTATATTATAGTATTTGTTTAATTTTGTATACTTTTTTTGACTTGTGAAATGATTTTATAATCAGTAACACCAATAAATTCTATTTTTAGTTCTATTACTGAAAGGATTTGAAGATATTGGCCGAAGAACGTCTTAATTTCAACGAAATGACGACTTTCTCGAAATTATGTAATTTTTTGTGGCCATGGATGTGTGCTTTTGATTAGATGTCATGAACTACCACCTCTATGTAAAGCTGAGTGAAATCCACACTGCATTTAAAAGTGCGGGGCCTTATAACTACAACATTTATAAAAATTCTTTATATAAACTGTAGTAACGGTTCCTGAAAGTTGTATAAGTCTGTGATGAAGTATCTGTTGTCACTTTCATTTAGTACTCTCATAAACTGCATACAGGGGCATTCACGGAAAGAGGGTAATACACGTTTCTTGGGATCTGTTGAGTTTAGAAATTTAAAAATTGGTCTAAGGGGGTTTTTGGATATGACGGATCTAACGAAGATATTTTCATGCATATGGTATTTCCGCTTACACCGAATGTATCGTCTAATTTTGTTAATTTAAATGGAACATCCTATATTTTATTTCATAATTGGATTCCTCCTAACATTTTAGCATGGGTTTATGTACCATAATATACTCTTAAACTTACCAGTCTTCGAGATAATTAATATTTTATTATCAACCCAAAATATCATATGCTATTCACACTTAGGGCCATGCTCCAAACATGAAACGCGTTTTCGGACTGCAAAGGAAGGCAGTACGAATTAAAAATAAGTTAGAGTATAGAGCGGATTGCAGGCAAACCTATATTGAACTTAATATTCTCACTTGACCTTCATTATACATTTTACAGTGCCTTATGTATGTCAAAGACAATCAGCCAAACTATATCACGTACAAAGAAATTAATTCCTATGATACAAGACATAGGACAAATATTTGTATAGACTTTCACAGAATCTATAAAACTAGAACGGAAATATCTTATTTTGGCCATAAGCTATTTAACCACCTACCACCTCTTGTGAAAATGTTGGCTTCCAAAAGATTAAAAAATGTAAAAAAAAATACCTTTCAGCAAAATGTCTATTCTATGGAAAATTTCTATAATGATTTTAATATGGCAAATTTAGCACATTAGAAATTTTAGATATTTAGTTGGTACTGTCGTGAGCAAAAAAAAAATAGGATAACTATTTTTTTTCTAATGTAAATCTGTCTCTATTTGTATACTTCATCGAGTTAGAAGGTAAGGAGACGTCATGTAGTACAAATTTTCTATGCAGAAACGGCACCAGCAGGTGTGGCTAAAAGTAGGAACAAGATGGAGAACTGTCAGACCCGGACTATCTAAAATTTTAACAATTCGGTATACCGACAAGCCATACCATCTGAATAACGCAAATAAGAATTCAATAAATGTAAGTTTTTCAGCAAAATGAATTCACGTAAAGGATGCATAGTCAAATAAAACACATGAAATGTATTTATTGACCTCTAAAAAATAATACACTTCTATCCTTTAATAAGTAAATTTTCTTTAATACGGCTCTGCGTTTTGTTTACATTAACCTATAATCCACTGCATTTAGGATTCCTCTTCAGACCAATACATACAAAAGCAAATGTTGGTTTTCCAGGTAGGTTCAGGTGTCCTGAATAAGTTCTCAAAAGTCCCCGAAGTGCGAGTGTAAGGATAAAATTTACCAACGCTGTAAAGTGCTCGGAAACGAATTTTCGAGATGTTTCGGTTTTCATTGCCTCTACGATTGCCTCTACGATTAAAATACATCAGGCCATGGACATTTTTTATAAAAAAGATGGAGGGTCTTCTTTTCGTATACGCAATAGTTTTCATGAAAACATTGCTTTGAATTTCAATTATGGGACATTATGGATAATTTAAGCACTCTATTCCACACCATCCTTGAGGTTGAGTACTAGGCGCGTTTCTTTTTTTATGTGGTTTCCCCGGTAGGCCTAATCCACGACTGTCATACTTATTAAAATGTTGTCAAATTAATCATTTTCTTCTTGTCCGTTTTCTCCTTTCTATAAATTCATCGATTCATTCGAGGAAATCCGAGTCAATCTGAGAACTTTCAGTCTCTGCTTCAGTGACGGCTTATATCTCTGACGAGTTTTCAATCGGTTCAGCATTCAAGCAAGATTGTCCATGGAAATTGCCACAAACTGGTGAGAAATTAAGTCACAACCTCCAACAGCCACACAATGGTCCACAACCTTTCGTACAGTTGCAGAAAATCATCTTCGGAAGGCAATCAGGTGCAGGAAGTTGTTTTTGGCCACAATATGGTATCTTTTAACATCCACCTCCACTCTGTAGGATTTAATACATTACCCAACCATTTCTGTACTGGAAAATAAACACGAATGAAATGCTGTTGAGTTGCGTCATGAGTGGGTGGTAATGAATTTAATTTCACTGGTTTGCTTGTGCTCACAGCTTTAATAAAGCAAGAATACCAACAGTTATCGATGGAAACTTCTTTAACTGGAGCGTTATAGATTGCGAGGAAAAATTTGGTCCCATTCAAAGTAACTATGTCAGGAGGAGTACCAGTCTTGCTGAAAACTTCAGCTACAAGTTTCAAGTCCTGCCGTTTTTTCATCACTTTCAAAGCTGCAGTCTTGCCTTTATTAAACAGAGCAGATGTAGCGTCACACCCAGAGAATGCGTGCAGAAACAATATGTGATCTCGAATATCTTTGTAGTGATCAAAGCTTCATGAAGAACTTTTTCATTGGACCTTCCCTCTGCCTGGTTTGAGGAGAAAAATTTCTTTATTGATAGGTGTATGAGCAGTTAAAACTATAAGAAGATCCACATCTTCCCCAACCACAACTGTAGTATTTTTACATGCTTCCTCAAGCGCTGTTTCGACTATCAAAATGTCAGCATCATCTTCAGTATGTCTAACAATTTAATTATTTGCCTCAAACTTTTCTGTCAACATCGACATCAATCTGGTTTTATTTTTATTATTGGAAAGGAGCTTATCTTGGCTTACAGTTGCAACCATCTGCTCATCAAAGTAAATGTCAACGGATGAAGCTTTTGAGGACCGGCGAAGCTGCTCCATAGTCTTCACACTGTTGCTAATATTTTCATAACCATCAAAAACAATAATAGAGTTGGAGCAAAATGATTTTGCACATAATTAACATATGCTTGGCAAATAGCACCGTAGGTTTCATGTTGATGCCATATAACTCGGTGCAAGAGAAATCCCCTATCAATGATATAAGTGGCATTTTGGAGATCTGGTTCAGATTCAGATGGCTGGAAATTGTCATAGAAAGCTGACTTGTTCGTCTTGTGCATACCAACTTCGTCAAAGAGTGATACCGGATACGGAGCTAATTCATACTCCAAGTAGGTTTGAAGCTCTTCATTTGTTCTCTTCATGACAGTAATCCTTTGAAACAACAATAATGGATCAACGGGCATTGTGGTATCATGGACTTCAACATTGCTATTGACAGTTAATAGTGGAAGCACTCTATCTGCACGTGAGAATTTAATATCACAGAAATTGTTGCCAATTTTTTTCTCCATTGCAACAGTTCAAATCCTATGAGCATCATGACATGTTATTTTTCCATCACCAGTAACCCCTGTTGCAATCGACATAATTTTTGGCACAATTGGGAAGGGATTATGAGAATTGAATTAATCTAACACTTTATGAACATCCTCAGTATCTCTCTTTATGCGAGATTCCCTTGCATCAACATGCTGTTCCCCAGAGTGAAAAGAAAGCCCACAAAAGTTGCTGAGTCCTTCGCTGATGTTACTGGCAGTCAATCCATTTATTTACGATACTTTCATTTGTACTTCTTCCTTAATGCTTTTGATTTCGATGATTTCATAAGAGATTGTATTATTATATCAGTAGATGTTCCACAGAAAGCCGAATATCCTCTTATGTATAGACGTATCCACGTAAAACTTATGGCTGTATCGAGGATACAGCCAACCAGGAGTTGTTTTTTTTATGTTTTAACCCTCCGTGGAATAAAAACTGCCACAAATAAAATGTTTGATTTTAGTTATGACTTACTAGAATTTTCCATGAAAAGTATTGCGTATACGAAAAAAAGACCCTCCATCTTTTTAATAGAAAATTTCCATAGCTTTCTTTTTGGCCTGATGCATTTTTGTCGTAGAGGCAATGAAAATCGAGATATCTCGAAAAATTCGTTTCCGAGCACGATTTTAGCCTTTTACAGCGTTGTCAAATTTTCTCCTTAACACTCCCACTTCGGGGACCTTTGAGAACTTATTCAGGATAACCGAACCTACCTGGAAAACCAACATTTGCTTTTGTATGAATTGGTCTGAAGATACGGCTCATTTTTCACTAAATGTAGTGGATTACTATGAAATGTTATTTACTTAAGGTGGCCATTCCCTAAAAAGAGATATCCGATAGGGAAATATTTATTATTTTTGGCCATAACTTTTTTTTCTTAGTACGTATAATAAAAAAACTATAAGAGTACCTAAATAGAACCATCACAAGACTACTACTGTGAATTTTCGCTCAATAATTTTAGTGGTTTGCAAAATAGCTACATTTAAAACTACGAAATAGAAAGATTGACATAATTTTTAAATTTAAATCTAGCTATTTTACAAACCACTGAAATTATTGAGTGATAATTCATAGTAATAGCCTTGTTATGGTTCTACTTAGGTACTTTTATAGTTCTGTTAAATATACTTACTAAGAAAAAAGATATGGCCAAAAATAACAAATATTTCCCTATCGGATGTCTCTTTCTAGGGAATGGCCACCTTAATTTCTTCTTATCAACACAATTCTTACAAGAGAAAACTTCTTTTAGCACATGACACTATTGCCTTTTTAGTGTATATTGTCTAAAATTTAACAAACTGTCGGAAATAATCACTATAAATTGCAGGGATAACAAACTGTTACTACTTGACAGAAAAGTAGTAACAAGATGGCGAAGTGAGGTCATTTTTGATCACGTGACAGCTTCTCCCTTCCTTCTAACTCAACGGAATATTTGCAATGAATTTTGACAACTGACAATGTCACAAAAATTAAAGTTAGATGTACACAACTAAATTTTAGAAAAAAATATTTTATTAGACTTGTCCTATTTTTTTTGCTCACGACAGCTAGTACATAACCTATTGTATTAATATGAATTGTAACTACCACACTTTGATCTGTGTAAACCTATGTCTTAGCACCAATAAATATATTGTATTGTATTGTAAAAGTTGTCTTATATTTTCTATATATCATACGGGGTATTTTATTATATCATACAGGGTATTTTATTTTCACAGTCCAACATTGTTTTAATCGAAACGTCCAAAAGTAATTTTTTTCAAATGAAACCCCTCGTATATTTTCAGAGAATTTATATCTGTCTCTCTCGGTTTTTTATTATGGACGAATTTACGTAAAATGTAGATATACAATCAGCACTGTACAAAGTACATACAGCTACATATATAGCAGGCAATGAAAAATTTCAGAATATTTCGTTTTGTTTTATCAATATAAATCCCTTGTTAGTGTTGCCGAGTCGTAGCGATAGTACAGAAACGTAGTATTTGTTCGCTTAAAACAGATTTCTATTATAAGCATGCGATCGTACGTCTTCAAGGGAATCATGATTTCTTTTAAAGGATTATTTGAACTGATAAGTTAAATTTTCCAAAAAAGGAATTTTTAACAGACGAAATGTACATAACAAGTATCATATCTACAAGGAGAATTTAAACAGCAGTAAATATGTGAAAATTTGCGAACAGTAGTTCTTACTTTAGTTGATAATTTGACCCTAAATATTTATAATCATATGTATTATCAAATGGATGGTTGCGGTCCACATAATACATGAGAAGTGTAGCATTGTTCGAAGATGGGTGGTTTGGCTATCAAGGATCTTGGAGATGGCCAGCAAGGTGCCCTGATTTGACCCCCTTACACTTTTACCTTTGGGGTAACGTTAAAAATATTGTTTATGCCATCCTGGCTTTTCAGCAAAGTTTTTGTTATTAATCTTATATACATATAAAATGATCCCATTTTTGATGTTATTAACTTGATAATAAACAAATAATGATCAATTATCTACATGATTACTCGATTTATGATAAAGAAGGAAACAAATTACGTATTACTTGTATTGGCTACTAACAAACAGTGCTGATTTTTATGTACATTTTACAAAAATTCGCCCATAATTAAAAAAAACAAGAAAGATAGCTATAGGGAATGCTATATCAATTGATGTATAATTTAATACTCTATTAAATCCTATGAAAATATACAGGTGGTTTCATTTGAAAAAATTGACTATTTAACATTTGAACTGAAATAATGTTGGATGGTGAAAATACCTGCATAATATAGGACAGAAGATATCGATTTTTTTTTTTCGAAGGGTAGTTAGAAACCATCACGAATCTCCAACAATAATCTCAAAAACTGATAATTTTAAGAGCATGTTATGGTACATAACCCCAAGCTAAAATTGTATGAGGAATCTATTAGCAAAAAAGACCCTCTATCTTTTTTATAGACAATTTCCATAGCTTTCTTTTTGGCCTGATGTATTTTTGTCGTAGAGGCAATGAAAACCGAGATATCTCGAAAAATTGCGCCAGCTCCGTGGCGCAGTGCTAAAGGTGTTTGGCTTGTGACCACTGAGTCCCAGGTTCGAATCCTGGCCAGGGTATGGATGTTTAGTGATGTTTTTTCATGTATTACATGCGGTAGCAGGTGAGCTAGTCCGCTGTTGAGTGGCACAACATGTCTAGTCGCTGTTATCTCTCCTAAGTTCGAGTCTCAGCTATGGCAGATGGCAATATCGCAGGGAATGGTTGTTGTGTTGATGTTTATAGTCTATTTAGATTACCAGGTGCTCTGGGCACTCGCTGAGTAATTCTTATAATCACCCCGATGACGTATTGCTTCACCCGGGTTACCTCCCCTATCTTCCCAAGCTGTACCAACTCCGCAGTTGAGTATGTTTGGGTTAGTCAGACATGACAGAAGATTTAAGGTTAGGGTACGTTGTTATAAACAATAAGAAAATGGAAAATATTAAGATGGAAATTAAACGAGCGGCTAAATATCCTAGAAAATACCGACGTTGCCAAGTTTCTTTAATAATAGAAGGAGTGGAAGAAGTGAGGTTATGTACAATACTTCATTTTATTTCTATGTCGTTTGTACATGTAAGTTAAAAGTTAAGTTTTGCTGTTACTTTTATTTACTATGGCAGTGAATTGTTCTTTGTGTGAAAAGATTTTTTCAACGCAAAATTCTTTAAACCGACACCGACGTGAAGTACATAATTTGAAAAGTAGTGTTATAAGTTATGATGCAACTAGAAGTAGTTATAAGAATTTTGTTTGCAATGAAGACAACTGTGATAGTTAGTTTATTTATTTTAATAATTTAATATTTTTATGATTATAACAGTTTTTAATATGAATATTTTTTTCACCTGTTTCAAGATTTGAAAATAAATAAATAAAATAAATGCATACAATACCGAATTACTGGTCAAAAAATGTTATAATTTAATTTCATATGAAGAGGCAACACGAATTTCTCAATATTTGAGAAGTCTGTGCTATCAAATCATAAAAGATGTATTGTCGGTTGCATGTATTTAATGTTATGAAAATATTTGCACAACTTGACAACGTCGGTATTTCCTAGAATATTTAGCCGCTCGTGAAATTAATGGTATCTCCTTAACTACAACAGATGAGACTGGAACAATAGAAAATATAAGGAATGGTGTGTACATAATTATGATAAATTTTACTAGTGTTTACTACAGTGCTGTCTTTATTTACACATTTTCTATTCGTCCGCCTAATAGACATAGAGTTAAGTCATCAAATATTAATTGGCTGGCTGCTATTTTCATTTTTTTTGTCACACTCATTTTTACCGTGTACATAAACTTTCAAGACATAAACAGACAACATAACCTTAAGAAACTCAATCAACTACTGTAAAGGAACAATATTTTGTGACATCAAAATGACGTATTTTACCACCTCCACCTGCCCCAAACAACTGCACTTGTTAAAACTGGGAAGCTAAACAGAATTTGGCTAATGTGTACGTGTCCTGGTTGAGTGGTAGAACAGCAATAGCTCCGCCAGGACGTTAATATAAATAAGACCATTAAAAAAAAGATACAGGGTGTTCCATTTAAAACAACTAAGTTAGGCGATACATCCAGTGTAAGCGGAAGTAACATAACACATGCATGAAAATATTTTCGTTAGATCTGTCATATCCAAAAACATCCTTAGGTCGTGTCGATTTTTAGGACCAGTCTCTCAATTACAACCATTATCTTTTTTCAAAACAAGTTTTTCGATCATCAATAGATAATTTTTTTAGGCCACCACTAACCAAACAAACAACTTACCTGTATTAGATGAAGTATTACCTCCTCTACTATTACGAGTGTTCCTTATTCTACGCAACGACCCCTGACGTCGCCTACGGTGAGGTCTATTATTATTTGCTCCTGGTGTCTTTTTCCAGAGATAGTAGAATTCCACTAACTCCGGCTGAAAAAAGGAAAGGTTGGAACAACGTTGGGCTACATTATATAATGACGTCAATAGTCAATACCGGCAACTTCAGTAAAACATAAATGTTATTTAGGTTGGATTTAAAAATATTCACAGATATTTGAATAATACAAACAAATGTCTGCTGCTCATTACCAAAATTTCTATTGCATATTTAAATAAATACAGTTTTAGAACAAATAATTATTCCGAGGACAAACATATGATATCACTGAAACTTTAATTGATGGCTGTGGTAAGATTGTGACAGCTTTAATGGCTCTAGATAACCACATTGACTTATAAGCGGTATATTTGTTTTCTATTTAGATAAAAACCCAGCACCTAACTTTAGTTCCGAGTAAATTAAAATATGAATATTAATAAAACCACAAACATTTATTAAAGATTATTTTATAAGGAATAGCACAAATTGAGGCTGAAAATTAATAAACATGTCAATCGTTTATTCATTTTTTATTAGAGACTGTGTTGAATATCTATCTAGTCAATTTGTACCGAATTCGATTCGCTCTCTCTATACAGAGTGAGATTACCAATTTATAATATTAATTTCTTGGGGCGATAGGACCTTTAAGAGAAATCAGTGTGTAGAAAAAAGAAGGGTATTCCTAGACTGTGGCACAATACATCGGGAACATATAGTTTGGGTCAAAATAAGACCTAAATCAACTGTAAATTTTTTCCTAAGGCGCCCTCTTTCGGAGCTATTCACTCTTAAATGTTAAAGGAGGTCCGCCAAAATGGCCTAAGCATATATTTCTAAATAAATCCTATACCAAATTATAGTTCATGCAGAGTATATAGATAAGTTCTACAATCCCTCCTTTTGGCCAAAAGGTGTTTGTTATCGGAGATTTAATTTCAAGCTGTATTATGATAAATTCCATGTAAAGGATATTATTAACGAAGCACTAGGCACTCCAAAAGGTAGTACTCAATCTAGCTCTTTTTTAGTAATGTCACAGATCAACACATCAACCACTTAACTCTAGATAATGACTTGCAGAGCGTAAAGATAAATCAACACAATAAACTAAACAGTAAATGTAATGTTGTTCATATAAATATTCAGTGTCTTAATAATAGAGAGATATTGCAACTTCGATTTACGGATCCTTTAATAAAAGTTTCCCTTAAATTGACATGTACGCATGCGCATTTAAAATATCGTTAAGCATTTTCCTTTAATAAAATACAGGCATCCCGTATTTAACTTAAATACGGGCAAAGTTTTCCTTTATTTAAGGCACCTTAATTTTGACACATTTAGGAACTTTTTGTCGAAACTTGCATCAGACGAAAATTCCCTAAGGAAATTGTTACTTTTGTTGGCGATAATAGCACAAGAAAAAGATAAAAAACGTGTGAGATTCAAATATAAGGAGACGTAATTTCGCAATCGTATTATATCCCATCTTTGAAAACGAAAATTAACTTCAATTTCATCGTCAGTCATATTATTTAAATCGAAGTTCACGCGGCCTACAGCGTTAATTTGTTCATTACCGATATAAATATCATTTATGTTATGTAGAAGTAACATTTCAATTTCTTCATCATTAACACCAGCTAGGAGAGCTACTTCTAATTATATTGTTCTTCCATATTCATTATAAACTAGAACAAATGATAATACCGGCAATGCCCAACTTTGATTTTTTAGGTTAGGGATAATTGTCAAAATAAAGTATCAACATAAGGTATGAGGAGGGCACCGTTGCAATAACTCAATTAAAAATGGATGATAAATTGGAATACGGGATACTTTATTTAAGGTTTCTTTTAATAAAGTCGGCCCCTATTCGTCTTGCAATAACTCTCTAATAAACTAAATGAACTTGAATGTTTTACACATCAGTACAATAGTGACATTTTATGCATTAGTGAACATTGGTATGTCAATGAAGACATTGAGAGCGTTTCTTTACCAGGCTATAAACTTCTTACACACTTCTCTCGAAAAACTCACATTCATGGTGGCTCAGCAATATATGGCATAAGCAGTACTAATTCAAAAGAAATTTTATCAATCAAAGATTTTTCAGATGAATGCCATATTGAAGTTTGTGGGATAAGTTATGTTACAGGGAATACTGATATAGGCGTACTGAATGTCTATAGACCAGGTAGCGGTGACATTAAAATTTTTGCCAATAAACTAACAGCAGCTCTGAAGTATATAATCAATAAATTCTCTTCTATTATTTTAACAGGCGATCTTAATATTCATTATGATAACAAAAATGACTTATGTACTAAAATCTTATTCGATATCTTAGAATCATTTCAACTACAAGTAACAACAAATCAACCTACGCGAATATTCACAAACATTAATGGTGTCACTTCTAGTAGCACTATTGATTATGTAATAATAAATATTGCTACAGAAAGTTATCACTCAAAAATCATCAACCCCAACTTGAGCGATCATTTTGCACATGTTCTCTCCTTAAACTTAACAAGCCACGATAAAGTTGAAAAGATTGTAACTTCATATAAAACTCGTGTTATGAGAGAATCCAATTTAGAACAGCTAATATTTCATTTGAACAAAATAGAGTGGAATAACTTTTATACAAAATGTGATGTGAACGAGGCTTATGAGGAATTTCTGACTAACATTAATTGGTGCTTAGAAAGTAGCTGTCCACTTATCAGCAGATATAGCAAACAAAAAAAATTATAAAAATAAGAAGTGGTATTCAGAAAACTTAAAAATTCTAAATAATCAGTTAAATAAACTTCACGTATTAATGGTAGCAACAAACTGTAATCAAGTTAAAACAGCATATGTAAGTTGTAAAAAGGAATATAAAAGGCAAATTATGGTAGCTAAAAGAGAACACTACAATTGCAGAATCAATTCGGCCTCCAACAAAATCAAAGAATCATGGAAAATTATAAACGAGAACTTAGGTAAGCAAAGAAGTAATTCCAACGTCGCGATCATGAACAACAATCATATCGTCACTGATAATAAACAATTGTCTGAAGTTTTTGCAAGTTATTTTTCTCATACATGTAACAAAAAAATTATTGAACATTTTGGCCAAAACCTTTCTCGTCCATGTACTTTGTCCATCAGCTCTTTAAACACAATTCTCGTTCCTACTTTTACTGAAGATGATATTGCTGATATAGTCAATAGGATGGAAAACAAAGGCTGTCATGGAATTGACTATATATTCCCCAAATTGATAAAAATAATCCAGAATTATATTATATGTCCCTTAACTAGAATTATAAATCTATCTTTACAGAACGGTGAATTTCCCGAGCAGATGAAAATTGCACTAGCTTTCCCACTATTCAAGAAAGGAGACACCTTACAAATAGATAACTATAGACAAATATCTTTATTACCTGAATTTTCTAAAATCTTAGAACGCTGTGTTTATAACATTATTATAAAATTTGTAGAGCAAAACAACCTATTAACAACCAATCAACACGGGTTTCGAGCAAAAAAATCAGTAGAAACAGCAAGCTACAACTTCTTAAATTACATTTACGCTGAACTGGACAAGGGTAAACTTGTAGTCTCAATTATGTTTGACTTAAGTAAGGCCTTCGATAGTATTAATATATCATTTGTATTGGACAAACTGTATTACTTAGGCATAAGAGGTCCTCTGTTATCCTGGATCAATTCATATCTTCAAAATAGATCTATTATAATAAAAATTCAAGAACAATTTTCAACGCAGCATGATGTCCCGATTGGAGTTCCTCAGGGGTCAGTTTTGGGTCCATTGATTTTCTTACTTTATGTTAACGACCTGCCAAGATTTGTCACAAAAGGGAAGATCACTATGTTTGCGGATGACACTACTGTCACTGTGACGGCTGAAACTCCTGAAGAACTACAAGCAAACATAAAACTGGTGTATGAGGAAATGGATGTTATATTTGATACTTTGATTTTGAGTTTTTAAAAAATATTTATTTAGTTACTGAGAGTCATCGATGACTCTGAATGAAAAATATAATTGTTGATTTAAAAGTTTTAATGTAAAGGTGAGTATAATACTACATTTTGTAATGAGTTGAGTATATGAACTGAATGTAAAAGCGTCTGCTGGTCATATTTATAACATAACAAAAGCATTGTCAGCTAGACGTTAAACAAAGGAAAAGCAAAGTTGCAATTTGGCATTAACTATGAGGATAGAAATATAAATAATTTATGTAACTTGATACGTGAGCTAAGCATAAGCAAAGGAAGTCGTTATCAGTTTATGTAATCTGATATCGTTAAGAAATGTACTTTGTAACTCTGTTACGTAGTGTTAATTTTTAATATAACAACTTCCCCCTTAATAAAAAAGTTGATTGTTATACAACAACTTTTGAATAGAATGATTATTGAATACAATATAAAAGTAATAATAAAACAAAATGAATATAATGCAAAGATAATAATAAAATATTGAGTGAATAAAATAATAAGCATAAAATAGAAACAATAAAAGTCAATAAACAGAAATTAGTGGTTCACTGGAAAGTCTATGATAACTCGATATCTTCTTCTTGAGGTTTGATACCGGGTCGCTTTCTTGGAGGGATTAAACTGGGGAATTCCATGAACTTCTTGCTTCGTCCTGGAGGAGATGAAGGAGAATCGTCTGTAGAGGGTTCAGTAGACGTCTCTTCCTTCTACATTTACAAAACACGTAAAGTAGAATTATAGAAATGATAAATGTGATTGTAAAATAGGTGAACCATGACATATGTTTGGTCACGAAAGGTTCATTGATAAGATCGTCCAGATCTTTGGAATATTGGTCCAACTTGTTTTTGGAAATGTCCAAATCTTTGATGTTTAGGTTTTTAGTTTTAATGGTTTTAATTTGGGTAGTTGAATTTTGTCGGGCATCTGGTTACAACATTCAAACGGAATTTGCACAGGATGGGAACTGTCCTTAATTTCGGAGAGGTCCTTGGCACTGGCTTGTATTCTGGTTATACCTGCGAAGGCGTAACATCCAGGTTGTAGTTTAACAATTGAATTTTAATTGATTAGCTCCGTTGTTGTTTCTCTCTTCGGGCAACTAATTGCGATGTGTAGAGGTTCGGAATTTATTATGAGCCACGTGTTCTCTTCGAGTTCTTGAACATTGTACCCTTGACTAATAATGAAGGAGGTTTGGCAATTTTTCAGGAAGTTTAATTGGTTTTTCAGAATCCTAGCTTGGCATTCTGATCAATAGGATATGCAAACAGGTTCGAGCATAGTTTGGTTCCAAAATATAGGGGTTTGCATTCTTTTAGATTTGTTATTTGTACGTACATTAAAGAATCATCATCTCTCGCGATAAATCTTTGAGAAATAGATAAAATATGGTGAAGACCAGTTCTGTTATCAAATATGGGGATAGGGTATAAACAGTAGGTATTATAGTTTTGAAGTTCAACAAGTGATTTTTTTTTTTTTTTTTTTTTTAACAAATATTAAGTTGCAATCTACTTGAAATGCTTTTAGTTCAATAATATCTAAATATTGAGCAACTGCCGATAGTTTAATAGAAAGAGGCAAATTGTTTCTTCGCAAACTCTGTGAAATTTCTTGTAGACCTGTTATTAAATAATTAGGGTTATGATTGACAAATATATGATCCTCAATCTAGCAAATGTTATTGAATTTTGATTGTCGTTCAAATTATCCTCAATATACAAATAACTTGCCAGTAATTGTTCGCAAATGTGTAAAAATATTAGTTTAATTTCTAGAGCTTCTATGTTTCGCGTCATGATCGACTTTTTTATGTCCTTATTAAACATTTCTTCGTTAATTTGCAATTTTTTGAATGATTGAAAAGAAAATTATTATTATTATTATTATTTTTGATTACCGATGTTGTAACTGGAATTTGTTTTTGTTTCAGTTACATTTTCTAACTGGTGTTCGTCGATATTTAATTTATTAATACAGTTAGCATAATATTCACCATCTTCGACATCTAGATTTCCAGTTATTGATTTGAAGATTGTGCCGATATCATTTAATATTCCGTGTTTGTATCTCTTTGTGTCTAGAAATACTCCATTAAATTTATATTGTATAGTCTTGGAAATTTGTGTCAAAAGATTAATGTCTGTTTTGACTTCGCTTCGAAAATGATCATTTTTCTTTATGAGCACCATCAAGAGTATTTGAAATCGTGTCTAAAATTCGTTGGTTCTTGTCGAAGGATAGTTTTAATGGATGATATATTTTTATGTACCAGTAATGTTTATTTTTCGTTTGTCAACACGATGTTCTTATCTTTATGGTAAAATACATAAACAGTGTTTTTGTTTATTGGTATTATTTTGTATTGAGCGAGTGTTAATAATAAATTTTATTTTCAGTATATGGCTTTATTCTATCGAAATTCACTTTAGTTTTTTTTTCATTTGTTTCAAGATTTAATAAGGTTTTCAATGTTTTTAGTTAAGTCTAGCCAATTGTATTTTACTATTTTCCTTCTTATGGTTTTGATGGTACCACGATGTAAATAATTTTGCCTGAGTGATTTTGATCTAAAATAATTGGATTTTCGTGTTCATCAATAGTTTTAACATTTTGATAGATTACTATTTTTAAATCTTTCTGTGCAGAAATAAATTATAGAGTTTCAGGTATTGGAAGATCCAAATTATTTTCTACATAATATATCTTAGACAGGTTCAAAATGTCTTGTCTTATGAATAAAATTAAAAAGAGATATCCTATTATAAATTGAATGTCAAAAGGTAGACAAATATTGAAGAACTTTCCTACGCATGATTTACTTGAAACGATATTAATTGAATTGTAATTCGGGGTGTTCTTTGAAAATATACTCAATTATTTTATGATGCAAATGTTCGAATTTATTTTGTTGCAAGAATGTTATATTTTTATGTACCCTGTATAAATGTTGTCTGTTTGAAATTTGAATTTTCGAATGATCTATTAAAGATTTTGTTCAATATAGATTGAGAAAGATAAGATTACTCAATATAAATTTTAAACGTTTTGAAAAATTATTGATTTGTAGAACGCACTGTATATTTATTGATTTTTTTTTTGAAGTTATAAGTGCCTTACTAATTTAAAATAATTTGTTCCAGTTTTAGGATAGGGTTCACTTTAATTTTGAAGAAATTTCTCCGTACGTTTTCATGATTTCTTGAACATTAACCATTTAGTATTATTATTTTGTGTTACATGTAAAACGTATATAATGAAATGAGACATTATAACGACTACAATACAAAACTAGAGAGTTGGATTTCATGCAGGTCTTGATAAAATGTTTTGTTTAAGAACATACCAGACGTGCTTGTATGCAGATTCAGATTATTGAGCATTTCTTGGAATCTAATTCAGATAATAAAATAATTGCTTAATTAGAGTTATAGTTAAACTATTCTGACTAATACAGTATTTTTATTTCCTACAGTTATAAAATTTAATCAAATAAAAAATTAGATATTTTTTTGTTCGAGAAGTAAAACAGATAAGTAGAATAAAATTGCCTGTTTATAAAATGATGTTAGAAGTCATTTAACTGGGAATTTAAATACTATAAAAATTGTACACAGTGTTTAGCGTATTATAGGTAATAAAAAAATTTAAAAGTTTGTCGAAAAGGATAAATGAATTTAATGAAAGATTGTTATAATTAAGTATAGCAAATTTTAAATATTTTCTTTAATGAAATATTTCGTTTGGGCAACTAAAAATTCTTAAGGCATAATTTCGAAATAGTTGTTTACAAAAAGAATTATTTTTTTTTTGTGTACATAATATTTGATAATAGGTGCTTAATATTTTCAAGGGGTCGTTATGTGATTATGGGACGAAACCTGGTATCACATATTAAGTTTAAATATTGATCTAAATTTTTGAATAGGTTCGAATTTTAGGTTTGAAAATTCAATAATTTTTGGTATTGTTTTAATAGGTGTTAAAAATGAATTTTCATTGTTTTTTGTCATAATCATGGGTAGTTTATAAAATTTTTCTTTATTTTTATTACGCGAGATTGCGTGTTTATTTCTTAAGTAATTCTTTATACTCTTAAGTGTTTTTCCAATTTGTTGTTTCATTTCAGACATACTTTTTGTTATTCTCGCTGGTAGTTTCGAATTATTATTCGAGATGTTAGGATTTATTGTTTTCAAATTAGGTTTCTTTTTGATATGCGATTTTGTATCTAACAACGAATTATTTATTTGTTGGTTGACCACTCGGGAAGTTAAATTTGAAATATTAGCTATTTTCTGTTCTGGTATATCATTAATTTTAGCGATATTACAATTTGGTTGAAATATTTTTTCTGTGCGTGGTTCAACGAAAATTAAATTTGGATCTTTGTTTTTGTCTGAAATAGGATTTTCAGGTTCGCGTTGTAATTTATAAATTTTTTCAGAACGACCGTCAATTTGGATTTTATTTTGATTTTTCATATTGCCTGAAATTTGATTCTGAATTTGATTTTTAATGTTAGAATTTGTAGTTGGTTGCAAAGGTAAATTTTGCGTTATTTTGTTGTTTGTGTTATCTTCCGTAACTTTAAATAGCGGTACGGTTTTGAAATTCGTGACTAGTTGCTTATTTTTAAAATCTATTTTACAGTCATAGTGCTCTAAAAAGTCTGCGCCTAATAGTCCGTCAAAGTCTATGTCTACATTGTGGATATAAACTTTATGTGGATCATTTTCTACGAAAGGCACGAGAACAGATTCGCTAATAGTAATTCTCCGATCGCCTATGCCTTGTAAGGTTAGATTTTCTGGAAATCTTTGTTTATAATTTTCAGCCGTTTTTGGTTTAAAAACAGAAATACCTGCACCTGAGTCAACTAAAATTTTGAATTTATTCGTAATATCGTTAATATAGTACCGGGGTTTTGCATTTATGGTTAATAATGCGTGTGGTGTTTTTACATGAACTTCTGCTCTGGGAAGTTCAGGGACGGCTCGGAATTGTCGTTGAGGTTCATGTTTTGAATTTGGTGAGAAACTTTGTCCAATTCGTACTTTGTTTTTTGTGTTGGAGCATCCGTAAGATACTCCGGACTTTCGCAAAAATCCTGAGGATTAGCAGTATAATCCTCCTGTGGTAAGTGAGAATTAGCAGTATAATTCTCTTGCGGTATCTGAGAATTAGCAGTATAATTCTCGTACTGTTCTTGAAAATTAGTTGAATAATTTTCCGAAAAATTTTGATTATCTTCAAAATTAAAATTGTCGTACATTGTATCAACGTTTTGATATTCAGGAGAATAATCTTCATACTGGTTAAAATTATATTGGTCATCATAAGGTTCATAATTTAAATGATGAGTCTTTTGTTGATTGAAACGGTTAAAATTCGGATTTGGTTGTATCGCTGATGGTCTTTGTTGAATAAAATTAGGATTTGGTCTAATTGCTGAGGGCCTATTTTGTTGTGATTGGCTAACTTGATTATTTTGTGGAAATGTTCTAGGATTTGATTGACTAGTTTGTTGTGCAAAATTTTGAAAACCTTGATTATTTTGAAAGTTTGGTCTTTGAAAATTTTGTGAAGTTGATGGCATAAATTGTTGTTGCCTTGTGCGACATTCATTTATTACATGTCCGTTTTGTTTGCAAAATGAACAAAATTTTTGTTGGCAATTTACGTTTGGTCGTTTTTGTTGAGGAGGCACTGGATTTTCAACATTATTATTATTATTTTTTGAAAATTTCTGTGATTCAAAGTAAGAGAGTTGTAATTCTCTTCTAATCCTATTAATTGCTTGCAACATACTTGTTGGGTTTCCAGCCCGTATTATTTGCCCTAATTTTGACTCTAAACCCGTCAACAAAGTGTTCAGGGTCATAGTTTCTATTAATTCTGATTGCGATTGTTTCTGCTCACCAGATAAACGTTGTTTTTGTATGGCCGCATGCATTTTCGCGTTATGCGTCTGCAGACGCGCAACAAAAGTTAATGCGGATTCACCTGGCATTTGGTGAATGCGCTGTAAGTCTTGGATTAAAGATGTTAAGTCGCGAGAGTCTCCGAAATGAGTTTCGAGCAAGACTCTTATCTCTGCCCATGTATCGGGGTTGCGAGAATTTATTAATTCGGCAGCTCTGCCACGCAATTTATTTTTTATATGTAGCGTTAGTAAAATTTTTTGGTCATTGATTGCCATGCCTTGTGCATAAATGCAAGAGTTTAAAAAGGTTTGTAAATTAATGGCATTGCCATCGAATTCCGGTATGACAGAAAAAATTTCAGAGAGCTTGTAAGGCTCAATTTGCTCTATCCTTGCACTTTGTACTGTTTGTGTAGTTTGTGTTTCTGGCATTGTTGCTTTTATTTGGAAAGTACAAAAATTAAATTAAATGTTAACTTGAAATTGTTAAAAATTACCTTTTTGAGAAAAGGAAGTTAGTTTAAAAAAATTATTTAGGTAGTTTGTGTATTAACTGTATAATACACGGTGACGTATTAGCAGTATAATGCGTTTCTTATGCTAATTAAAATTAAATTGATCTTGTCGCGTTTATTTTGTTAAGGAAAAAATAATTTGATAATAGAACTGTATTTTGTTCGCTGAGTGTATATAGCACTTTTATAAAATAATTGTGAAAAAATAATAAAATAAAACGAGATGATTCTTAAAATGACTTACGTTATTGTCTTCATTCGTAGATTCTTTTTTCTTCTAAAGGATTGGGATCCACCACCTCTGTCCTGAAGTACTCCTTATTCTCTCGGGTTTTCCCACTAGTTAGGCACCTTCTTCAGATGAACTCCTTGTTCTTTTGGGTAGTTTTCCTCGAGTTAGGCTCCGTCAACAGGGTGTTTTGAAGATCCTACCACGACTGCGCCACTGTTATATTTGATACTTTGATTTTGAGTTTTTAAAAAATATTTATTTAGTTACTGAGAGTCATCGATGACTCTGAATGAAAAATATAATTGTTGATTTAAAAGTTTTAATGTAAAGGTGAGTATAATACTACATTTTGTAATGAGTTGAGTATATGAACTGAATGTAAAAGCGTCTGCTGGTCATATTTATAACATAACAAAAGCATTGTCAGCTAGACGTTAAACAAAGGAAAAGCAAAGTTGCAATTTGGCATTAACTATGAGGATAGAAATATAAATAATTTATGTAACTTGATACGTGAGCTAAGCATAAGCAAAGGAAGTCGTTATCAGTTTATGTAATCTGATATCGTTAAGAAATGTACTTTGTAACTCTGTTACGTAGTGTTAATTTTTAATATAACATGGATACATGGTGTCAAAGAAACAGGCTAATTCTCAATGAAAGCAAAACGAATTACATTAACTTCTTTATTAGAAAACAGCTTTCCGCAGAAGCGCAATTACAATTTAATTTAAATTTCTCTGACAATGCCAAATTCCTTGGAACTTGGCTTAATTCTAATCTTTCATTCCCTGCACACCTGGACTTTGTCGGTGCCAAATTAAACAAAGCATATTATGCCATTCTACAAATGAAACCGTGTTTGGATCAAAAGGGCCTTATGAATTTATATTATGCCTTTGCGTATAGTCATCTATCATTTAACGTTTTTTCCTGGGGACAGACTACGGGATGGGAAAGAATATTTATTTGTCAAAAAAGAATAATCAGACTATTGTTTAACCTAAGTTCTCGAGAAAGCTGCAGAAGTACATTTAAAGAAAAGCGAATATTAACGTTCCCATGCATTTTCATTCTAAAATGTGTTACTTATGTAAAAAATTACTATTCAGATTATAAGAGCCAATAAGATATACATAATTATGAGACACGACATTCTAATACGCTATTGCTTAATAAATATAAAACAACTACATTCAGAAAATCGCCACATTATAGTAGTGTATTTCTATATAATAACCTCCCTGAACATCTAAAATCAATTGCATCTTACACAAAGTTTAAATCAGAAATAAAAAAATTTTTGATCGATGAATGTTTCTACACATTGGATGAATTTGTAAATAAGTTCATTTCTTAAATGAGTAAAAATGTGTTAGGAAGAAAGGAAAAGAAATTATGTATTATGTGTCTATTGTCCCATATATAATTTTATCTATTTTATAACTAAAATAATCTTGTCTTAATATTTTAACTGTTTTTTTGTTTTTGTGATTACTATTTTATATACTGAGCTTTTATCTATGTACTAGTAATGTTGAATATTGTGACCTGCCCTTTGTACTGTGTATGTTAGTTTGGGCCAATAAACTATTCTATTCTATTCTATCAAAAGTTTTATTGGGCACAACTTTATAGGATGGGCCCTTCTAGAACTTTTGCAGCTACCAAGTTCATAAACTGAACTTTAAGAGATTATTGAATTTTATATAATTTTTGACAAACCTCATATATTATATGGATACTATTCACGTCATTTTAGGATTAGTTAGTGTTTCTAAGTAGTTAAATATCTATTTTTACTCTTAGTGTAGGATTGCTACAAACAGTAAGAAGTTACCAAGATAAAAAAACTATTAATTTTATAAATAAAAACCTAAATAACTTTCCCGTTATTATAGGGGGATTGCCCTTAAATAAAAAAAGTTTACAGTATCGGATAGGGAGATAGATGATGAAAATTTTGAGACCTTTTGCATTCAATCTGGCCAATTTCATACAAAGTTATGGAAGTTGCAAAAAGATGCGAAAAGACGGATTATTTTGCGGTTCCTCTTTGATTTTTGCATTTGTTCAAAACAGGTCGCTTTATTGATGTCAAACAAGAGTATCTTTTTTAAGAAAACTGATTAACCTTTGGAGGGCGGGGATGCTTTTCTTGAAATAAGTTTTCCAAAAATTGAATGTACACTTTATGAGGGGTCGTCAAGTTTTTGGGAGGAAGCAAAAGTGGCCAATCCCATCCAGAAGATTAAGGCAAAATATTAAAATTTTAAAAATTATAACAAAAGCACTTTGGGTGTAATTTTGATGTCCCTAATTACAAATAAAAGGTGAGATTTTAAAAATCCAACCAGAAAGCAGTGCTACCAACTAAAGTGAGCAGTATATAAATAAATGACAGCTACTGCTATAAAAATTTGAGAAAAACACGATGAGATCATGTATCAAATATTAGGTTAAGTGGAAGAGCAGCTTAATTTTGTAAGTTTTTATACTTTTATTACTGCTTCTAAAAAAATGTGTCACAAATGCGATAAGATTATGGACCAAGCTTTGGCGGCTTCCATTCATCTCACAGTTAGACAAGTCCATCACTCGGCCTAATACAAACTAACTGTATTATACTATTCGCAAATATTTATGTATTAACAAAAAAACTGTGAAGAGCATTCGATAGAATGTGCAACAATTATTTAAAAAGTGCAGTAAATCAGCGAAGAGTATAATGGCTAGTTTGTTATTATTATTATTACTTTAGTCCAGATGCCAGATATGGTTCTGTGTGCATGGAATACTAGTCATGTAAATCACACATTCCATATTTTTTAAACCATTTAATCTGAATTTCATGGTCAAAATGATCAAAAGCGGTAGGATTAGGTTGCTTGATAAACAATTGCATAAGTACCTAACCCCGTCCACTTTTGTGGCCAGTACCGTCCTCAAAAGGTTAAGAAAAATGTCACTGCAAGTTCCACAAATTAATTTGTAGAAATTTAAGGGTAAAACGGTGTCCTACCCCTGGTTTCCCAGACAAAATACGAAAAGTTTCAAACTTCTAAATCAAAGACACTTATTTACTATTTATACTCTCCTAATTTTAGTACAACCAATAAAGTAGTTTCCAAGCTATCAGCAAAAACCTTTTCAAAATTTAACAGTTATGGGTGAATAGCTCTGAAACGGGCACCCTAGAAAAAAATAGGTCCCGAAGTATTACTCCATAGTCAGGAGAAACCCTGTATATTGGGGCCTAAGAAAAAAAATAGGAAAGGCCAGCATTTTGAGGACTACTGATAGAAATTAAAGCATCCTAACCCGACTTCGGCAAAAGTACCAGTAAAACTTTGAAAAAAGATGGGTGTATTTAGAATATTGCCAAGATGTAGCATTAAAGTTTCTAAGGGACTATCAATTTTTATTTTTGGAGGCATATGAACGAGGGTGTAAGAAATAGAAGTTTATTAAGTGGTAATAAATACATGAACCTGTTAGTTTACTAGTAAGCTTCAAAAACGGCAACTACAACAGTGGTTCTCAAAAGTTTTCCAAATTTTAGGTCAAGTGCTGTTTTTAAACTTTTTTGTTTTAGAATTCCTTTTATACATATCAGCAGCAGACTTCCATTACAATTACCGACAAGCTGTACATCTATTTACTTTTCACTTTCCTCTCATATCAACTCCATTCAAGATCTTATCACCTTATCAAATTCTAGATACAATAAATCATTGTTCAAGTGTCTCACACACTCTGACTAATCGCTAATCTGTGTAAAGGAAGTACTTAAACTGCCAAGATTTTATCTAAGTGAAGAATGTACTTACTGTGTCTCTGTGAGGTAGGAGGTCTTTTCTGATTCTGAAAAAATTCTTGCCAAACTGCCTTAGGCCCTTGACAAATCTCTTGGTTTCTTCTTCGCTCCATTTCTTGTCGATACCTTTTGGCACAGGACACTTCACCAATGCTTGCAGTGCTTTACCTGGGTCGTATCCGGAGTCGTGAAGCTGCAAAACACAAGAATTCAAATATTAAACTCAAACCAGTTATTTAAAGGTGATTTTTTAAATGTTTACAGGTCTATTCTGTAATTTTTTAAAAATAAACGCCCTGCTAAATTTTTAATTTTAACGGAATGCTAAAAATAATAACTCATTTTTCTATTCTGTATGCGACCATTTAACGGACCTGTTAAAGTCATAAGTTTTTAACGGCCGCGCTCCTATTTGAGGTTATGATTACGATTATTTGAAGGCGGAAAAATAATTACTGAATATAAATGAGGAAATGGGTCGTCAAAAGAATCTCAAACTCATTGACAAACATAAATAAAGTGCCATTTACTGAATGATATTATACAAAATGTTATGAACCAAAAATAAAATACGGTGTTTTTGCCTCTTTAACGGTACCGTTAAATTTTAGTGGCAGGTCCAAAGTCGCCTCTAATTTTAAACGATGTTGGTTAAATTTAACCTTAAAAAAAGTGTACAGAATACCACTGACCGTTAACATTATTTCGCTAATTATTTTAACAGTGACCTTGCCGTTAAAGCTTAACAAAAATGTTACAGAATAGACCTGATAGTCGGGTAAAATTTAAAAAGACCGTTGTATGAATTAATATTGCACATACGTTTTCACTATCTCTTGCACACAAACTTAAAGCCATAGCCTAAAGACATTGTCAATGTATGTCTACCAAGATTCTTTTCCACTTCTTTTGAGACGGAAATATGAAATGCACACTGAGGAGTGAGAAACATAGTTATAAGCTCAGCGATTCTCAAACTGTGTGATTTGACGACGAATATTATTTATTTCCGTGAACTAACACCACTCTAAATAAGAAAAACATCTTTATATGAAATATTTAAGTTATTTTTAGTGGTAAATAGTGGATATTCATCCGTTAAACGAACAATATTAAATCACTGTCTTTCAATTTTCTATTACGTACATATTACACGTCTTAGAGCAGAACACAGTAGCTAGCTTAGCTCAATCGGTAAGATGCTCGAGACAATAAATATAAATGGGGTTGGCGCGGGATCGATCCCCAACGCTAGTCTACTTTTTTTTTTTTATTTAAGCTCTATTAAAAGTTAATAATTTTCGTTCTATAATTTTTATTTTATTAAACTGCGCCTCGAGTTTTGTTGAAACTATATTTTCCCCAAAAACGTGTCTTTTTATTTTGTCAACTAGAATTTTTATTTATTACCGCTAAAAGAAAAATAATTTATTTTCGTTATTCTCATAGAGATTTCAGATTTTGTTTTGTTATATGAAATATTTTATTTTTACTGACATCGTTTCCCCTACTAATACTACGATCCTATCCTTTCCTGGCAAGAAATGCCCAAACCTTCCCGTGTCTCTTGCTGGACTGTAGCAATATTAGTCTTTGATTTCTTTTTCTGATTACTCATTGTGATTGACTGAATTGGGCAATTAATTTTTTGTTATCAGTTTCATTTGTGCCCGAACCTATATACCTACAGTGTCCGTCGTAAAGTTGGCTACATATCGGAAAAATTTGTATTATTGAGATTTCTAAAAAATACTATATTGGGGGTTCGTTTCTTTTTTTACATGCAAATACCTTTATTCAACTAAAATACATACAGTTTTTGTCGAAACTAGTCAAATATTTGTGAAATAGACACAAGAGTTTATGATTTTTCATATAGTAATTAATGGTAGGGGTAAAATTTGCACTTTTTTATTTTCCTCATATCTGCTTCAAAATAGATTTTATTTTTTAGCGGAAATATTTGGTTTAAATTTTGGACCAATAATTGGACAATATTAATGGCCAATTTAATTTAATTAATTGAAAAATTTGTTATCATACACAATATGCCATAGAATTAGACGAAAATGGTTACTCTGAGGTTTTTGAAGTCGCTGATCACCAATCTGAAATCCGATTTGGGGAATTCAAAATGGCGGACCGGAAATCGGGCCATTTTCCATAAGAAATGACAATGGATATCTTGGCCTTGAAAATCTGTGCTAGGAGGTTTTCGAGGTTGCTGATCGATTACGAATCTGAGGTCTGGCTTGGTAAATTCAAAATGGCGGACCGGAAGTAGAGTTTATTTATCGAGAAAAACTCGTATCTTTTTCGCTTTTGGACTGAAAATGAGTACTCGGGGGTTTCTGAGGTCTCTGATAACGAATCAAAGGCCTAATTCACGAAATACAAAATGCCGGACCGGAATAACACTCTATTTCTCCTGAAAACTCGTATTATTTTCTTTTTTGGGCTGAACGTGGGGGGGGACTCGGAGATTCTCGTTATCGCTGATAACGAATCTGACGTCCAGTTAGGGAGAATTCAAAATGGCGGACCGGAAGTAGTATATTTTTCAGGAAATACTTTTATATTTTTCATACTTTCAGCCCGAAAAAATAAATAATACGAGGTTTTCCGAAGAGATTGACTGTTCCTCCCGTGTCCGCCATTTTGAATTTCGTAAATTGGACCTGTGATCCGTAATCAGCGACCTTAAAAACCTCTGAGTAGTCATTTTCAGCCCAAGAACGAAAAAATATGAATTTTTCCTGATAAATTGACTCTACTTCCGGTCCGCCATTTTGAATTTACCAAATCAGGCTTCGCATTCGTAATCAGAGACCCCGAAAACTCCCGAGTACAGATTTTCAAGGCCAAGATATCCATTCTCATTCTTCTTCTGGAAGATGGCCCGATTTCCGGTCCGCCATTTTGAATTTCCCAAATTGGACTTCAAATTGGTGATCAGCGACCCCAGAAACCCCCGAGTAACCATTTTCATTTAATTATATGGCATATTGTGTATGATAACAAATTTTTATTATTAATTTAATTAAATTGGCCAATTATCGGAAAAGAAATGAAACCAAAACATTTCCGCCAAAAAATAAAAGGTACTGTTTTTTTAAATGCCTTTCTGAACTCTTTGCAACAAGAATTAAGTCAATTGACCCTGTACCTTTTTTTTGAGGTTTTCAGATTTTTCATGCTAAAATGACGCGACTATACGGACTCCTTGTATTCTATATGCACTTTTTCTTCATCAAATTTTTCGATATCTTAACAATTTGACCCATTTTTCGGTACCACCGTCAACTATTTTTTACAGTCCTGCCAAATCGGTGATCGCATGACATGTGTCATGTGTCATGCATAAACAAACCCCCCAATAGAGTTTTTTAGAAATGTAAAAAATACAATTTTTTCCCATATGTAGCCAACTTTATGGACACTGTATAATCAGAATTCCACTAAAATTATGAAGTTACTAAATTAATAATCTTAACATTTTATGATAGTATCTTTTATATATTTTTAAAATTATTTAGCGATATCATTGCTGAGAACTGTTTGAGAACTACTGGTATTTCTTATCCTTTAAATAAAATCTTAGTTCAGACGTTTTAGCGGCCATGACACACGTCAGTTTGAATTGTACCCGACTCTATAACTTAGATTCATCAAAAACCAACCTGGAGCCCGTCAAATCAGAATGAATTTTAGATCTAGTGCAAAGGAGACTTTACATACTTGATTCCAATACGTTGGTTGGCAATCTAATAATGTTATTTTCTGTCACAATGAATCGACAAATGATCAAACGCTCACTTGTCTTTAGCTTAGTATCAAAAGGGAAAAAATTACGTAATAATTTGTGAAAAGTGCATCCAAAAGGTCTATAATACGAAATCTACTAAAAAAGAGTCACCTTTATCCAATGCATGACCATGGAAGTTTCGAGATGCCATTTTGAAAAAATGGTCGTAGAAAAAGGGTTTTTTAGTGAATGCAATATTATACAATATATGTTTTGTTATTTATTTCTGTGCACTATGCAATAAAAACTGATAAAGATGCGTCCCTTCAAGGATAGTTCAATTTTAGCATGATAGTAGTAGAGAAAAATCAAAATCGATAAAAAAAACATGGAAAAAAATTATTCAATTAAATACCAATTTAACTTTGGGGAGAGAGTAAGTGGTTGGCGTCGGAGGGAGGCGAGTTTTGTGTAGTTCCTACGAATTTCGAATAAACTCGGTTAAAACTGTAAGAAATTGTGTTGAATTAAAGCGTGGAAATACCTATTAACTGATATAAATTAGCATGAGTATGGCTATTTCATATAGCTGATATCTGTTAAGATATATTGGTTGAATATAGTATCAACTAAAAGTGTATATAAACTTGAAAAAGGGACACGAACATCTGGCAACATAATACAAACTGTGTACCATAAATTTACCCTCAGTGAATAACAAACAAGCTGGCTTCTAAGAAGGGCAGTGAAACGACAAGTGCAAATAGTGTGGGTATCCTACAGAACAGAGAAAAAGCTGCCAACATACACACACATGAACGAAACAGATAAGTTATATTAGCAGTATTAGTTTATGAATCCTTATTAATTAATAGAGAGTTATTGCAAAACGAAAAGGGGCTGACTTTATTAAAAGAAACTTTAAATAAAGTATCCTGTATTCCAATTTATCATCAATTTTTAAAGTGAGTTATTGCAACTGTGTCCTCCTTATACCTTATGTTGATACTTTATTTTGACAATTTTTCCTAACCTAAAAAATCCAAATTGGGCATTGCCGGTATTATCATTTGTTCGAGTTTAAAATGAATATGAGAAGTAGCTATCCTAGCTGGTGTTAATGATGAAGAAATTGAAATGTTACTTCTACATAATTAATATTTATATCGGTAATGAACAAATTAACGCTGTAGACCCCGTGAACTTCGATTTAAATAATGACTGACGATGAAATAGAAGTTAATTTTCGTTTTCAAGGATGGGATATAATACGAATGCGAAATTACGGTTTCCTCATATTTGAATCTCACACGTTTTTATATTTTTCTTGTGCCATTATCGCCAACAAAAGTAACAATTTCGTTAGGGAATTTTCGTCTGATGCAAGTTTCGACAAAAAGTTCCTAAATGTGTCAAAATTGAGGTGCTTTTAATAAAGGAAAGCCTTGCCCGTATTTAAGTTAAATACGAGATGCCTGTATTTTATTAAAAGAAAATACTTAATCATATTTTCAGTGCGCATGCGTACATGTCAAATTAAAGGAAACTTTTATTAAAGGATCTGTAAACCGAAGTTGCAATATCTCTCTATTAAACAAACCTACATGAATTTCTTAAAATTGAGAATGTATTAAGCATAAGGCAGGTCCCACAACAGCAAGGTCGACTGGCAGTTGTCACGTAGTCCATATATTGGGCTTATTTACGAATACAAAAATGTTTCTCAGGTCAAAGTAGTAGGTCTGCTTGATATACAGAGCGTCCCAAATGTTCTTCTAGATATCTTTTTATTTTTGGCAGATTTTACTTTTTATTTCTTGGTTTACCTTGGCAGATCGGTATACAAGGTGTGTCTTAGACTTCCACTGTAACTGGATATTTACCTGTGGAACGGTTAATAAATTAAAGCTTGTTGCGGCGAGCTAATGGATGTCTTGACAGACAAACGAAGTGGACGCACTGATGCAGGACGTTGAAACGAAAACACAGATTTCTGGGAAACATGAAACCCTATATGGATGCAAGGGGCAGATGGAGGTGCCCATTGCTAGATTCAGAAACAGAAGATTCAGAAGAAGAATAAATAATGACATGATAAATGGAAACTTAAAATAATCACTTCACAAACGCATACACTTTCCATCCGATGATGATAGATGGAAACTTAAGAGAAGCCTCTCACAAACATCTACACTTCTCATCCTATATTCCTACCCCAAGCGTCACGTGGTTCTCGCTGCAGGCGGCAAGCATGTACTATATCCTATTCAGTGTTGTGCAGCCGGTCCGGCAATATATATATAAAAACACCCAGACTGGATGTCGGGAAGTAGCAGCAATGCCTACCTTACGCAGGCAAATCAATCAACCATTCAATCAACTTTTTTAAAATTTAGCACACTGCAATTTGCATAAGTGTAAAACTTACAAATAATGCAGTTTCTACGTTCATTGATCAACAAGATTCGGGTTTTAGAGCACCATTTCACAATTTATGAGAGACGTACTCGGACACTTTTGTAAGAATTTTTTTACTTTTGTGTTCAAAGTGTGTCGAATTCGGTGACAGACGCGTGTTTTGTGGCTCCTACAAGATCTCGAGATAAATCCGGATAAAGCGCCAACAAAACGTCGAAATTGTATTGAATTAAAGCGTAAACAATTCTGCATTGATTGATATAAATTAGCACGAGTGCTATTTCATATAGTTGACATTTGATCAAATTATGTTGGTTGAATAAAGCAACACAAAAGAGTGTATATAAACAACCCAAGAAGTGCACTGCTTGACCGTAAAATCTATACCTGGATGGATCCAGTCCCTTCTTCAAGTGGGTGATATAAAATAAGCAACAACCAGCCAGATGTGAATGAAACAGATAAGTTTCTGTTTACTTTATTTTAATTTATTTTAGCTCATTAATGAAGTCTATTTCCTTATTTAAATTGAAAAACTAGAAATTAAAATTGAAAACATATTTATTTATTGGTTTATTAATCCTTGTCACAGGACTGTTTATTAAACAACAGAGAAAAAAATAGATAATAGGGAGATAGGACCCTTGACAGTAACTCCACCGTAAATGGACATTTACCTGTGGAACGGATAATAAAAAACAAAAGCTGCCAGATTCAGAAAACTTAGAAGAAGAAAAATAAGAAGATGACGATAGATGGAAACTTAAAAGAAGCATGTAAACTGAAAAGCAGCATCTCGCAAGCACCTGCACTTCCCATCATGTATTCCCACCCCATGCGTTATACAGCTCTTGCTGCTGACAACAAGCATGTCCAATGTCCAACCCGGCGTATGCAGCCGGTCCAGCGGTATATAAAATATCCGAGATTTGGATCCGGCACGCCGTTTGGCGGTCCGTTGGGCATGTTCGACGGACGACCAAGCTGCGTGTTGGAACGAACCCTCATGGATGTCCGGAATCGGCAGCAATGCCCACCTTATACTGGCAAATCAATCAATCAATCAAGTATTGCATGTGCCAAAATTATACAATCATGCTTTGTCAATGTGATGATGCTAAAACTTGGCTGAATATACACAATACACACGGTACACCAAAACGCTTCATTCATGGTGGCACAATATTAAAATAGTTCTTGTAATTGTCGAATACACCATTGCATGCGACTATGACATATAGTTTATCCCTCTCATATATTTCACAGGACGCTAACGTTTTCAATTTTGTACGAATTCCCTAAAAAGCAGATTGTTCACTTTATTCCACAAGATATTACACCCAGCCCTAATTTTCACTAAATCTAAGTTAAATATGTTAGCTCTACTTCACTTTAAGTACGCCTAAGACAACTAGTTTTGTTCCGTAATTTTTTTAACAAAATGAGTTATAAATTTTCTTCGCAACGTTATATGTAGAACTCGTATCTCAACGAGCTCCTATAAACGTATTTTCTTTGTTGAATTGCATCGTGCGAGTGACAGTCACGTCGCGTTTGCCACTGTCTGTTTCACGACACAGGTGGTTATTTCTTGTAGGTATACGCACCAAATTAGAATAGCATTCAGGCAGCGGTAGATATGAGAAATAAATTAGAAATAAGGTGTCAAAACATTCTTACAAGCGCATCTGAGTACTCTCCTCATAAACTGTAAATGGCGCTGACATCCGAACTCTGCTGATCAATGATACGTTGAGGTATTTAATGTTACTATGTTCTATATTTGAATATGGTTACATTATATCCTGATGTAAAGTTAACTGATTTAAATCGATTTTACAGCGAAGTGAAAAACATGAATTTTGATTTCGCTGTATTTTTAACAAACTACTACTCAACCGTATTGTTAGAAGTTCTATGTTTTCAGATTTTCTTCGGATATTCCAATAACCAGTGCTAATATGGATAACTGTATCACTGGCATATGCAAAGATACTCACACCATCAGTATTAGTAATTATAAGTAAACCATTTACTTACATTATAAAAATGGTGGGCCAAGAACTGTGCCTTGTGGTACGCTACACATACTGTGCACTATATTCTTTTCATTGTTTGCTACAGTATATTTGTTGTTTATCATTAAATTCGTTTTTTATTAATAAAAATTATTAGGACAGCCACGGACCTCGTGCATTTCTAATATTTCCAGAAGCACACATGGCAAATGCCTATGCAAAAATGACAGCAGCTGATTTACTTTTATTTACATACTAAATGATACCTCGTTCAAGAGACTATATTGTTCAAAGAAATTTAAAAGAATGCAAATGCAGTGCACCTCTGTTGGAAATCTCAGAAAGATATTTTAGAAATTAGTAAAAAATTTAATCCCATACCCAAACTCAAAAATTCGGAATAAATTGGGTCTTGATAAGGAACCTAAATTAGTATTCTTGTATAAACATTATAATTAAACTAATTGCATTTAATATATTTACCATTTTTTGGAAAATGCTATTTTGCTTCGTTCTTAAGAGGTCTCTTTTCTGCTTAAGGATATTGTTTCAACTATGCAAATAAATATTACATTGTTGGCTTTGCTTTTAATATCTAAACAAAATCATGATTTTAATTATACGATAGGTCAGCTATGTCTTATAATACTTTAAAATAAGATTTTTCCAACAAAGTTACGCATCTCTCCCTATATAAACCACCAAACAGCGCGGTTAGACTTGTAAGTTATAAAAATAGCATCAAAGGCCAGGTTATTAATGAGGATATCAAGAACAAAGCAATGGACTGAATACATATTAAAAAATAACAAAAAATAGCATTAATATTTTGTTCTTTAATTAATTAGAAAAATTGTTTAATTTTGTTCGTTTCAGTTACTATTTGATCGTGCAGATAAAAACATGTTTTATTTAAAAGATAAACCGCAATTATCTTATATTAATAGTGCAGTACAATAATTGATAAAATCACTTGCGTTAATTTGCCAGTACTCAGACAAATTATTCTTTGGTGCCACACGATTCAGATCGGTGGACATGGTATTCCTGAGTACTTTTAAAGCTGCTCAATTTGTTTAAACAATTAGAAATATATCGTTGTAGTTTCAAGAAAGGTGTTCTATTATCTTTCACCGCTTACGTAGTGAGAACAGTAGTAGATAGGACAAAATGCACTGATCCTTTTTTGAACAGCATGGAATTTTCTACAAGAAAGTTCCGAAGAGCATATTTTTATTTATTATAGTTTACGAGCTACAGCAGCTCGGACGCGATTAATAATCGAAAATAAAATTAAAGGGGTCCCCGAAAAATTTGAAATATATCGGACAAAGGATATCTCGGGATATAGTACAGGCAATGAAGGCAAAATGTTGTAAAAACCTCGCAAAAATTACTAAAAGGATCATATCCGGGATTTAAGGAGGTAATAACCTGTAGAATGGAATGATGCATTCTTTGCACTTCCAAGTTTCGGGAAAATTCAAAACAATTTGGAAAAACTTTTCGATTTTCGGTTTTCTTGCTCTAGCGCCTAAAATAATGAAAATACAGAAAAAAGTTTTTAACAAAATTTGTAGCTCGTGTCTTTATCTACAAAAAAAGGCCTTTACAATGTTTGCCTTACTAAAGCCGTTTAGGAGATAAATCCAGTTTTCCACTTATAGTTTTGAGCCGCTATGAAATGCGCGGAAAATGAGAATTCTCTGGGAGTTTCGTATAACCGGACACATAGATCGATAATTCTTACTATTCAGAGCCGCTAAAAAAATGAAAACAACATAAAATATAGAGAAAAATCTCAGCTTTAATGTGGAACTAATCACAACATTCATACAAATTTTTATCATAGAGAAAAAAGTGTTAGAAGATGGCTTAGCAAACTGTATCAGTTGATTTATTTATAACTTTGAGTTTTATGCCTATTTCTTCCATAACAATGGGTGCTTTTTCACTACATGGATTCGATTCCACTCACTTTAATCTATATTTTGTGCAAATTTCATTGAAGAATGTTAGAAAACAAATAAGTTGTATATGTTTTACTGTATAATTGTGCATTTCCAGAACGTGTATGAATAATGTAGACAAAATCAAAAAGTACTGCACGCATTTAAAAAAAACTCCAATGTCATTCGAAAGAATATGTTTTATTGTACTTATAACCCAAAAATTAAAACTGTGCTATTATTATTAATTAAGATATAGCGCATTGAACTCCAAAATTTGGAGGTGATTGATCGATGAGAAATATACCCTCTACTTTGATCGCAAGGCATATTTTTCCAACAAAAGTAATTGCAATAAAATATTAATTGGATTAATATATCATTATATAAGAATTATATATTCTTGCAAATTGAATTATCATTCTAACGACTCCCGGCCAGGCGCGGATCCAGCCCTCAAAAAAGGTTGTGGTCACGGCTACCCGAAAATTGGCCAAGTGCGAGTCGGACTACGGGCTCGTTTTTCCATTTCTTCACAATTAAGAATATTACTATTCATTTTTAACTTTGACTGATCAGCGATCATCAGAAAAAAATTAAGCAATGTTTGTCGCTACTCCGCTTACATTTCGTTGTAATTTTACTACTACTACGACAAAAATTTGATCACGTGTTTTTTTTTTTTTCATTTTATTTCATTAAAGCATTGGATATAACATTATCCTCTCGACCTCAATTAGGGTTGTGGGCATGCCCACCGTGCCCACAACGGTGGATCCGCGCTTGCTCCCGGCAAAGATATTAATAAATTTGTGGATCAACTGTACAAAGCTTACTAAGCCATCTTCTGACACTTTTTCTCTATGATAAATTTTTTTATGAATTTTGTGATTAGTTCCATATTAAAGTTGAAACTTTTCTCTACATTTCATGTTATTTTAATTTTTTTAGGTACTCTGAATAGTAAGAATTATCGATCGATAAGCCCGGTCGTACGAAACTCCCGGAGAATTCTCATTTTTCGCGCATTTCGAAGTGGCTTAAAACTATAAGTGGAAAACAGGATTTATCTCCTTAACGGCTTAAGTAAGAGAAATGTGTAAAGACCTTTTTTGTAGAGAAAGAGACGAGCTACAACTTTCGTTGGGAACTTTTTTCTCTATTTTCGTTATTTTGGCCGCTGGAGTAAAAAAACCGAAAATCAAAGAGACCTTCCAAATTTTTTTGAATTTTCCCGGAACTTGGAAGTGCAAAGAATGCATCATCTCATTCTCCAGGTTATTACCTACTTAAATCCCAGAGATGATCCTTTTATTAATTTTTGTTAGCCTAAATGGCTAATTTGCCTGTACTAATAAGACAGGTGAAATGTCCCTTGACACGGATTTTGGACTAAACCCGATAGGATCATTCCTTGGGCCTAAAAAATAAGATCAACAGGGTCCGTATATAAAAATTGACCCCCCTGCCCAAGAGAGGGCCCACTTCAGTTTTATTTATTTTTTTACAAAAATGGAATTAATTGTAAATTCTGAAAACATTCATGATTGTAGTAATTCCAAAGACCTACAGCCTCAACTTTTTGGGTCTCTGTTGGTCCCCACTAAGGCCCTTAAAAATATTTTAAAATTTTCGAATATTTTTATTATGATAAAGAGGTGCGGAACATTTTATTTCATCACATTTGTGACCAAATAACGCAATTTTTAAGGTAGGTAGATTAGAAATTTCCAAACCCTGTGCGTCAGGTCCAAAATTCAATTTATTCATTTTTTTAACGAAAACTCATGTTAATTAGATAGGTGGAATAGCTTTCAAAGCTCGAGTAATGAATCAACCCATGGGACAAAGGACACTCCCCTGGGATCAAGTCACCCTGTTGGGTAACCCCCTGAGGCTCAAAAACCACCTTATTTAGTAAAAAGTTTCCCTTTTGGGATCAAAAGTCATCCGGCATGAGTGAATTGTCTCCTAAAGGGCAAGAAAGCACACACTGCGCAAATACCCAGAGAGGGTCATTTTGGGGCCCTATAAAAGAGTCTTATGAGCCTTTTATTAAAAAAAGAATGGTTAATTCGTATTGTTATGCATTACACCCCCCTATGATACGCCTATGCCTAACAGTGACTGGAAACTTGTAGAAAGAGATAGAGTTTTCTAGAATGTGGTAGGAGAAGATTCTCGATTGTATTCTGGATGACTCTGGAGGCAACTTCAAAGTATATAAGGCGCGATTACCGGCGGAAGAGTGACAAGTTTATAAAAGCAAAGTTTTACTAAAGGGAACTTAATAGCGAAAGTTAGGTTATAAATTCGAAGTGTAAATATAAACATTGTAAAAGTTAGTTTGTGTAATCAGTAAATTATTAAATAAAGTGTTAGTGCTTTACCCCTTGTTAAAATTATTTAGAACCACGGATTCATACGGGGTGTTTCCTAAAAGGGTGAAAACATGCAACAGTATTCTCTGGACAATTCTGAAGAGGAGACTTGTGTGCGGTTTTTAGTACACAACGTTTTGACGATTCTATCGCAAATTTACGAAAAAGTGTCTTTTACACAATACAAAATACATAGGAAAATTCACCCCTTTTGGGGCACGGGAAGAGATTGCCCTAGCTACTCGAAATTGGGTGTAAAGTTTTTTCCTTTATATCATAATAATTTGAGAGGGTGAGACGATAAATTTAAAAATTTAAAAATTAAGGATCACCCTTTTCTAAATATTCAAAGATATATGTACATTGTTTAAGCATACATTAGCTGTTCCCATACATCTTTAAATTGAGAACTTAATTTCATTTGATTTATTAGTTATTGCCTCCTCATAAATGTGAAATTAACATAAAAAAAATACAATTAGTATCGTGGTGATAATCCCTGTTTGAATATAGCAATACAACTTACAATATTGTAAAGTTAGCCTGCTTGCTCTCTGGCAGGGTTGGCAAAAATTGTGTTTTTTTAAATTTTAATCAAAAAACACGTTTTTTTTTTTTATTTAAAACAATTCAATGTGTTTTAGACATGGATTTTTAATTGTTGAAAAAAAACATGTTTTAAACAATAAAAAATATGTTTTTAAACTTAAATTTATACGGGCGCGTCGACCCAATACATTGTTTATTCTATAAGCCATGCCCATATTGCATCATAACAAGACGAGGGCGATACTTGATAACGGCTCGGCCAATTCGGTGTAATAAATACGTCAAGTTGTGCAATAGTGCAATAATTTTTTTGGTGATTGGTTATTGACTACACAGGCACATAAAAAAAAGTCGAGTGGGAGAAGACCTAAGTATTCCCATGAGTTCTGACCTGCTGAACACGAATCCCATGTCCGTTTTGCCCGATTGGCTCTTGCATTCTTCCTAACCTCAAAAAACACCGTAAAAATGCCCGAAAAAATGAAAATCTGAAAAAATTCAGGGGTACATAGGATGGCAATAGAAATCGAATGGCGCAAACCAGACATCCCCGCGGTCCTTCGTTTTCGAGATAGAGCAGCTCAAAGTCACCGGAAGGAAAAAAATTGTTTTGTTCGCAAATCTCGAGGCTCTATATCGGAAACCAAAAAAGCTATAGAATTCTAGTTTAGTAGAATTCGCCATTCTACGTACCTCTGAAATTTTTCAGATTTTTAGCTACGGGCATTCTTACGGTGTTTTTTTTGAGGTTAGGAAAAATACAACAGCCAATCGGGCAAAACGGACATCCGATTCGTGTTCAGCAGGTCATGGGAATACATAGATCTACCTTCCCGCACTCGACTTTTTTTTGTAATCGCTTTAAAATTAACACTTAAGAAAATAAATAATAACGGTATATCTCTCGGTATATCTTCTATATAATAGTAATATGTTTCGTTCGTTGTACTTATACTACCATATTATTATAACTAGTTTTATTGCATTACATAAAAGTTCATATTTTTTTGTTTTATTATATTTTTTTTTACCTTATCAAATACAACGATGTTCTGAAAATTGTCCATCAAACACACTGAAAAACCGCATTAAAAAAAATCATGTTTAAAACAATTGTTTTAAACATGTTTAAAACAAATGTGTTTAAAACAGGTCACTGCGTTTTAAACACTTAAAAAACATTTGTTCAAAACATTTTGTTTTAAAACTGCCAACCCTGCTCTCTGGAAGAGTAAACAAAAATAAAAAAAATTGAATTTTGGGCCTGATGCACGGGGTTCGGAAATTCTTAAACCATCTTAAAAACTGCTTTATTTGGTAGCAAATAATGTGATGAAATAAAATTACCGCATCTCTTTATCATAACAAAAATATTCGACTTCAAAAAATTTCAAAATATTCTTAAGGGCCTTAGTGGGGCCCAATAGAGCTCCAAAAAATTGAGGCTATAGTCTTTGGGATTACTACATGCACGATTTTTTTCAGAATTTTAAATTGATTCCATTTTTGTTAAAAAAATAAAGACTGAAGTGGGCCCTCTCTTGGGCAGGGGGGTCAATTTTGATATAAGGACCCTGTTGATCTTATTTCTTAGGCCCAAGGAACGATCTTATCAGGTTTATTCCAAAATTCGTGTCAAGGGGCATTTCACCTATCTTATCCCGAGGTACCCTTTGGATTGATTTCCGACATTTTTCGAATTTTGGGAATGCTAAATGCGAAACGGTTGTCGTCCTTTATTTTTCAACTTTACAATTAAATATTGGCGGTTTTGGCAAACTCTAAAATTGGCGATTTTTTTACTTATGTATTTTTGGTTGCTCTACACGATGACGTGCTTTATTCTTCTTAAATATAACTTTTCTATTAGTGCAACCAGTATATCCGGTAGCCTTTTTCTAAAATGTAATTCTGAATTAGTTTAAAGAATTATCGATTATTTATTAACAAATTAAACTTGCTGTCTCTTAGGAGAAAAATTCGTTTTTTTTTTTCAAGATAAGTGCAAAAAGAAATACTAAGTACTTTCATCATAATCACGATTTAGATGTGCGTATTGACTCTATTATCGAAAGCGCTATATTCATAGATAGGCGAGTCTGCGTGGGGTAAAAATCAGGCGATTTTACAAATTTTGTATACAATTTGAGTTAGCAACGGATTCTTATAGGAAAAATGCAGCTGAACAAGATTTTCTTATGAAAAATTTTCCTAAACCGCGAGCTTCATGGTCAAATAATTGTTTGAACAATTTTTTTTTCGTTTCTATTTAATAAAATGAAAACGGTTGGACGGATCCGAAAAAATCTTGATTCAATCGAAAGACATTTTCAATACGCGTCGTTTGGCGTCAGACAACTTATTTTGTCAACCCGTTCATTTGTTATAGCCAAAATAAATTTCATAATGGGCTTGTTCCATGATATTTTTTTTATATGGTTTTTATACTTTTTCATATAGTACTCGATATTCCCATTATGCACTTAAAATTTCGTATTATTAACTTTTTCCTTTCTCGAGATATAAGGAGTTGAAAATAGTAATAGTTGCAAAAACCGAGCGCTCATTTGTTACGTCACTATACGAAAGTGACGTAAGAAATTGGCTTTCTAGGACCTTTCAAATTTAACCTGAAAAGTCGAAAAACATGGAATTTTCAAACGCTGGTAACTAAATAAATACGTCGAGTGGAAGTTCGTTCTATCTCTCTACGGAAAGGAGAAGGTCGGCGACGAATCCTAATCATAAATTGCAGGGTCAAAATCGAAAATTCGTCCCGACAGGAGCGAGAGAAAATTGTAATTTTTTGACATTTCACCAAATTGTACTCCCCTGCTGTCAAGAAGTAAGCAAAAGAAACAATACTTCGAAAACACTTATAATTATAACAACTAAGGAGCATCAAGTCTATTGAGATCGCCGAGTCTATGCGTATAGTGACGTAGTGCCTGGCCACGCCCCTTTTTCGCGAGGTGCAGATTTGTAATAGTTTTTAAGATACTAAACGTGCGAATAAGATTCTGATTTTTTGCAGATCCATTATTTTATACTTGCACTTTCGATTTGTGAAATAAAAAAAAATGCCGAACAAGCCCATTAACAAATTGATTACTCCGAAACTAATGAGGTCAGGGTATTGTTTTTTCGAAATATATGCCTTTTACACCAAAGAATATACCTTATTTTTTTTGGCCCGATATTTTCAATACTTTTTGATTGGTTTAAACAATTGGCATAATTTGTTAATTTGCAAATAACTTTTTTTTCGAAAATTTGATCGACTTCCAGCCAACTTTAAACGATAAATATTGATGTCGGGCATAACCCCTATAGAAGTCTGCACGAATGCAACTTTTTGCTTTTGTTTATTTAAAGTTTAAATTAATTTTGCAATTCCCAAATGGAATATCTCGGCTCTGGGTAAGCGTATCGAAATGGGGTTTTGTGTATATGAAAGTGCTTGCAAAAAGGAACATTTGAGACAAGAAAGACCTTGATTGGATAACCGGAACCGGAAATAAAAGTGATATTGCGTGAGAGGCTCTAATTTGTTTATTAACAACTTTTTGGACACCAGGTTTAGTGCAAATGAAAGCTAACAAGTTTTTCCATCAACGACAAAAAGTTCTATAAAAAATATTCAATCCCTGAAGAGTTAGACGCGTTTTTGACCCTTCAAAAATCTCTCCGGCAACGTCAAAATAGTAAGTTTTGACGCGCAATGGGATGGCGGGTTCGATCCTCGGTGTGGGCAATTTTTTGTTGTTGTCAAATTCACTTTTTTTTTCGCGCAATAAAATATTTCCTATAATAAAATAATTTTTAAATTGTAAAAAACGCTATAAATAATTATTACACTCTTCGCAAATACAAAACGAAGAGCACATTTCTAGAACCGGTAATATTGCTCGTAGAGAAAAAATTTTCATATCACTGTGTTGGTGTTCGAATTCTGAACGACTTTCGAAATGTCCGTCTGTCTGTCGGTTTGTCTGTATACCCGTCCGTCCATCTGTCTCTACGTCCGTCACGATAACTAAGAACGAAAAATCCGAGAGTATTGAAATTTGGACAGCAAATTAGTGTTAGCTAGAGGAAGAACCCTATTGTCTTTTAACAAAACCGATCAATAAATAAAAAAGTTACACATCTTTGAAATTAAAAAAAAATCATTTTGTAATTCAACAAAAAAATGTTTGTATCCTATAGAATGTGCAACAATTAATTATATAACAAGTGTAGTAAATCGGCGATGAGTATAATGGTTAGCTTGTTTATTCTTGAGGACTTCACTAAATCCGTAACTCTCGAGCTGATGCTGTGCACCTGCTTTGTTATAAGAATCCGTGGCTAACTCAGATGGTATAGAAAATTTTTGGGAAAAATCCCAGGCAGACTCGCCTAAAAGGTTTATGTTCATGCGGCCTCCAAGTTTTTCAGATTTAAACCACATTGATTTTTACTTTTATATTGCGGACTTACCACATCTAAAGCGTTGATAGTAGTGTCGTCTCTGGAAGCGGCATTGGCACCATCTTCCGGGCAACCCCCGTCACACATGCCAGCAAAGGCCGCCATGGATCTAGCCGCTCTTAGGTACATGAGCAGATCGGAGTCTAAAGTCATAGCCGGCACCCATCTTAGCTCCTCCCTAGTCCTCGAATGCTCCGGATCCGGCGACAACTGTTCCGGTGGTATCCCTGGACGGTACTCCGGTAGGCGGGCCTAGGGTTTTTGTTGGGATAGAGTTAAGTGCGCACTGCTTTTCCAGAGCTACCACTTTGTTCTACATTCTGCTTGGGTTCACAAATTTTTTTGGATACAGTTATTTTTTTTCTACGACTTTCGTTTGGTAAATCATAACTATCATAAGCTAAGTTGTAGCGGTATACAAAACTAGTTTTTTATATTATATGACATTTCCTGCTACTTAATTAATGTGTATAAATAAAGATTTAATTTAATTTATGCAAAGTTATTCTACGATTAATATATAAATAGAATAAAACAAAAACAAGTGTTAAAGTACGATATTTTCTTAAAATTCTCTTTATATGTATTTACTCCAAGTAAAGGCCAGTAAAAATTTGTTTCAATGAGAATGTGAATGGTTTTTCAGGGTGCTTGTATGTAACAGGATTAATAATGACTCTAACAGACACAAATGTGTCTCTGACGTTGACTATGTAGTATATGTCGTCTTTATTTATATTCAATATTGATAAATAAGTGTAAAAAGTTTGAATTGTTTCCCTGCAAGCAATATCTGCCTGTGTCAAAATGTATGTACCATTTTGAAATTCTTTTCATACAATGTTTCCACCTGTCATATACATACACCCTTCATAAAATTTACTCCACCCACTAGACCAGCGTGACAAAGTGGCACCTCTGTTATATTTGGTAGTTTACGAAACAGAAAAGAGCAATTACAAGAAAAATGTTGCTGAAAACAATGCAAAATGATTTATTATTAATTTTATTTTCACTGTTAATCTATAAAATATTATTAAATTCAATTGAAAATTATAGATTCATCGGTATTATAAACTAGTGTAACAACTAAAATTACAGTACTGGCAAATTAGCCATTTGGGGTAACAAAAATTAATAAAAGGATCATCTCTGAGTTTAAGTAGGTAATAACCTGGAGAATGAGATAATGCATTCTTTGCACTTCCAAGTTCCAGGAAAATTCAAAAAAATTTGGAAAAACTTTTTGATTTTCGGTTTTTTTGCTCTAGCGGCCAAAGTAATGAAAATGGAGAAAAGAGTCCCAACAAAAGTTGTAGCTCGTCTCTTTCTCTACAAAAAAGGGCTTTACAAATTTGTGTCTTACTTAAGCCGTTTAGAAGATAAATCGAGTTTTCCACTTACAGTTTTAAGCCGCTTCGAAATGCGCGAAAAATGAGAATTCTCCGGAAGTTTCTTACGACCGGGCTCATCGATCGATAATTCTTACTACTCAGAGCCCCTAAAAAAATTAAAATAACATAAAATGTAGAAAAAAATCTCAGCTTTAATGTGGAACTAATCACAAAATTCATAAAAAAAATTTGTCATAGTGAAAAGGAAGATGGCTTAGTAAACTTTGTACAGTTGATCCACTGATTTATTCATATCTTTGCCGGGAGTCGTAAGAATGATAATTCATTTTGCTTATATATTCTTATATAATGATATATTAATCCAATTAACATTTTATTGCAATTACTTTTGTTGGAAAAATATGCCTTGCGATCAAAGTAGAGGGTATATTTCTCATCGATCAATCACCTCCAAATTTTGGAGTTCAATTCGCTATATCTTAATTAATAATAATAGTACAGTCTTAATTTTTAGATTTTTGGATTTTAAGTACAACAAAATATATTCCTTCGAATGACTTTAGAGTTTTTTAAATGCGTGCAGTACTTTTAGAATTTGTCTACATTATTCATTCACGTTCAGAAAATGCACAATTATACAGTGAAACGTATACAACTTATTTGTTTCTTAACATTCTTCAATGAAATTTTCACGAAATATAGGTTAAAGTGCGTGGAATCGAATCCATGTAGTGAAAAAGCACCCATTGTTATAGGAGAAATAGGCAGGATGCATAGAACTCAAAGATATGAATAAATCAACTGTATAAAGTTTACTATGCCATCTTCTAACGCTTTTTTCTCTATGATAATTTTTTTTATGAATTTTGTGATTAGTTCCACAGTAAAGCTGATACTTCTCTACATTTTATGTTGTTTTCATTTTTTTAACGGCTCTGAATAGTAAGAGTTATTGATCGATGTGTCCGGTCGTACGAAACTCCCAGAGAATTCTCATTTTTCGCGCATTTCGGAGCGACTCAAAACTATTAGTGGAAAACTGGATCTATCTCCTAAACGGCTTAAGCAACACAAACATTTGTAGGGACCTTTTTTGTAGAGAAAGAGACGAGTTACAAATTTTGTTGAAAACTATTATTTTGGCCGCTAAAGCAAAAAAACCGAAAATCAAAAAGTTTTTCTAAATTTTTTTAAATTTTCCCGAACTTGGAAATGCAAATAATGCATCATTCCATTCTACAGGTTACCTACTTAAATCCCGGAGATGATCCTTTTATTAATTTTTGCGAGGTTTTTACAAAATCTGCCTCTTATAGGCGAAACGGCCCACAGTGGTGCTCTTTATGAAAACAGTCGCCAAAAATCGGTAACCAAGCCAGTTTTCGATAAAAATTTACGAAACGTAGAGTTAAGTATTTCGATATGCTAAATTCAGTTTTGCTGCGGAATGTTCTCTTTCAATATGGCGGCTTCAAAGTTTGGGTCAGAATAAACAAAAAAGATGAAAAATTCAATTGTGTTATTCAATTTTTCATCTTTTTTGCCCAGCAACAAAAAGAAGTCCTGATGCTGCAACTTGACCTGAGTAGTCCAATGTATTTTTCGACGCTGAATTCGAATCCGACCTCAGAAAAGCCCAAATAGGCTGAAAATTTTAAGCTAGAGCGAAAAAAACACCCTTAAAATAGGGGTAAATCGCATAACAATGGACCCTTCATATATGGTGTCAATAAATATGTGCAAGAAGTGCTCCTAATGTACAACCCTAGGGTTTGGAGTTTGCTGATTTCAAATTTTAAAATGCGAAAAGCCAAAAATTGATTCTAAGTCGAGTAAAATAGGGGTTGAAAGGGGTGTAAAAATGAAAATTTGTCAAAATGCGTGATTTTCATTCTAAAAGTTTATCTCTAGGGATTTCTGAGTTTGCTGGTTTCAAATTTCAACATATTAAAAGCCAAAAATTGATTCTTAGGATTAAATCGAGTAAAATAGGGGTTGAAAGAGGTGTAAAAATGAAACTTTGACAAAATGCGTGATTTGCAGCCTAAAAGTTTATTTCTAGGGATGTTTGAGGTTGCTGATTTGAAAATTCAACATGCCTAAAGCCAAAAATTGATTCTTAGGGTGAAAATGGAGTAAAATAGGGGTTGAAAGGGGTGTCAAAATGAAAATTTAACAAAATGCGTTATATTCATTCTAAAAGTTTATTTCTAGGGGTCTTGAGGTTGATAATTTCAAATTTCAACACGCTAAAAGCCAAAAATTGATTCTTAGGATGAAAAATCGAGTAAAATAAGGGGTTGAAAGGGGTACAAAAATGAAAATTTGTCAAAATGCGTGATTTTCATCCTAAAAGTTTAATTCTAGGGGTTTTTGAGGTTGCTGATTTCAAAATTCAACATGCCTAAAGCCAAAAATTGATTCTTAGGGTGAAACAGAGTAAAATAGGGGTTGAAAGGGGGTGTCAAAATGAAAATTTGACAGAATGCGTGATTTTAATTCTAAAAGTTTATTTCTAGGGGTTTTTGAGGTTGCTGATTTGAAAATTCAACATGCCTAAAGCCAAAAATTGATTCTTAGGGTGAAGATGGAGTAAAATAGGGGTTGAAAGGGGTGTCAAAATGAAAATTTAACAAAATGCGTTATATTCATTCTAAAAGTTTATTTCTAGGGGTCTTGAGGTTGATAATTTCAAATTTCAACACGCTAAAAGCCTAAAATTGATTCTTAGGATGAAAAATCGAGTAAAATAAGGGGTTGAAAGGGGTACAAAAATGAAAATTTGTCAAAATGCGTGATTTTGATCCTAAAAGTTTAATTCTAGGGGTTTTTGAGGTTGCTGATTTCAAAATTCAACATGCCTAAAGCCAAAAATTGATTCTTAGGGTGAAACAGAGTAAAATAGGGGTTGAAAGGGGGTGTCAAAATGAAAATTTGACAGAATGCGTGATTTTAATTCTAAAAGTTTATTTCTAGGGGTTTTTGAGGTTGCTGATTTGAAAATTCAACATGCCTAAAGCCAAAAATTGATTCTTAGGGTGAAGATGGAGTAAAATAGGGGTTGAAAGGGGTGTCAAAATGAAAATTTAACAAAATGCGTTATATTCATTCTAAAAGTTTATTTCTAGGGGTCTTGAGGTTGATAATTTCAAATTTCAACACGCTAAAAGCCAAAAATTGATTCTTAGGATGAAAATCGAGTAAAATAAGGGGTTGAAAGGGGTACAAAAATGAAAATTTGTCAAAATGCGTGATTTTCATCCTAAAAGTTTAATTCTAGGTGTGTTTGAGGTTGCTGATTTCGAAATTCAATATGCCTAAAGCCAAAAATTGATTCTTAGGGTGAAATAGAGTAAAATAGGGGTTGAAAGGGGGTGTCAAAATGAAAATTTGACAGAATGCGTGATTTTAATTCTAAAAGTTTATTTCTAGGGGTTTTTGAGGTTGCTGATTTGAAAATTTAGCATGCCTAAAGGCAAAAATTGATACTTAGGGTGAAAATGGAGTAAAATAGGGGTTGAAAGGGGTGTAAAAATGAAAATTTAACAAAATGCGTTATATTCATTCTAAAAGTTTATTTCTAGGGGTCTTGAGATTGATAATTTCAAATTTCAAATTTGACAAAATGCGTGAATCGCATTCTAAAAATGTATTTCTAGGGATGTTTGAGGTAGCTGATTTCAAATTTCAACATGCTAAAAGCCAAAAATTGTTTCTCAGGGTGAAAATAAATACAATACTTTTGCGCTGGTTAACTACTTTTTGCATGTATTTATTGTTACTACAAATCAGGGATAATTTACCCTATTTTAGGGTTGTTTATTCGCTAAAGGCTCAATATTTTGAGGGCACATGGGCTTTGCTGAGATCGGATTCGAACTTGAACACGACAAGTTCAAAACCCCTAAAAATATAATTTCAGAATCTAATTTATTTCTACACCCCTTCAACCACTAATTTAGTCTATTTTCAACTTAAAAATAAACTCTAGGCTTTTGGCATGCTGAAATTTGAAATCATCAACCTCAAAAATCCCTAGAAAAATACTTTTGGAATGAAAATTACGTATTTTGTCAAATTTTCATTTTTCACCCCTTTCAACCCCTATATTATTCGATTTTCACCCTAAGAATCAATTTTTGGCTTTTGGCATTTTAAAACGGCAAACTCAAAAAGCCTAGGGTTGTACATTAGGAATACTTCTTGCTTGTCACCATACATGAGGAGCGATTTTACCCTATTTTACGTAAGGGTGGTTTCTTCGCTCTAGCCCAAAATTTTGACAGTGTTTGGGCTTTTCTGAGGTCGGATTCGAATTCAACGTCCAAAAATACATGGACTACTCGGGTCAAGTTCCAGGATCAAGACTTTTTTTGTGGCTGGGTTATTTTATTGAATTTTTCATTTTTTTGCTTCTTCTGACCCCAATTTTGAAGCCTCCATATTGAAAAAAAAATGTTTGCAGCGAAACTGAATTTAGCATATCCAAATACTCGAGATTACTAAATTTTTAGCGAAAATTGACTTGGTTGCCGATTTTTTACTCCTGTTTTCTTAAAAAGCACCACTGTGCGGCGACCTGATGGGATCTCAAGATGAAACATGACAAAATCAATAAGATAGTACAAGAAATAGGCGACTCCAGATGCAAATTTCTTTCTTCATCTATGTAAAAAGATATTGGAATCAGTGGCGGCTCGTGATATTGTCTGCAGAGGAGGCTTGATATTCTGAAAGACAACTGACGTGCAATATGACTACAATTTGTACATTTCCTCAAAACCCCTGAGGTATTACAACGGCGCGTTACATTTTTTTGCCGTGGGTTGTTCGCCAGGATACCGATTCACGACTTGAGAGAATAGAACTAATAAAAGAATAGAATGAAAAGGAAATAGAAAATATGATGAGATGAAAAAATCATTCTCATGAAATTCTCGTTCCTACGACTCGAGTATCGGTATCCAAAGGAGTCCTACTATCCCACTTGTAATTATATTATATAACTTTTAATAAAAATAAAAATAGTTTTGGTAAAAAAATTAAAGTGTTTTTCTACAAACAAAAAATTGTGTTCATTATCACTGCCAGGCGTGTAAAATTATAAGTTTTAATAGAAATTAAAATAGTTTTGAGAAAGAAGTTAAAAAAATATATATATAACCGCGGAACTCCATATTATGGAGAATTATAAAAAATATTTCCTAAAAAATAAATAACACAAATAAATATTTTTTCTAAAATAACTACCTATATTAATATCTGCTTTAAAGCCTGAATATTTTTATAAATGAGTGGTAACCTGCGATTTTTGGAACTAGCAAAATGGTTGATTAGTTCATCATAAAATGAATCGCGTTTCCTCAATTCTGACAAAAAACGTTTTTCTATTGAAATAAGTGATACATTTGAAAGGCGGTCTTGACTCATTTTGTTTCTAGTAAAAATGTTTTTATGCGTTTAAGTGCTGAAAATGATCATTCTATAGAAGCTTACCGGAATTGTCTCAAAAAATAGTGGCGTTATTCAAAAAGTTCTCTAATTTTGGGTCATAAGTTTTTTAAAAATCTACCAGCTCTTTGAAATTTCCTTTATTGCACGATTCTCGTTTTTCGTCATGTCCTCGGAAAGAATTTTCTTGTGAAGATAACTATATAACGGCATCTATTAACCTCTTTAATATTTCCCTATTCTCACGGACCTTTTCGTTAACATTTTCTATTTCTTTCTTATGTGCAGAATCCAAGAAATTTACAATATTTTGTTTACCAAACATTTCGAATTTAATGCACGATGAAATGTGCTCCTGGGATTTTTCGTGCCTTTCTAAACCTCGCGACAAATTTTGCAAATTATTAAACCCAGCCCTGCCCCAAATTGAGGATTGATCATTAGTAAATAATAAACATCTCCAACAATATAATTTGTTTCTAACTGTTGATGCCGTTAACCACTTTTTTATAATTGTCATTACAAAACCCTCTGTTTTGTTTACCACTTTTAAAAACTAACGAAAGCATTGCTGGTGTAGGCCTGGTATTTCTTTTAATTCTTACCTTTTCGTCACAAATAAGAGTGGTAAATCCATTTAATAACAAATAATCCACCACGTCTGGACAACAAGACATGTTGTTGGGAATATTTTCACCTAGAGCATTTATTTCTAGCCCGCCTGTCAAATGTTTTATGTATTTATACGTCAAGTTGTTCTTAACCGGCTAAACGCAACTGTCAGACGTTAGTTCGTTTTCTTTGTGAATCACCTGACTCTTGAATGACCTGTGCACATGCGCTATAAAGAACTGAGATCTGAGGCTAGCCTCATACTTGGCTATTCCAAGTGTTGCTATTTTACACAGCGCAAAGAAATTCAAGGTCATTCATGTTATAAGTAAATGCGGTAAAGTTGGAAGCTATTTCGTATTAGCCTCCAGCGAACCGCAGTGTTCATTCAGTAAAAGACCGGCCGACCGGGAAATATGCATACAAAGACTATCCGGACTGTAACGTTATAGGTATGTTTGTGGAAAGGAAATGCAAAAATGTTATATATAAACTGAAAATTAATTAATGAATAATAAACAATAAAAAATATTGAAAATTGAGATATACCTAATAGAAATTTCTTAAGATATTACTTTTGAAGATATGGTGGTTCTTCCAAGGGGAGGCTCAGCCTCCCTTGCCTCCCCTGACGAGCCGCCACTGATTGGAATCATACTTATATGGGAAACTATTGAAGGGTAGTTAAAGAGAAACTTGGTGTGCCGCCCTCAAGTATTTATTTTTGCTTAAAAATACATCGGAAAAATCATGATTTGAATCCTCCTCGCTCCAAAATTTGTGGAACTTTTTACCAAATCACTGTTACCAGCGTCTGTGACCGCCTAGGAAAATCCTTGGACCAAGTTTTCCCTGCTCTTTCAGTCAATAAAACTCTGTACAAATTTGAAACCAATTCATGGCTCCGTTTTTGAGTTAGAGCGGGTTAAACGAAAAAATTATTGTTTCCTTCTTTGATTTTAAATTATTTATCCAATGGACGCAGAGGACGAGAGAAATGGACCGGACGAAACTAGTATAATTTTTTAGAGTAAAATCATCCGCTTTTCTCTGCAGAATAAACCGATGAAAAAATGACTTCAATCGTAAGCGCAAGCGCGCTGAGCGTGAATAGAGCACATACTTAGCGCTGTTCAATACTAACAATTTAATATAAAATAATAATAAATAATTTTGGCACGTCCATTTTCAGCAGTTTCATTATAGATATATATTAATTTCGTACCATCCTGTCTTTGGAAACAGTTACGTACTAACAAAAGGAAAAATGTACCTAAATTAAAAATAAAAAACAGAAAAAAAAGAATTGTTTTCCCAATTACACAGAAAATGAAAAATAACTACTATATCTACAGACAATACTAACAGTAACAAGTAAAAGTCTAATACACAGTACAGTATGGTAATAGGGTGATAGTGCAATATAACAAAAAAATTGAATTGGTACTTCAGATATTATACAAGGTGAGTAATTAAAATCGCACATAAATTAACTGGAAATAAGATACAAATCTTTCTACTAGCGGCCTTGACTCCCCCAAAATGGATAAAATGTCTTCAATGGGGATATTTATTACTTATTAATGAACATGATTGTACGCATACGCTTAAAAACGGCTTTATTAACGGTACTAAATTGTTTCTGCCCAAAAATTAGGCGTTAGGGATCAAATCGACCAAAACTGAAAAAAAGGCAAGAATCTAGCAGTTTTAAATTTTTTTCCAAAGTCTACAAGTCTGAAGAGGTCGTAAACTTGGATTTAACATTAATTTATAATCCTATATAACATATTAAAAAAACGTAGATGCCCCATTTGATGTCAGGTAACCCTCTTTTTTTATGACAAGGTTACTGAACTATTTTATTAATAGTTTTTTATTGAAAATGAAAATATGTTATAATACATTTATATTTAAGTTGTAAGTACCTATTGCACATTGAAAAAAAAATTATTATTATTATTTTGCATGTTAAAATATTTAATAAAATTTTACCAGTTTTTAAAAAAGGTGATATTAATATTATTGATAACTACCGGCCCATTTCAGTAATTTCAATGTTGAAAATTTACTTGTGGAAAAGCTAATATGCCTAGTTGAAAATGGTAACGGAAACATATTTTTTTTACGATTTTTATGACAAGAGAACGATTTTATGAAAATTTTAGGACATTTTGTGTATTTTATAACATTTTAGGATTTTGTGACAAGTATGACCCCTGCGAATATATATAAATCACGCTCATTTTTTGAAATCTTAACGCATTTTTCAATTCAAAATTTGCAAGAAATGTAATACATTATTCATCGTGAAAAACTGCCTGTAACTCGGAAAATGAGCAAGTTACAAAAAAATTTATAGAAAAAAACATTTTTTTATCAGGCCACAATGCATACGTCTGAATTTTTTCAAATTTTGAAATTGCATATTTTTAAAGCGATACAAAAGCGATACAAAAAACCGCAAAACCGCACTTTACTGAAAAGTTGCAAATTAAAAAAAGTCTTGTATTTCGATGATACATTCACCTGAATTTTTTCAGTTTTTTTTCTTCAACTTTCTCATTTCCCTTTCCCCCACTTTAGGAAAAATAAGAGAGAGAAAATAAGAATTTCTCGAAAAAATTCACCAGAGTAAAAAGGTAAGCATTTTTTTTTTTTCATGTTTGACCTAATTCTACAAGTTACTGAACTCGTGATAAGAGAGGTGGTGTTTTCAACCCCTTCCAATCATTCCCTACTCTAATCTTATTTTCAACTTTTTTATTAACGTCAGTACAAACACACTGCACCAGGTTTCATCAAAATCCATTCACTAGCACTCAAGGAGGTGAAACCACCCCCGATGACTGCACTAAATAAAACAATTTCGTTGTGCAAGGTCATTCCAGATAAGTAATGTACATATTTTTTCCATAAACATCTTCAAGTCGTTAACATTTTAGGAGCATCTTTGAGAATTAGATTTCCAACTAATCCTTAAATTTGAACTGCGGTCAATAATGAGAAACATTTTGGGAAAATCGAAGTGCCACAACACGGCCTTGTCCGACTCGTAGAGAGAGATGCTAGATGCTGTTATTATTATTATCATTATTACTAGTATTTCTGTCTATGACCAGATTGCAACAATGTTGAAACACACTATACCAAGCCGTAAGCAAAAGCTTCCTAGATGCAAATGTATAAACTTGTACTAATATTTCACTAGCACCCCATAAATGGCTGGTTGGTAGTTACGTCAGTTGTAAGTTTATTTCAACCAGGTCTACCATGCTATTAAAGCTAAATACCCCGAGAAGTCGTGCGCCAATAGAAGTCATGCCAATACAAATAGGTATTATGTACAAACCATGATACTACGACTCTGAGTAGAGATATGCTCACGTGCGTCTATAGATTATATTAACGGCCGCAGTATTCCCATAAATCTGGGTCATATCGTATTTGGATATTTAATGGAAAACAAAGTACACGTTTTTATTTATTTCAAACACGCAGTAAAAACTCGTAATAAATAAAACAAATTCAAATTCTTTGCGTACTAACTTACTTACGACATTTTATTGGTCAGCTATCGCTTTGAGTCTCGTGATATATTATCCGCGATCCCACCTTTTCATGCAATATTCGCGTTCCGCGACCTTCGATTGGACGGTTTTGGTTGTCAAAGATCAATTGCCAATCACAAGTCGAGAAGTATGTTAGGCAAACACATAAGCAACGGGTGTGAAGAACAGCAGGACATAACCTCTTTCGAGTTTGTGATCTATCATTATTTATTTACAATTAATGTGTGTAACGTATTTGTTTATATTCTATTCGAATGTGGCCTTTAGTGTCTTTTTTTTAATGAAAGAGAAGCATCATAAGGAAACTGAATTGAACATGGCAGGGGACAACTCCAATTTTTTTAAATTCACTTTTTTGTTAACAAAAACGCTCATGGTCTCTTATAGTTTATTAATATTTTGTCTCCAGAATTAAAAAAAAACTTGCGCTCATTATTGCAGTAAGCGTGGGACGTAACTCAAAATTTCTTAACTCCTGAAATATAGTTGCGCAAATCACCTAGAACGTTATACCCAGGGAACAGATAAGCAGAGCCGCACTTTGAATTTATATATCAATTTCGCGAAGGACGGGCAATACGTCCATCAATGCGAAAAATATCCTCTCTCGGCGCAAAACGGTAATATTTTTTAATTTACCGGAAACGTTACTAAATTTCTGAAACAAACACAATTTTTAATTATCTAGTATTTATTTTGTTTATTCTAATACTAAAAAATTTGAAGTACCGCCCTGTAGGACCGTTCCGGCAGGTAAAATTACCGACTTTGATATTTTAATGGTCTGCTTTTATAGTATTTTTTATTTGCATTACCGTTACCTGCTCTTGGTTCATTCTTAATATTGCCGGTAGCACAGCCGTAGGTTAAATGATATTAATTTACTTTTATTGATTCATTTATGGACTTGTTCATTAAACTAACATGATTTATTATAGTAAATTAATATAAAGTAGTAAAACAATATTCAATTTATTACAATCATTAAAAAGTTATTCTAAAAATTGTAGGTTGACGCTTATGACATCGCTGGTATTATGAATTATTCCTTTGTCGGTCTTTTTTTGATTTTCCAATTGACACTAGATAAACTATGAGCAATTGAGCATATCTCTTCTATGTCTTAGTATCATGCGTACACACTAGTTACAGGAACAACTTCTGTACTTTATTATAAGTGTGCAAGTACTGGTATTGACGCTGTGTAAAATAATGTGTATGCAAGGTATTCAAATATGCAATCAGAGAGAAATAAAAAAAATCGTATCTTGGCTTGAAAAATAAGGCGGATAAGGCATTTTTAACAGTTTGTCGACCAAAAATTAGAGATGTCGAGATTAGATATGGATATACCGGGTGAGTCACGAATTCCGCTCGCCCCGATATTTCCTAAAATATTTGGAATAGAAAATTGAAATTTGGAGACCTTATTACACGACTAAAATGCCATCTTTTCAATAAAAAATCAAGTTTGGTGCACATCCGGTTTGACCGGAAATGCCCATAACTTTCGATTTTTAAATGGAACACCCTATATATTTTTACATTTTTGGAATCTAGAGGAAATTTTGAATACAATACATCCATTTTGGTCACTTTTTGATAAACATTAAAAATTTTATTAAAAAATCTATTTCTGAATCCAGAGTGCTGTGGTGCCCAAAATATATTTTAGTTTGTGTGCTACGTTACTATAAAAATAATTCTCTAGAGGCGTTTAAAATTTTTAAATGTGATTTTTACCCACTAACTCGGTTTTTTTAAATGGGAATTTAATCGTTCACCAACATTTTTAAATACCTCATTTTCATACGAATCTAATGATACCAAAATTTTAAAAATCCGCTCAGAAATATTTGAGATTTCAGCCAAAATACAATGCAACCAAGCTTTTAGAAACATGCGGCTAATAGATAATAGATTAGTGGGCTTTGGAAACTAAAATGGCACATTTCTGTGTAAATCTGGTAACCTAATAACATTGGAAAAATCATAGTAGCCATTGAATGTAATAAAACAATATCAGCTGTCAGACAGACTCGTGTAGTTATAGGCAATCTTGAGCTATCAAACATTTAATAACTGTGAGCGCAAAGAACGTTACAATTAAGTTTAGCATAGGTATGTGGAGGTAAACACAGTTACATCCACACGAACATTTGCAATAGAATGCGACATCAGTTCGGTTTTCAGAGTTTTATTTAAATGAACATAAATATCGGGCCTATAAATAAATAAAAATCAATTCCGTTTGAACAATTAAACTTAAACTAGGTAACAGTAGGTATCTTTAAAATAATTAATATAATTAAACCATAAATTGACATTTATAGATATTGTTCAAAATGTCTACCATTTTTTTGTATACACAATTCGGCTCTGCGTACAGTTGCTTGAATGGCTCTACGCAATTCAGCCGGCATTATTTCATTAAAAGCCCGTACAACTTTATTTTGCAGCTCTTCACGGGTATTTGAAGAAGATTTATAAACTTTATTTTTGAGAGTGCCCCATACATAATAGTCGAGGGGTGTTAAGTCAGGTGACCTAGGAGGCCACCTGATATGACCTTGATTTGCGATAAGGCGTTCGCCATGCAAGTTGTTTAAATATTCCATTCCATCACTCTTCTGGAATTATGTGGGAAAGCACCATCTTGTTGGAAAAACAGATTTTGTAAATAGGCAAGAGGAAGTAAGTCAAGTAATTCTGCTGTCTGGTTTTGTAAAAAGAATAAATATCGTTCGCCAGTAAGTGTTCCATCAAAAAATATGGGTCCAATTATTCGATCTCCAAGTACTCCAAGCCAACAGTTAAACCCAAATCTTTCCTGAATATTCCCCCGCCCTACCAACCTCGGATTTTCTTGAGCCCAGTACCTAGTATTATTTATGTTAAACATACCTTGGTTCGTAAATCTACTTTCATCTGAATATAAAATATGAAATGGAAAAGCTGGGCTTTGTTGTACTGCATTTAAGAACCAGTTGCAATATACTAGCCTCCTGTCGTTATCATCTTCATAAAGATGTTGGTGTATTTGGTATTTATAAGACCGAAACTTATGTTTCTTTAAAATTCTGCAAACCGAAGACTGACTAATGTCGCATTCCATTGACAATTCCCTTGTTGATGTTGTTGGGTGTACCATCACAAATCCTAATACATCAATTTCTTTGTCCTCACTTACAATAAATGTTTGATGGTCATCTTGTTGATTGGGTTCGTTTCTTAATTCTTGTTCCACTCTGGCAAACAAGTGTCTGCTTGGATGACGTCTGTTGGGATATCGTTGCTGATACAGTTCTGCAGCTGCAGTTGAATTTTTGAGACGTTCTCCATATATCAGTAACATATCGACCTTTTCATTCCTACTAAAATTATTCATTTTCTTTAATTTTTACTCAAAGAGATTTCCGCAACGCTTTATTTTGTATCTGTCTGACAGCTGATATTGTTTTATTACATTCAATGGCTACTACGATTTTTCCAATGTTATTAGGTTACCAGATTTACACAGAAATGTGCCATTTTAGTTTCCAAAGCCCACTAATCTATTATCTATTAGCCGCATGTTTCTAAAAGCTTGGTTGCATTGTATTTTGGCTGAAATTTCAAATATTTCTGAGCGGATTTTCAAAATTTTGGTATCATTAGATTCGTATGAAAATGAGGTATTTAAAAATGTTGGTGAACGATTAAATTCCCAGTTAAAAAAACCGAGTTAGTGGGTAAAAATCACATTTAAAAATTTTAAACGCCTCTAGAGAATTAAATAATGCAATCATATTGCTCTTTTTATTTTTATAGTAACGTAGCACACAAACTAAAATATATTTTGGGCACCACAGCACTCTGGATTCAGAAATAGATTTTTTAACAAAATTTTTAATGTTTATCAAAAAGTGACCAAAATGGAGTATTGTATTCAAAATTTCCTCTAGATTCCAAAAATGTAAAAATATATAGGCCTCCAAATTTCAATTTTCTATTCCAAATATTTTAGGAAATATCGGGGCGAGCGCAATTCGTGACTCACCCGGTATGTATGAGTTGTTGGTTCCTGATTTATCAGACATTGTTCTTTATTTATGACATCGTTAACTCACTATTAACTGATTGTCTGAGAGATATTTCTGATAATTAGGTTGTCACGTGTAGCTGATACCTACTTCACCTTTTGAGCGATTTTATATTGTTTTATGGTTAGCTACAAATATGAAATAGAAAGGAAAACTCAATTAAAATTTGCATAAAATGTTGAATTTTACTTACTTTTCAGAAACCGATGAGTCTAGTCCCGATTCGGGGGCATTTTTTTTAAGCGCAAAGGTGGAATAGGGAAACATGTTTTGTAAATATCTCGAAAAATAAGCACTTTGGAGAAATATTTGATATTTCTGGTCACTTAAGGCTTGTCACGCCCATTTTAGATAAAAATTGGCCGAAATACAGCTTTTCAGGTTATTACCTTTTTTCAACACTTTGAGGAAATCAAATTTCTACGCAAGTTACTCAAATACAATGCGTCTAATGCCAAAATATCGTTTAAAAGTTGATTATTCAATTGTTTTTAATTTGAGACTTGCCAGGCGTTCTATCACATCCCACCTCAAAACAGTATCTTTTCATTAATGTACACATGTTTGTATTTAGTGCAGTTTCTATCTCGTTATAATATTAATGATATATAGGTAGAAAACATGTAGAAAGACGGAAGCAAACTAGCGCCTGCTCTGGTTGGTTTTACTCAAAAAATAACTACCTAACCATACAGGGTGTACCATTAACAATAGGCCATAATTCAAGGGACCTAAATATGGGGATATAACCAAACATGCTTTAGTTAATTGTTGCTACAGAAAAAGATACAGGGTATCAAAGTTGCATATTTTTTCTTTTTTTTTGTATTATCACAACTACCTCTTGTCCGACCTTCTCCAAAGAACTGTACCTGATGATGGATAATCTTTCTCTTTTTTACAAAACGTTGTGGCACTTTTGACCAGAAAATCTCTTACACACGTCATTTCCACGTAAATAGATACAATTTGATAGAACCTGACAATTTCAACCGTATTCGAGGAAATCGCCGCAAAAGATTTAAAGAATTCTTTGAAAACAAACTAAATTTGAAAAGGACGAATTGTATTTACTGAAAAATTTACACAGCGTAAGTAAAAACTCAAGAGTGACAACTACGTAAACTCACTGATTTTCTTATGAACTGTATTGAAATATATTCTTTATAGGATTTTGCAAACAGCAGAAAAAATAACTATCTATAGCTAAAAGAAAAACTTTGTGTAAAAATATTAATAAAATCTTTGATTTCTTTCGATAACCTGAATTCTGGTTATGCTAGCAAATTAAAATCCTAAAATGAATTTGTCTAATTTCTTATTTGACAATTCTCATTCTAACGCTAGCATCCACACAATCCCCTACGGCCATGCAGATTAAACTAGTATCTACATAACCCCCTACGATCATGAAGATTCAGTTAAAAATGAGAACAAAGGCCTAAAATGAATTTATTTATCTACCTTGTCTTAAAAAAAATTTCATTCTAATGAATTACATTTTCATGAAATCTTTCTTGGAAATGCTTAGTCTTTAAAATGTCAGATAAACGTCGCTTTTTTAGTGTAGCATAGTATACGAAATATGGAGTATATTTATGGCACCAAATGAAAATTTTATGAAATATAGAGTAAGCATTTTTTTCGTAGGTAGCACGGTTTTCGATTACATAATTAAAAAGCACTGTGAATTCATTGAGGTGTAATAGGGGATGGACACAGCAGTATATCAAGCCGTTGGTTCGCGAAATTGCCTTCACTACCAGAAAGAAAATGTAATTATTTGTTTAATATCTGAATCACTGAGTTACATAATAAAATGGGAATATCAAAGAGAAAGGTTTCAGATTTTAAATTAATTTATTGTTTACGATCAGGTAGCTTTGATTTATATTACTGGAAATGGAAATTTAATGTGGAAAATTAATTTTGGATTCGTACCATTTACCCTTTATATGTCTGGAGTGAAATGCCACGAAAAAAGATCCTCGGGGGATTATTTAATTTATACATGTAGATATTTATATGACATGACAAAAATCTTATTTGAGGCATAAAATGATAGGTACTAATTTTTTTTAGTTCCGCAATTTTTCTGTAATTATAAAATAAAAAGTGCAGAATATTCCAATGTTAACGTAGAAAATGACAAATGACTGAAAATTAAAGGTTGAAGTACAAACTTTTCATGACATTATTTTATTGAAATGAAGATTCGTATTTCGAGTGATTCGGAAAACGCTGTTTCTTTCATATATTCCTCATATAAATAATTTAAAACATACAACTCTAAGAAATCTAAAATAATTGAACAAACCTTCAATATACGAGTACTTTGTACCTAATACTTCCCGTTAGAGAAATGGTTTTTGCCTAGGATCAAAAACGTTGGCGTGAACGTCTTTCGTTTAGCCGCTCTTATTCTGTTGTTTGTGGCGCTGCGCGCGTCCCATGAGCGTGTTACCGTTTTTGATGGTGTGCATTTGAAAAAGCGTATTAATTTATTGTTAATAAAATTAATGTATTAAAAAATTAATTACAGTGTATTTCGTACAGAATTAAGCGCGTGCAAAAAGTTAGTGCTTGAAAAATTATTTTTTACTACAATGTACAATTAAAAAAAAACCTGCCACGAGTGTGTTGGGTATGTACATAATAGGGTTCCGTTCCATACTCACTATTATTATTATCAACTCTATGCAGTGGCGGATGTACAGGGCTTCCGCGGAACCCGGGCCCGGGAGCTTTAGGGGCCCGAAACGGACTAGCTCAGATACTTCAACACGGAAGCGAATATCTCGTGATTGAGGCGTTAAAATTATAAGGTCCCAAAACATTGTGGCAATTTAGGAGATTTATTATCTAATGACACCCCACCCGATGGGACAAATGTAATTTTTGTTGGGTTCACTTTGCACTGTACGGGAAAAGGCACCAAATTGTTTTTTATTTTTTTAATTTCTTCGTATTTGTTTCGGGGTTATCAATTTATCCTATATACCAAATTTCATCTTAATAGGCATAAAAATAAGAAAATGGTGGGGTTGTGACATTCAGTCGGACTGATGTACCCAAACTATAAGGTTTCCTACGAAACCTAAAAATTGCAATTTTTATTAATTTTACTAATCCACTGAAAATATTCTCAGATAGTGACATTTAGTTTAGTCCTCAAAAAGGCACTCAAGTAGTCCCCAGTAGCATCAATATTGCACCAATATGTGACCAATATATGAATATTGGTCCTATATAGGACAAATATGAATATTGGTCCTATATAGGACCAATATTCATATATTAGTCCTATATGGATTATATATTGGTCCAATATGTTGTGCTACTAGGGGTACTTTTACTTCTAGAAATACCAAAAAATGATTTTGACCTCGATCCATTGGAAGGCTCATCGGTTCCTAAAAGTGTAAGTAAAAATGAAAATAGGCGCAGTTTCGCTGATCTCCAATTTTTTTTTTTCATACTGCATACTTGAACTTATTTTACAGTACTATTATTAATATACACATTCTTGACATTTGCAATAAATATACTTGTTCCTGTAACTAGAGCTAAAATTTCGGCAGGAATGTAAAAATTTTGAATGTTACCGTGTGTTTTTCATGTCGTACGTACATAAATGTCTTTTACCTGGTTTCCAGGACCCACCCTGATTTCTCCTTGAGTGGTCGCCATCCGAAGTTAGTTTCCTTTCCAATGACTGGCGTTCGGTGAAGTGTTTACCGTGTCGATAGTAAAACTACACCTAACTACATGAAGCTGCAACAAAGGAGAATATATTAGCATTTAATCTGGTAATGACCATACTAATTAGTATGTATACTCTATTCACGCTGCATTGGCATTTGTGTATTTTAAGTTGGTTAATTCTGCAAGGCGATTTTAATTGTAGCTCTTTAGAAAGGAAATATTCTACTCTGAAAGATGGTGCTATTACTTCCACATCCACGTAGTGGATTAGATATATAACACCGTTTTGGTCTATCATTTCTCTCTGCTTCTTCAAACTAGCAAAATAGTGACACGTCGAAACAAAGAACAATAGACAGAAACTTTAAATTTGCGCAAGTAAAGAACAACGAACCGAAATTTAGTCGAATAAGACTTCCCTGGCCGTTTTCCAACAATTTAACCATTGACTGAGTAGGTAATTTACTTGACAAATTTTTATTTTGTGGATGTCATGACACCCACATTCTAATTTATCACCGCGTATTTGTGTAACGTTTCAATTAGTATTTAAATATTTCCTCCTGTCCGAGTTAGCACAGAATTGCAAAGTCAACACAATATATTTACTGTCGTTATTATCACTTTTACACTAAAATAAATCTTTTACACACATTAACAACTAACAAAACAAACATTTGACGAATTTACTATTCGTGAGTAGTAAGCGACAATTTGTAATTTTTAAAAAGAAGACCTGCTGATATATGGGAAGAATAAAGTCTATATTATAAAAACGTTTTTTATTATGTCAAAATTCATGGTTGGTAAGAATAATAAATTTTATCGTACGTAATATGACTACCGACTTTTCTTTTTCTATTTCATCATTTGTGTCACATAAAGATGCATTAGCCACCTAGTAAAAAACGATGCAGACTAAAAATGTTTAATCAAATGCAGCTGCAGAGACTTAAAATTCCACGGAGTTCACTATATTTTAAATATAATGTAGTGACGGTTTCTATGACAACCAAGAAACACTGCAGTCGTGGATCCATACAGATATCATAATATATAGATTGCTCCAAAGCCACTGAAGAGTCTTTACTGCAAAGAGTTCGCGCACACGGATCGACCAATCACAGAACGATCAAAGACAGAGAGCACCACCACTATATTGACCAATGCCTCACTCAGACATTATGTGTTCATGGTCACGTTTTCCGAAACCGAAATTTAATATGGTTTCATTAGCAGCATCTAGCGCTACTAGAACTATATTCCAGGCAGTATGTATGTCAGAGAATGATGCAAAAATGATTACCATGACGAAATGCTTATTGATACATATTTATCTATTTTTCCTTATTTTTAATTTAAGGAGTTTAAGAAGTACCTCATTAAGCAGAGAGTACTATATTAAAGGTTGAATAAGTGCTACGAATTGGAATGTAACGCGCATAGTTTTGATTTCCCGAACTATCAACGTGATGTTACTTGTTGACGGATATTCGTAGGTACATTTAGCTTATATCTCATAGCAAGTGCGCTTTGGTTTTCGAGATATGGCCGCCCGAAGTCACCGGAAGGTGAAAATTGAATATTTTTACCGCTTCCCGAGGCTACATCTCGAAAACGAAACGAGATACAGAGCTGCGGTTTGAGCCATTCGATTTCTCTCGGCTTCCTACATACCTCTAATTTTTTTCAGATTTTTGCTGGCACTTTAATTTTTTTGCAAAATCTCTAAGGTAAAGCATCTAGAAAATTCAGAGGTATGTAAGAAGGCGAGAGAAATCGAATAGAGTAAACAGCAGCTCTGTATCTCGTTTCGTTATCGAGATATAGCCTCGGGAAGCGGTAAAAAAAATCGATTTTAACCTTCCGGTGACTTCGAGCGGCCATATCTCGAAAACCAAGGCACGCCTCGACCTCAGATTTCTTACATCTTTCTACGTACCCCTCAATTATTTCAGATTTTTGTTAACTTTCGTTTGGCAGAAATGGCCCTCGAAGTTGGGCCGTATTGCTCGAGAAGCGAAATTCTCGGACCTCTCACTTTGGCGGCCGATATCTCACTTACAAAGCGCCGAAAGTATATCGTGCCCAACATCATCGGATTGGAAATTTAATTTGCAATCGATCTAGTACAAAAAAGAAGGGGTAATTTTTTACTAGAAAAAATTACAGCGATTTATGTGAAAAGATGCCGAAATCGCTTAAATTATGGGTTTTTTTGAGGTTATGGCAAAATCCTGATGTGCTAGAGTTAAACGGATTCGGATTCAGCGACCCCCAAAACATATAGTGAGCATGGTCAGATCTCCAGGACAGAAAGATTTTTTTTCTGTATTTCTTTCTGTTATTGTTCATTAAGTACTTTTCGGAATTTAACTACTTAAATTTCGAATTCAGGGTTTTTGAATGATTTGATGAGTCTTATTAACAAAATTTTTTGTTTTAAAAATACCTACAATACTTTTTTTTTCCAAAAAAAAACCTCTTTTTCTGTAGTCTGATCACACGATTTTTTATGACTTTTTAAAAAAAAATTCAAGATAGCGGCCAAAAAACCGCATTTTGCGCACACTTAGATTTTTCTATACTTTTAGTAGGTATATCAAAAAGATAACAACGAAAGAACTAAAAAATTCAAACCCCTTCTTTGTGGAAATTAGTTCCACCTCTCACCTATTTTTGCATATATCTACTGTACTATTCTATTAATAGTACAGGCAATGAAGGCAAAATGTTGTAAAAACCTCGCAAAAATTAATAAAAGAATCATCTCTGGGATTTAAGTAGTCAATAACCTGTAGAATGGAATTATGCATTCTTTGCACGTCCAAGTTCCGGGAAAATTCAAAAAAAATTGAAAAACTTTCTGATTTTCGTTTTTTTTTGCTCTAACGGCTAAAATATAGGAGATAAATCCAGTTTTCCACTTTCAGTTTTGAGCCGCTCCGAAATGCGCGGAAAATGAGAATTCTCTGGGAGTTTCGTACGACCGGACATATCGATCGATAATTATTACTATTCAGAGCCGCTAAAGAAATGAAAACAACGTAAAATGTATAGAAACGTCTTAGCTTTAATGTGGAACTAATCACAAAATTTATACAAATTTTTATCCTAGAGAAAAAAATGTTAGAAGATGGCTTAGTAAACTTTATACAGTTGATTTATTCACATCTTTGAGTTTTATGCATCCTGCCTATTTCTCCCGTAACAATGAGTGCCTTTTCACTACATGGATTCGATTCCACGCACTTTAATCTATATTTCGTGAAAGTTTCATTGAAGAATGTTAAGATACAAATAAGTTGTATATGTTTTACTGTATAATTGTGCATTTTTTGAACGTGTATGAATAATGTAGACAAATTCAAAAAGTACTGCGCGCATTTAAAAAACTCTAAAGCCATTCGAAAGAATATGTTTTATTGTATTTATAATCCAAAAATTAAGACTGTGCTATTATTATTATTTAAGATATAGCGAATTGAACTCCAAAATTTGGAGGTGATTGATCGATGAGAAATATACCCTCAATTTTGATCGCAAGGCATATTTTTCCAACAAAAGTAATTGCAATAAAATGTTAATTGGATTAATATATCATTATATAAGAATACATAAGCAAAGTGAATTATCATTCTAACGACTCCCGGCAAAGATATGAATAAATCTGTGGATCAACTGTACAAAGTTCACTAAGCCATCTTCTGACACTTTCTCTCTTTGATAATTTTTTTTATGAATTTTGTGATTAGTTCCATATTAAAGCTGAGATTTTTCTCTACATTTTGTTATTTTCATTTTTTTTAGGTCCTCTGAATAGTAAGAATTATCGATCGATGAGCCCGGTCGTACGAAACTCCTGGAGAAATCTCATTTTTCGCGCATTTCGAAGCGGCTTAAAATTGTAAGTGGAAAACCAGATTTATCTTCTAAACGGCTTAAGTAAGACAAACATTTGTAAAGAACTTTTTTGTAGAGAAAAAGACGTGCTACAACTTTTGTTGGGAACTTCTTTCTCTATTTTCATTATTTTGGCCGCTAGAGCAAAAAAAAACAAAAATAAAAAAGTTTTTCCAAATTTTTTTGAATTTTCCCGGAACTTGGAAGTGCAAAGAATGCATCATCTCATTCTCCAGGTTGTTACCTACTTAAATCCCAGAGATGATCTTTTTATTAATTTTTGTTACCCCAAATTGTTAATTTGCCTGTACTATAAACAGATTTCATGTGAAAAGGTTTTGGAATATTTACTCGGAAGTTGAAGTGGGCTATAATTAATTGTAGCTATTGTATTCAGCCTGTTTAAAACCTCAATCAATAAAATTGGTTTTATGGGTGTTTATAATTAGTTTACGGAAATTAAAAACAAAAGTGAAATGACGAAATGGTGTGGAATAAGATGAAACATCAAATAGGCCCGCACACGGCTTATTTATTAAAATAATCGTATTCTAAGAATGCATTGGTTCTTAATGCTCCCACAAACTGCATCAGCAATACCTCGACAAATTTTTACTATAGGAAAATTTCACAAGAATATATGAAATCTCAAGAAAAATCTGCCATAAGCTAAGTTTTTGTAAAAACATTTCGTTGTTTTAAATGTGTCAAAAGTGACTATCGATGTGACTCCTCCTAAAAATTCAGGGTCAAAGGTCAGGAAAAATTCAGTATCTCACGAACATCGCGACATATTCAGCAAAAAGTAACACAATTTGAACATGCCACAAGGAAATAATTATAGACAATATCTCGTCATCTATTCTACAACAAAAATAGTTATGTTATGACATTTGTAGCTTAGGAAATTATTTACATAAAAGGTTCTATGAATATTTTTTCGTACGGTTTACGCAGTTTCAATCATCATACTTCTGATAATGCACTCTTTTCCACAACACCTCGAAGGTAGAGTATTAGACGCGTGTTTTAAACGTGATGTCCACAGTAGGCCTAATACACGATGTTTTTCATTATTATAAATGATATATTAAATACACTGGAATGGTTTTTAACTACATATAATATTTCTAAAGCGTACTTGAAAAACGTAAAATGACCTTTTTTATTATCATACGCTAATGCTAAAATTGTCATATATTCTTTTTGTTGCATCTTGGGATGGTATTCTATAATTTTTTAAAACGGTATTATCAGTAGAAGGTCCTCAAAAAAATAAAATACCCATTTCTATTTTTCTAAATTATATTATCGCTTTCAAAACATTAGGGATTATATAATACTATCCCAAGATACTAGAAAAAAATTGACAGTTTTAGCATTGGTGTATCATAATTTTAAAAATGAAAAAGGATGTTATTCAAGTTTTTTCAAGTACCAAGTGGATCGATTTAGAAAAATGAGGTATGGTTAAAAACCATACCCAGTCCCAAGATTCTACAAAGTTTGGCAGTTGTGCCGAAACTTTATAGGGATTAAATAAAAATCAAGAAAAATTCACGAATATTTTTTCCAATATTCCTGTTGTCAGATTCTGTTTCAATTTATTCCACGCTTATGTTCTGGTAGTATCTATAACACAGCCACAAAAAAAAAATTCTTTCTGGCCTGGGGATCTGACCATGCTCACTATATGTTTTTGGGGTCGCTGAATCTGAATCCTGTTTAACTCCATCACATCAAGATTTTGCCATAACCTCAAAAAACCAATAATTTAAGCGACTTCGATATCTCTTCACATAAATCGCTGTAATTTTTTCTAGTCAAAAATTATTTGTACGAAAATTGTGCCGATTTTTATAAGCTACAAAATGGCTTGAAAACATTTGAAATCCATGGCCTACTTTAAAAGTTATGACGGAAAATACAGAAAGTGCGGAATATGTCTAAGCAAAATATCTCCGGTACTGGTATATTTTTTTTACAAGGCGACTTTATATCGCCAATACCAGTTTCATCTCTTATTTAAAAATAATCACCAAATTAAAATGGCAACATCGAGAACCGGTGACACGTAATAAAACGAACACTTCATTTGATAACTGTATTTTTAAAATACATTTCGGAAGATATAAATAGTTTGTTGACTGTTTAATGTGGTGTTACAATCTTTGTTTAAATGTCAGTACGTGATGTCCGCAGAAATATTATTTAACACATAGCTTCTAAAATTTGTATATAAGTCACCATTATTATTTGTTTATTATTTAAACACCTTAAATTGTTTGAAAAACATTCGTGTAAATATAAATTAATACAATTCAACCTATTAGAAAGGAGTAGTCAATTTCCTGGAAATCTTATCCACAGCGTGTTTGACGTTTCATGGTCTCGGTTCTAGCTTGGTGCTTGTTTTTATAGGCTGGTTGGTTAACATGCGTAATATGGAAATCGTAATTTATATATAAAAAAAAATCGGTAAAGGTATTTACACAGAACTTCCCTCTTTATTTGTGCACGGCGGTCACTCTAGAAAAATATTAATTGCGAAATGACATTGAGAATAATAATCGGAATATAGTTATCACTATTATTAAAAAGAAAACATGTTAACTTTTGGTCAAAAAAATATACAGAGTGGTCATCCGACAGCAAAAATTCAATACTAAATAACAGGTGCCATAATATGGAAAGCTTGCGCAAACACCTTTACAAATGTCCATCATGGTTGAATCATTTCTTGGGACGACCAACCTGTGCATTTTTCAATAAAACTATAATAGGTGCATATGCCAAATATTATTGCCATCTGTCCACATTCACGTAGTGGAGTAGAAGTATTATAGTAGTGGTTAAAAAGTTATTTTTTTTTTCTGAAATGGGTTTAAAATGTTATGAAACGTGGAAATCTTAAATTGTAGCGAACAATTTTTTTTTTTTCATGTATTCTATGGGTAAAAAATTTTTTCATCATCTGTTCTATAGTAGTGGTAAAAATATTTTGAACATTTTTTTTTAGATTAAATTATTATTCTTTTTTTGAAATAGGTTTAGAATGTCATAACACGTGGAAATTTTAAATATGAGCAAAAACAAATTTTCTTCCGTCATTTATTTTTATATTCTAGTGAGCAAAAATTTGCATTTTTTTTTTTTGGAATACGCTTGGAATGTCATGAAACGTGGAAATTTTAAATTTGAGCGAAAAAGAATGTTTCCATCAATTCTATATTAGTGGTAAAAAAGGAATGCCATGAAACGTGGACATTTTAAATTTGAGCAAAAAAATGTTTCCATCTATCTATAGAATAGTGTTTAAAAATATATATAATATATACAAGTTTTTTCAAACTAATTTTCAATTTTTTTTTAAATAGATTTAGAATGCCATGAAACGTAGACATTTTCAATTTGAGCAAACAAAATTTTCTTTTCCATCTATTCTAGTGGTAAGAAATGTTTCCAAAATGTTGGCAAAAAAAGGTTGAATTTTTTTTTCTGAAATAGGTTTTAGAATGTCAGGAAACGTGGAAATTTTAAATTTGAGTAAAAAAAAGGTTCCATCTAATCTATAGTAGTGTTTATACCACCACAGAGAACATAACAACTATAATCTGAAACACGAATTTTTGAAATACGACTTGATGCCCACAAACAATCGACGATTCGAAATACGACGATTGAGAAATATTAATGAAGAGGAGTTGAAAATATTATAAAAAATCTGATATTTTGGCTTCTAGTATACAGGGTGGGGCAACAGTGCGTCGGACCTCGATAGCTAGAAATTTTTTAAAAAATTGCAAGTAAACTAGGTAAATAAGTCTATAACTGAAAATTATTTTCGCACATACAGGGCGAGCCAAGACGAAAATATATTAAGTTTATTTTTGAATTTTGTAATTATTGGCCAATAACGAAATTGGTTGCAATTAGCCATAGGGAAGTATTACAAAAAATGTTCGATTTTCATTTCTACATCACATCGTTGAAAAATATACAATGTGCTCCATTTGAAAAAATTGAGAAAATTCAATTTAAAAAGTTCTTAATTGAAAAATAATTTTTGGCCACCCTGTACAGTTTTAGGAAATGAAAATGATTCAAAAACATTAATTAGATGTCTCGTAACTGGTATTCACATAAGTTTTTCTTAAAACCTATAATAGGGATGTTGCAAGAAAAATTAAATCCTGTTTAAACATCATAAAATGGTTAAAAATAGTCTTATAATAATATCTACAAAGTTTTACAAAAATCAACAAATCCGTTCTATGGGAAAACCCCTAAAGAAATATGAATATTCATTTGAATACGCGAAACGCTCCTTGATTGGTGTGACGTCATGTTGCTCATAGTTAAACGCGCGAGGATATAGTGGCTAGGTTTTCATGTACGTTTCATATGAGAATTAGGGATGGCAAAAAATATAATATATCGATATATGAATCATTTGATACATCACAAAACTCAGATCAATATATTCGATATATCAACAAAAAATTATCGATATTTCTATGTAGGTGTCGATATATTTGGTAAATTAACATTTAATGTCAAACATTTATTTCTTAATGTATAACTTCGGAAAGCGGGGGGTGGCATTCCTTTATAGTACAATATTTATCTCGATTAAAATTTCGAAGAGCGGGAGGATAATATGCAAGTTGACCCTTTTCGATATATTTAAAAAAATATCGACATTTCAACCCGATATATTGCAACAAAAAAAAGATAAGAATATATTCGTGATTTAGGATTATATCGATATTTATTTTATATCGATACATCGTTGCCATCCCTAATAAGAATTAGTCTGCGTTTACTGACTTCTGTGAACTGTTATGTTCGTGTAGTTCTTCGTTTTGCGACTTATAATTTTTATAATTTTAATTAAGGCATTCTTCTAAAATGGAGGAAGGTTTTCAAAAGGCGAACTCGCATAATCTGCCAACTGTGAACGTTACCATGGTTTCAGAAGTTTTGGCCATGGTGATAGACTTCAATCAGCCTCAATCTAGTGGTGTAAAAGCGAAACAGTAAGTACTGTTTTATATAAATAAATAATAAGTACTATATAGTACCAAACCTTTAGCAGTATATTATAGTGTGTTCCATATTAAATGTGCTTTGCTACGTTGGAAACAGGGATGCGAAAACATGGTATAATCGGAGACCGATTTTGATAAATGCGTTTAAGGTAACAAAAGTTTAAAAAATATACTACTGGTTTAAAATAGGACCAAAGCTTTTTCCTTTTTACATTTTGTGGCTCAGGCATAAAAACCTTTTCTGGGTTATTTACTGATATATTTGTATATCCAGGAACAAAACAACATTTGTTTCTATTAACTTTCACACTTTTTGAGTCTCCCATCATTACAAAAACAGAGATAAAACAATACTGAAACAAACAATTCGTATCACGCTGGTATACGAGTTCCGCTATGAGCATTATGACATCACGCGCGCTACTCTCACTGCAGGGATCGTTTACTAGCCTCGTTAATTTAGGAGTTTTTATGTTTAGTTTATTTTCAAGAAAACATTTTTTTAGGGGTTTTAATGGTTATGTGTTTCTGTAGCCTTAGAACTATCATTTTTTATTACAATTAAAAAATAGTGAACATTGTGACTGTGGTGATTTTTTAAATATCCATCTGCAGATTACATTATTTCAACAAAAAAATGCATTAAATTGAAGTAGTTGGGAGATATTCAAAGCTAGTATAAGAATGAATAGAGCCTAGAAAGAGGCTTCAAAAAATGTACTGATATACATAGCATTCCATTTAAAAAGAAAGGCACTTGGTCCTGTAATTTCACCTTGGCTCGCCCTGTATGTTCAAAAATAATTTCCAGTTATACACTTTTTTATCTAGTTTACTTGCATTTAAAAAAAAAAAATTCTAACTATCGTAGAACTCGAGATATCGAGGCCCGACGCACTATTGCCCCACCCTGTAGATATATATAAAATTCCAAGTGAATATCTTAAACGGTTGCTAAGAAAATGTGCGCACAAAAAGTAGTGACAGACAGACAGAAATTTTTTTCGCTCAAATTTAAATTCTCGACGTTTCATTACATTCTAAGCCTATTTCAAAGAAAGAAGTTCAATTTTTTTACAACTATACTTTCACTCCACCACTTGGATGTGGAAGTAATTAAAGACTCGTAATATTTTGTATTTATTAATTCTTTAAAATTCAAGTTATACATAAAATAAGTCTTCAAATCTATCTAATAATACAATATCTATGAAACGACTTCTCTTCTCCTGTCTAAAATGAGCCTCATGTGTCTTTGTCTTTAGGTTCGCCTAACCACACATGGCTAGAGGAGCACGCCTCGAGGACGTGCGTTTCCAATTCTAGACAACGGCGAAACAAGATTGTGATAATCGACTATAGAATAGGATTCGAAATCCCCGAAAAGATATGTTTGTAAATTTTGGACTTAACTAAGAAGGTTTTTGAAAAGAATGAAAATTTCACTCTGCTTGTGAGTAATATGTGCGTTTCCTCTCTTACCAGCGTACTCACAGCATATAAGCCACTATGAGGGTAAAACCTCCGCGCCACTTTCATGTAGATGTCCGCAGGGCACATTTTGAATCTCGTTTTGAATTAATTTTTATATGAATGAAAATTGATATTAAAATTGAAATTTGGCAGTTCAATGAAGATTTCTTGTTAGTTTCGGATTTCGCCCCTCAAAACGCGGAGCCGTAAAGGAATTCAATCTGAATAAACAAGACCGTTTTTGCGATTTTTTAGATTTTCGTTAAAAACTCTTGCTAGATGTATAACACAATACTCAAGATGATACTGAACCTATAAAAAGTTTCATCTCGATATCCCAAACTTCATATTATACAGGCCAAAGTTAGAACACCATTTTTTAAACATCGGCCGAACAATTTGATTTTTTTTCTAAGCAACTCTGAGGAGTGGCGATTTTGAAAACAAACGGCACCAAACAACAGCACAATTTTGTCCCTCCATCTTCAGCGACCTGCTTTATATTCTCAAATGGTAATTAATATGAAACAGACACCTGCCAAACCCTCAAGGCCAAAGCGTTTTTAGTGGTAGTGGCACATCCGGTGATTGACAGAACAAAACCTCACTTTACCGCTGCTTTGTAAAATTTGAGCGGCCATTCTACCTACTTATCTACCCATTCATTACTCACTTTTATTGGGGTCTTGGGTTAGTGCTATTATTTACGACAGGCGCTTGTATTGTTATCTTTCAGCTGGGTGTGTGGCATATCGGCCTTAGGCCATAGTACTAGATATTTTGAATTATTGTTTGTTTACGCTTGTAAATTACGAAAGGTTGTTTAAATATAAACAAGTAGAAACTTTGAATTGTTTTTATGGACCTATGGGAAATTTGAACTTCCAGAATTTTAACCATTTGAGGAACGATTTTATTAGTAGGCAGATCCTCAGGGTATTTAAATCGGAAATATTTCCGAACCACTATTTCTTGCATGTTGGACGTTAAATAAATAAGTAATGTTAAACCCATACCTCCACCACCACCTCCACTCCATTATTAAAGGGGTTGATAACAAAAATGAGACATTCACTTGAAAGTTAGTACACCTATGTATTGTAATGATATTTGATTGAGATGATTCCGTTAAAGGGGTGGGAGGTTGTGAATAGGAAAAAATAAGTATAGAGCAAGCTAGTAAGAGTCATTTTTAACGTACCTATATGGTATAAACCAACGCAACGCCTCAAATTTTTCATTACGCCTGACCCAAATATTACTAAAATTCTACGACCAATAATTTCCACATACTAGAGTGCAAATAATATAGTGAAGATGTTTCCTTTAAAGTGACTTGGATGAAAAATCTGGATGTGGATGTAGTGATTCCTTAGGCAGCGGTTTCTTACTTAATTTAAGGTCTACGGCCTTTGTCCGACTCCGTGATGCAATCGGCAATCGAACTTAAAAAGAATCTCATACGAGTCTAACGTCTGGACATTCAAAAAGCGGATTCTTCAGCTCAGTTCAGAATTCAATAGGGTTATACTTTCCTACAGTGTCAAAACAGTGTTAATATTAAGACAGCAAATTAGATAAGTCTAGGTGCGTCATGGCATGGTACTCAGAGAGCAGTTAGTAGTAATCTATGGTAAGTAAATATTTTCCCTTTCTCGTCTTCAAGTTGCCTACAAGTTGCCACGAATTCGCCTGAGAGTGGACAGATTCGGTCACCGTTAAAAAGGCTCCTCCGGCACCCTTTAATAGAGTCGAGTACAATTTAAACTGACTTGTGTCATGGCCGCTAAAAGGTCTGAACTAAGATTTTATTTGATGCATAAGAAATGACAGTAGTTCTCAAACAGTTCTCAGCAATGATGTCGCTAAATAATTTTAAAAAAATAGGAAAGATATTATCATAAAATGTTAAGATTATTAATTTAGTAACTTCATAATTTTAGTGGAATTCTGCTTATACAGTGTCCATAAAATTGGCTACATATGGGAAAAAAATGTATTTTTGACATTTCTAAAAAACTCTATTGGGGTTCGTAAATATGCATGTCCAACAACAAAAAATTACATTTTGACACATGTCATGTGATCACCGGTTTGGCAGGACTGTAAAAGATAGTTGACCGTGGTACAAAAAAGTGGGTCAAATGTTAAAATATCGAAAAATTTTATGAAGAAATAGTGCATATAGAATACAACAAGGACCCCATATATCAATTTTGAAGCAGATATGAGGAAAATAAAAGTGCAAATTTTACCCCTACCATCTATTATCATAAACTCATGTGTTTATTTCACAAATACTTGATTAGTTTCGACAAAAACTTTATGTATTTTAGTTGTATTTGCATGTAAAAAAAGAAACGAACCCCCAATATGGTATTTTTTAGAAATCTCATTAATACAAATTTTTCCCATATGTAGCCAACTTTGCGACGGACACTGTAGGTATATAGATATAGGTTCGGGCACAAATGAAACTGATAACAAAAAATGAATTGCCCAATTCAGTCAATAACAATGAGCGGTCAGAAAAAGAAATCAAAGACTAATATTGCTACAGTACAGCAAGAGACACGGGAAGGTTTGGGCATTTCTTGCCAGGAAAGAATAGGATCGTAATATTAGTAGGGGAAACGATGTCAGTAAAAATAAAATATTTCATATAACAAAAAAATTTCTGAAATCTCTATGAGAACAGCGAAAATAAATAATTTTTCTTTTAGCGGTAATAAATAAAAATTCTGGTTCACAAAATAAATATTAAAAAAATTAACAATAATTTTAAAACAAATAAATTAAAACAATTCTGAAAGAACAACGCATTGACACGTTTTCATAAACACTAAAACACTACACTTTATCTACTCGACGCACGTTTCACCATGAGTGTATTAATATATAACGTAAGAAAGTAGATTTTATTAGAGAAACACGCGCTAGTAGTAATAAAAGACACATTTTTGGGGAAAATAAAGTTTCAACAAAACTCCCGGTGCAGTTTAATAAAAAAAAATAAAAAAATTAGAAGGAAAATTATTAACTTTTAATAATTAATCAAATAAAAAAGAGCGGAAGTGATTGGGGATCGATCTCGCAGCAACTCTAAAACGTGTAATATCTACGTACTAGAAAATTGTAAGACTTAGTGGTTTGACATTGTTCGTTTGGCGGATGAATATCCACTATTTACCACTAAAAACAACTTAAATATTTCATATAAAGACGTTTATCATATTTAGAGTGGTGTTAGTTCACGGAACATTTCATGTTTCCGTCTCAAAAGAAGTGGGAAAGGATCTTGGTAGACATATATTGACAATGTCTTTAGGTTATGGCTTTAAGCTTGTGTGCAAGAGATAGTGAAAACGTATGTGCAATATTAATTCATACATCGGTCTTTTTAAACTTGACCCGACTCTATACAAAATATCGACGTGTTCTTGAGATGCGCAGCGAAGACCATCCACATTATCACTACACATATTTGTTAACAAAATGTGTTATTTTGAAGGCCAAATTTTATTAAATATAGAAAATATGATTTTTTTTCTAAGCTATTGATAAAACGTGAGCTTTGCAGGAGTAAATACAGCAATTCGGAAACATTTTTATTTCTCGAAATAAATACCAAGTATGTTGAGAAGATCAATGAACCAATGCCATATGCATAGCACTTATTGGATCAAACACATTGTAGGGTGTGCACTTTTAGCTTTACCAACCGTTTATGTTAGGCCAGACGTGCCTTGGTCATTGAGACATATTGATAATTTGAAGATCATCAATCACTTAATAACAATTTGTATTGTGAATATCTACTATTTATTGTTTATTTTGTCCCAGCGTTATCATATTACGAAAAAACCTGCAACACTTCTTAATATCTTTCTCCTTGACATTTTAACCTGCTCATTATATTTTTTCCCAATAAATACATTAGTATGTAAGGTTCATTTCATTAAACGTATAGCTTATACTGTGGTGGATTTACGAGGTCACCGTGGTCGACTTCTATATCTGTATGAAAATTTGATTGCTATGTGCAGTTGACGGAATAGAAACACCGAGTCAATAAGTATTCATTATCAGTTTATAATATACAGGGTGTTCCAAAATTGTTCAGACGAAAATTGTGGAAGGGGTCGGAACGGCGTTCTTGTGGGCCTTTGAATTATTCTTCGTGTTGTTTTTGTTTTTCTTTAATCAAAAAGGCAGTTATTAGCTTTGCCACGCATTTATTTACGTAACTTGAATAATTTTTGGGACACATCAGTTCAAGATCGGAAAGATTGCGGTTTATTTAATAGAGAAATTTCGTGTTTCTAAACATGGAGATAGATTGGCTAATAAAAATATCATCTGTTTATTTTTCTTCAAAAGAATTTAAAAAAAAATCCATATAAGTGGTTCTTAAGGCAAAAAAATGTTTCAGATAAAAGTTGTTGATAATACTTAACCGATATCTAAAACATAAAATCTAACCTCAACATTTCTGAAAACCAAAGACACCAATTTAATTTTTTAGACCCAAAAATCTTTTCGATAAAACATGCAACTGAGTTAAAAATGTAGTAAATTATAGCCAAAAGTGCCTTCAAGAAGAGGACCGAATATTAATTACTGTGTAACTTACCCCCAAAAGAGTAAATAGGTATACTATATCCCAAACTTAATGTCGGTATAAAAATTTTCTTTGTTCTTTAGGTCTTTACCGCTGTATTAAAGGCGCCGACATTTTTTATACCCAGAATAAGTATCAGATAAACTATACAGATTCAGCAAATTCAGTTTAAGGTACGTAAACTTGTTTCTGCGCAGATAAACCACGCCTTGTCGTAGAACAATGCAGGGCATTGATATAAAACAATAGCGTCATCGCTTGACCGCGTCGAGTTGAGAACAGCGCACCCATTCTGCTCTTAATAGTGTAGTGTGGGAATAAAATAAATTAATCTCAATTTCGTTATTAAAATGCCGTGTGTTTATACAACTGCAGAAAAAGTACAAATTGTGAAGTGGTACTTCGGGGGCCATTCCAATGAAGACACAATAAATTTATTTACTGTGGCATATCAAGACAGGCCAATCCCCTCAGCTAGCATAATTTCATACATTTATTATTATTAATTATTGTAAAAAATTCTGTCAACCCGAACACCGTCATCAACAAATGTGGGAAGAACGTGAAATTCGCGAAACTAATGTCTATGCACTTGTTGAAACTAGTGAACCTTGTTCTAGCAGGCAAATTGCTGATGAAGTTGACATGAAGGGAAGAACTGTAAGAAATATTTTGAAAAGAAATGGGTACAATTGTTTTAAAGTTCAAACAACGCAAGAAATATTTCCCGAGGACAATTTCAAACGGATGGAATTTTGTGAAATCATGATAAATAAAGTGAATGAAATGAAATGAAGAATATATTGTTTACAGATGAATCATCCTTTTCATTACATAAGAAACACAATCCATCCGTAGTACGATATTGATCTGGGAAAAATAAACATTTGAGTGTTGCTGTGCGAACTCAGTATCCTCAAAAGTTGAACGTTTGGGCGGGAATTTTAGACAATCATATTATAAGTCCACTGCTAATCGATGACAATTTAAATGGCAATAAATATTTAGAGCTTTTACAAAACCAAATAATTCCTGCAGTTTAAAATCTTCCTGTCAACTTGGACATTTGTTTTCAACAAGACGGCTGCCCAAGTCACAATACCTTAACTGTTATTAATTTTCTGGAAAGAACATTTCCCAATCGATTAATAGCTACGAGGGGAATGATAAAATGGCCCCCCAGGTCACCTGATCTAGCACCGCATGATTTCTTTCTGTGGGGCCTTTTAAAAGAAACCGCGTACAAACATGCGTTTGAACGAGCCAATAATTTAGTTGAATTACGGGAAAAACTTATCCAATTTTGTGCAAGCATTACTCCAAATCAACTCAATGATATGAGAGGTTCATTGTATAATCAGTTTGGCTATTGTTTGGCACAAGAAGGTGGTTTGTTTGAATCCTTACTTCATTAATTTATTGTTTGATAATTATTAGTTGATTTTAGTTTCTGAGGGTTATTTAATTTTATTTTAATATTCAATTTTTGTAATTTAATAAGAATAATTTATTTTTTGATAATAATTATTAGTTGATTTTAGTTTCAGAATTATTTAATTTTATTTTATTGTTCTATTATTTTCATTTCGGTTTTAATAAGAATCATTATTTTATTCCCATAGCATTTACGGCTAAAAAAGAAACTGTAGAAATGCGTTCAATAGAAGAAATTATTTGTCAAAAATGTGACAAACGAGGTGACAAATAACTTCTTCGCTTTTGACGAAGAGATACTGTCTCGTTTCGTATTAGAAATTATTACCTACGTCCGCACCCATCCTTAGTTCATGCCGTACTAAATTCAATTCATTGTGTGCCTCTGCTTTCACTATGGAACTAGCGGGGCGTAGTCAATTACATCGTTATTCCTATACCCTAAACTGCATTTTCCGAATCTGTATATGGAAGTTCGCTATAACATTATAGACCGAGAGCTAGCGTCACAAAATGTGTACCACTTGTCTTGTAAATGGACAGAATGTGTCGTAATACGTTGTCGATGAGCCATTGAATACCCACCCATCAGTCAGCCAGTCTGGGAGCGGTGCGTTGGGTTGCGAGCGGCGGTTTAGTCAATAACCTGACAGCGGTATTGTCACAAATGTCAAAAAAGCCGTTTTTGATTCTCTCATGCCGAGCCGAATTTCCGATTTTGCCGTCGCAATTTACGACACCGACAAAATACCAATCTTCCTTATTCTATTCCTATTAATATTTCAAAATTCCATGTCCACCACTTTGGTATATGTACAAAAATGCTTTAAATCGCAACAAAATTCATAACTTTCAAGATTTTTTAAAACGTCTATGCATAATAGTACGAGAGCACATCGACAAAAACCCTATGATCATCAGTTAAGCTGGAAAATAGGTGGGGGTAATTTTCAAGCCATTATCTCAACGTCTGTCCGTCGGCAGGGCAATTCGGGCTGCAGGGTGGTCAGGAAGATGGAGAACCGAAACAGTTGACAGAAAATTTTGAAAAAATTTGTACATGTTCTATGATTGATAAGACTTTTTTGTCCTTGGATTTGTATATAACTTGATTTTTTTGAAGTAAAAAAATTTCTAAATTCAAAAAGAATTGAAATTTACGAATTTTCTAAAAAGAATCAAGTTATACAAAAATTTCGTAATTTATTCAGAACTTCCTGTCAACTGTTTCGGTTTTCTGGACAGACGTTGAGATGATGGGGGTACTTTTCAAGCCATCATCTCGCAACACACTTTTTCAATCCTCGCGAAAGTTTTCCAAAAGTACGTAACGCAGATGCAATTCTGTCATAACCGCGACCTATAGCCGTTTGAAGGGTAGTTCCAGGAACTTTGAGGGGTTGGAAAAAATATTTGTCTACTATCGATATATAAAATACTCTTGTTCACTCACATTTAACTGCGCAAAGTTGACATTTACTGAGGACGTACGAGTAATGTCACTTTACCGCTCGCCTCCACCTCGACGACGAGCAGTAAAGTAGTTTAACGCTAGCTTGAGTGCATCTGTACCTAAAAAATATATTTTGATGAAATAGTAACGCCCTAAAACTTGTATTGCTAATATAATGAGAGTTGTTGAAAATAAATCGTCCCTCTTTTCTGCTTGACTTTCCATAAAACCCGTTGTTTGTGAGCTTTAAATGATAATTCTTATATTTCCTTACGTTTCGGTTTATTGACCATCGTCAGAGGAAAAACTACAATATTTATAATAAAATACGAATATTTTATTACACTATTATATCATTCTGTGTATTTCTGTTAAATGTTTTAAATAAATGCTGAAAAAATGTATTGCCTACTTTCTGGTCTGTGTTGTACTTAATGGTTTGTTTATGTTACTATCGATACAATTTAATTTACGGATGTTGAACTTGAAGTTTTCGCTAATGGCTGGTGGTGTGAAATATGATATTTTAAGAATTATCTTGTGGACTTGTAAAAATATATGTCGTATAATAACATTCCTTTTTTAGTCCATCAACTCCACAAGATAATAAAATATTTCACACCACCAGCCATTAGCGAAAAATTCAAGTCCAACATCCATAAATTAAATTGTATCGATAGTAACATACCTAAACAAGTACAACACATACCAGAAGGCAGGCAATACTTACATGTTTTCAGCATTTAGTTGCGTTAAAACATTTAACAGAAATAGACATAAAATGGTATAATAGTGTAAAAAAAAATATTTAAAATCACAATAATTGTAAGTAATGCATTTTCAAGTTGTAAAATTACATAAAACAATCGTAGTTTATCTTAAATATTGTAATTTTTCCTCTGATGATGGTTAATAAATCGAAACGTAAGGAAATATGAGAATTTTCCCGAAAAATTCCAGGATATACATCAAGCTAATTTGATATCAACGGTTAAGAAAATACAAATATTTATATATTCTCAATTGAGAAATTCGGTCTAAAGCGTTGCTACCAGGATAAATCGTTACAAAGCCTGCTCATGATAAAATAACAGCAGACTGTGCTTGAATATTATAAACGATTCCCGTATACGAATATAGTTAACCAGATATGTTATACGCTTACCTCAGATGAAAATAGTCGATTGTTTACCTGGCTCTCCATTACATGTTCGTTACCTGCTTTTGGTTCATTCTTAATGTTGCCGGTAGCACAGCCGTAGGTTAAATGTTGTATTTACTTTTATTGAATCGTTTATGGAGTTGTTCATTAAAGTAATATTAAAATAAAAAATGCAAGTATTATAAATGAATAATTTACATCATGCTTATCAGTTAATATAAAGTTGTAAAACAATATTGAATTTATTACAATAATCAAAAAATGATTCAAAAAATTGTCAGTCGACGCTTATGGCATCGCTAGTATTATGAACTATACCTTCGTAGGATCTTTTTTTAGGATTTTCAAACTATAAGCCCAACTTACGGCCCCTTATTTTTCAAACGTGCCTCTACACATAAGAGCTTAGTCGTCAAGCTGTTTATAGATGTTAAAGAAAATTCATTAGGTATATTAAATATCAAGATTATCAGATTTTCTCACAAAAAGAAAGAAAATCTAAGTAGCTACATACTTCTCGGAAATTCATTCATAACATCAATTATTAGAGCAGAAATCATTTATAAAATCCAGAGCCGAAATAGTTCATGTTAAGTACATAGACAGGTACGATTATTTTTACATACGATTTTTACTTTTCAAACATTTTCAAATTTTCAGAAATATGGGCTCCACTAAAAAATTCGGGCCTAGGGGAATCCCCTCCTCTTATCAAGCCTGGTAATCACTGCTTTATTAACAACGATTTCGCTAAATACAACACAAGTCCTCTTGTTCATTGTTCATTTATTGGACCCAAGTCAAGTATAAATATAATATACTTACTGTGTTCTTTATTTAGTAGAAAATAAAGAAACGACAAAATGCTGGGTCCGCCTTTTTTGTCATTTTTACATCGAACCTAACGCACTGTGCGTTGAATTAACAAAACTTTTTGTTAAGTAAGCAAAACATAACGATTAATCAGTGGATTCCTTATTCGGCGGTTTATTTGTTGCTACTATTCGTCGATAGACGGTTATTTTTGAGATTATTTCTTTGTGTTGTTATTGCCCCGATCAGAAATAAAAGACGGCCAAATTTTTTCATTTGCAATGTTTTTTTAGGGAATTACACATACCTAACGGAGAAAAATATCAAATTTTCCACAAATTCTTTTACCCTTTTTGCTTAATGGACATGTTAAGATACAGGGTGTAATCAGTTTCATGTCATTAAAAAAAAACTGGTAATGGGGACCGACTAGACAAACAAAAAACATTTATGACTCTCCCTCTAGGAGCACTTTGAAAAAAACTGATCTAGGTTAACATATGGTAGACAACTATTGAGAACCACTGCTTTTCTTGGTCGATGGACTTGTACTTCCCAATTATTATACAACTTTTAAATTGTCATAAAAAAGTGCTCGCCGGCACACGCGGTGTGAAAGGATCATCGACCGCCTTTGATGGATCGCCTCAACTGAACTGCGGCAAGTATAAAGAGGTAAATAATTCGTTCTCTCTTCGTGCACAATTGCAAGCAAATAATGGCCATAGAGGTTTAAACAGAGCATTTCTTTACATGTGTGTTTTTTAATTTGGAACAAAATATTGGATTGTTTATAATTTAGAAAATTTAAATGTGGTTTATTAACATTTGTAACATAAATGGGTGTCCTGGGTTAAAAGCTTACTACCTACCTAAATGATTCAAAATCTCTGCATCTGTATTAATACACAGTTCGGTACGTCGAATTAAGTACATACGCACTTCGTTCAACACTAAACACTAAACTATCAACTAACGTTGTCAATAAAGAAAAATAAAATAAAAACTTGGTACAAAAGCCAAAAAGGAATACAAAAAGAACGAACAAGTTGTGTCTGTACGTAATCAAGAATTTGACAACTTGAACGGTAAGTCAATAAAATAAATCTTAACTATAAATACACAATGACGCGAAATTCAAAAATAACAAAAACAACGAACGGCGGGTTGGACGTGTGTACATAACGAAACACCGACAGTAACTAAAATATTGCACAAGGGAGAGTTAGAGTACAGTTTTCTTCAGATCAGATCTAGATCTAAACCTACCTCAATATTCCAGCAGTTCTCAAAAATTTTTATTGAAAATTTGCGAAATTTTTGTTTATTTTTTTCTCCAAAACTATGAGCTCTAGACCCCATGTTATATAAGGTTTTTTTGTTTGTCTTGTCGTTCCCTACTACCAGTTTTTTTAATAACATGAAACTAATTACACCTTGTAGATCTCATCATGTTCCACAGTGGTTACCTACCCACTCGCGCGAAGACTGAGAAAATTAGTGAAAGTTTTCGCGATACACCCTGCGTTTGGGCAATAAATTAGATACAGGCAAGTTTATCAACAAAATTCAAGATAAAATGATGATCTGAGTAATAAATCATCTAATTTTTTCGTTATATAGAATATTAGCATGCAATAAGGAGAAATGGGAGGGAAATCGGACAAAATTCCTAAAAAAAAATTAATACTGGTATAAGTACCTATAGTTCTCTTCATATATTTAAAGCAAATAAAAAGTGTCGGGTATTTGAACTTTACCGCAAAGTCCAAGGCACCGACACTTTTTATGTGCCTATATGAAGCAGAGAACTATATATGAATGAACAAACTTATAGGTAGTAGAATGATTAGAGGTAGGAACTATCAAAAACTATTTTAAGACTAGGTACCTAGTAGCATCCCGCAAAAGCGTAAATTTAGAAGTACTTAATCAATACTCTCTAGTAATTATATTGTTCATTTTCTAAATATATACCTATAGGTTTATAGATAGGTATACCTATATTTAAAAGAAACTTTACACGTTTGCTACTTAGCTATTTATAATAGTCGTAAAATTAAAATCTTAATTATTTTATTAACATTTCCTGTTTGTCATGTCATTACAATAATTTAAAATTATTATGTTTTCTAACCATTAAGTATAATGTTAACAATATACGTAGGTAGGTATACTTATCAATGTTAATTTCATTGTTACACACTTTATTACTATTAATTATTATAAATCATCACACTGTAAGTACAGGCACTCCTAAACGTATTAAATTTAAATTAATCGGTACAGGCAAATGAAACAATTTAAAAATTTTCGTTTACTTGACATACAACCAGGCAGGTGTATATGTTTGCGATATATGTTTTGACACGGCAAGCGTGTAGACTTTAGAATAAATGTATTATTTTGCACCACAAGTACCCGCCCATTTAAAATTACGTTATTAATTTTAATCGGGACAGGATTTTTTTTACCTCGGCTATAAAATATAAACGTCAAACGAGAATATAAATAAGCGCGCCAGCGAAGTAGAAATTCAGATAATTTACAAGCAAGTTTACAAGTTAATTAAAGATGTGGATAAAATCATAAAACAGTGTTTCAATAAAACAGAAATTATGTATTTATTTCATATAATACTTACTTACTTAAGGTAAATAATTAATTTTCCTGGCTTAACTACCTAACAAAAAAGGTCATGCATTTGAATGAATACCTATATGTGAGTAATGTTATCATTATCAATGTTTCCGTGTGTTATTATGTAAATACATGTACATAATTTATGACCAACAATTACCTGCCTCTTATAATTAAAATAATTACACATTTTTAGCAAAAATATCAAAGTACAAATGGCTGGATCATTTTCTAAAAACGATAATACACAACTAATTTAAATATATTTCTGGAAATAATGGTCGTTAAATAAGCTAATTTTAATTTAATTGCTCTTTTGGATGTTTATAGACTATTAAAACCGTCGTAAAACATTAACGAACGGTACATGGCCAAAGTAGATCCAAGATTCAATAAGATTATCAAGTTAACACCTTTTCCTTCCAAACAAAAGACTAGCGACGCGTAAAATTAATGACAAACGAAAAACAATGAGTGCTGGAGGAAACATTAATTTAAGTTGACTGCCAAATAAACACAAATGACAAAAGAAAGGTGGACAGTTAAATGGTCATAAACAATTTGTCAAATTAACTCTCACCCCCCCACTACCAGAAACTTGTATACATTTCAATTAAACATGTCAATCAGCCTAATTAGCAGATCAATTATAATCATTAGGTATATAGTTTACGTAACGTTTCGTTCAGAAAATTTCTAGTAAATCGAAAAGTTGAAAACGCCTAAATTTTATGATCAAACTTCAACTTACCTTAGTAAAACAATTGCTACATAATAAAAGTTCATTTTTCAATTTAAACCACCACACCTTCAATAAAATCCACAAATTTATTTTAAAACACAAACACACTACGTACACTAACAAATGGTATGTTTCTAAACATTTATTTTGTTTGGAAATTTGTAAAATTTAACTGAAAACACACCATTACTTTTATCGATCTTGGTCGGCCATTTTGCTTAAGCTTCCTTCATTCAACTAATCGACTCTGCGACATCTGTCGTCAAATTAAACATCTAATTTTACGAGCTTTTATCAGGCCATTTCACACATCACACCGCCTACTTGGAAACGCCACTCTTATTTATTTATAATAATTCAATATCTATCAGAAACATTAACATTGTTAGTAGAAATCAAATCGAAAATAATCGCCTTAAATTTAAACTCATACCGACCGTTGTCGTTGGTAAAAACCTAAAATACTTCTAAGAAATATCGGTTTACTGTGGTTATATTAATTAAAATACCGAAGACCCAGGTAAAATTACCGAAAGTTGCTTATAGCACTGTCTCGCCTGTCAATCCTGTCATCTGTCACAATTTGACGTTTATTTAAGAATCCACGAAATTTGTCTTGTAAACAAAAGTAAAGATAAAAAAATGTTTATTTAAATTTGGCTGTTTAAATATTGGCATTGGCTTTGTAATGGCAAATAGAATGGATGAAATTAAACAGAAAATTATGGGGCTTATAAATAAGCAGGTATGATTAAGTTGTAATTTAGGTTATTTATTGATGGATTAAAATTGCTTTACAATATAGTTTAAGGCAGTAAATTATAAAGTTGTGACACTCATTTTCAGCCTCCTAAAATTCCATCTATGGGTTTTGATGATGCGAATTATCATTTCCCACAAGTTCCTACATTGTCAATTAATAGCAAAACAGTTACGGATGTCAACAGGCCTGCTGATCAAGACATTTTGGAAAGCATTGAGGCGGCATACTTCTCTATGAAAGATGAATTTGATATTTGCAGGTTTGAGTTAGAGGTAATGCGTTAGAGAACATACAATGTAAGTAAGAATCTTGCACCAATATTTGCATGATACCTTAAATTTTAGAAGCTGCCAGAAGTTCTAGATTGTGACCAGATCCAAAGAGACTTTAAAAATTTAAAACAGCAGCATCAAGTTGTATCCAAAAAGGTTTTGCAATTAATTTTAGAGCATCAGAATGGATGCAATTCGGAATTTGAAAAGGTTGCGGAAATTCTGGAACAAGTCAAGAGGACCCTGGAACTTTGTAGGACAAGCAGGAAAGAGTTAAAGGTTGCTGGGAAGCAGTTCAGTGCTAGTTTGGGAATCTTGGCTAATTACAGGAAAAGGAAATTAGCCCAGAACTTATTGAACAACTTAAATATGATAAAAAATTTGGTAAGTATTTTCAGTTATGTCTGCTGACTTTACTACGACAGGAGTTCCTCAAGGTTCCGTTTTAGGGCCACCATTTTCTAGAATTGCAGTAAATGAATGACCTCCAGGATTTCTTGCTATGAACATTATGAAATATTCATAGCAACCAATATTAGACGTGTCGCTCACTAAAATGCTAAAACATGGTGGTTCTAAAATGGAGGTCCAACCATTGCTGCAGCAAATTTTGAGGTGGCTATAACCTTTGAAATGGTACTTTTTTTTAACTCCACTAGCTCCATATTTTACTGAAATTTCTTTAAAATATATGCATTATTATTTGAGTTATTGCCATTTATTTAAAATGGTCACTCTTAATAAGGACAGATCTAATTTTCTACGCAATTGCATAAAGAACAATCTGTTTCTCTAAATAGCAAAACAATCTAAGTCTACAACCCTAGTAGCACAACATATTGGACCAATATATAATCCATATAGGACCAATATATGAATATTCGTCCTATATTCTTATATGGATTATATATTGGTGCAACATTGGTGCTACTAGGGAACCATATATACATTTAAAAGAAAAAAAATATTTTCAAATAATTTTCTTAAGATATACAGGATGTCCCAAAGTCAGCAGGGGAGCTCATAATGACTCTTGATTTTATTCCATTATTAACCTTTGTTATGTGTTTTACAGCATAGTTTTGACAAACGGTGCCAACAAATGCTCAATGATGAGGACTATGCGGGAGCCATAATGGAGCTGAAGAAATGCCAGAAGACTGCTGTTAAATATAGACATTTCAGCTGCGTAGCAGCCCTAACATATAAATTACAGGAATCTTTGGAGAACACGGATGCGCAGTTAGATCGGGTTTTGTCTCAGGTATAGTCAATTTTGATTGAGGTTCTAAAATACTTTTATGACTATCATACAATATTGTCTTTTAGATGTGTTTTCATTTTGATGGTGATCGCTACAGCAAGCTTCAAATGGCATACAATCTCTTGGAGAAATCCCAGGTGTCAATGATTGATAATCTACACGTTCACTACATAACAGCTATTTACAATTCATCTATCAATGTGGTGCATTCTTATGTGACCTCGGCGGATATACTAGAGTCCACAGAAAACACTGGAAAGAATCCGTATAAAACGCTATGTCAGGTACAGTTCTTTTATCGTGTACTTTATGCCGATTGTCTCACGCGTCGCATTTTTTTCCAGTCGATAGGACAAAATGTTTTTATCCCGTGTCTAGTCCATCTTTGTAAAGTGCTGTTTAAAATCGTGCTGAGTTACCACCAGCTCGTCAGGTGGCATCATAATATGGAAATCGATTCTCAGAGCGAGCCCACGAATCTTGACGTGGAAAATACCATAAGCAAGCAGAAATTGGAACATTATTTGTTGAAAATATGGGATGACGTGCAGAGGAAAGTGTCTAGTTTACTGCTGAATGCCGATTTGGCCAGCTATAAATTCGATCAGTTTGTGCAAGTGCTGCGGGTAGTCCATAGGTAAGTGTTATATACTTCTTTGAGGTCTACCATTACACAATGTTCATCATGAAGTTACCGAAACCACGAATTTACAAAAATTCATGTGACAAAATATGTAAAAACTAAATTTAAATATTATATTCATTGCCAGTTTAGTCATATTTTTGTATAAATCGAAAGTGCAAGTATAAATTAATGGATCTGCAAAAAATTAGAATCTTATTCGCACGTTTAGTATCTTAAAATCTATTACAAATCTCCATCTCACGAAAATGGGGCGTGGCCAGGCGCTACGTCACTATACGCATAGACTCAGCGATCTCAGTAGACTTGATGCTCCTTACTTGTTATAATTATAAGTGTTTTCAAAGTATTGTTTGTTTTGTTTACTACTTGACAGTAGGGGAATACAATTTGGTGAAATGTCAAATAATTACAATTTTCTATCGCTCCTGCCGGGACGAATTTTCGATTTTGACCATGCAATTTACGATTAGAATTGATCGCCGACCTTCTCCTTTCCTTAGAGACATAGAACGAACGTTCACTCGACGAGTTTATTTAGTTACCAGCGTTTAAAAATTCCATGTTTTCGACTTTTCAGGTTAAAGTTGAAAGATCCCAGAAGCCATTTTTCTTACGTCACTTACGTATAGTGATGTCACATATGAGCCCTCGGTTTTTGCAACTATTACCAATTTCAACTCCTTATATCTCGAGAACGGAAAATGTTAATAATACGAAATTTTAAGTGTATAATGAGAATATCGAGTACTATATGAAAAAGTATAAAAACCATATAAAAAGAATATCATGGAACAAGCCCATTATATGTGATCGGAATTTTGGGTTTAATTTCAGGTGTGTCGTTTCAAGGATTTATTGAAATAAGCACAGATGTTTAGTTCACTGAAAAATAAATAAATTTTGTTTTATTTTTCATAATATTAATTGTATAATCTATTTATACAAAAAGCGCTATTTAAGTTAAAGAAACAGAGCGCGCAAACAATGCACACCTGCAACATGTGGCTGATACACTTAGAATACTGTCGAAACGACCAATGACAGCTCATCTTGCCCTTGATTAGTGGTTACACACCAAACATTATTTATTATTTACTCTCCTTTGAATTGAATGGACTTGGCCCAGGGCCTAGTTTATAATTGTGTTATCCGAAAGAAAGACTTATTGTCAATATTCCATGTTTTAGTCCGAGGAAAAGTACAATCGAAAGTTGGATTAAGCCTTATAAAGAACTACATTTTGATGGTGAAAAAATGATTAGTAATATTTTTTATGTCACAATAAGGTATACACAGAAATATGTTGTTTTAAAACATGTAAATAACTACATACACAAGTGTAATACAAAAAAGGAAAAGAGAGTTTCAAAGGGCGAGTTTTATTTCGATTTAGCTCTTTTGTTAGTATGTTTAAATCTTCCATGGAGTGTACTAAATAACGCTCATTTTACACATGTTCTAAACAAATATTGCGTGGGACAACATGTTCCAAGTGAAAGCCTGCTTCGTAAAAAAATTCTCAGCGAATTATATGAAGAAAAACTGGAAGGATTCGAAGTGATCTTCAAAATGGCTGGTTTTGGGTTACAATAGATGAAACTGCAGACTTTTTTGGAAATAAAATTACAATACAATACAACAAAACACTTTAAAATGGCTTTGGCAAGACTTGGCTAAACAAAATTTAAAGAAAGTTGTTGTTTTTACTAATAATTCAGTGTCGTATATGTTAAGTGTTGGAAGAAAAATTAAAAAGAAAGATCCTCAAGTGTTACAAGTTACTTGTTTAGTGCATGCGTTACACCGCGTGTGTGAAAAAGAACGAGATTGTTTCACAAATGTTGACACTTATTGCTAGTTTAAAAATTTTTCTAAAAGCTCCTGGTAGCATAAAATATTTCCAACAAGAATGTCCTATTTTGTCGCTTCCTCAAAACCAGTGATCACACGTTGGGGAACATGGATAAACAGAGCATGTTACTATCATGTTAACTTCAACTCACTAAAGGAAGTTGTAGACTCCTTAAATGAAGATGCTACTGTGATTAAGCATGCAAAGAATTTAATGAATATTCCAAATATTAAAAATGATGTAAAATTTATTTTCGAACATTTTAAAATAATGATAAGAATTATAGAAAACCTTCAATGTCCAAATTTGTCCTTGGTAAAAACATTTAACAAAGTAGATACTGTTCAAAAAAACAATTAATGATATTCCAGGTGCAACTGGTGAGGTTATATAAAAAAAGTGGGTTGCTGTGTTGCAAAGGAATCCAGACTTGGTGTATTTGCCATTAGCAAAAAAATTATAACAGAACCAGATGCCTAAAATTTCATATATGTGCGCCCCTGGAATTAAACCCAAATTTCGAACGAAGTTATCGCTCCTCATCAGCATAGCCTAGCGTAAAGAATGTTGTTATATGAGAAGCAAAACCAACAAAGGTAGAAAAGTACAGTACACAGTACTCTATTTTATACCTTTGTACCTCATGTGCCACATACAGAGCCTCGATGAGAGCGTCAGTACATAGAGCCCTATGTACACTATTATTTTCACCTAGCATAATATAAATAAAAGAATGAAAGAGTTGACGGTTCATTCTCTTGTTTATACTCGTAAAATTACCATTTTCTAGGATGAATATAGCACATCCTGCATCACACCCTCTGTCTTGTGATTACTCATTAAAAAATGTTAAATTAGAAAGGGCGTCATGTGACATCTCGTTTAAAAGGGATTTTAATTATTTATTCAGCGGTATAACATTTTTTAAATGTGGTGCATTAATTACTGAGAAAATTGATTTTGAAAATGTAAAATTTTGTTAATGTCTTGTAAACTAAGTAGGGGTCATATCGGGAGACCAGGGTGACCATTCAATAGTTCCGCTTCCACCTTTTAAGGACATCTTCATTTAAATAATTTCTCACTATGTGAATAATGCGGTGGAGCCAGATACAATGGTTTATCTCATTTGGATAATTAGCATTAGAAAAAAGCAGTTTTATTCTAGGCACTAAAAAGTTCATAAAAAAAGAAACAAAAAACAAACATTACTGTTAAGTGTGCCTTAAAAAAAGTAAGCGCCAGTCATTTGATTATTAATGATATTTGCCCAAATGTTCACTTTTTGAGAAACTGTGTTGATCCTCCATTATCCAATGAGGATTTTCTCCGCTCCGATATCAATAGTTCTGTCGGTTTATTATTCCGTTTAATTGAAATATGGCTTCTTCAGAAAAAACAATTTTGTTTATAAACTGCAAATCTACTAGCATTCTGTTCATCATTAAAGATGGACAACCAACTGGCACAAAAATGTATTGAATAATTTGAGACGATTCAAATTTTGGATTTTTTGAACTCTCCCCTTCTGACGCAATTGCTATGTTCGCCAACCCTTACATTGAAAGGTCTAGATGATTCACCTACAATCAAGTATTCAAGATTCAATAAAAATTAATAAAATCTGTTGTATATGTTCCAGAATTAATCTCTGGTGTTTCTTAATGATAAACTGAATTTTACTTACCTCCAAAAAAATGTGAAATACTCCATAATACAAATTTATAATAAACTACGAGTCTCAGTCAGAAGTCTTCAATATAAAATCTACATTGCTATAGGTAAAAATTCTTAACAGGTGTATATTAAGTGATTTATCTGCATAAAGAAGTTTGTAAACCAATAAGTAAGTAACTACCTACTCATTGATCAGGAGTAATTGATTTTTATTGCTGCAAGTTGACAATTACATCATAAATATCTTTAATATAAATAAAAGGTATATTCCTATTTAAAAGTCACCTCTGGAATTTACCTCAGCCTCCTAATTTCTAATTATAATACAACAGAAAACTGACGTCAATTAAGTATTGTAACATATTTTTGCAGAGTGTTATCTGTTATCGAACAGAATAATAATTGTTTATTAGTTATTTTAGAAAAGGAAACATTTCATAATTATTATACTGGAAGCCCGGGATTTCCAGCTTTTGAATTTCAGGACTTCCTATTTCTGGATTGCAAACCCTAATGGAATGGTAGCAACCAATATTTTAAATAGCTTCCATTTGACAAGTATCATTCATGAAACATTTTATATGCTTTAGTAATAGTTGCCATCAACGTAAAAAGATTTAAGCCTCTATATGACTAAGTGTTTCTCTTGCAGGCTGATACAGGTAGGTGAGGAATTCTGTTCGAGCAAATCCGAGGACCTGCAAGAGTCTATCAGAAAACAGAGTGTGAATTACTTTAAGAACTACCATGCGCAGCGTATGGACGAATTAAAAATATTCTTGGAGAATGAAATATGGGAAGTGTGCCCAGTGAAGCCATCCTTTGATATTCTACAATTACAAGTAAGTGGTTTAGTATTTGTGTAAAAAAAAACAGTATTTAGAGTTTGTTAATTTTTGAAAGTTTAGTCCATAATTGCACAAAAGTAGATAAAACCAGTTAATTTTGGACAAATTTGATCTTAATATTGTTACATAATAGCGTCCCCTAGGTGTAGGTAGCATAATTAATAACCAGGGATTGTATTGATTAGCGTATCTCTACAGCCAATCTGCAGACATTGGGAAAGCCTATGATAGAGTTTCAACTATCTTTTCAGAGGCGCTAAGGAATAAATAATTTTCTACAATTAAATTATAGGTCACGAAAAACCGGATCGATACTTTGATTGTTCCAGATGTCTGTACAAGAAGGCTATGGCAGGAAGGGAATTTTCTGGAGGTATCTTTGTGGGTATATAAGGCGACTTTACAAAAGAAGTTCTTCCTCTTCTGAACTCAATACGTGGACACACTATATATGCTTCATTTGATTAGCCTTGTCCAATTTTATCTGATTTTGTCCAGACTTAATGAACAAAATCGCTCAATTGATTTTGATACAAACGTAATTCACATGGGTTTTAGGAATTCAAACCTTTCCGCTCCTCTCTGAAAAACTTTAAGATAAATCCCCAGGTCAGTAGTCCTACGCTCGCCAACTACTCCACAAACTCTACAGAGTGCTGCTCATCTAGTCACTCTCAGGATGGAAGTAGCATTATCGGTAACTATTTTATCCGATATGCAGACCATGGGACGCCCTTCGACACTGGCCTGGACGACATCGTTATCGAGGAAGACATTTTGGTGTCTGAGAATGACGCTTCTGGTTATTTTTCGGACGATAGTGAGGAGGAATCGGAGGAGCTTAGGAGGGATTACGTCGATGAATATGCTGATGATGTAAATGGTTCGATGAAGTAAGTGTATGTCGACAATTAATAGTCTGGTCATTTCTAATAAATTATAAGACTCAGACGAACCTTAATTTAATTTTTAATAAACGCCATCAGTTTACGATGTAGAGAAATAAACACACTTTCAATTATAATTGATTCAAAGGCTAGTTAATAAAGAGAGGACTTGACAGTAATCTCAAAAGTCTTCGAGTAACTTTTACTGTCGAGTTAAGTAGTGAAACTAGTAGATTTCATTTTGTAGGCGTCTCTGAGGTATGAGACATTGAAAATTGCTAATTAGTAACCACAAAGCTGTAAACATCTTCGTTATTGTAAATATCCATTTGTAACCTTAGAATGACTTGTATTAAATAATTATAATAAATATTACTAGTACAGGCAATGAAGGCAACGTTTTTGTAAAAACCTCGCAAAAACTAATAAAAGGATCATTTCCGGGATTTAAGTAGGTAATAACCTGAAGAATGAAATGATGCATTCTTTGCACTTCCAAGTTCCAGGAAAGTTCAAAAATATTTTGAATTTCTTGTTTTTTTGCTCTAGCGGCTAAAATTATGAAAATAGAGAAAAATATTTTCAACAACAGCTGTAGGTCGTCTCTTTCTCTACAAAAAAGGCCTGAACACTTTTTTTGATATCTTACACCATTTCGAGGTTACATACCATAAATCTGTTCCAACTTTTAGACAGTGACAAAATTTCGCATTTTTAGGAATGTAAAGCATGTATTCCATGTAATTTGACTTACTAATACTGAAGGTCAGAATTGTATAAAAACTCCGGTTTTCCGCACCAGATTGGACAAAGGAATTATACGTTATTTTTAGGGGCAAAAATCTGAAAAAATTCAGGGATATGTAGAAAGATGTAAGAAATCGTTTGGTAAAAATCTGAGGTCGATGCGTGTCTTGGTTTTCGAGATATGGCCGCTCGAAATCACCGGAAGGTGAAAATCGAATTTTTTTTTACCGCTTCCTGAGGCTATATCTCAAAAACAAAACGAGATACAGAGCTGCGGTTTACTCTATTTGATTTTTCTCGCCTTCATACATACCTCTGAATTTTTTAGATGCTTTACCTTAAAAATTTTTCCAAAAAAATGGAAGTGCCGGCAAAAATCTGAAAAAATTCAGAGGCATGTAGGAATACGAGAGAAATCGAATGGTGTAAACCGCAGCTCGTTTCGTTTTTGAGATGTAGCCTCGGGAAGCGGTAAAGAAATTCAATTTTCACCTTCCGGTGACTTCGAGCGGCCATATCTCGAAAACTAAGGCGTGCACCAACCTCCAAACGATATCTTACATCTTTCTATGTACCCCTGAATTTTTGCAGATATTTGCTAGCTTTCGTTTGGCAGAAATGGCCCTCAAAGCTGGGCCGTGTCGCTCGAGAAGCGAAATCCTCGGTCATCTCATTTTGGCGGCCGATATCTTACTTAAGAAGCTCCGGAAAAATATCGTGCCATACATCATCGGATTGGACATTTAATTTGCAATTGATCCAGGACAAGAAGAGGGGGGTCATTTTATTCTAGAAAAAATTACAGCGATTTATGTGAAGAGATGTCGAAATCGCTTAAATCATGGGTTTTTTGAGGTTATGGCGAAATCCTGACGTGATGAAGTTAAATAGACCTCGGATTCGGATCCAGCGACCCCAAGAACATGTAGTAAACATGGTCAGATCTCTAGGCCAGAATTTTTTTTTTTTTTGCGTGGCCGTGTTATTATACGGAAAGGTTACAAAAATAAAATATACAACAGAGTTTTTATTGAAAAATATAATAAAATATTACTTTATTTATTCAGTCCCATTCTAAATCATTCGAATGATCAGGAACATAATCAAAGAAAGAAAGTCCAGTATTTTTTATGCCTGTCGTCTTTTCTTTCTTTACTAATTTCATCAATGTCCAATCCTCTGGTAACAACAGTATATAGTTTCTCCAGTTGCCACATCTTTTTGACATATGAAACACACAATACTTTCACTGTTATCACAACTTGTAATAGGAGAAGCACTCATATCATAGCTGGTACTAGGAGAGGCACTCAGTGCTAGATAATGATTAAAAAATAAATACTGCAAAATATCATGAAACTTGATAACAAACTAAAAACAAACGACACTTCAACACTATGACTCCGAAACATCAGTAAAATGACCATGTGTTATAGAAAAGTATGTACACTCGGCTGCGTGGCGCCACCACAAGACTGATGCGTCACATGCCTTTATTTTATGCCTTAGCTCTTCGCATCCTCCCTATTTCTCCCATAACAATAGGTGCTTTTTCACTGCATGGATTCGATTTCACTCACTTTAATTTAAATTTAGTGAAAATCCCATTGAAAAATGTTAAGAAACAAATAAGTTGTATATGTTTTACTGTATAATTGTGCATTTTCTGAACGTGTATGAATAATGTAGATAAATTCAAAAAGTGCTGCAAACATTTGAAATACTCCAAAGTCATTAGAAAGAATATATTTTATTGTACGTATAATCCAAAAATTAAGACCGAGCAATTATTAACTAAGATATAGCAAATTGAACTCCAAAATTTGGAAGTTACTGATCGATGAGAAATATTCTCTCTACTTTGATTGCAAGGCATATTTTTCCAACAAAAGTAATTGCAATAAAATATTAATTGGATTAATATATCATTGTATAAGAATATATTAGCAAAAGGAATTATCATTCTAACGACTCCTGGCAAAGATATAAATAAATTTGCGGATCAACCGTAGGTACAAAGTTTACTAAGTCAATTTTCTTTTCTCTACTTTTCTCTTTATTTTCATTATTTTAGCCGCTAGACCAAAAAAACCGAGAATCGAAAAGTATTTCCAAATTTTTTAAAATTTTCCCGGAACTTGGAAGTGCAAGGAATGCATCATTTCGTTCTACAGGTTTCTTTTGTTAGTTTTTGTTACCCTAAATGGCTAATTTGCATGTACTATGTCAGTCTATAAGTTATTGCAGTAGTTTTGAAAATTGTAATGATGAAGATGCATTTGGTTTTCAGGCATCCCATCAAAGATAAGAAAGAGAAGCACCACCACAAAGCCCCCATTTTGACAAACACGACTCTGTCAGTGCTACGACAAATGGGAAAATACATTCAAATGTCCAGACTGCTAAAACCCATAGCTTACCAAATAATATCATGCATGAATCAGCTGTTTGATTATTATCTTTATTCCGTACACTTGTTTTTTGCACGAGACTTGGTAAGTATACAAAATATACCAACTGAGACGTAACCATGAAAATATTTTATACCTTGTTAATTCCAGGCTGTTTCGAGCAGTTCCCTGTACACCAAAGAACTGAATATCTCTCTCAAAAAAATTTCCGACAATTTAATCTTAGAATATGTTCCCGCAGAGGACGACGATATCATACAAGACGGTAAAATATTAAGACCGACCTTATCATGCATGGTAGATCTTACAGAATCTGAAAAACTACATGGATTAGCCGAACGAATAGTAGCAGTTGAAAGCTTGATATTTTTATCCAAGCAGTACGAATTTCTACAGGAATACCTAGAGTATTTGGTGCCTCAAACGAACAAGATAATGTTGCAACAATTCTTCGCACAAGTAGGTAACTTATGAACTAGGTCACCGTCTTAGTTTTAATTCGATTTCAACTCTGATAATGCCAACATAATTGGCGAAAGACATCGTGTATAGAAGTCACTCCATTACCTTATAAGGAGAAAGCTACTAAATTAGCTGATAGTGCTGTTTTCAATTCCTACTTCAAGAAACAAAGTATATAGCACATTTCCATGACAGTCAGGTGTCAATCCCCTTTCTGTCAGACATTTCTGATCTAATGACTTATTGGATTGTAGAGTAAGATCCTAGAGCTCCCAGACCTAGGTCATTTTAGCAAAGCTAATATTTTGACAATAAATAGTGTGATACATAGTTAATGTACTTGTTAGCTTGAATGCGGGGCCCTTTTACAAGTAACAGGTACAAAAGGTACATAACAGACTCACTCACCTACATTAAAGTATGATAGTTGGTTGTTATTTATGTTGACAGAGTACTGTTAAACATGAACATTCATTATTGCCAGACACTTTCCATGGGCCCTAACTTCCTCTAACCGCTTTAAAGCTTGAAAAAGAATTAAGGAACCTGCGTTATAATAGCACGTCTAAATTTCATATATGTTACTTGGGGTACTATTTTAAGTCCCCTTGTAAGTGGCCAGACCAATCCGAACGGCCTAATGGTGCCTTTACATGGACAGTCTGCGAGTTCGGTCAGACCTTCGGTGGGTGATTTAATTCAAACTGACGGACATCAATATTGATTTAATTATTTTAAACAGCGAAATCGTCATCTAATTTGTAATGAAACTATATTGCGTAATCGCATAATAACATAAAAAACAATTTTAAGTCCGGAAGGTGAAAAATTTTATAATTTACTTTCAGTGTATATTTCTATCAACAAAACCTCAAGTTTTTGTACTTATATTGGTTTCTATTGTTACAAAGTAATTACGCAATATAGTTTTATTACAGATTAGATGACTATTTCTCTGTTTAAAACAATTAAATCAAGTTTGATGTTCGTCAGTTTGAATTAAATTGCCCGCCAAAGGTCTGACCTAACTTGCATACAACTCATGTAAAGGCACCCATAGGCCTGCTGGATTAGTCCTGTTGCTTACAAAAGGTCTTAAAATAGTACCTCAAGTAACATATATAAAATTTAAGCTTGCTACTATAACGTAGGTTCTTTTATTTTTTTCCAAGCTTTAAAGCGGTTGGAGGAAGCTAGGGCCAATGGAAATGGTCTGGCAATAATGAATGTTGAACATGCAATTACCTGACATATTAGCCAGAGACACGATTAATCCGTTGCCTTAGAGCATAGTGCAGTAAAAAAAAGAAGAAAAAAAAAACGATGCATAGTGTTGTAACAGAAAAATTATGATTTCATACCTGGGGTATCATCAGGAGTATATATCAGAGTTTTTGACTTCCAAAACCTATTGCATTTTTTTAATAACAATTTAGTTTTTCTACAACCGCGAAGCAAGTTTAACTCAAAGTGTCTGTCACTCGCAAATTTTTTCTTTTTTATTTTTGGATGTGTGTAGAGTACATTTCCACGAAATTTGAAATCGCCTATCGTAGAATTTTTTTCTAAATGTATTTTGCTCTTTTTTTGTTTCATTAATTTTAACTAGCAAAATTGAAGTAAATTTACAAAAAAAAACAAAATTAATTTTTAGATAATTTGACGAAAAATAACTTTTTACTCTTATAGAATTTAAAAAAAAAATGCGTATTTTCCGAGATATAGCGGTTCGAATTATTCCAAAAAGGTGGGGAATAGAAAGTGACGAGAAAAAAATTCAGAAATATTCTAGTACTACTATTAAAATACAAGACTTTTTTTCCTCTATGATGTTTTCCTAAAGTGCATTCTGTCCAAGTTTTTTCGGAAAAACACGAAAATAAGACCCTTATCAGAAAATGGAAAATTAAACTATGAAATTTAAAAATCTGGAAAAATTCAGACGTAAAGATTAAGATATTCTTTAAAAATTTGGTCTCTTGTCATTTTTTGTCACATGTATATTGTTTGAGTTATCAACAGTTTTTGACGATCAAAAAGTAATTAGAGACTAGCGTGAAATATAATCTAGTTCCAGATCACATCATGGTACAGATGTGTACCAAATTTCAAGTCAATATCTTAAATTATTCCTGAGAAAGCATGGGCACAAAAAAAGTTACAGACAGACAGAAAAATTTTTTCTGCTCAAATTTTAAATGTTGATGTTTTGTGACATTCTAAGCCTATTTCAACGAAAAAAAGAAAAGTTGAATATTTTTTTTACGATTGCTATACTTCCTCTCCGCTATGTGGATGTGGAAGTAAAATTACCAGAAATGGTCCTAGATACCCTCTGTTATCATCTAAAGTTTAACCAAAATCTAAGTGGTTAAGCACTTTAGAAAAAAATGTGTTTATACAAAACATTATTTTGCTGAGTAAACCAAATCACTAATCCAAGTTCATCTTATCCTCTGAAGGAATTCAATGAGAAGTTTTAGAAAATTTACCTTCATTGCCTTTAATATTGCAGTGTTTACATAACATCTCCATATTATTCACATAGAGATTTTATAGATACTATTTATTTAGCATGTATTCATTTTCAACATGCAGTGGGCATAAACATGACAACCACAGCTACACAATCCTCCTATATCTATTTACATTGCTATTGGACACTTGCTGCGACAGACAATTTTTAACAGGTGCGTACTAAGTTGAACGTTTATCTGCATAAAGAAGTTTATAAACTGATAAGAAAATAACTACTAATCTGATGAACTCTTAATTCTTTGTGCAGATTTTTATAAAGAAAACAGATTTATTGTGTAATACATAAGGATATTTTTATCATTTCATTGCTTTTATATTGTTTGAGAATCTTTCACATATGCGTTTACATTACATTATTATTTGTACATACATCTCTAGAATTTATTACTGCCTCTCGATCTCTGAGTGTAATCAAAGTGGTTCAGTTTATTCATATGATGTATATAGTTAATCTAAATTCAGTTTAAGAATCATAAAAAAAAAACCTACAAAGGAATAGTTGATAATACGAGGAATGCTATAAACATCAACAGATTATTTGTAGAATCACTTTTTAATTACTGTAAATATTGTTTTACTACTTTATATTAATTGTTAGGCATGATGTAAATTATTTACTTCTAATGCATTATTTATTTATAGTAAATAATGTTAGTTTAATGAACAACTCCATAAATGATTCAATAAAAGTAAATAAATATTATTTAACCTACGGCTATGCTACCGGCAATATTAAGAATTAAACGAGCTAATGAGGGACCTGTAATGGTAAGCCATGTAAATAAGTGTCTACATTCGTTTGCCGTAAGCGCACAACATATCTGGTTAACTATATTCGTATATGGATATCGCTTGCAATATTCACACGGTCTCAGGTGTTATTCTATCACAAACAGGCTTTGTAATGACTTATCCTGGTAGCAATGCTTTAGACTGAATTTTTAAATTGACAATAGAAATACTATAACCTTGGCAATACTTGCTTCCCAAAATATGTTATATTTGAGGTACAAAAGATACATGTAAGCCTTTTGGCCAGCTGATGGCTATTTAACAATATATTGTAACAATAATATTTATTTGATATTTAATAACTTGACATTTTCTGTTACTAAGAGTCCAACTTAAATCCTGTCAAAATAAAACCCCCGAAATTCATATTGACTTCGGGATGGGTCCTGTCCGGCAGGACCTGGTAATTCCTCATAAAATTAGTAGATAACCTAATGTAGATTATGTCGACACGACTCTTTAAATAAAAATACAGTTCCTGGAGAGGTTCCTTCAATAAACTAAACACTACGAAGCTCCTGCCCCCACTTAGGAACTGCATAAGTTCCTTAACGATATTCACTGGATGTTCCCTTGCAGTGATAACCAAGGTATCCACCTTGTTTTCTAAAATTTTGCAAGCCTTCTCGTTATCCAACTGCCATTGTTTCTTCCGTGTGGTGCTTTCTTCAATCTTAGGCTTTTTCGCGGAGGGTTCTGCCATCTCACTCGCTTCACAGTCCTCACTTTCTATTTTGCTTGCACTAGGGTCCACGTCCATGCTAGATTTCTGTAAACTGTCACTTTTTGAACTGAATGCTGCCTTCTTTTGGTAAAAACACCTTAGAACTGAGTATAAATTAACGTTTACGCATCTATCAGATTGTTCTTGGGGAAACTGCATCGCTACGAATGCGTTCTTTTGGCACTCATTACCTGGGTGCATGTGGATAAGTGATCCGGTTGTGTTAGGACCGATTGCATTCATTATTGCTGCTGGCATTAGTCCGGAAGTCCCACTATCATATAGTAAATGGTTGCCTAAAAAATATATTATTTTATGAATCTGTTGTATTTCTAATTTATTTAAATATCATTTTCAAAATATTCACAAATTAAGTCGCTTCATGCTTTGTAGTTTTCACATTTTTGCAACTATTTAGCACCCTACCCTACCTACCACTTAGACTTCCTAAAGGATATCCTTTTGTTACTAACCTTCTGGATGAATATTAGCATACGTGAGAATTTGTGACAAGTCGTCTATTCTTATCCCCAAAGTCTTTGTAGGGTCTTGCCTGTAGAACATTTGTGCCAACAGCCTGACACTAGGCCTTCGAATTTGAATGTATTCGAAGTATTTCTTCTCCTTTTTCTTGATATATTTCTCCTGACTGTACTCCGTTTTCATGCTGAACGTCTTCGAATTGTTTATCAGCTGTTCCACTATATTATTTGAGCTAAGTTCTTCCCCCTTCAGCTTATCGATGTCATCTTTCGTCAGCCCTTGTGACTCTGCATTATTCGGGATGTTACGGTTGTCGGCACCTGATTGTTCAATATTTAAACATCCGGTAGCTGTGCTTACCTCGTCTACTTTCTCTAATATGTAAAATCTTTTGCTTCCGGGCATGTTCTTCATCTGAAAAGTGTCGAAATAGTTTTCTCCGATTATATTGTCCATTTCCACGGTGAAACTGCCCAAAATTAAGTTCCCGTGCTGTTTTAATTTGTGTAACTTGGTATAGCCTTGCCTCTGTACCACCAGGTAATCTCCTACCTTTATTGTGGTGTCTGTTTCCTTATTTTCCATCTTTGACTCGTTAAGAAATAAAAGTGTTTGGTGTTTACATGTGTTGAGAGGTTATTTTATTTTTGAGGTTAACGTTGATGTGATGGTGTGGTAGAACTGGTTGTAAGTTTCTAGGGATATTTGTGTTTTTGGAGCAGTTAAAACGAGATGCTGTTAATAGATGTGATTCAGGTAAGAAAGAGACAAGAAATGTGATAAATAAAATCATTTTGGTAAAAGGCGGATATATATGCACTACATATCGCGGTAGAACCGGATATATGCATTTTAGTATTTGTCGCAATAATATAGTTTAAAAAAATGAATTTTTCCGTTCATTTTCCCTTTCAGGAACCGCGGAATATGTTAAAATATCTTTTCCAAAGTTATGAAAGTTAATTTGAAAATAGGCATTTTTAATATAAATTGACCGAAACCTTTGAAGAATCATGCCATTTACTGAAGAACAGTGAGTTCTTCGTCTAGTATATGCTATATAAACTTGAAAGGTCCTTTAATTATCTTTAGTTAGAACCTGTCATATTCCTGTTCAATAGATATATATTACCCAAGACTTGGCAAAAATCTCTAATACACCATCCATTAAAAATTGCACAAATTTTTAAAGACCTTTTCATTTTTTAGATGGATATAAAAATGCTTATATTGATATATTTTGAAATGTGTAACTAAGAAAATAGTTATAGGCTAAGGAATCTTTATGGTTCTTTTAATCTAAACAATAATACACATCCTCATTCATTTTGTCGAGCTGGAGCCTTCTAAATAATTTAAGAAAAATTAATGTTTTTATTTATGATCGTCATTTGTTTTCATATCAAATATATTGCAAGATTAATTCTTTAAGAGTTTATACTTTTACCTAAATAATTTTCCCTAAAATAATTTACATGATTATTTATTACTTAGGTGCTATGTTTTATTTTTAGAATATAGCTAGCGCAGTCGGCATGAGGTACCCCATATACATGGCTGTTGTGGCACAAGCTTTCGATCTAAGGCAAATATTGATTTCAATGTCGAAAATAAATTGGGAAGTGAAAGAGGTTATGTCTCAGCACAATTCCTATATCGACATGATTTTAAGGGTAAGTGAACTAAAATTTAGTTAAATACAGCATGTGTGTTAGGATAAAGTTGAAAATTGAGAGCTAGTGTCACAAAATAATGTCAGTGTCATCCGATCAATTCAAGATATTATATTATTATTTTAAACACTCTCTACATACCGTGTGTCTTATCTCTCGTCTTCACACCATTGTAAAATTTTTGTCAGTTCTGCAATTATCAAAATTGATAACTGACAAAAATTTAAATTTGATTTGAAAAACTGAGGAAAATATGAGAGTGTGTAGGTGAGAGGTAAAACGCTGTATATTTCATAAAATTGCCCCCACAACTTCATTTTATGTCTCTTTTATAGGAGGTTCAAATCTTTACTCTACGATTGGAAGAAGTTTCTACAAAGGTACCAGTTTCGCCTGAGGTTTACAAAAATTTATGGGAGAACATTGCTCATATTGTAACACATACTCTCGTGCAAGGGTAAGTGATTTTACTGCAAGGAAATTATTTGACTCTATAAACATGCATAATACATCTAGTAAAATGTTTTCTTATGTTAATTTTAGATTTTCTGAAGCGAAAAAATGCTCAAATGGAGGAAGGGCCTTAATGCAGTTGGATTTTACTCAATTTCTATCGAAGTTTGAAAAAATATCCTCGTTGAAACCCGTCCCACATAAAGAATACGTTGAGAATTACGTGAAGGCTTACTATTTACCCGAGTTAGAGTTGGAAAAATGGATCAAGGAACATAAAGTATGTTTCTTTTGTTAAGTTCTTGAAATTGCATGTGTAACTATGGCAATACATATTTTTAATGTTAGCCTAACTATATTGGTGTGTTCGTAACTTATTATGTGACCATCTTCTATTTGTTACCTGGCTATGGCAAAATCGAAAAGGAATGGTTATTATGATTTTGGCAGTCTATATACAGATTCGGAAATTGAAGTTGGCAATATGTAAACGTGTATCTGCGCAGGTAAACCACGCCTTGCCGTAGATGAACGCAGGGGCATTGGTATTCGTTCATAGCACCACCGATTGGTCACACATTCTGCTTTCAGTAGCCTAGCCATAAAGACGTGGGAATAAAATAAATTAATCTCAATTTCATTAAAATGCCGGCTGTTTATACAATTGCTGAAAAAGTGCAAATTGTGAAGTGGTACTTTGGGGGCCATTCCATTGAAGACGCAATAAATTTATTTACTGTGGCATTTCAAGACAGACCAATCCCCCTCACTTCGTTAATTTATTTGTGATAATTATTAGTTGATTTTAATTTCTGAGAGTTATTTAATTTTATTTTAATGCTCTATTTTCATTTCACTTTTAATAAAAATAATTTATTTTTTAATAATTATTAGTTGATTTTGATTTCTGAGAATTATTTAATTTTATTTTAATGCTCTATTTTTATTTCGTTTTTAATAAGAATTATTGTTTTATTCCCATAGCCTTTATGGCTAAAAAAGAATCTGCAGAAATATTTTCAATAGAAGAAATTATTTGCCAAAAATGTGATAAATAACTTCTAACTAACTTTTAACGAGATAGTCTCGTTCCATATAGAAATTATTAGCAACGTATCCTTCTTCAGTTCATACGGTGTACTAAATTCAATGTTGACTTGATTACTTTCAGAACCTGCGTTCCCGAATTATGGGACGGGGCGTTTATTCCCTATATTGCGAACTACAATTTCTGAATCTGTATATATATGTGGGTGGATATGGATGTAACATAGAGATGAAACTATTAGACCGATTTTTATAAATGAATGTCATTGGATTCGTCTCAACATCAAGAGTGAGATAGACTATAAAGAATACAATATGGCCTCCACATTATATGGCGCCAAAGTAAAGGTCTTCATGGGAGGACTACATTGATGTAATATAATAATAAGTTCGTAGTCAGGTTTTAGTTTTATACAAGGCTACTTTTCTTTGTTAATATGCTTCCACTAATGGGCTTGTTCGGCATTTTTTTTTTATTTCATAAATCGAAAGTGCAAGTATAAAATAATGGATCTGCAAAAAATCAGAATATTATTCGCACGTTCAGTATCTTAAAGATTATTACAAATCTCCACCTCGCCAAAATGGGGCGTGGCCAGGCGCTACGTCACTATACGCATAGACTTGGCGATCTCAATAGACTTAATGCTCCTTAGTTGTTATAATTACAAGTGTTTCTGAAGTATCGTTTGTTTGGCTTACTTCTTGACAGTAGGAGAGTACAATTTGGTGAAATGTCAAAAAGTTACAATTTTCTCTCGCTCCTGTCGGGACAAATTTTCGATTTTGATCCTGCCATTTACGATTACGATTCATCGCCGACCTTCTCTTTTCCGTAGAGACATAGAACGAACTTCCACTCGATGTACTTATTTAGTTACCAGCGTTTGAAAATTCCATGTTTTCGACCTTTCAGGTTAAATTTGAAAGGTCCCAGAAAGCCACTTTTCTTACATCACTTGCGTATAGTTACGTCACAAATGAGTGCTCGGTTTTTGCAACTATTACTAATTTTAACTCCTTATATCTCGATAACAGAAAAAGTTAATAATACGAAATTTTAAGTACATAATGAGAATGTCGAGTACTATATGAAAAAGTATAAAAACCATATGAAAAGAATATCATGGAACAAGCTCATTGTATGTATTTATTTAGTGATATTGAAGAAAAGTGCTTGAAGGGAACAAATTAATTCCATCGAACCTTTGTATTTACACCATGCTTCTAATTATTGATTTCAGCTAATTATTTTTTTGTTTGACTAGGAGTACTCATCCAAGCATCTCTTTGGTCTTGTGAGTTGTGCCTGCCAGAATAACAAAAAGACGAGACAGAGGCTACTTCAAATTGTGGAGGAATTAGAAAAAGGCCCATTTTTTAGATAACACCCGGAGATCTAGTTATTAAAAGTGTAAACATAAACAAAAATAATTCTCTATCATTATGTGATATTGTTATACTCTAATTTTAAGTTTAAATGTATTGATATTTATTTATATATTATTATAGTAAAGAAATATGAATTGTTTTTTCGCAGTGTGTGGTTTGTTATGTGTGTATTGATTAAAGCAAATATTTGTACAAATTTGTTTAGGTGGTACACGAGGAAATCAATTAAAAGCTTTATAATAAAAATCGTGGCCTGCCAGTTGGGATTCATATCTGGACGGCATCAACATTAGAAAATACAAATTCGTTTAAACAGAACACTGAGAAGTTCAGCTTAAATGTGAAACAAGCATTGAGCATCGTTACTTTTCCCATTTTCAATATACATACACCGACAAATTTAAAGGAATTAAATGTTGGAGTATAAGTGTTAACTCAACAAAAATCAATCAAAGTGTTTATAAACATTCATCTTAATTTAAATATTATGAAGTTAAAATGACTAAGAGCACAAGGCAGCTTTATGGACGATATACATATAAAAATGCTAAGTAAGATTATTACTAATAAGAAATACTTTTTAAGTGAGTTGATTCTATGCATTTGCTAATATTAGGCGTACCTTCCAAGTGCTTAATATGTTATGAATTAAAGAGTGAATTGAAAGTAAATTAACAGTGTTTTAATTAGGCCCTTTCTATAGGTTATGGGCCCAGATATCGCAGTGACTTGAATAAATCTTATCGGATATACCGTGCGTGTAATTAGTGACTGAGTGTTCAAAGAAAATTCTTCTAAGTGACTCAAATCAAAGACAATGGAAAATAAAGGTGCAAAGAGACATATTAAACCATTTGATGGTGAAAAATATAGTGTCTGGAAATTTAGAATAAGGGCAATTTTATCTGAATTTGACGTGCTACAAGTGATAGACAATGACATTCCGGATCCTCTAACCGATGAATGGAGAAAATCTGAACGAATTGCAAAAAGTGTGATAGTGGACTATTTGTCAGACTCATTTCTTGGTTTCGCAAAAGCGGAAAAAACTGCAAAAGAAATTATGCAAGATTTGGACACAATATATGAGCGGAAAAGTCTAGCCTCTCAGTTAGCACTAAGAAAAAAAATTACTAAGCCTAAAACTACAGGGTGATACGCCATTAATATAGCATTTTACAACATTTGATGATCTGATTGGTGAATTGTTAGCAGCAGGAGCCAAACTGGAGGAAACAGACAAAGTGTCACATTTACTCCTAACCCTACCTAACTCTTACGATGGTGTGATAACAGCAATTGAAACACTATCAGAGGACAATCTGAGTTTAGCCTTTGTAAAAACGAGGCTACTTGATCAAGAGGTCAAATTGTCACATGAAAGTCTTGACACAAGTAAAAAGGTGCTTCTAAGTGAAAAGAAACATCACATACGAGAGGAAAATAATCATTTTAAATTGTCAAACATCCCAAAACGACACAAGTATTCAAAATATCACCAAAATAATACATTCAAAATAAATAAAAAGGCAAATGGCATAAAGTGCCGTCACTGTGGTAGAAAAGGATATTTTAAAAGGGATTGTATTTACTACAAGCGAGCACTCGAATTTAAATCACCACAAAGGAAAAGAACTGTGCAAACAATACAGACAAATCAACTTGCAAATGATAACCCAAGTTTTGCATTTATGCTTGGGATTCAGCAATGTACTAACGAAACAAAGAATAAAATTACATTTATTTTGGATTCTGATGCTTCAGATCATATAATTAACAGACATGACCTAAGCACACATTTTTCTACCTTGACGACACCAACAAAAATTTCCGTGGCTAAAAATGGGGAATATATAACCGCAACAAAGATGGATTCACTAAAAGTTACCAGCGACTTGGGAATCCAAGGAACACTGGAAAATGTCCTCTACTGTCCTGAAATCCCCTACAATTTGCTCTCAGTGACAAAGATGCAAACCGCTGGGATGATGGTGGTCTTTAATGAGAGAGGTGTTGAAATCAGTAAAAATGGTAAGATGGTAATACGAGGTAAGCCATCAAACAATTTAATTTCCATTGATTTGATTGTAAATAATAATTCAATAAACAGTACATATATGTCCAGTACAGTAAAAATAAACTATGAATTATGGCATCAACGATTAGGGCATATTGGTAAAAATAAATTCATAGATTTGAAAAATAAACAAATGATGGGAGATGTAGGTCTTCTAGACCAAATTACGCCTACTAATAATTTGTGTGAGGCCTGTATAAAAGGTAAACAAACGCGGTTACGTTTTAATAAACAGAAAAACAAAAATTATGTAACAAGGCCGTTGTTTATTATACATTCTGATGTTTGTGGGCCTATTACTCCATCAACAGTAAACGATAAAAATTATTTTGTTTTATTTGTCGATCAGTTTACTCATTACTGTGCAACATATTTAATTAAAAATAAATCTGATGTCTTTTCAATGTTTACAGATTATGTGGCAAAAAGCGAGGCTCATTTTAATTTAAAAATTGTTCATTTATATTGCGACAATGGAGGAGAATATTTGTCTACTGAGATGAGGGTTTATTGTATGGAGAAAGGCATAAGTTATCATTTGACAGTTCCACGAACCCCACAGTTAAATGGTGTAGCTGAAAGAATGGTTAGAACAATAACTGAAAAAGCTCGCACAATGTTACATGGTGCTAACCTAGATAAAGGTTTTTGGGGGGAGGCAGTGTTAACTGCTACTTATTTAATAAATATCACGCCAACCAGGGCAATAGAACAAAATAAAACACCATATGAATTGTGGCATAATAAAAAGCCACAAATAAAATATCTAAAAGTTTTTGGCTCTACTGTCTATGTGCATAACAAAACAAGAACAACAAAATTTCAAGAAAAAACTTGGAAAGGTATCCTCGTAGGATATGAGCCAAATGGGTTGAAAGTGTGGGAAGTGGAATCGCAAAAATTTGTTGTTGTCAGAGATGTTATTGTTGATGAGACTAATTATATGAAATCCAGGCCTGCAGCTCAGGTAGAAGGGGTTAACTTTCAAAAACCTCAAAATGAAACTGATATTTCTGACATGTCAAAATCAGTAATAAATTCTCATAACTCTGACAGAGCGAAACCAGATATTGCTAAATCTGGTGATCAAACTGATATTTCTGACCAAACGTCAAAATCAGTAATATATCCAAATGAATCTCATACAATTGAATGTTCATCTCAAGAAAAAAGGCAATCAGACCCTAATCTAAGAAAAAGTGAGAGAATTAAACAATTACCCATTATTTCTTATAATGAAGATAGTGAATCCGACTATCTTCTGTGTGCACAATCAATTATATGTAGCATTCCTACTTCTTATCAAGAAATTAAAACTAGGGATGACAGGTTGGAATGGGAGCGTGCCATAAATGACGAAATAAATTCCCTTTTAATCAATAATACGTGGGATTTAGTGCAAAAGCCTGAAAATAAAAATATTGTTAACTGTAAGTGGGTATTTTCTCTTAAAAATAAATGATGAATTTGGAAATCTAATAAAATATAAGGCTTGCCTAGTAGCGAAGGGTTTTAGTCAAAAATACCTCATAGACTATAATGAAACTTTTGCCCCTGTAGCAAGAATATCAAGTTTCAGGTTCATTATAGCTTTTGCAAATCAATATTGTTTACTGGTTCACCATATGGATGTCAAGACCGCTTTTCTAAATGGTAAATTAAAGGAAGAAATTTATATGAAGCTTCCTGAAGGAATCAAAAATGAGGGTAACAAAGTTTGTAAACTGAATAAGGCCTTATATGGTTTAAAACAGGCAGCAAGATGCTGGTTTGAACACTTTGAAAAGGCACTTACAGAAAAAGGGTTTAAAAACTCACGTGTAGACAGATGTATTTATATTTTGGATAGGGGTGATATTTCTAAAAATATTTATGTAGTTCTTTATGTTGATGATCTGGTAATAGTAACAGAAAATATTGAGACAATGAATAATTTCAAAAATTACCTAATGAATAAGTTTTTAATGGTAGATTTAAAAGAAATTAAACTATTTCTCGGAATTAAAATTATACGAGAACATAATCGAATTTGTTTAGATCAAAGTGCATATATAAAAACAATCTTAAGAAAATTTAATACGCAGGATAGTAAACCTGTCAGTAGTCCTCTTGAAAGTAAATTAGACTACGTTGCGTTAAATTCTGATGAATCAGTGGATGCCCCTTGCCGAAGCGCTATCGGATGTCTAATGTATTTAATGATATGCACGAGACCTGACCTAAGTGTAGCAGTAAACATATTGAGTAGATTTATGAATAAGAATAACAAAGAGCTTTATGGAAATGTATTAAAAGAATATTACGATACTTGAAAGGGTCAATTGATATTAAATTAAACTACACAAGGCAGGAGTATAAAGAGTTTTTAGTAGGTTTTGTTGATTCCGATTGGGATGGCTGTGCAGGCAGCGATAGAAAAAGTACAACAGGTTATTTGTTTCAATTATTTGAAAACTGCACTATCTGCTGGAATACAAAAAGGCAAGTCTCAGTGGCAGTTTCGTCAACAGAAGCTGAATATATGGCTTTATTTGAAGCTGTTAAAGAGGCATTGTGGTTAAAATCTTTAGCAACCAGTATAAATATAAATATAATAAAACCAATTATTATATATGAAGATAATAATGGTTGTATAAGCATTGTAAATAATCCAACAAGTCATAAAAGATCAAAACACATAGACATCAAGTATCATTTTTCTAGAGAGCAAGTTGAGAAAAATGTAATTAAAATAAATTATGTTCCTACAGGTAGCCAAGTAGCTGATGTGCTTACCAAGCCGTTGTCACCACTAAAATTCCTGGAGTTTAGAACTAGAATAGGTTTAGAGTAAGTTAAATGGTCTGATTAGGTTTTTCTGGGTTTTCCCTAATCCTAGCAACAAATGTTGGACCAAATTGTAGTATCGCCCAGAATGCACAAGGAAGGTATAATAAATAATTTAGTATAATAAATAATATTACTGTAGTTAATTTTTTATATTTTTATTTTTTTATATAGATTAACTTTTTTTTTTTATTAATTTTTGAGGGGGGCGTGTTGGAGTATAAGTGTTAACTCAACAAAAATCAATCAAAGTGTTTATAAACATTCATCTTAATTTAAATATTATGAAGTTAAAATGACTAAGAGCACGAGGCAGCTTTATGAACGATATACGTATAAAAATGCTAAGTAAGATTATTACTAATAAGAAATACTTTTTAAGTGAGTTGATTCTATGCATTTGCTAATATTAGGCGTACCTTCCAAGTGCTTAATATGTTATGAATTAAAAAGTGAATTGAAAGTAAATTAACAGTGTTTTAATTAGGCCCTTTCTATATTAAACACCCTTAAAAATCCGTGGGTTCCAAAAATTATAACGAGATAAACACTAACACTATTTATCTAATAACTTCACAATACTTACTTACTTAATAACCAAAATACACTTTTACTGACTAAAATAACCTTTAACAATGTTTATTATTTTGTATCCACTTCGAATTTCTAAACTTACTTTTATTTCAAAAACTCCTTTTTCCGCCTGTTTATATTAGCTTATATACTCTAAAAACGCCTCTAGAACAAGTCCAGAACATTTCGCGGCAATATAGAATAATGTAGAAATCTCGATCCTCTTCTATAAAATTCTAGAAAACGTACTACTACATGTCTCAGAGATGGAGTGCATTACAGGCTTGGATGAATCTAGTTACAGTTGCCTAACCATTGCTACTTAATTTCGGTTTTTCATGAGCTGTCAGTCTCTAGCCGCTGTTTAAACTTATTTTAGTAAATATAAAATTCTAATTTCACCAGAAGCATAATTATGTAAGTATATATCGGCCAAATAAAAAACAACGTATGGTAATCATGAACATTTATAGCCTGACAATTTTACCAAATCCTCGTCTCGAAGAGGTAGAAAAGGGAACTCAACTTTATATATCCCATTGACCATTGTTCTACCTGAACATGGTGGAACAATATACTTTTCGTATTATTTTTAGCAAAGACACCAGACAATTTACAAAAACAACATTATTACTTCTGTTCTAGTAGATTAGAAGCTCAGGTAAAGGGAGAAATATAGATGAATAATTCTGAGTGGTTTTGTGTCACATACACAACTTGTTTATTGTTTACATTCATAATTGTATACGTAACATTTATATAGGAGAAAAACTTTGATTATATGTATACCTAACAGTGTATATATGGCGTGATGCTGTGAGGTGAGACATACAGTAAAGGTAGGCCAACTAGAATGTATAAATCACGTCTGTCAAATAAGATAATACATCAGTGTAGAGGTGTTTTAAAACCTCATGAGCTGTGACCTTCATATGCGCAGAGACATATAATCCCTCCTCTTGACTCAGTTACACTTTTTAAAAATATTATATTTATTGTTTACAATTTATCCCGAGCTCTTGATTATGTATACTGCAAGGCAGTCTCCAGTGTCTTCAAAAACATACTTATAACTCAGAATAAACTTTGCCTTTTGCGCATTTCGCGGCTCATGAGATTCTGAAACACCTCTACATACCAGTCACAATCTTAATCAGGGATGGAGTGTCAGCCGAGATAGAGGATACACACTTTAGTACAGATGATCTCTTAATAGATATTTCAGGTAATCCTCGAAGGAGAGTTATTTTAATATACTTACAATAATAATATGTAAACTTAAAATTTTATATCATGATCTCCGACTCTTTGCATGAGGAATATTATAGCTAGTTGCAGGTATTTCTAATCAGTTCTACTAATGATATGGTGGTAAGGTACATATGTTCCTTCACCTAAAGAGCTCCCTGTCATCAGTGTTATAATTAATTATGTCATACCCGCCAGAAACGACAAAGTTATGGAATTCATTGCTTAATCGTGGTCATCCCTATTGCAATCATCCTATAAGGATACAATTTTATTACACTTTCTTAAATGAACCCTAGACGGTCAATAATATTGACGCAATATTATTGACGCTCGAATTCAGAAAATTCGGATTCGCATCAATATTAATCTACGAAAGCATAGAACGGACGTATAGGGTACAAAATTTTATAATTGTCACTTCAAACTTACAATCATACATAATTGTCAGTTCAAGTTTACAATTAAATATAACTGTCACTTTAAACTGCAATTATATGTATGTATAACTGTAATTTTATTGTCACTTTAAACTTACAATTATTATGTATCATTGCAAGATTAAAGTTAGAGATATGTGAACGCGGTTCCACTTATGTAGCGTTGCAAGCGCGACCGCTCCAGAAAAATACCGCGAGAATGAACCGCTATTTTGGAACGACAGAAATTACATGATCCGACTAGCTCTTCAAACGGAACGGGAGTAGAAGTGATCGCGTTTGTCGTGTAGCTCTGTCTAATCTCAGGTATTTCAGAGGGTAATGTAACGTAATCTATTCAGTTCTTCAGTCGCGTCGGCAATTTGTTAGTTCTACTAGTTCTAGTTATATATAGGTTAATTAGGTTCTTATATATATCTTCAACAAATAGACACCAATAAGAATAATATACATACCTGTATTTATATAACTGCATACTTCTTTAAATACGGTGTGATAGGTATGTTAACTTTTGTTGTATATAAATATGGGTACTTATAAATTATGAAATAGGGCTTATCTAAATAAAACATTAAAAATATCTACCATTTATAATTATTTTTCCGAAAAACAAAAGTTGTAGAAACTATACTGAAAGTTGTAGAAGATCCGTTGCGTTGCAGCGACGAGGCAGATCCGTTGCACGCGCAGTCGTTGCTCAGAGTGAGTGATGGTGCTCGTTGCAGGTAACCGGTTATTTTAGCATTTTGTAACGCGACGGTACGTTACATAAAAATACCGCTACAAAACAACGTTACACAAATAACAACCCATCTCTAATTAAAGTGCCGATTATGTATAATTGTAAGTTTGAACCGACAGTTATGTTTATGTATAATTGCCACTTTAAACTTATAATTATATGTGTATGTAATATTGCAACTTTAAATTAACAATTATGTATAATTGTCACTTCAAATTGACAACTATAAAATATTGTCACTTCCAATTTACAATAACTATAAAATATTCTAGATGCCCTTATTACTACGCTTTCGTATTAATCCAATTCACACACTATCAATACCTACTTAATACATTGTTAATATTTCTTGGTATTGACAATATTCAATCGTCTAGTGTGTGTTTTATAATCTGGCACCTACGTAACCGTAAAGCCCGCCTAAAAAATGTTGAGGTTATCTGCTCATTCATCCAAAAAATATACCTACAAGTCCCTTAATTATTAATTTATGCATAGGTATACATATCAATAATATAGTATAAATATGGCTATTTTTAATTTAACAAATAACAGTACCTGTTTTTCAAGGTCGTATTATTTTGGTCGTGAACCAATCACAGCGATTTTCGTTTCTTTGTTTCCGGTGTAAAGTCTGTTATCAGATTTTTTTATCAGGCGGCGTCGGTTTCTCTTCGCAAAAAACAAAACTATCAACAGGTGTGCTTTTAACTTTGGTTGCACCTTGTGCGTAAACAGTTGTTACTTGTGCATTTTAACGAAACGAAATAAACATCATGAGTGAATTGTGCCCGTTGTTATTTTAAATAAGTAATTTCTAATCAATTTCGGTATAATTCAAATGCAGTGTGTCCCTTCATTTTGTAACAATAAAGAACACGTTTTACAAAGGTGAGTTTTTTGCGTAGATGTAATAAGTCTTTAAAAACTAAAAGCTGATGTATACGTATACCTATACCTACTTAATGTGGTTAACTGTTGAAGCCAATACCTAGTAGTAAAAATGAATCTAGGATTGATAATTTTCAGATATTTCTAGTGGATGACCAATTTGACATTAAATTGCATTTTTATTTAGGTAAACACGAATCCGATGTCCGTTTAGCTCAATATCACCCACCAATTTTTTGTAAATCGCGAAAACAAGCTAAGGAAATCAGGTTTCTTAGGCTATTTTTTCGATTTACTTATAGAAATTTGGTGGGTGAGCTAAATGGGCATCGGATTCGTGTTCGGGCCTCGCGAACAGATAACTTTTTTTTGTGGGCCTGTGCATAGGCTCTCAAAAAAGTGGCCTGTTCCCGAAGCTCGAACACGAATCCGATGCCCATTTAGCTCACCCACCAATTTCCTATAAGTAAATCGCAAAAATAACCTAAGAAACCTGATTTCCTTAGCTTATTTTCGCGATTTATTAAAAATTGGTGGGTGATGCAGCTAAACGTGTTCGTGTTCTGTACGTCGAAATGCATAGGGATTACTATGTCGGGTCCCGAGAACAAACCACTTTTTTTTATTTGTGGTGATGTGATAATTCTAATCTGCTTACATACACAGATGGTTTTTCTGTCGAACAATATATGCAGTGCATTTAGTCGGAAAAATGAAGCTTCCCTAACTTCATTTTCGACAGGACCTACATGAATTTGCCCAGAAGCTTTTTAAATGGCTTTCTACAATGATATAAATGAATTTCCTATATGACTTTTTTTGCTGGCTGCTTTTTTAGAACTCCAAAAAACCCGTTTTGTTACGCATGCACGTATATATAAATACATAACCACTAACATTATTAAATTATTATACAGTAATAACAATAACTAGAGACTTAATCTTTCTTTTTAATTAAAGGTAAAGAGCCCACGTTTCGATTAAAATCAGTCCGAAAAGGGCCAGGTTAATAGTTCTCATTTTATTTTGGTGTATCTTAAAAAATGTGTTAGCAGCGAAAACGGTGTGAACGTCTATTTCGCGGCTAACTTTTATGTTAGATGCACTAGGGACTTACTTTTTTTCTTAATTAAAGCTAAAGAACCCACCCTTCGATTAAAAGTGGCCTGAAATGGGCCAGGCTATTCATTTTTTTTTATTAGCATATTACTTGAGAAATGACGCTCTAGCAGCGAAAACGTTGTCTTCTCTTTCGCGGCTAACTTCTATGTTAGATGTACTAGGGATTTAATCTTTCTTTTTAATTAAAAGTAAAGAGCCCACGTTTCGATTAAAATCAGTCCGAAAAGGGCCAAAATAATACTCCTCATTTTATTTTAGTATATCTTAAAAAATGTGCTAGCAGAGAAAACGGTGTGAACGTCTATTTCGCGATTAACTTCTATATTAAATGCAGTGGAGCCTTAATTTTTTTCTCAATTAATGCTAAAGAGCCCAGCCTTCGATAAAAAGTGGTCTGAAATGGGCCAGGTTATTCATTTCTTTATTATTAGCATATTACTTGAGACATTACGTTCTAGCAGCGAAAACGCTGTCGTCTGTTTCGCGGCTAACTTCTATGTTAGATGTACTCCGGACTTAATTTTTTTTTTCTTAATTAAAGACAAAGAGACCACATTTCGAATAAAATCGGTCCGAAAAAGGCCAGGTTACTATTTTTCTTGTAATACGAGTTTTACCTGAAAAATGCGCGTTGGCCGTCAAAATTATTTTGAAAATTTGATGCTAATAGCCTTCTTATTAGCTCTTGGGTCATAATTTGTAGGTAAAAATGTTGATATTATCATTACCTACGAATATATCTATTCTAAAATGCTGCTAGTTTCGCTGCTAAATCAGTCTCGTTTAAAGTTGCATATAAGAGTTCAGATATATATATTCGATTTTTAGGATCCCTCGAGTATTGTAGTGCGGGGTCACATGGTCACGTCGATTGATGTAGGAATAGGAGAATCGCAAGCAAGAATTTTGGAGCACTTGTATGTTAATTTTCAGGATATCAGTGAGATAATTAAAGTAAACATATTCCATATTGCTCAAAATAATTGAGTTTACGACTCTCCACTTCGTCTCTTGCGGTAGAATATATTTATACCTCCACAGCGATTTAAATTTAAAGTAGCATATGCTCAATTTTTTTAACACATGATTTTCAAATGTTAAATTTTGGTCTATAATGACTCCTGAATTTTTTGCCTCACTACTGAATTCAACCACACAATTATTCAATGTTATATTTATTGTTTGTTTCTTTTGCTTTGTTAACTAAAGTTTTCGAACCCACACACATGGACACTATTTTAGATGCATTCAGCTTCAAACCATTTCTTTTAGACCGCGCACTTATTATTTCGAGATTTTCATTTAATTTATGAATCAGTAAGTTTACATCTTGTTGATAACATAACTTATAAATCTACGTGTCCTCCGCATATAAATATATATTCCAGTCATGGGCGATTATACTTGGCAAATCAGAAGAAAACATTATAAAAAGTAGTAGCCCAAGTATACTGCCCTGTGGTACACCTGATTTCACAACACTCTCATTTGAAATTGAGTTTTTTAAAAGTGTTGTGAAATCGGGTGTACCACAGGGCAGTATACTTGGGCCACTACTTTTTATAATGTTTTCTTCTAATCTGCCATATTTCCTCAATTATTAAACAATAGAAAAATGTGTTTTTAATTTTGTTTGCGTTGTTTCCTTGTGTTTTTATACTTCAAAGATGTGTATATAGTAATCATTTCCCTGCTAGGAACCCCATGTTAAAATTCACTTTTCCATTATTCACTTGCTTGAAAAATCTGGCGCTGTGGATGTCTGACAGGCAAGTATCGGATATTCCATGTAATAACTAAATTATTAATAAATTTGCTTTGATTGATTGTTTGATAATGTTTGCAAAAACTATTTTTAACGCTTTTCCTGAACTGCGCAATGCCCAAAAACCAGCGAAATTATTGCAGTTGGTTCGGTTTTTGCTCAATATCTCCTATCTACAGAAAGGACTATTACTCCATTTTTAAAATAGTTTTTTGGTACAATTAAAGCAAGAACCGAGTTCCTTACATCTAGAACTTTTCTAGATACATTTCTTCAAAAACTGCGAATTGTCTCCAAAAATTGAACACTAGTTTCTGCATTATATGCATCATTTGTCGTAGAAACAAGTGTTCGGACGTTCACCTTTGGAGACAATTGCCAATATTTGAAGAACTGTATCTGGAAAAGTTCTGGACGTAAGGTTTTCGCTTTAATTGTAGCTACTCGTAGCTTACTGTTTTTTGGACATTGCGCAGCTCACACGGGTCTTTCAAAGCTGCAAACTTGATCTTACTATTGGCATAGGTTCTAACAACATATTAAACAATTAGAACATCCTGACCTTTTGCAAAGCCGGATGTATACACTGACTGAACTAATATAATGCTTACACTAGCGGTTATTATAATTAGAAACACAATATAGTACAGCAGCCAACCATTGCAAATGATGATTGCACGTTGGCTCCTGTATTACTACGAGATCATTTGTTTAAAACTTCTCAAAATTCCTTTCGGTTTCTTGACTCTAATTTCAGTATTGAAAAATAAAAGTATAGATTGGAAATTAAAATGTCCCTGATCATAAAAAACTGTATTCCAAAAAATCTAATAGTTAAGTATGTGACTAAGTTGTTAAAGTGTGTTATTTTTATACTTTCAGATAGGGTGAAAAAGCCTATACAGGGAGAATGAATCCAATTCATGAGAACCAACTTAGATAGTTAAGATAAAACATATGTGACGCGTTTAAATTCGAGTGTGCTGGAAGCTAAATATAAGCGAATAATTTGTGAGCTACCGGAGTAGGCAGATTGAGGCTAGTAGTGGATTAGTCGCTAAATTAGCTTAAGGCAAAACCCGGCATGCACCTTGGTTCAACCCACCGTGGGTAGAATCCTAGGTGCCGTTAAACCAGAGTCGAGCACTAGACGAGTATCTTGTTAATATCTTGGTTATTTCTAAAATATCCTGGATATTCCAAGTGTTAAGTCTTGAAACTTCGCGCGGGTTTTTCAGGAGGCATAGCCTCCAGGGAAACGGTTTGTAGACTCTGGTTTTTGCGAGCGATTGAGTGGTGACCTAGGATTTCATCCAGCAACGTATCCAGATTCGAGCCCAGGTGACGATAAAAAGGTAAGTCATCATGTAGGTGTAGGTGTATAGGTGTCCACTTAGGACTTTCAGGGCACATGTCTGAGCTGTTATAGGATAATGACACTTTTTTTTTTAAATCAATTAGTCGGTAGCGGCGCGACCTAGTAGCATAGTAGGTAGTGCCCACTCTATCCGGTTTCAATCAAATGTGGAGTGGGCGTGATCCTTGATCAATTTGATCAACAGAAAATATTTTTGACAATAGGGTCGTTGACCATTATTTTAAATGTTATATTCAAGTAACTTATAAAATTTTATTTGACCCGTATTTTTTTATTTTACATACCAAACTCATTTTAATAGTGAAATTAATTATTTAAGTTACGAAATTTTGAATTTGCGCCTATGGTGACGTCAGTTGTGAGAGCATGCGCAGTTAACAAATAGAGGAATAATCGACGAGCGTCGTTCGTTTACTGTTATAGCACAGAGTAGTGTGGTTATAGTATCTACGTGAGTCATTGTCATATTAATTGTCCAAACGATTGTGGTTGTTATTAGGAATTAACTTGATTAAAATATGAAGTACACTGTAAGCTAAAGTATGTATGTAAATGATTTTATGTTAATAATATACTGTTGCAGATATGTTTTAAAATACAAAATAAAATTTAAAAAATTTAGGTTATAATGAGAATTCAACACAATGTAAACCACAAATACGCAACAAATCTACCGAGTACTATCGCCAACATGATAGAGAAAACATGAAAATCTCTAAAATTGAATTCTTATTACATACGTCATCATTTACCACCTTGTTGTTTTGAAAACCAAATTTTTCTTTCATGTGATTATTAGGAATTTCTTTAATATGATATATGAAATATATATTTAGTATATTTTTTGATGGTATAACAATATTTTATAAATTTTGTTGAAGGAAACGACCCTGTTGCATCTATTTTATAAAGAAAAAGACGTAGATTTTTCGAAAAGGCATATTAGTTAGTTTTTACAGAAATACTAACTCGATATTAATGTCCAGCATGCTTTGGAACGCCCATGTACAGAGTGTCCTAGCTCTATTTAGACAGGTATTATCCGGAAAACAGGGAGACAGAAAGATATGTTAAATGGAAAATTTATTCTATTTAAAAGAATGTACCTATATTTAATCATTTTATTTTCAATTGTACAAGGCGCCTTAAAAAGGCGGTAGGTTGTGCAATTTTATTTTTTCAAATAGAGCACCTTGTAATATTTTGTATATTTTTGGATTTTCCTTTAATTTCCGAACAAATTTTATTAACAATGTCCTATTACCTATCGTTAACGGTTTACAATATATCAAAGGTTTAACCCCAAATCCGCCATGTTTCAATTCCAATAAATGAGCACCTCACTACGTTGTGGCAGCAAGATGGAGCACCACCGCATAATTCGAACACGCTTTCTGACTGGGAAATTTGGGGGGAACTGGATTGATATCAGGGACCTGTTAACTCTTTCAGGTACAAAATTTCTAGTAAAAATTAAACCCCACAAGTACAGATTTTTTTTTAAACAGAAATAATAAAAATTAGGGTACATTTTCGTTAAAGACGTGTTTATAAATACATGTTAGGAGAAAAAAATTTTTTTTTAGTTAACCAAAAAAAATACAGGGTGGTATAACATTTGTACCACCGTACATAACCTATAAAAACTTAAATATGATAAGCTCTCCATCTGTTTTCTGATATGATTTTCCGACATCTTGAAATTTCTGCTCTGCGTACAAATTCGTTTGAAACACAATGTGATTCAATATATCATCCGTGATTAGCAAATTGAAAGCTTCATAAGGACTTAGATCTGCAAGATCTTTTATGAATTGAGTTAGACCAGCATTGCTGACAAAGGGCTCCGGTGATTTGAAATTACTCAGATCATCTGACCAAGATATTTGTTTATCTTTCAATATTTGTGCCAGTCTAGCTAATGGCACTTCATCATCTGCATCCCAATCGGATTCAGCATCCGAATCAAAAAACACAAATTCGTCATCATCGTTGACGAAATTATTAGGATTTTTTTCAATACTTGTTATAATTTGTTCCTCTTCTTCTTCTGCGTCACTATCATTATCAGAACCCATATCGGAAGGTATTGAGGCACAATCATTTTTAATATCGTTTATATCATCTTCCGTCATTCCAACTAATTTGAAGGTAAGAGGTTCCCGTCTTCTACTCATTCTACTACCGGTACGGTGGTACAATAAATGAACACTAAAATTAAAATATAATAGCTGACATATAAGAACACTTACAGTTATAGACAATGATTACCCACCTCTAAATGAACTTATAAACAGGTTACAGGCAGTTATCCAAACAATTTTATAAAAACACTCTATTTCAACACTTAGGGCCGGTACTTTCACTTAAGTATAAATATACTTTATCCGGCGGATAACTATTCGAAGGATAAGATAACCAGAAAACTGTGTTTCATGTGATATATTTTTGGACAGTGAGGAAATACATAAATAGCAGTTATTAGATTTTTTTTATTTTTCTTCCCGCCGTGGCTTGTGAAAGTCCGTAAAATCACCCAGTTATAAAAGTCACCACTGGCCAAACCTTATCTAAAGTATTGTTAAACACAAAACAACAAAGAACTTTTCAAAACTTAGGTTAGAAAATAGAATAGCACTGCCAATCAGAGCGCAAGCGCGTAGGCGTGACTTCATTTATCCTGTAGATAAAAGCCGTATTCGTCGGTTTGGGCGCCGAATAGTTTATCCTACACTGAGAAAAAAATTTAGTAGTGGTAAGTGAAAATTTAATTATGGCAGCAAAAAAGTTGCATACTATATGGGACAGGTAAACAACTTAATTGTCATAGGTAAATGAAGATTTCTAAAAGTAATGACTTGCCACAAGTGAACAACTTTAATTGGAAATAATTGGAATATTTTAATAGTAATAAGTGAAGTTTATTGCTGGAGTCACTAAACTATGTTTTAGTGGTATTAAACTTTTCAGCTAGGGTAATTAAACTATTTTCCGTGGTCAGTAGAAGTAAGTAAGTATTGCAGCTGCTGTGATTAAACTGTTGACTTATTCTTATTAATCTATTTGCATACCATTATGAAATATTACATCTGTCCTAATTTAAGTATTCACTTGCGACTATTAAAGTTTCGAATTAATAATAGGTGGGAAATGTACAGTTCACTTACCTTCATTGAACTAATTAACTTGTGGCTAGTAAAAAAACTAACTTCAATTGGTATAAATGTTGCACTACACTAAAGCCGATTGCACATCTGCATACACTATGGTGACGATATCATCACGCGAGTTATCATGGAACCCCGGCTAATTATTTTAAATGCAAGTTCGCTTACTAAAGCCTCCAATATTACCTCACATTGTGATATCGTTACCACGGCAGTGTTGGGTGTGCATTTTAGTGTATCCCATATTTTCATTTTCAGAAAATGAGAGCCAATGTACATCTCGCAGAGCTTATGTTAGACTTTTGTTTCAATATATATAAATTCTATAAAATATATTTTTTTACCAATGCCGTATAACTTTGAAAAATATATATATACATACATCATATATATAAAAACTTCTTATGTTCAAAATTTAAAGAAAATTGAAAAATACACCACAAAATAACAAGATTTTTTAAATAAAATTTGCAGATAATATTACTTGGCACACTTATATATCGGAAGAAATACTTGCATTTTAAAATACAGGTTAGTAAAAAATATTTAATTTGAATTTGATTTAGATTTTATTTTTCAAAGCGAAAATATGGTGCATCTTCAAAACTCGTATAAGGAGGGCACAAAAAAAATGACTCTAAATGTATAAAAGATTTATTATTATATAATATATATACAAATAAAAATAAAGGTAAACTAATAAATACAGAAGTCGCCATATTTAAAATAAGTCCCAAGTAAAATACCTAACCTTTACGCAGTTTTTATGTGCTTAAAGTATATACCTTCAAATCTGTCCACACGGTTTGATAAACCCCACTCATTTAATAAATTCTGATAATCCATTTAGGTATCAGTATAACTAAATATTGAAATGATGAAACAGTAACACTCACAAAGCACATACACACAGAAACACATATTAGACAATGGCAATAATGGCATGCTAAATGGCGGATTCTCGGAATATTTTGGATATATTCGGAACCCGAGGTCGGTTTAATTTTACAAATTCATTTACAGCAGGTAACCGTTCATTTGTCATGTGATAACAGTGCACTTATGGTAGAAATGTCTTCACTTACCATAGTAAAGTTTTTTCAGAAATTTTAGTTTAATAATTATAGGTCACTGTTTTGCTATATCAGGCGTATTAACAACTACCTGCAAGTGAACTTACAGATCTGGCGTACTAATTTATTAATGACAGAAAAATTGTTCACTTGTGACAATATGTCATGTCTAGAAATTTCGATTTTCTTGCTGTTATTGTTAGAGTTACCAGTAGCAGGCAAAAAGTTACTAGTACCAATTAAACTTTTTTCAGAAACATAGGTTAATTGGACGAGTTTTCTCAGTGTAGGAATAAGCATATTTATCTGACTGATATCACTATTTGTAGGTGAAAATACCGATTTTTTGCTTATCTTCTAGATAAGACTTATTCTAAAGAATAAATGTCGCTATCTATAGATGAAAGTACCGGCCCTTACAATCATGTACAGGCACACGGCTTGATGCATTGTTTAGTACATAACCTCATAAAAGAGAACTGAGAGCTGATAGTGTAACCAGGACCACTGCACGCCATTTTTTGTATTACAATAATATGTTTGCATAGGTGGAGCACAGTTTAAACCGGCGTACACATCCGGGAATTTTTTTATTTTAGTTGTATATATTTTGAAACCTTCGTACCTTGGAACTTACAGAAATGGTGGTTCAAATTGTAATCCACCATACTTCAAAGAGTTAAGTGACCTGCACGGGCATCAGATATGTCGCTCCTCGATTTTTTTATGGAGTCAACTAAAGCAAGTTGTATAAGCCGAGAACCAATTAATTTTAATATTTAAAGAATACGATAACTCGTCATTGTCGCCAAATAAGTCCAGCAGTTATAACGAATTCTTGTACACGAAAACTTTTAAGGAGTATGGGTTGTGTTAAATAGAATATGGGCGATAATTTCAGCATATTTTATAGAAATCACCATAGTTAGTGTTTTTTGTATTGTAGTATGATTACGATAATAAAAAAGTGTTTTCACAAAAATTTAACTGCTAGTATCTCAACAATGGTTATTGATAGGTATAAACTAAGAAGCGTGACATCATTTATGGACGGCCCCATATGGTTTGGTGGATTTAGCTGTAATATTTTTTGCTAATCGGACATTAAATATGTTCCAGATATGTATATTACTTATGGTTACATTTTGAGGAAATAATAATACAAAATGTCAAATATTAACCATGTTGTCATATAATTAGTTACAGCCTACTGCGTAGTAAATAATCACCATGTTACTGTCATCAGTAACCATCAAAGTGATAACGACTGGCCAAAAAGTGCCAAATGACATCCGTTCGAAGTATGGAATCAAACCCTGCTTCGTGAGTTGTGCTTTTCACAGGCTATTTATGGGAGGTGGTGAGAGGAAGGATTAAATGAGGCACTCAAACAATTTTAAGAATATACTTAACATTTTTAAAGTATAAAATTACATGGTAAAATCTAATATTCAAGGATTTACATAATTTTCAATACTAGAAAACAATTTTGTTTAAATTAGTAATATACATATTTGTTAAAGGTAATTTTTTTTTATTATAATTAACATACTAAGACTAAAATACAGTAAAGCATTGATCGATTTAGGCATCGATTTTACATGGAATACCAAACCGGGTAATCCTGCTCCCAAACGAGAGGCGCAAAATTATTTGCTAAAATTAAGTAATCCTTTACTTTATTTTTATCCTAATACTGCTATAATACTGCATAAATGTTAGGAAATGATATATTAGTTATAATTTAAATGCATGGAAATACTGTTCAAGTATTGCTTGAGATTTCGTCAAATAAATTAAGAGAAACCATTTTTTATTTTTATCCATAACTTCTTTTCGTAATATCTACCCACATTGACAACAAACTATAAGACTACTTATGTAGAACTTATAACACCTTAAGTAAATCATTGTATCCCTTAAAATATTATTAAACAAAAGCAAATTGTCAAAATTTTCGATAGGTAACGTTTAGGGCACTTATTTCAAAACCACCTCTTCCATAAACTACCCCCTTTTGACAAGATTTTTTTCAGTGTTCTTCCCGTGATTCTTATATGCTTAAGAGGCGGTTAAGTGGATAAAAATAATAAGTTCCGTTTTCTTTTAATCAGCACCACTGTGCAACTTCGACATTGGAAAGATACTTAATGATAATAAAAGACATTTGGGCTATTCAATATACATGATATTTACATCAAGCTCTAAAAAGTATCAAGAAGTGTGCCTACAAGAATTCCCTAGTGAACATCTTTCCCACTGCTCTTGTTATTTTAAATCTTTGGTATTTTAAGCTTTATTTTGCAGATAAGATGCAGATATATAATACAATTTTCTCTTTCTAATTTGCTTCAAAATTGCTGGGATAAGACTATCTAATACGATGATACAAACATTTGAATGTTTTTAAAAATGTCTATAATTTTGCAACTAGCTATTCCTATAGTTTCTTGACACTACGTGTATTATGAAAAAAGGTTATGAACAAAAATGATAAATATTTTTTTCTCTTTCTCTCTGTTCGTTGGTTATATCAACCTTAATACATCCTCTTAAAACTTCATCAAGCTACACAAATGAAGCTAATATTGCACTTTAATCCCCGCGGTACCATGTCGCACAGTTGTTATTTATCCCATGGAGATTAATTCCCGTTTAAGTTACATCGTAGGTACCAAAAAACTCAAGTTTATAAAAAAGCCTTTAAATTACAGTTGTAAAATATACGTGTGGTGTACGATATCTATAGCTAACCTCAGTCTTATGAACGAAAATTAAGTGTATATTATTTTCTCTAGAAAGCAATGTGGTTATATATTTTAAGCGAAATTGAAACATAATTATTTTAACGGTTGCTTCAATTTTAAATAGAACCCTCATTTTATAATATACAAAATAACTGCTCTTTTTCCCCAGAATTGGTTATAGAATTGGGTCAATATCACTAAATTCTGGCCGTACTGCTGGATGATATTGCCTCCTATCTGGATGGCACACCATGCCACACACGTATACTTTGCTTGTTAACTCCTTATCCACAATTAATCTCCTTGGTATAAGAAATAACCGTACCGAGTGGTAATGAAATTCCAAGAGAAATACGAACCATGCCCACCAAAAAACATTTGGTGAATTCTGATACAAATATACCTTAAAAATCAATAATCTTATAATTTTAGAAATTGCGACAATTTATGTTTTTTCATAATTTCAAATACAAAAATATATCACATCCATTTACGCAAATATTAAAATACATAATAATAAGAAAAATATTTTATAAAAAGTAAATATTTATAACATATTTGTTATGTTAGTTTTTTTGAGGTATTTAAAAATACTGGTTATTTTCATATGTCAAGATGCAACAATGATATACTACATAAGTACTGTCGGCAGAATCGAAAGTACCTTCACCACTTGTTTTTTTTTAACTTAAAATATAAAAGACAAGCGGGATTTAACATATAAAAAGTAAACGCAGTATATTTTAATGACTTACATTTTTAAAACCCTTATCAGCATACTCAAAATTCATTCCTTCGTCATCTGAATTGTGATTTTAACTAAGTATAAATAACCTCTAAAATGATTTTTTTCTTATATTACAGATTTTTTAAATTCAATTAGAATGCAATATTCAGTCTACCATGACAAATAAAAAATGAATATCCAGTAGTTTGTCCTTTCTTATTTTAGAGTTTCTTTGTTAATGATGATATATAATCAGAGTAAAAATATCCTACACTCACTATGATTCTGGTTGTAGCTTCTGAAGAAAGAAGTAGACTTCAATGAAATAAAGAGATAGGGTGATTTTTTAAATGTTCACATTTTAAAATTACAATTTAGACGAATGACGAATAAACTAACAATTATTTTGTTGAGCCCCAACATAATGTATAAATAAGTTTAAATTTGTAGAGACAAAGTATATTTGCATTGTTCTGTAGTCAAGGAAGTGGCATCAAAATGTGCTACCGATAGGTACCATTTCATACTATAACAACTTTATAAAATTAGGTAGAGACAAATGTATTTTCAAAATGTGCTGCACGCTTAAATGTAGATAAATGGTGACGTACTTAAAATTTCTTGGTAACATCGATATATAGGAAATTTCTTTGAGGTGTTTTGTTTCTTAGATACGGTTTTAGTAGATAGACTATTATAATGAAAAATATTAGCTTTGTTTTTTAGCCGTTGAAGGAAATTGGCGCTCAACGTGGGGCCCAAATTTTAAACAGGTGATATGCGTTAGAGGCTTTCTAGCAACTATGAAGTTCTCTATGATTAGTAGCTTATGAAATTTCAGCAATGTACCTGATACTATAATATTTGATCTAGTACGTACCTACACGTATTCCATATTTCCACAGTTGAATCTCAATGTAGAATTTTTTAATTAACTGAGATATGGAATTAAAATAAGCAAATTCTCGTTAACACATTTATTAATAAAATTATGTTTTCGGAAATAATATAAAAATATACTTTAATTATATAAAATAATATTGTTTTTCCTATCTCAATCATATATATTTTGCAAGTGATAAGTACTTTTACATATATGAATTTATATTTTTTATAATTACTGACTATTTTTCCTTCCGAGCTATCCAACTTAGAGGTTAAAATTCAAGCAATACAGTCAACTTTTAAAAAATCTTATGATTTAAGTAAGGCGGCCTAGATCAGGTCGCACTTCAGCGAAATATAAATAATTTATTCCATACTCTCAATGTGACACATAACACATTCACCATGGGTAAGTTGGATAACTATGACAATGCATATATATTATTTTTGAGGTCTACAAAATATCATTATCGTATGGGCTGCATAACTAAATTATAGAAATAATGAAATAGTTCGTTCATTTTAGAAATAATTTAAAATTAACAGGGCGTGTACTCAACAAATCACTTGTCTGTTAAGTTACAGCAAATAAAGTTACCCTGTATAGTAGAGAATTCTAGTACTGAGTATTTACATAATAAATTCCTTAAAAGATACGACTAAACTATTTTCTATATCACACTTTGGAAAAATTACACTAATTTAAAAAACAGAACACTAAAACGTGTTGACATTTTTTGTTTAAATGGATTAATATCACAAGATATTACAGAGTGTTGCTAAATTCCAACTCAACTTTAGAAACGCTCTGCGAGGGGGAACTGCAGGCTCACACCCGAGGGTGTACTTACTTCGTGTACGTCGGAACGTCTTCAAACTAATAAATAATGTCTCTTCAAGCAATCACAGGTGGAGATAAATTATACTACTTCATAAATAATTCACACTTCGTCGACTGAAAATCTTTGTTACTGCGTTTTTGGTAGAGGATGCCTCAGTTATGAATGATATTTCACCAAGACACAAAATGTATGTGATCTCCCCGTCGCGTCGGTTGCTAACGCAAAACAGGTGGGGATTAAACTCTGTTTAGATGAGGGATCTCGTCATTCAAAAACGCATACAAAGAAACCTCAAAACAAGTAGGATTAGAATAGTTTGTACTAGTCTCAGTTTTGAAGTGAAATTCATCAACGAAGCACCATGACGTACCTACCCGAGTAAACTCAGCTTAGCGCCGATATTACTCAACTTAGGCCGCCATGGTTCTAAAAATTACACGATTTCGTGTAGTTCTTGATTTAAGGGTGCTACTAAGCTATCTATATATACTTCAAGCTCTTTCGCGGTGAGGCTGCCCCTTTTCTCTGGTATGTAACTGCACAACTTCCTGTCAATGTTGTGAATGAACTCATCCTCGATCCACGGGGTGTTAAAAACGACTTTGTTCGATCTGTCTCTGACAAATCTGTACAGGGAGTATAGGAGGAATGCCCCCCCGCCGAGGAGAAGGATGTACATCAAAACCGTTTCCCCCACCGGTAGTATGTTCAGGTATAATCGAAACCTTGTGACGAGGTTTGGAGGTAGTTGATTCAGTGCCTGCAACAAAATATAATACGGTTAGCGGTGATGCAAAGGTAGAAATAGAAGAGTCTTTATCTTGTACCGAGTCTTTGATTGGATCTTTATAGAGCCATTCTGAAGTGATATTTGTTAAATAAGCAACAATAAAGTACAATTAATAACAGTGAAAGTGACATGAATTATGGATAACTCAAGGACCGTTCAGAGTATCTAGTAGATACCTAACTGTCACGAATATAGCTCTGATTTTCTGATACATTTTTAAATTATCAACATTAAATAATTTAAAGTATAACCCGTTTACGATATGGGTCCAAAAATGAATCACTGTGGAACACCGATCGATTCAATTCAAGGTATAACATATCGTAGCATATTAGAGAAATAGGATTGAGAGGAATTAAATTTTATGGTATGGTCGAATACAGTAAATTAACCCATTAGTTCATTTGTTTGAGTGGAGAGGTAGGCAACCGCTCGTACTTCAAAAGGGCATAGCAGATCGCATATCTGTAATTCTCAACATCCAGAAAGAAAACGTGTTTTCTTTTAAATATAATTTTGAGTTAGAGGTGTTACTCACATATTCTTGTAGTTGAGATATTACATAATTGTGTAATTCAGTCTTTTAAATGCTAAGTCCTTTGTTGGCGCATTTTCATTGGCTAGAGAAAGTGTTCTCTAGATGCTCAAGTTGGCAACACTGAGAACTGTTAAGGAGATTTCCGGCTGGTGGGCTCGTTTTTCGACAGCGACGAGATAGCTGAATGGCGGCGGTCCCGGTTTTGTATTGAAGAATTTGGGTTTTACATCGCTTACACTGAAAAGGGATTTGATTTGATGTACCCAGTGTTTCTTTACCGTCCTGCCAAAAGCATTTTGTAACTTCCAAGATGGAATTCTGTTGATTGTCGTAATTTGATCGCCACGTGTTTCGTGAGGTTATGCAATACTCTCTCTATGAGAGTGTTTTGGAGAGGCTTGTACTTGGTATAAGCATATGTTTTGGAGGGGCTGGCCATCTGAAAATTAGTTATATTTTGGAGAGGCTTACAATTGGGATAAGCACATGTTTGGTGCTGTCATTTGGTTATGTAAGGGGGCCCAGTATTTAGAGTAGTAATATGAGGAAGTCTATTACTCAGATGTTTGGTTTTATGTGGGTCCTGCTGACATTTAGAGAAGTTTTGGTTGGAGAGTTGTTCGCAGCAGTCTCCAAGAGATTTGGCAGAATTTTGGGAGTGACACGGAGTCGTAGTCGTAAGCAAGGTCGAGAACATCATAGGAAGTGGTACCAGGTCACGCTGCAGTCGTCACAGAAAACGCCAAGGCTCTGACCAGGTTCTATTGTTTCATTTTAGTTAGATAATTTTAAAGAAATTATTATAGTTTCATTCAGTGATTTTTTGTTGAAATATTAGAGTAAATTTTCTAACGATTTTGCAACTACATACCTAACATGATGAAATATCTTAAGATTTTTTTGTAACGCATGGTACCACGTGATACTAATTTACCTTCTACTACCTCACATATGAAGTATTTTTAATAGAAAATAATTATTTTAGATCATTCTTTAACAGTCTAGTGCACACAGCGAGCATTGCGAAAATTGGCTCACAGAATCTTGTTTGTTACATAGTATTTTAGTGATGAGCTGTAATTTTAATCCATTGTGAATCTTTAACTTGCAGTTGTAAATCTAAAACTCATTGTTGGTATCATTAAAGCCGTAGTTGCATTTCTATAAAAAAGGTCAAATCACTCAAACAATTTTGGATGGAGTGATATACATATTCTGAATTTCCTTTGTGTATATAGATTATGTTTAGGGGATAATTGGGAAACTATTTGTTTTTTATTGTTGTACATCTCACTTGTGTCGTAATAAATGTTTAGTGTCTACATGTTCTTATTATTTGCACTGGTACACCTGATATTTGTTTAAATCTTGAAATGTTACAGAGTAAAGTGTAAGTTTTGATATTATAGATATATTTTGAGAATTCCATCGCATGGTTGCTAGTAACTTAATTTTGTTCCTGGATGGCAAAATTATTTAAATCATATTACGTAACATACAGCCGGTGGCGCCCTTTGAGTGTCCACACAATCCTAACCCACGGCCCTATGCTCTCCAACAAAAAATCAGCTGCCGTTCGCACCGATGTAACGCGTTTTAATATTTAGGTATTAAAATACGTTACAGCGGGATTGCTGGAATAGGACGAAAAAAGTTATTAAGATTCGTCTGTCTGGACATCTTTATTTAGTTTTTTTTTAACAGAATTGATTGATAGAGTTTATGCCCAAAGAATCTACTGATGCTATTGTAAATAAAGAAGCAACATTTATCGATTAAATTGCGATATATTCTTATTTGAAGCAAGGTATCCGACCAAATGCAGATTCAACTGTAGTATTAGATTTAAGGTCAAGCTCGTATCTACGAAATTCTAAAAATATTTGCAAAAGGTGATAAATGTTTAGCCCACGGTTTAATAATATATTAGTTCAATGACTGATATGAACCACATTACTATATGTATTGCAGTATATTTGATAATATTCGTAGTGTAAATATTACATGTAATCTTATTGTTGTTATCCCGTTATTTTACTCATTCTGCAATATAAATATTATTTATCAATAGTTTAGTTTATCCTTACACTGAATATTAACAATTCACTTCAGATGACGTAACATTACAGTTTAAAGAAATCTTCACCGGTTTTGCCGGTATATGTACTATCAAGAATTATTCCAGAAGAAAAAAATAAATGAAATAGATATGGAGAGGAAATATACAAGAAGAAGAAGAAACAAACACGAAGAGGCAAAGTTAAAAAATATTTGGCTCTGCAATATGGTTATTTTATTGTTCTCTTGTCATATTTCTATTCAGTTAAAAAATTCAAATGTACTTACTATTTCTGTCCAAAGTAATGGCAAGACCATGTCGTTAAATCTATCACAGTTAGCTATAGTTTTGATGTTTCCCAGCGCCATATTGATTTGGTAACGCACAGATAATTCAATAGGCAGGCCAGACTCCTAAAACGGAACGTTATATTAGTTGCATTTCTAAGACGATAGATGAGTATTAGGAGAGTTTTATGGGCCATATTGTGAACTTACCGGGTTTATAATAAAGTAGGATTTGTGTTTCTCTGGGTCGGGATTAGTTCCGTTGACTTTGGCAGATAAGACCTCGTCTCCGTCCAGAAAGTGGGGATAACTCAAAGCAATGGGGAAACCGTAGTAGCATCCGCGGACATCCAGTAGACCGGGGGGCAGACACTCCCGTGGCCCCTTGCAGAAACACTTGTTTTTTTCGTTTACGTGTCCGTTGTCGTCTGCTTCAGGATCAAAATGGTATACGTAAGCGTTTAGACCGTGCGATACAGTTTCATTGACTTTAACCTGGAACCAAAGAGACGCTCATTACTACCGGCTACGTCACTGCCGCTGTCACATGACTAAAGCAGGAAGTCAATTGTTTGAAATAAGTTCTATTGACCGCAGCATTTTTTGTTCAAGTAAACAGTTTTGGTTTGTAGAGCCGTTCTCATATTACAGGAGATCACAACGCTATATAATAATTATATAGCAGACTCTGATACAACAGATTTTTCAATAGCAAAATTGTCACAAGTGGTCTTTTAATATCACTGTTTTATAAGATGAAATATTTTTGATAACTGTTTGTAAAGGTACTAAAATTGCTACCAAACATTACTAAAGTAGCTTTATAAAACCATTTAATTTTATAAGCTGGAATGTTTTATAACTCAGTCAGTTTTATAATCTTGCTCTAGAAACGTTTTAATGATAGGTACATTTATTTTGCTGACTGGTAGGTTCATAAACTGTAAGGAATCTTATGCAATATGCGGGAATTTCAATTTTATTAATTAGCAATGGTTTAGTGACGATGTTGTGCCTGCGGTACAAAATTCTTGATTGACGTAAAAATGCAATTTTTTTACTTACCAGTGCCTTAGCTCTGCACATACTCTTTCTGAAGAACAACAAAGTGTCGTTTGGTTTAATGTATCCTTTAAATTTTGTACCATCTGAAGCCCCACTTATGTCTCCACAAGGACTTTCCCATTGAGGAATTGTGGTAGATCCGCGATATTTATCAATTAAGCCGATATTTTTCAAGTCGCCATTCTCACCGGTATAGATAGTTTCGAAATCGCCATCAAAGTCGTACATCTGAAAAAAAATATTAATAAATATTTTATTCCTTTTGCTCCAAGCCAACATTTAAGACTTCGCTCAAATAAGTTTTCAATGTTGGTGATTAATAAAAATGGACTTATAGGTTCTATTTACAACCGATCAAATATTAAACATTGCACTGTTGATTTTAAGCCGTTGCAAATCCTCGAACATGAGAATGATAGAACTTAGTTAACAAAAGGACAAAAAAATAAAATTAATTTGAATGCAAATCTGCCGTTCGAATTGCTTGGAATAATTTCAGATATCATTTTTATTATGTAGGCGAGTATGGAAATATATTTTATATCCCTTTTATTTTCGTAAGTTACATAAAAAATGTGGAAAACAATCAGAATAACAAGCTATTATTAATTAATTACACCAAATTGAATTAAGGCAAGGTTAATTCTGAACAAACAAAAAAAAACTAGTTGACAAAAATATTTAATAGTGGAAATTTCTCAAATATTAATATTCTTTCCAGTATCCAACTGTTATGCTAATTTGCAGACGGTTTATTTGCTGCAGAGATCGGTTGAAACCGGTTAACATAATTAAACAGGATCGAAATTTAGTCGAATACAAAGCAGGCGACCAATGAAAACAAAAAAATTCCGCCCAAGTTATTTCCTTATTTATTATTTTGGTAACAAAACAACTATATATACAATAGGACCAACTAAACTGGGTAAACTACTTTTTGCATTTCTTTGAAAATTGGTTAGTTCTTTTGTGTATAACTAAGTTATATGATAGTTATTTGCTATATACCCAAATTAATATTTTTCAATATCTATATTTATATTTTTGGGGCAAGCAGCTTTTGAACTGTTATATGAATATGACGCTTAATTGTGCTTTTTGGTAATGTCGTGGATGAAAAATAATAGGACAAATCTTGTAACGTATTTTTGCTAAAATTTAGTTTTGTAGATCCAACTTTAATATTTGTAACATTGTCATTTATTTGTTAAACTTGCTTTTCCACTTACCCTGCTTGGGTCATATTTATCAAATCGCAAACAGCGTGTGTCTATAAATAATAAGAATTCTGTTTTTGTAAACGTCATACGTGGGGTACCTCAAGAATCCGTTTTGGGCCCTCTATTGTTTATAATTTATGTAAACGATTTTCCCCAATGTATAAAACCTAATAAGTTCGTCATGTTCGTTGATGAAATCACTCTTTTCTGCTCAGTTAAAAACATTAATAACTTAATTTACTGGCTCAAAAATGGTTTACATCAAATAAACTAAAACTTAATCAAGAAAAACCCAGAACCTTATTAAATCCTCCAATAAATGTGTAACTAAGGGTGAGTATGAGGAACTCTTAGAGATTTATCTGGACGACAGACTAAGTTGGTCAAAACATATTGAACATTTAAATTTGAAACTTGCCAACACTATTTCTCTTCTCAGGAAACTAAAAGCTTTTATTGATTTTAATATACCAAAAAATACTTATTTTTTTTTGCTGCACTCGAAGCTGTGTCACGGAGTTGTTCTGTGCGGATATTCGCACCATTCATTAAAAGCTTTTCGTCTTCAAAAGAAAATTGTAAGAATTCTCGTAAACAACTATAGAGAACATTGTCAACCTATATTTATTGAGCAAGGTATGCCTCATCCCTCGATTTATATATACTTTAGTTTGATCTAAATCCACAGGGAAGTCTGCAACTTCTATACGAACACTCGTTCTGCTATTACTAAAGAACCCTCGATATAGGTTAACAACAAGTGTTAAAAACTCTCAATTTAAACTTATATAACCATCTACATCTGCAAAGCAAAAATCAAACAATTTTTTCTACGACACTGTTTTTATTCTATTGATGAATACCTTCAAACACCATATTCATAATTAAATTTATGTAATTGATTGTCATATGCACTCACTCGCGGAATATCTGCCATTTTAAATGTTTCTTTTTTATTGTCATTTCAAATTGTCACTTGTTATATTTACAAACAATGAGCTTGATATCTATATGTATATTTATAGTTATATTGTAACATTTAATTTTTCATCATGAATTTTTTTCTTTTTTTGTGTGTTCTCATTTTTATTTTATTTTATCGCAGACCGGTAGCCAGGCTGCACCATCTGTTTTGTGACTTGCTGCAAATGTTCTTTGTTATTTACATAAATGTAGTGAAATGAAGCTATCTATCTATCTATATAAAAACTAATATGCCCCATATAAATGATTTAGTTAAAGCTGGTGTTATTGTTAAAGCAGAAGATGTCAATGAAATAAATTGAACTGCGTTGTAACACTAACAAAAATTCAGTACTTAACGTTTTTTAAAAGTGGATAGTAAATGGCACGATTAGTAGAAATCCTGTATCAGGCCGACGAAGGATGATATCAACTGAATAACAAGATTTGCAATTGAATACCATTGTACTCAGTTATTCAAGCTGATGAAGAAACTAATTTTCTTGGATCGAGTCGTACTAGTCACCGGCGAGTAAGAAAATCAAGAAGTTCGAGTATGATATGCTCTAGAATATATAGTATTTGATGTAGTTTTTTGGAATAATGTAGTGCTTACAGACGAAAAATGTTTCCAGTCAACACATAGTGGTCGCAATCGCGAGTACTTGATTCGATGAGAAATAAATATCCAACAATGACAACAGTGATAGATTTTCCGTGAATACGTGGGCCTGGATACCGGTACGAGGTCCTGATGTTGTGTGGCATATTGAAGAACGATTTAATAGTGAAACGTATATCAGGATTTTAGATAATATTGTGATCTCTTCTGTCAGTTATTTCCTGATATTTCAATTGTTCCGCTCATACTTCAACTAACTGGTTTCGAGACAATAACATTAATGTTCTTAACTAGCCCAGTCAGAGTGCAGACCTTAACCCTGTGGAAGAAACATGGGGACTATTCGTAAGAAATATCCAAAACCGAAATGTGAAACCATGGAATGTCCAAGAATGACTGAAAATAATAAATGGTGCATGGGAAATTATTACCGATGAGTTTATTGAATTCTATGCCAAACAGACTAATAGAACATATAAATGCAAATTATTAATAGTTAGTATTTCATTTTTTAAAAATATTTCTTATGAACTAATTAAACTGTTTATCCTCCATTCTTTTAAATATTAAATACCGATTTTTTATTAATGTTATAATGCAGTGTCATTTGTTCATTAACCATCTTCTGCTAAAGCAATAACTCTAGCCTTACCATATCCGCTTTAAAGTAAAAAGTAAAATAGTGATATCAGTTTTATTTCGACTACTCCTTACATAATCAAATAAAAATAGAATTACACTAAAAAAAAGTAGTCCTATTATTTATTGTTCACGAAAGTACCTACTACTTAAATTTTGCAAAATAGAGTTTTAAACATCATTGACCTTTAATCTCTATTATAAACGTCAATATGTGATATGATAAAAAAATGATGTAAAATAATTAAGTATCAAGTATGTTATCTGGAATTATAAATATATTAATGATTATTATCACTCCGGTCAATTAGTGTGATATCAAAAGTTATCTCTGTGATAGATAGTTATGGACTATCTTAGTTTATGCAACTGTTAATAAATACATCTCTTTTGACCAAGAATTTTTGATATGGTACTATATTGTACATTTGTGTGTGGTCGCACGAAACGTTTAGAGTTCTAGAAACTTGTAATTATGCAAGCGGGTAAAGAATTAACCTATTATTTTGCAACCTTTTAATGAACCCCATAGCTGAGCTCGGATATCTTGCTGGTAAATTTATAATAAATTTAAGAAAATAGGGAATCGCTATAGCTTAGACCATTTTGATGTATATATAGTATTACGCGATTACAGTAAATACCGCGTTTCTATGTACATACGTACATCTTGCTTTACTGCCCACGAATCTTTATGCCCATGGTTGCAGCCTTCTTTATTTTGTGTATGAATTACGGATACGTATTTCGAGTTGTTCTCTCTGTATGCAGCAGACGTCATCAAAATAATCTTAATAGCCAGTTAAATGTTACACGACCAACTTGAACTTGCATGAGAAATGGCCCAGGATAAAATTTGGTCCAAAAGTAATTTGAGCGTCTTAAGAAACAACAAAGGCAGCCACCCAAAAAATTCTCATCTAAAAATATAAAACAAGTCCAAGGTGAAACCAGTTATTGATAATAATGGCGGTACACCGGTGATCGAAATTAATGATGTTTGCGTTAGTTTTGTTGGTAGTACTCTCTTTGGGAAATCCAGCTAATAAAATTCATTCGATTTAAGTGCTGTCCAATTTTTCAGGCGCTACATAAGATATAAATAGAATCAGCAGCTGCTAAATCGTTGCCATTATAATCACCCGAAAGGTTAAACGGTAAACGATGTACTAAAAAAATCTACGGTGTGTGGATAATATAAATATATGAACCAAATTCCGTAAAACGTCCACGGGCAAGTCTAAAGAAACGCATTCTTTTCTTAGTTATGGTGCTCTCGGAATGCCAACACAATGTTTAAATTCAAAACCATATTTTTATGATGACGATGAAAAGGGAGTAAGTGTTCAAACTGATATTTGTGTCTCTTATTCAAATTAGCAGCACGCAGCGGAGCGCCATTTGGATATAATCTGCCATATTTATATCACAGCCGCTCAGAATGTAGAAAACCTTACTGAAACCCGTGTATTCTTGCAATTTCTATATCTTAACTCACTTTTTCTTCCCTCGCTTGCCGAAGGAAAGTAAGAATACAGAAATTTACGTACTTTATATCAAATTCATCTAGAAATACCTCCCTCTATGAACGTTGCAACGAGATCACACCACTAGGTGGTAGCCCGCTAACAAACAACATCACGCGCATCAGAGAGCAAAATGCATTTAGGATAAAACATACTATATCAGGCGTTGCCCATCTTCTGGCATCTAAATTAGCTAATACTCATGCAACTTACAACGATAACTATGTCCTATCTTTCTTCTTCTATTTGTATTTTGTTATTTGCTGTTTTATTAAAAAAAATTGACAGTGCGAAGTGTTTAATTTAAAATAAGTTTTACATATTTTTCTGGGCACATACTTGTCTACTTACTCTGTCAATAAGTCCTAGTTTATCGAAATAGATCCAAGAGGGCATAAACTGGTTTCCAAGCGTCATCAGCGGGTTGCTGTAACCAAACATGAACTCCTTGGCAGTCATTTGGACCAGCGGTTCAGATTTTGTCTGTCGGATGACGATGTTCAATCCTAGACGCGTAAAATAAGATGCGTCAGAAACCACATCCGCAATGCTCTGAAAACAAAGAAACAAGTTTAATCCAAAATTCAATGGAGAAGTTTTCAACTTGCGTTTAAAGTAGGTACGTGGGAAATGTAATTATTTTGCACTGCGCTAGTGCCAAGGTATTTGGAACTATCTCTCTTCCGATATATTAAGTAGTAAGAGGTATATGAGAAATATCCATAATTCTCAATTGAAAATAACGTCCGTCCTATGGAGTTCTGCTACCAGCCGATGTTAGGGTCAGAGATCTACCTCGGCAGATCGTGTTTCCCGATGGTCAGGTCACTCATCTAAGTACCAACTGCGCTCATCCTTGCTTAATCTCGGAGTATCTAAGCCATTGTTAAGTACCTACTTCACTTTTCGCCCTTCTTATGAAGCTACTATTGAAAGTAGAAGTTTGTAATACACCTTTAACAGTATGTCTTTTGAAGCAACTTTCAAAAAAAATTATTAAAAACTATGAAACATCCAGTCGCTTACTATATCGTACGTGATCTCTACAATATGCATGTGAAGTATGTACCATCATTTATTAAGCACCAAGAATGCAAATAATGGTATCATTATTACTTTCATATTTTATACATCTGCTTCAGTCATATAACAAAATCTGTACTAAAAAAATGAAATCCCATACTTATCTTTATGTATGCGTGTTGCTGAAGGTTGTGCAGTAGTAACAAATTTTACGTGATTTGACAATTGAGCACGAAAAGTGAAGAAATAGTCTGCAATATTAACCCTATCAAGCCAATTCCTTAAAATATATAAGCGGTCACATAACTCATAAAATTTTATGGCTTTTATCAGCAAACATAAAAAAGATTACGGTACAAAGGCATCATGTTATTGTAAATCCCACGTCTATCTCGGGATTGTCTAATTTTAGTTATTGAGCAACACGAAGTTAGATAGGGCAAATATATAAAAGCTCGACATCGGGTAATAAATTGATAGCCAATTTATAATTAGATATTCGATTAAAAAGTTCTCAAACATTTTACAGATAAGTGCATAGAAGTTGGTACCTGTAAATATAAGTACAAGTAAATATTGGTCACTAGGTGTCTAAATTTTCGGCACTTTCAGCTTTTCTTTACTGCGACCTAAAGGATCTTTTGCGATTGACAGTAATCTTTGAAACATCTTTGATACAAAAACGATATAAGTATAATTTACAATTAATCATGCCAATAAGGAGTTGATGATAGAAATATCAACATCGATCCGGGTTTATTGTGACGTCTTGTACAATTTCTAAGTTGGTGTTTTCAAACAACTGATGCTAGGAAAAGATCAAATGAATGTATTGGTAAAGAATCATTTATTTACACATAAAAACATTTTATTGGTGGTAGGTACTTATTGATCGTCCCTTGTATAAATTGCATACCAACCGAAATAATTTTCTCCATTTTGTGACGCAACAAATAATGCAAGGTGAATATTTACCAATAATTGCATAAAGCAAACAACGATATTACAAATTTATATAAAACCGATAAATATTTAAATGATGTTGCTAAATATGAATGTACTCCCACCAATTAGTATTCCAGGCAGTAAACAAATGTTAAAAGATTACTAATATCTTGATGGATTGTTGCAATTTGTATTGTTTTTGGCCCCCGGCTTTGTGGACTTATCGTGTGTTGACCAAAGCAAAACTGCATTGGGCGCTGCATGTCACCAAACATTGTGGTATCTTCAAAAATTATAAATATGAAGCAACTCAGATCAAAAAGATAAAGAGAAAAGTATAAAACATATTTATTAAAAATTACCTGTACGCGATATTGTTACCAAGTTACTATTGCATAAGATATGTCTGTGGTAGATAGATTTTTGATTAGACTATTTTTATTTGTATTTTGCGGTTCTTTATAAATAGTAATTTTTTTAGGGTATCCGCTTAGTTTTCTTATTTGTGGAAACAGAACTCTGCTATTTTGTTAAATTTAGTTGCTTTTAAACTAATGTTTTAGCACTTCCATAATATGTAATTATTTTAGATCCATCACTTTTACGCCAAGGTTTATTCCACAAATATATTTCCCTTTTCATAATTAAACATTGTCAGCGGTTAAGATTATTACAATTTCTAGTAGATAAATATTTATTTTTCCATGTACTTCTTTACAACAACCATGATAAAATACTAACTGATCTAAAACTCTATGAAGGGTTTTTGGTAGGATTAATTCAATTTCGTAATTAATTCTACCCCATAAAAACTAATCTATAGGGGTTAGGTCAGCAGATCTAAGTGGCCGCTCTTTTAATTCAATGTACCTGTAACATTTTTTTAACATGAATAAATAAACAACGTATTTCTTAGCATATGGATTGGTAGATTACCCCTGCAAACTTTTTCAAATTTCATTACATACCCTAAATACTAGTGGTAAACAAAGAAACAATTTAGTTAAATAATTAATTCAGGTTTTGATGAGTTCCATTCTGTGTAGAATAAACCATATTACACTATTAAAAATTTCGATGTATAAATACGAATACTGACATTAATTTCTTGTGTAATAATACGTTCTTAATATTCTCGGCATTTTATCGCCCACAAGTTTCACAATTTTCTTGAAGGCGTCGCATCATCTAAATAATTAAATATTTGACTGCTGCAACACATTAAAATTTTTGTTGTACTTAAATATGTAAATGTAAGTGTGTAATGGTTCCAGTTTAACCTTCAGTTTTTTTGGTGTCGACATTTTCACTCAACTTAGAAGGAAACGTGTGACTGGTCCTAGTTTTTTCTAAAAATATTCCCTTGATGATCAAAAGAATTTTCTGAAGCAGCTTATAAAAGAGGCAAGATAATCGCGATAAGATTCAACATACAAGTTCTAACGAGATGTTTACTTTACTTAATGCAGAAAGGTACGCATTATAAATATCTGTTAGTCTATATATCTGTCTGTTTGCTTGAAGGTATGATGTGGTCTTAGACTAACGATATTGTAAGGGAATTTGCATGATGGGTTAAGCGACGAACCCGCAATACAGTCGGTAATGGGTTGTGTGAAATAATTTATTTCTATTACTCCTGTGTCTTGAGTATTCTCATTTTAAAAATTACATTAACTAACTAATAATATTTGATTTATAGAGGACTGTATTTCTTAGATATTTCAAAAATGTGTTGTCTAATTTAATTGTATAATTAAAGTTTGTGTGTATCACTATGTATTCTTTTAATAACTAACTAGTTGTTGCAAAACTTGGTTGGTAAACAATGTTGGACGATTTTAATTAATCAAGCAACCATAATCAGAACAGGTTGAATATTTCTTTGGCAGGAAGAATTTGACATAGGAAAAATTTCAAACCGAGTTCAGTTCTCCCATTCTACACGTGTATATAATATGATGACGCAAATACACGAAGAAACAAAACAATAAATAGGATATATTTTTTCTGTATTTTTTTTTTAAATTAATGAACCAGTTGATTTTCGTTGATTTATACAATCGATAAACACATTATGCCGTGTTTTTAGTATGGCGAAGTTTTTTGTTGCTTCGCAACGATCATTATAATTACATTTAACTTGAGTGGAAACGTTAGCACCAATTACTGTCGGAGCGTCTGCTTCTCAGATAAACTTTAAGTGGTTGAGAGGCAGGCGGTAGCTAGTCGCGAGACGGCTATTTCGGAAAAACCCAAAGGCCTTTGACTGTGAGCGCTGGAGATACATAGAGATGAATGTAAAATTTTATTCTATGTTGCCGAGCGACTGTCTCAGGATGTTGCTCTCTATTGCATATAGAATCATGATTTAAAATTCTGCAATAAAAATTGATAAAATAAAAACTAGTCTAACATTAAGATAAAAATATATTAAGCTTCACCAGTCTCTCTATGTTTAGAGGGGCAGTGTATAATGTTTACAATTACAATTCAGAATTATTGTAGTAAAATTTTTATTGTTTACTTTATTCAAAATTAATAAAATGCAAATCTGGTGGAAATTTTTGTAAAGCTTAAATTAAAAATTACAAAATTTATTATTTCAAATTAATTCAGATTTGCTGTTTAAAATTAAATGAATTTACAAAGGTTTAACTTATGTTATATATACCAGATGGATTGTAGTGACTTTACTCAGTTATATTTGTATATACCTAGTAGCAATGTATTTCAGACATTAAATCCGAATTCGTTCTTTTCTTATACGGGGTGGACCATTAATAATAGGTCATAATTCAAGGGTACTTTCTATGGGCTAAAATATGAGGATAACCAAAACTTTGGTAAACTGTTGCTATGGAAAAAGATGCATGGTGTCAAAGTTCTCACATTTTATGAACATAGCCTTAGAGAAACTCGGAAACAGTGTTAAAGAATTATTTATGATAAATAAACTACTCGCCAGTTCATTATGCAGTTGAATAGGGTTGTATTGTGTTAGTAGAGCGAAAAGAGAAAGCAAGCGGATTGTTAAGGATTACGACCCGTAGAATTTTTCTGTATATACAGGACGATACATGGCAATTTATATTAACAATATTAGCACTTAGAATTTTTTCGTTTAAAAAGGTTCATTCCTGTCTGTTACAAAAACATATAATAATATTGTAGATATTTTTGTAGCAGAAGGTCACGTAAATATTTTTGAAATAGATTTCTTTTCAAACTTAAGCTGTTAAGTTTCTACCCATTAAAAATGTATAAAGAAAAAACGAAATGAATGATTTATTTACATGATTCGAAAATGTTTAAAATTGATACTGGAAATTGCTAAACTTGCAGGTTGATATTTATAGGCAACGCCCTTAAAATAAATTGGTTCCAATCCTGTTATTTCTCTTCTGTGTTATTGAATTATGCCGGTTGTTATAAGTTGAACATATTCAGTTCGGTTCAGTATAGCCAGTCAGAAAATGTGACCGATGGAAATTTGATCAATAAATAGAAAACAAGTATTACCAAAAAGAAAAGGCTTAAGATGTCTGATAAAAGTCGTTCTGAACCCGTCTTAGGGTTGGTTCTCTACTCGCCGGTAGGGCATGGTCAGTCAGTCACGAAACAACCTGTATATGCAAAATACTATATAATTCTTTATTTCACATGGCTAAAATATACAATAAAAATTACGCATTTTCCGAATAATCTTAAGGTGAATTTCTAATTTTATCTAAATTCCATGATCATTCACCTTTGTTCCGCCAAGGTCACATTCACCGCCATATCGAAATGAAATATTAAGAAGTAACGTGTCTGGTCCGCATTTAAATTCTTGTAATGTCCTTTTAATTCTCTATTATACAACAGTTCATCATAAATGATTTTTACATTATTCAATTTACATTCATATTTCCCAATCAATGTTTTTCTGTATTGCTTACTACAACTTGATTATAGATATTAGGAAACACATCCTGCGCTTTCCTATGCCTAATTAATGCAATCTGTATTCATGTAAGCGATAATTATTGTTTAAAGTTCGGCTCGAAGGACCAAATACATATTTGAGTATTTTGTTTAATTAAAACGTATTTTAACTGACGACTTGGTCACAAGCGAATCAGAAATTGAAAAAGAAATTTGTTGAAAGGGTGGCTACGACAGGAAACTGAAATAGTAGAAACGAGCAGCAATTAAATTACTCTTATCATATTCTATGTTTGTGTAAACAATCTAATTAAGTGCTTAGAAGTTATAGACAAAAAAATTATTGTTCTCGACAAAGGAAAACTGTTATCTGATTAATTAACTGTGATTTATGGATTTATTTGTATATTTACGCAAGTAAGTTAGAAATAGAAATTGAACATCGTTCATTTATTTTTCATAAACGTAATTCTAACGAGGAATTACAAATAATACATACATTGATTGTCTCATACTTACTAAAAACGCCGCGAATAGAGAATCCTTGATTTAATTCATAAGGAAGGAATGTACGAGCGGGTAATTTTTACGTCGGGTTCGCGATTATGGAAAATTTCTAACCCGGAATTGTATAATTAATATTCATGTGAACGGCTGTAGCCGAGCAGTGTTGTTTAAATCTAGATGATAATGACCTTCCTAATTAGGAATATTACATTTCTTTAATTATAGAATGCCTGAGGTAAAGGTTAAATATAAACCTAGGTAAAAATACGCCTACCCGCCTTTTCCTATTGTAGGAAAATTTTTGATTTTATTAACTTCTGGATAGCTTATTTTCGAATAAGTACAATTTGAGAAACGTAAAAGTGCAAATTGGTTAAAAATACATTTTATTTTATTCTCTTTTCATTTTTATACCGTTTTAAAAAAAATGTTCACTCAATTTATCTCTCTTCGCCTCTTTTATAACTTTTACATAGCAGAAAATACGACTCGTTCTGAATTAACATTCGTAATATTATTTTTGGCAACTTAACTCCAGAAAGAATGTTTAGATAAAATTGAAAATTGAAAATATTTCTCAAATATATTATTTAAATACAGATACTTTCTTGGATTTTTTTAACAAATGCAACTGCAGAAAATTAAGAGCCCAACTTCGTCATATTTTAAATGTAATGCAATGTAGTGAGAACCAAGGAAACAATACCATGGTGGAACCATAGATAGTGTAACACATAGGCCTAAAGCCGCTGAGAAGTCTTTACTACACACGAGTAAAGACAGAGAGCACTATTACATTGACCAGTGTCCCGTCCATAGATATTATGTATCCACGGTCCCGTTATCAGAAATCGAAATGAAATATTACTTTAGTGTGCCATCTAACGCTGCTACTAGAACAATATTCCAGACGGTATACATGCCACTGAATTACTAAACCGTTTATAAATATATATTTAACAAATCATTATTTCTAATTTCAAAAGTTTATAACTTAAAGTTATTTAGATGAGTAGAGAGTACTCAGCGAAATGTTGAATAAGTGCCTACGAATTGTAATGCATATAGCGTATAGTTTTGATTTTTTTTTGATGGAGTACCGTGAATACGTTTTTAGCTTATATCTTTCCAGAGTGAATGTGTACCTTGTCTTTATATGTAGTTTTATGTTATTTGTGCATACACATGTAATAATTGTGAAATATGGCTGCATCGCGTTGTACATCGACAGAAAATCCATGTAGCAAAATATGAAATCACATACACATTAGATATTTCGCATAAATTAATGGAAAAATAATACAAATCGAAATTGCAAAATAGTTTAATTAATTTATATTTACCTTCACAGTGTTCCCAATAAAATTTATCTACATAGTATATCTCAAATATATGCAAGTAAAAGTAAATAAAGCAAACTAAAACAAACCAGTAAATGATACCTGTGCGCTTATGAGTTTGTTCATGAAAGGCATTCAATTAAGAACACCGTGTACCTAGTCGGCCTTTTCTATGTCGCCTACCGTCGAAAGTAAAAGTGACAACGTATGTCTGATACAGTTGAACTTGAGGAAAGTATGCAAAGAAAGTAGGTTGCGATTTTAAACGAACGTTGGTAATTCAGCAGGTACCATTTTCAGTATTGTTTACATACGGTGTTATGTAATGTCTTAAACGCTCTCTGAGTTTATTGGATTTATTATTTAATACCTCTGACATATTTACTTCAGGTTATGTACGAGGATCGTTTAGTAGCATCGGCTCAAATGCATCTGAATTACTTTAAGAGTTAAGGCGCTGTACAGATTTGTGGCAAAAGAGTAATGGCAAAAAACGATGATGATCTAAGCAATTCATTACAATAGGCACATAATTTCTAATGAATTATTAATTAATGCACCAATAAGAATTGGTTTGTGTAAAGATTTGATATGAATAAGTACTTAATTGGTAGCTATTTCAGATATAATTTAATTCATATTATATCATAATCATTGTATCTGCACATGGACATTCAAACATGACATTACTCATAAATGTTAAAAGAAAGTAAATAAGCTAAAGTGGATCCTTGGAGTACTCCTTTTGTAACCGGTGCAGGCTGTGGCTTGAAATTATCTATAGATACAATTTAAGATCTGTGCTTTAGGTAACAGGAGGTCCATTGGCGACCCGCCGAATACCATTATAGTACAGTTTTTCCACAAGTAAATCATGATTGATAGAATCGAATGCTCTACTCAAATCAAATAAAGGGCAAATTTGTTTGTTATTAAGGTGCCTATAAATAGGTTTGCAAAGTTCTTTGACCGCAGCTTCAGTTGATCTGTTTTATGCCTACGTTGGATTTATTATTAATAATAGTAATAATAAGTTAGAACCAATGATGCCACACTTATGTGAGATGTGCATGTTATAACGTGGTGTTCAGTAAAAATAGAAGTAGCAGAAGATGTTGATGTGGGAGCCCTGTTAACAAGGGCAACGCCCCACAGTAGGGCCAAACCGAACTTTTTCAGACAAATTAACTTTCAGAAGGCACTTTATGGCTGATTTTTTTTAGAATACTCAGAACCAAATTCCTAATCGATCCCTCCAGGTGGAATTTTAATTTGCATTGTAATAATTTTCAGAACAAAAAGTTTTTTAACTAGATTTTCTCAGGTAATATTTAACATTTGGACTTGAAATTTTAAGAAATATTGATACTTACTGACCTTCATTTCACCTGTAAATTTCAAGGCAAAGGTACCTATATTTCTTGAGATATGATGTTTTAAGATTTTAGTAATTAAATGTTAATTGAAAAAAACTTAAATATAGGTTGTTCTTCTAAAACGGCCACTTTTGGGGAGAAAATGCTATCTATGAGAACTAAAGAAGTAAACAATCTGTATAAAAAATTAATTTCCGTTCTTTGCATTCTTTCGATAACAACCTGCTAGCAATTAATATTGTAAATTGAAATTGTCTATTTCTTATTTTACAGCCATGCAGAGTAAACAAGTATCTACCTAACCACTTAAGGTCATGAGATTCAGTTAAAAATGAGAACAGAAGCATATCATCTGGTGTCTGTATATACTTCTTTAACATTGTTAGTAAAATCCTCAATACATTAAATCTTTGGGCTAAATATAAACCTTTTACGCAATCAAATGTTCGTTTCGACAACTTAATATGAAAGAAATATTATAATGGTAATTTTAGACATTAACGATATTAATTTCAAGTTCAGGCTCTGAACCAATGGTTGCCCTGCTTTCACCTATTATATAATCTTACCCAATTTATTCACGCGTTTTGGAAATATCGGACGTTAGTGTACTTTGAATGGCTGTATTGTCTTATGTATTGGTATTCACATAAATACATTTTTTTATAGTTCAAGGTGATTCTTGTCGCTTATTTATTACATCGGCGTAGGTGTGAGTATTTTTTAACCTTGCTTTAACGATTTATTTCCAAATTTGAAAATACCAAAGTGCGAAAGTGCGATTTTTATTATTATTTTCGGTATGATTCACGCCATTAGCAAGCCTATGATTTAATATTTTTTGTTAGTTGTCAATTGTGAATAAGTACGCTTTTGGGGGTTTTTTCTTCAACGGCAGGAATAATTGCTATATACCCCAAAAAAATACAACTCCGTGTTTCTCAATCATTTCTCCTCCTTTTTTGAGATCCTAAATGTGGCACACCCTCCTTTAAATTGGTTACAATCTAATCTAAATGAAAGTAAACAATGCACCTCTAGTAATTTTAAAAACTTTAAATCGCGGAGTGCCTCAAAGATCACTTCTGTGGATCCCATAGTTTGTTATATTTGTTAATGATTTATTTTTTTGTTTTCTAACAACGTTTTTAATGGCTTTCTATATTAATAAATTTTATACCACTTAGTTTTGCGGGCAAATTTTCTTTAGGACTTTTTTATAAAGAATTGTTTTAAAACTCGGAAAATCGCAATTCTCGATAATACTTTTAACAACTAAACTGATGATAAAAATAAAGATACAGTATGGATGATTTCAAAGACAAATTGCGAAACGTCGGACCATTTTTCCAAGTCGCGGAAAATATCATATTTAGGCAATTAATTTGATGTCCAGTCAGATTTATGTTCAGCGGGTTAAAATACATGGAAAAGTTACAAAGGGCTTGAATTAAACTTTTTGTCAAGTTGTCCATTTAACAGGTTGACTGCCGGCTTATATTGTTAATTTCTAGCTGGAGCGAGATACAACATGGATTGGATTTATAGAATTCAAAGCTGTTTAAGTGGCGTTGCTAATCAAAATCATGACGAATTTAACAGTTGAGGTGCGTATATAACGAACTAAAGTTATAATATATAAGTTTATACAAGCATGACAGTTTGCATGCCTCTGGCGACTGCTCCAATCGGAGTAGGCGCCAGCGAAGATGCACTCCGATCGGAGAGATCGGCAGCTAACCTGTTAAAACAGTTTTTAACAAATTTAATTTTCAGATATCAGAAAAACCATTTAACTTCTATAATCTGCAATAAAATAAGTTGTTTAACTTTATTTGGAGGGCGCAACTTTATAGGAAATGCTGATATAAAAAAAATATACAAATGATCTCAGTTAATTTCGTTAAGTAATATGTGGATGCAGTTTGAAAACCTTATTCAAAAACCTTCGGTATATTTCTTAGAAAATTGGTCAATATTATTATTATTAATAAGTATTATCAATTTCACACCTCACACGCGTCGATTTTGTCGATTGTCGATTGTCGATTTTTGATTTTTTTCAAAAACTAGCTTACGCCAAATTTTTCAATATTTTCAAATGCACCACCTTGTTCAAATATTACACGTGCACATATTGAATTTTTTTTTTCATTAGTATTACACTGTAATCACATTGACATAGTTTGAATGTAGCTCACCGCGAAAAATCTAATAGATCAAGCTTTTGAATAATTAATAAAATAGTCGATAATTGCAGCAAGCAGTTGTGTTAAACACCATAAATCCGTAATTGCATAAATTGTGTTTAATAATATATAACTCATATGTAACATTTACCACTTTGACGCAGTCTTGAAATTGCAGTTTTTTCTTTGCAAACTCCTTCTAATATGGCAGTTCAGGGATGTCACCTAGTTTATGTTAAATATAGTCAATAATTTCAAATACTGACATGCCCCCTGGGTAATCATCTTGTTATCTCTATACCCGATCTGGCGATTTCAAGGGCCTTTCCATAAGTTTCCGCAGAGGTCAACTGAATCGTACCTGGCAGCATTTATGTTTGATAAATTACATCACATCGGTCTACGAGATATTTTCTGATTTATTATTGGTGGAAAATTAGAGGTTATTTAGCAGTTCTGCTTTATACGGAAGTGATGTAAATGATAAAGAACCGACTGTCAGAGGTTAACGGAAATGCCAGGATCTGAGAGGTCTTACTAGTGTCATAAATTCATATCAAGACACATTTTTCTGGAAACAATGATCATTTCAGTACGAACAATTTGTATTGACTTCCAGTGAAAAATGGCAAATTTTCAATTTACAATAAAAATTGAATCATCACATTAGCATATTAATTCATTTGTTTGTCGAACATCAATCTGTCATTTGCTGAACGTTTCTCAGTTGTCTCGCAAAGGCATAAATATCCGAACAAATCCGCCCTGTCGATAGACAAGGGCTGCGGCTGCATTACCACTAAATCGTGTTATTGTCCTTAACACTTTTATTTGTAATCATTTTAAATTAAATTGATTTAAATTTATGTTCGATTTTGTCTACATAAATTAACACGTGATACTTCATAATTACTAGTTTTAATTGCTATGTTACGTTTTATGTTAATGTTCGATTTATTGTATGTATTTTACTTCCACTTTTATCACATACATTTAGTTCATTTGCATTTAATCACCAATATACTATTTGTAATATATCTATATCTTAAATATTTGTAATATAATCAATAATGGATAAAATTCAGTAATAAATCGAAAAAGTATCAGCAGAAAACAGCGGGACCTATTGCATGTATTATTATATTTTTTACGGTGAAAAACGGAACCCTTACAGGTTGACTAATTTGTCATTAGCCCGTGCGTATGTCTGTTACAGCGGTTTCATGTTCAATACTATTATAGATAGGAATCTCTGTCCTTGTCTCTCTTTTTCTGACGATTTCTCTCATAACATTTATCAGTTTATCATCTGCAAATTCAAACATCATAACTGGGTTTAGGGGATTCTTCATAATTGAATAACATTATTAATTATTATTATTATTATTATTATTGTTGTGGAAATATTTGGGTAAATTAACTTGTTGAAGGCCACTTATTGGTATAAGTTGCCTTCAACGTCGCTTTTCGATGTTTAACCGAGTACATGTATTCATTTTAGCATCTTTTAATTTTACACCGTTCTCTGCGCCGCGGTGCCGCTTCATTAGAATGACCATTATATAGGTACCTACTTAGGTATATAGTGGGGATTCTAACCCATGTTCTCATATTATTTTTTGTGAAGTACCTCAAAATTTGTATTCAAGGGCGACATTATGCTCTGAAACCTGAGTCTTAATATCAGTAGAGTGGGAGGGGCAGCCAATAGCCTGACGTTTGCGGTAATTTTACATACATGATAGTGGCGAAGAGAAAGGTGCTAATAGGATTTTGACAAATTTTTGTATAGAAAAATAATGGCTACTGTGATAGTTGTTGGTGAATGGGATAGCTTGGTAGGTGAAAGCAGTTTACAGAAAAACCTAGACACAAAAATGAAGATGACGTTACAAGAACCTCCATTGTCACTATATAATTACTTTCGGTGTTCTATACGATGAAGAAAAGTTGCATTATCGATGAAGAGCACAAGGACAACAGTTATCTGGTTTGGTATGTGGTAAATCAGACGGTAGCAACTCCTGTACATTTCTGTGGTGGTAGAGTAGCGGAGTAGTATGTATGCCTGCGCTGGATACAGCAAAAGCTGTAAATAACCGTCAGGCATTACTGTATTTAAGTTGAGTTCTATTACTTTCCGCACTCCGTACATATTTTTTACAATGACTCAGTATGTATTTACGACTATTTTTAGTTGTGAATTACCTTTGACAACTTAAGAGAGATTGATGATTTCTTGTGTTACATAACAAGCAGTGTTAAATTAACTGTTCTGTTTATGAAATGTGAGTCTCATTGTAAGGACCGATGAAATTTCGGACCTATTGCTTCAGTCACTTGAGTGTCTGACATAAAAAAAGTATAATGTAGGTGTTTGTATTAGTAATTACATGAAGTATTACTATGTTCAACTTGGTTTTTATTATATAACTACTGCTCAAATGAACTTTTAAATATCTTCCGCCATTATATATCGTCAATAAATAGCCGAGAAGAGAAATTCTGTGAATCGAGTGTTGAATAGCTGTATCCATTGTTTGTGTTACTAGTGACATATTTTTTTACAAAATTACAAAGGACGTTGTCGATTAAAACAAAATCATCGCGGTTGTAAAATATAATAATTCAATTTCGTGATATTACTAGGTATTAGGTACCAGGTTAAAAAAAAGTGTAATTTTCCCACCGCGAGTTTTTGAGAATTGGTAAAAGGCCCAAATTTAATTTATCGTTACTGCTTGTAGCATATGAATTAATTTGATCCCGTGTTACGTACATTGTTTCATTCGTCCCTGTAACTTAACGCCGTAATTATCCTAACTACTTTTCTTTACATGGCCAACACTGGTGCGGTATAGTAAGAGTCCTTCTAGACGCCATACTTGTATAAGTGATTGTTGAATGAACTAATTCATAATGCGCTGCTACTTTGGTTGCCTGTGATACATTGTCGCCTACCATAAGATATTTTAAACTAAAAATGATTGTTTCTGTCTTCTTTTCATTTAACTTTAACTTATTTTACATCCCATACAACATGCATTAATATCCTTAGATAGTAATGTTGTGTCATTAGTGAAAATATGAAAGAGTGTTGGGCCAAGAACGGAGCCTTGAGGTACTCCAAATCCATTCGTCTGATCCAAAGTTTCTGTTATTAGTTAAATCAGTAAGTCAATTGATAGCTAGAGTAATGGACCTAAACTGACGTTGCAAATAAAGGTATAATAGAGATCAGCCTGTAATTAGCAAGATCTTCACTGCTATCTTGTTTGTGAACGAGAGTAGCCTTGGATGATGAGAAAGCAATAATTAATTCGTTTATTAAATAATATTAAATATTACTACTATTATTATTTTAACTAAGTATATTTTAGTTTAAATTAGAGAAAAAGGTCACCGTTTTCTTTTGTGCGTCATAGTAGAACATAGATTTTTGATTATATTTGAAGCGTTGTACCACCTTGGACCCTTTCTGTGCTCAATAAAGGGGAGATAATATTTCAAACGCAAGCCTTATGGGGTAATATGGGTTACTAATTATAACTTACCAATAGGGCGATGTTGGGCAATATTAGTAAGTCATCTTCCCTTCTGCCTTCCGACATTTCAGGAACCCAAATCAGAGGACTTTTGGGTACTGTTGTCAGAGTTCCATTTTCATTGAAAGTGACATTTTCGTGCGCCAACATTTCCCTGTAAAGAAGAAAAAATAATCAATTAAAGGGCGAGAATACATACACATCGGCTGAGAGGTAATGTGTGACTAAAGGACAATAAATTTTTTGTATTAGTCATTTGTAAGTTAAATTTATAAGAATTAGAAATTAAACCATGTATTCTTATTGTGACTGCCTTTTTGTATATAAAAATATAGTGGACGTTCTAAGAAAGGTTGCATTGTAAATAAATTTATCTGCTGTGTAACTTGAAAAGCTAACGGCCCCATAACAGATCCTTGGGGAACAACTGACCTGACAAAATAGAGTGGTTATAAAAAAATGATGCTTTTGACATTGCTAGAATGCAAGACTCGTTGCCCTAATAGTATATGAAAAACCGATCTTAATAGTGAACAAAATATAAACACCTACTTCACTTGCATCACTATTCCTTTAAGCTAACTTCAATCAGCGGTGCTATTAAGGACAGGCAACACGATTTCTGCAAAAAGTGGTGTGTGCTTACAAAGAATAGTACTTTCAAATTAAACTCATCAACCTAAACAGTTTCATAAACAAAGAAAATTGGTTTTAGGATAGTGAACATTCACATATACAAGCGGGGTGAATTTTGTCCCCTAAATCATTGCAATAAAGCAGGGGAATAACATTTTTAATTGGTCACGAAACGGAAAAATATATGGCCAAGGGTTGAAACAAAAAAGTCACATACTAGAGAAGCAAAGAATATGAAAATGGTGTTGTATATTTTCCGAAACCATGCGTAGGAAACCAAAGATTTACGATAATTTATTGAATAATTAAATTGCAATATTACTGCAAAACTTTATATTTAAATGATGTGCCAAATCATAAATCAAGGTGTTAAGTACCACAATAATTGATTACACGGGTATACATATTATATCCATTATATAATTATGCTTAATAACTGGGTGTAATCGCTGGTTGCTCATCAAGTGGTATTTTTTATTACTATCGTTTGGTTTTATCTGAATATATTTACTGATGTATTTTGGTATTTGTTTGTAGAATGATTCAAAAACTAGAAACAAAACTTGAACAGAACTGCTTGTCATATTTTGGCAATAAAAACTGATTTACATAATCATCACAAAAGGATGACAAGCTAAAACGGCAGTTCTTAATTGCATGACCATCTTTGACCAACATATAATTTTTTTTATCACGGTACAATATGATAAACAACCTTCATATACATTTCCTAAATGAATTTCCTAACTTTTAACACTTTCAGAAATACGGGTATTTTAAGGTCACGGTAACACATAATTTTTGACAACTCAAGATGACAATCTACAACCGTACTGATTCTAAGAATTGGTGTTTTGCCTTCATCTCTCTCCACGTAAATTCCGCGAACATTCTAGAAGTGTGAATGAAGTAAGTCTACTATTAAATAACAGTATGTTTAGTGAGACCAATTACAAACTTGATCTTAACCAAGGCATCATGGCCAGCCGCAAGTTTAACAACCTCGCTTGCCGAAATTCATCAACAATGACGCTGTGATTTGTATCCGCTGAATAGGTACAGAGGTGTGTCTGTACTCTCTGTACCTTACTGCCGCGCCGTATTGTGCGCGTACTTATCTCACGGCCGGCGTCTGCTTAATTAGAATACTTTTTTTTTTAGAAAAGTAAATAATCGTTAATAAGTTGTTATTTATTGGTCGTCGCAAATTATTTTATGGTTATTTTATTATCTGCAACGTTCAGTGACGTAACCGAGTAGTTTGCTCTCTTTTTGATCGCATACAGGGTGTCCAAATTAATGTGAGCATCAAGGAAAAAGTTATGGCCAAAAACAAATTTCCTTGAAAATTTCAGAATGAATTTTATCTTTTCTGAATCAGCTGTTAAAGGGAAGTAGCAAAATGCACGTAAGTTTTCAATATCACTTCCGGTTTAGCCGGAAAAGCGTTCATTCTCTGAAAAATAAAGTCGGACTAATCTTACTAATATCAAAGATTAGAGAAGTAACAAAATAAGACAGCCGGCAAAGAACCTTTGATCTTTTAGTAATGGCGTCATTGGAGTTATGGAGTAATTGCCACAATGTGTCAATCAGACGGAGAAGGTAAATTAGAGAGAGAAGTCAACTGTGAAAAATCGACAAAACTGTCCTAATGAAACGGCCGAACTCAGATGATTGTCAACACCAAAGACTACTAAAAAAACAAGTTGCTTAGTAACACACGTCACATGAAGCCTCACGTAATTCTACGTTCTTATATTAGGTATCTATTTAATTAGTATAGAATTATTCATTGACAGAATAATTTTGAAATTTCTTTCCATAATTTATTTTATAAAATGAAGAAAAACACACTCGGCTGTCATCGAGGTCTACACGTGACGTATCATTTGCCGATTTTTGAAAGACAACCTTTCTTTTAGTAATCTTGGTCGTATTCATTTAATGAGGAGTCGACAAATCCCGAAACCGTTTCCACTGGATGTCGTGTCCTTTTAATTTGGAGTTAACAACGATCTTCGTCTAGTTCGTCTTCTCTGGCTGGCTGCCTTGTCTTGTTAATTTTCTAAGCTTTGCTTATATTACTAAAATATGTCAGTTAGAAACTTTTTCAATAATAGATAACCATAGCATGACTGTGGTCAGCACGTAGTCCCAATTTATAGCCAGTGAATTTTTTGAATAAATAATCGCGCAGACAAAAATATAGTGAAGGATTTTGGTAGAAATTAGAAGAATTAAGAAACATCCCATAATACTTGACTGCGTGTAATAAAATGTAAAAACTTCTAAAATGTCAGCCAAATGACGGCTATATCCTTATTCATGTTAGGCATATATCGTTAGTTTATTATTTTTCTGTAATGTAATAATTTTTTGTTTATCTCGTTAAAAAAATAATTTTCAATGTTTTTAAATTTACATGCATTTTTTACTTTCATTTAATAGTTAATTAGGAAAAACAGAAACGCCATATTGAATTTCTCAAGAACGTTTATTTTTTGCCAGTCAAAATATTATTTAATATTTTGAAGCGATTCACAATATTCACATGTGTGCCAGAGAGTACCTGTTATTCCCTTTGTGTCATTCATTGGAGAACATTCTATTATCCAGCATTATAATACATGACCACAAAATGTAGCAACATTAATTATTTAAAATACTTAAAGAAAAGAGTTTATGGTGTCTTATAAAAATGACGTTATGCTACGTTGACGAGGAGCAATAATTCCGAAACATGTATTCGTGTTATTTTTAGTGTATATGGTAAAACGTTGTATTTTTCATATTTATTGGGCCCATAAACTCCTTTAAACCGTTGATAATCGTCGAACACATACAAAATATGTGTATTCGCTTCGAATATTGCATGATTCTGGGCTTAACTTCGGTCGTTGCAGATCCACCATCGTGTATTTGTAATATTTTTTAGTTCACTTTAGTTGTTAAAAGTGTTTAAAATGCCTATGCTGTAATATTTGAACTTTGATATAAACTATTTATTAATGCTTATAGAACTTTGCTTGAGGTTGGTCTTAAATTTGGTAATTTTGGAGCTTTACTTATTAATATTTTAAACCTCACATTCGTAATTTGCGACTTCAAAAGTCCTTAGTGGCACAATCTTCAGATGCTTTAAGTTTGAGCGAAAAATCTTTACGTGAAATATTGCAGAGAAGTTGGTCTTTGCCAATAGAATGGTATTTAAAACAATTCTTAAATGATCCAATCCAAGTTACAACATAATCCAAAATAGTGTCAAGCTTCCAAAAATTGTATTTGGAAATAACTCTTAAAATACATGTAATACAAAAAAAAATCGTAGAAGTAAAAATTAGCATATAATTCTACACAAAAAATATTCTTGTATAAAATAATATACTTACTTTTTCTACCAAAAACCTACTTATATGCAAAAGTTCACAGAGGGATTATTTTTTATGCGTTATAACTTATGTGTACGAGCAGCCGCACTAGCAGCCAAGAAGTAGTCTTGCATTAAATTATAACAAAATTATCTCTAATTGTTTTGCTCCTTTGACATTATTGTTGCACTTATCTTTATCGCACCAATTTGTAGCTGTATGCACAACCTGAATCGTTATTTCAAAAATGTGTCATGGATTTTACTATCACAATTATTATTAATTATTTTAATTAAATTGTTATATTGACTCGGTTACATTATTCACGATACTTCTTACAAAACAGCGTTTTTCTATGGAAAATTGGTTTGTGGGTTGCAAGTCATTAAGTACATATATTTTTTTAATTAAAATCTAAATATGTGTGTCGTAATAGATAACTTGCAAGCATAAGAGAACAGTTTTTTAAATAGTAACGTAGTACGTAGTAACCGTGCCATGTAAACAACGAGAACAAGAATGAATCAAAATAATTATGGTTTCGCAAAACTACTCTACGCCCTGATTATGTTTTAATAAACTCGGCTTATTTACCCTAAAGAATGTTTGGAAAGTATTAGTATCGATATCGCAATTTCAACAAATATTATTTTCCTAGAAAATATTTTATCACAGCGAAAAAAATGTTCTCGTTTAATTATAATAGTAAACAAACCACTAAACTTTATATATCAGTTCCCTCAGTTCATTTATTTTTTATTTAAATTGTAATTTTGTGGACAGAAAACTTAAGTAGTAACTCCAAATGATTATCACATTTTTTCTGGCTTAATTGCTAAATTAACTACCTAAAATTTAGAGCATAGAAAGATGTGCCTATAGAGTTCAAATAAAATAACAAAGATAAGGATATTAAAACATATTTAATCTGTGAAATTCATAGAACTCAATTCCAAACTGGAACGTTCACTCAGTGCTTTGGGTATACGAAAATAGTGTCACTAGTTTTTAGAAAGAGACGGGTTACTTAGAGACTGTACCTGTACTTGTCTGATACCAGATTGCTGAAGGAAACGTTACCCGATTGTACACTCCGTCTCAAAAGTATCTGACACGTACCCACTATCGTACCCCTCTATCCAGAACCGGCGCCAGATGCTCGTAATTTAATGCGTTTAAACTATTAAAAAATTTTAAATTCTTCAAGAAAATGTACATATTTTTTTATAGAAAGATTTCAAGTTTCCACTTGAAGATAAATGCTATTTTAAATGACGTACCTGTACACGTACGGTCCAACGTCCTCAACCACCAGTCGATCGTGGGCACCGCTCATATATTCATCCCTGTTGGTGACGTTCCAGAGGTAAACTTTTAGGTATAGTTCAACAGGCGGCACTCTCCATAGCTCGAATATCTCTCCACCGTCGCCAAATACCAATTTCTGTAAGGAAACAGTTTTGGTAAAAATTTTTGTTTTGATATTTTGAACGTGTCAATTGTAAAAAATAAGTATATTCATAAACTATTTGTAGTATCAGGAATCGCGAAATGTTTCATAATTTGTCATATAAAAAAATTGTATTAGCATAAAATAGTCGCCTATCTGAACTACAACAATTTTGTGGACTCATTATTATTGAGACATCCGGTCTTAAATTTACTGTAGGTAAAAGAACTAGTTCAGCCAGTGTTTAGTTTATCACTATCAGCTGCGCCAAATGCAGCGACAATTTTTGTCAAATATGCAGTTTTATATTTTAATATAACTTACAAAGCTCGATTTAGTAGTATAATTGTTACTTTCTAAAAGTTTTTGTTACTACAAGAATAAATTTATTTGCGGAGCAAGTATCTGAAGCACTTACCCATCTGAAGAGAAGATCGTAAGGATTGACTAGTAATATGAATAATCCTGAAAAGAGTCCTATCACTCCCAGAACGGCTAAGGTTAGGGCACCTGGAAAAAACGATAGCATCAAATTACATGTCAAAATCATACCCTTGACCGGTTAATGAAAAATAAGCATAATGTCTCACAGATGTATGGTGAGCGGAACTGAACCAGCGGCTTGTGATTCCAGATCTCCCTAAATTTTCACTTTCCATAAATGTATACTTACCTAATTTCAAGTTGACATTATGTGTGAGAAGAGCGGTTTGCGATTAAAAGTCGCTGACACAGTTCTGCTCACCGCACATGAGGTGAAATCTGGGAATCCATAGTGAATGTTTTGAGAGCTTGTCTGCTAAGGCAAGGTTCCGTCAACTAAATACAAATCCACTACCGCCCTTTGTTGTCAGTCAACCTTGCACGTTAGTAAAGGTATTGCAGAAGCAACTTGATTTATAGAAGGAATGGAGGAATTTTTTGTTTTCCAGACATAGCTTGAACTTTTAATTTTTCGCAAATGTAGTATTTTGACAAGTATTAACAGGTGATCTAATGGAAATTGTAAGGGACAAGTCAAATGTTTTGACAAAGATAGACGGAAACATAATTTAGTTTTTTCATTTAAAAAATGAATCTTTAGAAAATTAAAGCAGTACTATTTTTAGGCTCTTTATATAGTAACGAAACAAAAATCATTAAGCAACCTTAGGTCAACACCTAAGATTGCATGAATGGAATATTTCGACCCACAATTGAGTTTGTTGACTAGTATGCTAACAATACTGATAGAATATACGAATATGTCGATTGAGGCGTGTCAATTAATAATTTTTTATGTAGCAACGATAATTCTCAAGTCGGTTGATGTGTTACGTAAGTCTATATTTTGGTAACAGAATGAAGATATATTTTTTAAATATGCCACATTACAAAGCTTTCACTAGATCTTTAACCACATAATAACGACATTGTTAGAAGAAATAAGTAAAGTAATTACGATATGCCCAATTTGGCGAAGACAATGCAATTTTGTCGATAGTTTCTTAAATAAGAAATAATTTATAACATATGCAGTTTTGATAAAATGTGAAATAATCAGTATTAAAGCAAATTATATACTTATGCATAGATTTTCTACTATAATTAGAGTTTTTCGTGCTAAAAAGAGACTTAGACACAATGGCCTCTTCAGCTTATGAATGACAGATCCGCAAACATCTGGGGTTAAGGTTTGGTGGTCTTGGTGAAAATGACAATTCCGTCGATATCGAAAATAAGCATTCTATTATGCACAAGTAATGAAGTTATGAAGTATTGAGGAGAGATACTTTTGGCTTTCCACAACTTCTAATAGAATCTGCTAAAGAAAATTTTGTAAGAAAAACACCTAGATACTATTTCGAGCACATATTGCAGAGAATCCAACTAGTTTTAAAAATCTTTTACTTTCAAGGTAATAATTTACGACATTAAAGTTATTATTATCGATAAACAAAACATCGAAGCACATACATTAAGTTTAAATTTATTACCTTGCCAATTAATTGCTGTGGTTTGCCTGTTCCGGTTTTAACGAAATGTGGATACTCGATGAAAATTAGTCCACGCAGTGAACGGTATTGTCGTTACACTAAGGTCGCTATACAATTATCCATGGAAGTATGTTCATATTAAATTTTTAAATAATTAAGGTCTTAATCGGTTCAATACATTCCATCTCAGGTCGAAATGTTTCAAAGTACAACAGACTACATTCTTGTCTTTCAATAATACTCCATTTTCTTGTTCAAAAATGAAACATTAATTATTATAAGATTCACTGGATCAAATATTTACTGTTAACAGCAAGTAACCGCAGCGTTTGGGCAAATAGCTTAGTAGCTACTCTTGAATTATACCACTGATGCATATGAAAATAAAAACAACGCAGATTGCATTTTTTGTAACCTTTCAAATAAGTTTAACAGTGTTGGGGGGCACAATACATTACTCGGAAAATTGGAAAGTATGGTGTAAAATTAAATTGATTAAAACTACTTAAAATTTAATTGAGATGTAGAGACAAAATCACTGTTTATAACGGTGTAACGTCAACAATAGTGGATATAAGTCATGGAGTACCTCAAGGATTCGTACTTGAACCCCTGTTTTTCTTGATTTATACTAACGATTTACAGCAATATATTGTAACTGCTAGCTGTATACAGTTGTTTCAACTAAGTTACAGTTTAGTGAAAACCAAATTGGACCGATACAGCTTTCCAGTGTTTTAAACCAATATTTTATGTTTAAAAGATATTTTATGTTAGAAATAAACCGCGATGGTATTTTTTACTCGCCATGTTGAAAATAATAACAACGCCGACATATCAAATTTCTGAGAATATTCTTTTTCCCAAAGTCTTATGACCAACATGTGGACTACGTTGCAAAAATATTGACAAGGTGTGTTTGTGTCAACAAAAACCTAATAGGGGAATTGTCTTGCAATTTTATATTAGGGACACAGCTCATTTGGATAGAACTTTTATTTTTATAAAGACCTATTGTGAAATCAATTTCTGATCTTGAATTTAACAATATAAATTCATCGAACATAGGGCGGTAGCCCGTCTAGTTTGCAAAGTGGCGTACCAGCGAAGCGGTTTCAATCCTGCTCACTGAGAAATAATTTCAATTATAAAATTATCCCCAAGAGGTGGTTCGGACTCCATTGTATACTGTAGGTACTCGTTTCTTTTTAAGTAACAGAAAATACAGGATTTTCATAAAGTTATTTCGGTAACTTGAAAAGCGCTTAAGTAATTTTAAGATAACAGTTCCTCTTTTTATATCCATATATATTTTATATATGTCAAAGAAAACACGATTATTTAGCTTATAGAAATATACATGGCCATGATACAAGGATCAATAACAAGATATCCTTGAGATATCTATCATCAGAAAAAAAATTAGAAATAGGTTTAACTACTTTGAAATTCCGTGAAATTTTTTACTAATTTTAAAATATTCTAAAAACGTAACTATTATTTTAATTATCTGTTTGTCAAAACCATTATGTGTATAATTTATTAGTGTTTATTAATTAAATACTGGTATTGTTAATATTTTGTTCTATTACAACGCTCCGTTTATTTATAATAAGTATAAGTATTTAAAATTGACAAACATCTAGAAATCAAATAAGGTGAATGACAAAATCAATCTAAATTTAACAGGATTACAATAAGGAAGTCTTTTTATTTGTACATTGCTAGAATTATTTATCAATGCTGTGCTGTTTCGGTACATCATACAGAGAACAGTATATGCAGTATATTAGTTTTAGCAGTATTTAAATAAAACATTTATCAACAATTCATTGTATATGTGGGTACCTGAGAATTGATTTTACACAAGATTTCAGTTACAACAGGCATAAAATTTATCCCGTTAAATGTAAAAATTACAGAAGGTATATTATGACGAACCAATAAGGATTTACAGTTGTATGTTTTAAGTAACAAATCATGGATTGCCAATAGGAGCATACACGTTATTCTCTTTATATGACAAAAATATTAAAAATTTTCTCGTTGCACTCTTTCTAATACCTCAATATGTTTTACGCAATTTGGACACCAAATGATAGAACTATAATCAAGTCGAGCTCAGACTTATGAATTGTATAACGTACAAAATTACTATATCGAGTTGTTGAGTAAAAGTTAAATTTGAATTAAGTTCTTGATATATTCGTATCTATTAAGCAATGTATAGTTAGTCAATCTTATATGAAAAAGTTAAAATATTTTTTATAAGAATAAGTTAGAGCATTACATTTCCTTATATTAAGTATTAAGTTATTTTCCTTACACCACAGATCAAGCCTATCAAGATTTTCTAGGAGAATTGTACAATTCTGACTACAGTTTATTCCTATATGGTCTCATACAGTCTGTGTACAGCAGATGTGCGACATCCAGGCAGTAATAAAAATATTGAAAAGTAACGGTATCAGGATCGATCCCTGAGGAACATCAGACAGAACTTCAAATTTGGTCGAAGTCGAACCTCTATAACATATATATTGTAGTCGATCTGACACATACGATTTAAAATAACGGTGTATTTTGTGACAAACCGTATTTATCTAACACACGGAGCTATACTATGATTGTGCCTGTCAAAAGCTTTGGAGAAATCAGTATAGACTACATCTAACTGCGTCACAAATCAGCAGATTATTTTTTTACTGTTAACAACGGTTTTGTGCCAGTTCTGAGACTGATGTCTAAAATAATGTTCAGTTATTGCAAAGAATATTAAAAACAATCTTAACTTTGACGCTCTGAGTTTTATTAATGACTAGTTCCTCATATTTTGATCTGTGGAATATGTAACACATTACGTAGGTGAATCATTTAGACCTTTCAACGTAAGGCTTGGTGAACATAGAAATTACGCTAGAAGTGGAGAATTTGAAAAATCCAAAATTTGTGAACACGCGTGGGATAATCACAGGATTAAATGGGAGTAACGGAACTAAAAGAAAACTTAAATAATCCGCGATTATTTTATTAAACGAGGATAGATGCGTTTCAAATTATTCAATAGATTTTTGTACAAGTTGGTTGCACATCTTTAGAGACGAAGTAAGTAAAAATAAAATAAATTTAATTCAATGTCGCACGTGACTATGGAAATACATAAACAAAGAACTGTTATGGTTTACGGCCAAAAATTTTTTGAGAACGGAAGAAGATTTTGCGTTAACTGCATATAACTTTCATTTTCATTTTTCAGTTTATAACATTGTTCTAGTTTATATATTTTTAGGAGTGAGACTTTTTGAAACAGTCAAGTATTCAATAACCAACCTCTGTCTGATCCGTTTGGCGCAGAGGTTTTTTCATTAAAAATGTTTAAATATTTTTCAGTGGCAAAATACCCAACAAAAAGTAAGAAAATACAACAAATCCTTCAAGCAAACACAGTGATGTTGTCCAGCGGCTGATTAATTACCATAGTGTTTCATTACCATACTTGTAATACCTTTCTTCCGTAATATATAACCCTAGAATTAAGAATTATTAACAGAGGTTAATAATTAATACAACAAAATTTAGTGTATACAGTTTCATCGAAATACTTCCGCATATTCGGCTTTGCTTAACAAGGACTTGACAATTAATTGTATATATTTTCTTGAAGTTACGCTTCCTACGAAATCATTAATTTTGCAGTTTCCTGTAATTAAGGAACGATATGTGGATCACGATATCTACCAGGGTCCAATCTTGACATTTGACATTTTCTACTTAACCGGCAGTCTTTGCAAGGGCATCCTCCCGCACGATATTTTGGCGAATTATGATATTAAAATAACATGAATCACTACTAGACGGTCCTCCAATTGGAAAAGAAATGTTGAAATTTCGAGGTTGATGTTTTTTTAAACTTTTACCACTTGCGTAGCGAGTAATAGATACGACAAAAATGCAGTGGACCTTTTATTTCCACATTCACGTAGTGGAGTGGAAGTTTTACTTTCAGTAATCATAAGAAAAATCTAATTAATTTTCTTGAATTAGGTTTAGAATGTCATGAAACGCCGAGATGTTAAATTCGAGCGAGCGAAAAATTTCTTTCATTTTTTCTATTATATCTACCCCCACTCCATTATTAAGATATTTTCATTTAAAGACACTTGGATGAGAAATCTGAATGTGATTCCTTAGGCAATGGTTTTGATATATAAGCGGTGAAAGGTCAAAAACCACCATCCTTGAAATTCCAAAAATGTTTTTCTAATTGTTTAAACAAATTAAAAACACTCACAAATAGTGCAGTAAAAAAAGACCAGAAAAACTATGAGATATGCATACAGTTTTGTAACAGCAAAATTATAATGTCATCCCTTCTAGGGTATCACCAGGACTATATATCTGAATTTTAAACAAAAAAAGATGTGTTTTTTTAGGTAAAAAGGTGATTATCTCCGGTTATAGTCCGATCGGAACAAATAAGAAACCAAAATCTTCACAGTCAAGATTCCAGCAAATCTGAGTTGGTTTTGGGCCATTTGAGTACGTATATATCGCACAAAATTTTGTAAACTCCGTGTTCCGATCGGCGTCAAACTATCAGAAAATATACCTTTTATTGAAAACAAGATACCCTGAGATTTTTGTGCCCAAATATTGAACTTTGTGGACACAAATGAATTTGTTATCTGAAATTTGAATTGCCCGCCATTTTGTGCCATTGAGTCCAAAATTGATTTCTTTCTTCGTCGAACTGAGTCGAGTGACACCAAAAAATTATTTTGATCGATTCCACCAATTGCAGGGGTCCCAGTTGTCATCAAATCATAAAAAATTGAATTGGTGCTGCTCATTTTTATCCTGTTGCGCTGGCGTCATAACCTAACCTACAATATGCGCCATATCTTGGCGCGTTCTAATGCTACAAATCAGAGAAGAAACAGAACTTAAAAAAACAGGATAATTTGGGGAGAAAGCAAACAGAATAATTTGATGAAATTCGAAACGTTATAGCGAAAAAAGAATCCGAATTGAAAGCAGCTAACAATCTGAAGGAAACCTCAAATTAGTAAAAGTGTTGAAGAAGAGCACACTTAAAAGAGAGGATATATTGGAGGCACAAGCAATGATAAGCATGGGCGTTGATAGGCGAATATGCTTAATACTGAAATTACGGAAATTACAATAAAAAAAAAAACAAGTCGAAAAGCTTATTGTCAAAAAGCCTAAGAAATAAGGAAACTTTGCCTCGATTTATTTGTTTTGTTGCGTTTATATTTATTACCATTTTTATTTAGTGTTTATTTAATTATTTATATTTCAGTTTCAGAAAATGTATTTTTAGTTATAATATGTTTTAAAAATTATTTATATATTTGTATATTAATGTACCAGTACCTAAGAATATTGTACTCTTTTTACTTCCCTCGCATACCGAAGGGAACTATTGTATTCGAGAAAAAATGACCCTACGAGATTTTTTCGGATTTTCATGTTTCAGAACATGTAGATTACGAAAATAGAAAATTTTCAATTCCATCTGTCTGTCTGTCTGTCTGTTGGTGCATTAAATAAAAAACTACTTGAAGGAGATCAGTCAAACTTGGTAGGTAGCTGACGCCACTGCCACGGAAGAAATGGTTAGACTTTCACTGGAGAATATACTGGGTGGCCGTCTAAAGGAAATAGATAATGAAAACAATTTTTTTTCGCTCAAATTTAAAATTTCCATGTTTCGTGACATTCTAAACTCATTTCAAATTTTTTTTTTGAAAATATTGTAAAAAATGGATGGTAAAAATGTTTTATTTGCTCAAATTTAAAATATCCACGTTTCATGGCATTTTAAACATATTTAAAAAATATGTATATTTTTTGAAAATCAAAAAGAAAAATTTGTTGAAAATTTGTTATAAAATAGATGACATTTTTTTCCCTGAAATTTTAAATTTCCACGTTTCATGTCATTCTTAACATATTTCAAAAAAAAATTGTTTTGAAAATAAAAGAAAAAAAATTTAAAATTTCTTCCCCACTACATGGAAATTTTTTTCTTTCAATATTTTTCACGTTTCATTACATTCTAAATTTATTTCAACAAAAAAAAAATAAACAAATTAAAAATTAAAAAAGAAAATTGAAAATTGTATCCCCGCCACTATTGAATAGATTATGGAAATAAGTTATTAGGTTTTCTCTGTAATAATAGGGCTAACTACATTGCGATTATAATTCTTATGTCATTTCTTAATTAATAATTTTTTAGACAGACCGCCCTATATAAATAAAGAGGGAAGTTCTGCGTACATACCTTTACCGATTTAAATATTAAACAACAATAAATGATAAGTGATAATATTTGTCACAAAATTTTGGAAAAGTGTCATAAAGTCGTTAAAAACTAAGAAATGTGCTGAGACCTCTGCAATTGCACTGCACCACAAGTGAATTTTTACAGATCTTTTCCGATTGCCAGCGTTGTTCATGAAACAGCAAATTGACCTTATTCATCGTGCTTAAGGTTACCGTAATCGTTGAACTTAGCTCTAATAATTATTTTGTTAGCGTCAATTTATACTTTTCATAGAAAAGAATAATATACCGGGCGTCTCTAGATGTTAGACAGGCCAGAACTTACAGAATTTTCAAGGTATAAAACTAAAGCCTGAAAGGAATAATATATATGCAAACAAATTTGTACAACTTTTCACTTTTGACATCAAATTCGGTTTCAGCTTCTCTCAAAATATCTAATTACTGATTATGAAACAATCGTTTACCAGCAGCTTCGCTAACATTCGAAAAAAATTTAACAGAAAAAGATGTCAGTAGTTATACCACAAAACTAATTTACTTTCAAGAAACTGCGCATCCTGTGTTTCTCTAGAGTATTCAACAATTATATAAATACGTCAATAAACCGACGAAGACTACACATATTTGGCGTAAATTGAACATGCAGCAGGAATTATACCATTAATTGGGTTTTTCCTTCCTTAATTGAGCATAGCTGTAGGTGAGACCAGTCGTTGCAAATTCTTTTATAAAATATGTATCTGTGTTATTCAGAATTGGCCAAAATCTCACCGCAAATTAAATTTATGCACATTTAAAGCAAGCTCTAGAATATATTACTGTCCAGTGTATTTTAGAGTCGCAACAATGGGTCATCGAAATATGCGTCCCTGATTTAAAAATAGACTTACCGAAAACAATAGACTATACTCTGTTTGGAAAATGCAGTGTAATAAATTACTCAGAGAGAAAGATCAGACATCGGCCTACTACCATTTCGCTTCACATTTATGGAAATTTTACCGACAAAATAATTATTAAATTAATTGATTCAATCATTACCAGTTCTTAGTTCTGCTCTTGATAATTTGGCAAAGTTGTATAAACCACGCACTAAAAGAACAGGCAAAAATGTGTGTCGTCACAATATACAGAGGAAGAATTTTAAAATACTTTGGTATTTTTCGTATTGATACAACTAGACCGGTTGTTATTTTTTATGAATTTTTGAATTAGCTAAAAAAAGATTTTACTTTTAAAAACACCGTTTTTGAAAGTCTGTCTGACAATTTCTGTCATTTAATTTATCAGACTTAATTTTGAATGAGCAGCATCAATGCATCAGGATCAATCACTGGCATCTTATAAGACCTCCGTAAAAAAAACAACTGAAGTTTAAAGATATCCCCTATGCATAAAAATTTGACTGTCATTGAAAAAATGTTTTTCGCAATGTCAGGCATTAAAAAGGTGGTCGATGCACTTAAAACATGAAGTCTATTGTGTGAAAAACATTTTTTCCCTAGCAGATCAATTTCGTGCATAAAAGAGATATCAAACTTAATTACAGAAAAAAATTAAGGTGGTTTGGACGCGGCTATTGTAAAAGCTTATTAAAAAAAAGAAACGTTGCCACGGCGCTTAAAAATTAAGTCTGACATGGTGAAAAACATTTTTTCAGTGACAGTCAAATTTTTATGCATAGAGGAGATCTTAAACTTCAGTTGTTTTTTTTTAAGGAGGTGTTATGAGATGCCAGAGATTGATCCTGATACATTGATGCTGCGCATTCAAAATTAAGTCTGACAAATTAACAAAAATTATCAACCAGACAAGTTGTAATAGATAGGAGAGATCTTAAACTTCCTTTAGAACAAAAATCAAGAAGGTGTTATGTAGTGCACTTTCATAAAAAAATATTTTATACAATTTTTTTTGTCTTTCAACTATTTTTATCTTTGAAATTTGAGATGTTCGATGGGGTATCTTTTTTGTCATGGGCGCTCGATCCAAGCACTACATCCAACCTCCTGGTTGAAATTAATAGCAGCTTTACGTTGATATCCCGCCAGGTTAAATAAATACCTTTATTATTATTCATCGCCGGGGATTGAACCGAGGTGAGTAGAAATGACCTAGTACCGGTATTTTCAACAAAATTTCGCTAAGAGTGCATGTCACCAATAGAAAGAAATTACAAAATAGCCCCCTGACTGTGTTTTTATTATAGGATTTGAATTTTTAATGCGCTTTTAATACTGCCTTTAATGTCCAAATAGACTTTGGATATCGAGTAACAGAAGAATTCCGAATTGCTTCAGGAAGCATAATTACCATGAGTCCTTGGCGTCAGCAATAACAGTACGTTACAATATTTATTTGTAATTCATTTTTATGATCAGGTGAGCATTGCTATGTGATTTCTGTCTTGACTGAAACATTTATTCTTTCTTTGTCCTAAGTGATACACTTTACATGTGTTTAAATGGCTATGTTTACAACTAAGGATTCAGTGAATGAGGCTGTTCCTACCAGTTTAATAAAACATAAATAATTATATTTATATTAAGGTAATAATACCTGTGAAGTTGTCGTTATTTATGTAATATATTTAAATCAATGTTATTTAAACGTTGTCTTGTCATTGTAGCAAAATGCTGCGAATGTGTGTATTCTGTAATTTATGGTTGTTCCATGACGCGACTGTGGTATTATCAGTTTTTTTTTTCTCTTAAGCATCGTAGGAATGTGTTGACGGTGAAATAAAATATCTGTTAAATGTCAGTAAAATGCATTTTAAGTAAAATTCAATTTTGCATAAATTACAAACTGTTTGTCAAAACGTTTTTAATAAAAAGAAAGCTTAATGTATATATAAAATACAAGGGGCTGCCGACATAACTAATACCATCGAAATTATGAAAGGTATATGAAAAAGCGTCTGTATTTGAACTGGTGCAATGAGAAGCAAGCCGAAGAAAATTTTACACAATGCTCTTAATACACTTTTTCGAAAAATCAAAAATAAATAAAGTACCATGTGAGATAATAATTATATGCTGATTTTTTTTATAAAATTAGAAAGGAATATTCCAAATGATGAGTCGTCATGAAAAGAGAGAATGGAAATTATACACCTAAAAATCAAAGAATTTGATAACGGAACAAATGGATGAATTTTTGAGTGAATATTCTTTGTCAATAATTCGGAAAGGATCCACTGCCACTAATCATTTATTTAAGATAAATTAAACTTAATCATATGTAGAAAAAAAGTTATGTAAACTGAAAAGTACTTTGAAAATAATAATGAAACTTTAGTAATTATTCTGTTATTATTCACGATAAGAATGAGACTTCAGGTGTCCCTCCAAATGGAATACTATGCTCCCGAATTTAGAACCCCTTTCGATACTATGCACCTTATGTAGGAAACATTATTAATTAAAATTAAATTCAAATTATTCTTTTAAAAACCAATTTAAACTTAAAGAAAAATGCACTAAAAAGTAATGCTAATAATAATAAAACGAGTAAAATTGTCTGTTTTTATAAATATTTTGAGCGCCTTTTACATTTATTGACATTGTTATTATTAACATTATTTCTCCTCTTTAGTGCATTTAAGTTCAGCTCACAGATATAATATAATATATAATAGAAATTATTTTTACAGGATTTGCATGTATGCTTTTATTCCTCTGCTTCATTTCCAAATAGACTTTAACTAACTTGATTTTAAGGTACACGAAACAGCACCTCAACTATCGGTTTTTCATTACTGTTTGTTTTTCAAAACATTATTTTACACCATCCCGCCACCTAAGATTAACTCTAAGATAACTTACTTTTGTGTTTCCTGGCTACTTTTGCGGAAGCCTGCTGTATATATTCGCCATATTCGCTCGCTTTTCTATGGACGTTCGAATTCGTATTGACGGCATCGTAGGTCCTACCAAGCAGGCTATTCCAGAGCGTAATGAAATCTTTCATTTTTATTAAATTTCAGCGAGTTTCGTCAAGTTTAAGTTCAAGTTCAATGTTGATTTCACTTATGCTACGTAATCTAGTGAGTCAATAACACTGCTTTCGTTAAAAATATCAAGCAGTTATCAATGACTCTAGGTTGAAAATTGATCTTGAGGCGTCCTTTGTCTTTGTGACTGTCCAAAGCGACCCTATTCGAAAAATCAATCAATTTTTGTATAGCTTAGGATTTTTGTGTTCATTTTGGTTAGAAATTGCTGTCAGCGGCAAATCTTGGATATTTTTTTCGTAGGATAATCGAAATAAAAGCTATATTTTTCTTTCGATGAAAACACTGAACATACAAGTTAGTAATTATGCAGAATACTAATAAACTCAGTGTCTAAGCAAACTGAAATCTTACATGTGAATAGCTATTAGTTATTCATTAATTTACAGATTTACCCGAAAATGTACATAAATCCATGCACAAAATGTCATAACTCATATAAAGTTAGAGAGAAATAGTTCAGCTTCAATAGCATATTTTTTAATTTTACGATAATGAAAGTGATGGAAAAAACATAAGTTTCAATCATGTAAATAAATGCATTATAAAAAGTATTTACACAGGTCGTTATGTAAGATGCAGTTACTACATAAAATAATGTATAAATATAAAACATACGAAAATATTACGTATCATATTCAGTGAACTAGTCAGCATATGAAAAATTACTGCTCTTCGTTCCATAGTGAACACTGCTGATGCATGAGAAGGGTGACCCAAGACCAAAATTGTGAAATAAATTAATCCCTTACACCTGTGTTATCATGGTTGTCTATGACACACATTTCTCCAAAAAAATATGTTTGTTATATTATGTTACATGAGAAATTGGTACATTTTTCCCATGTTAATTTGTTGTCACCATGAACACCCAGAAATTTAACACAAGACTTGAACGAAATATTATTGCCGTCTATAATAAGATACTTAATATCATTGTTCTTGTCTTATCCTCATTTAACAATAATCTATTTGATCAGAATCAATGTTCAATAGTCAATTCAGTTTTGTGCTCCTTGGACAACAATCCATTACTATCTTTGTTATTATGTAGTAATGTTTTGTCGTCTGCATATAGAACAAATTATGTTTGGATGGTATTATTTGGAGAGTCATTAATCAAAATAGGAGAGAAGTGCGCCCAGAACGGAGCCTTGAGGTACTCAAGTTTAGTATTTATAAATTTAGAATTTATGCGACAAATTGAAATCATTTTCAAGGTAAGATGCGATTTCTCACTATAGTAAATTATAATTCATTTCTTTTTAGACCAAATGAGAGAGATACTAAAAATTTAGAAAAAATTATTCAAACTTCAAATGCAGTACTACTTATAGCAAATAAAATAAATTTAACAGAAATCACAATTATTTGAAGTTATAGAGTATTAAACTGAAGTCAAATTTTTTTTAAATCCACAGATCAGAGCCATAAATACAAACAAGTTTTACTGATGATATGAATTTAAACAATTTATGTAAATATATACTTAATATTATAAATTATATTCAGTATTATTATGGTGATCCCGTAAGACTAGACTGTATTACTTGACTTGATGTTTAAAAGAATTTTGCGATGTTCTAGATTGTAGAAGAAGAGATAGTGTGTTTAATTTGAAACTAGACAAAATACAATTATATCAATATCTCACATTAAAAAGACATATAGCCCTCTATCCTTTAAATTCCATATTTACATGTAACATTCTGACTGAAGTAATTTTTATTTTCTCGAGTTTTTCAGTTTGGTGAATTTTTAAACTTGTTTGCTCTTAAAATATTATAAAATCATAAAAAATGTAAGATTAATTCCACTTTCAATTTTAATGTATATTTTTTGAGTAGCAATATTGTAGTATTTTAATTTTAAACTTAAAATTCAAGCAAAAAATAAAAGATAAACTGAAAAGTTCGCTTCATTTTGTACCCATCATTTAAACATCTTTTTTGCATGATGTTATATCTAAATGTAGAGCATAAAATAACACACACCTTTTATTTTTTTCTTTTCTAATTGTTCCTTTCAAATGCTTTACGGGAACATGAAAATAAACGTTGAAAAAAAATAATTTATGTTAGGTTAAGGGGTCCCCCTAGTTGTAACAAAATAATGACGAAAACTGAAATATAGTTTTTATTGTGTTAGTATTTCTTTGGATAAGTCATGTATGAAAATTATTCTTAAAGCCATAAGAAATGTTAATAATATTTTTCGGACTGAAGCAAAGCAATTAAGCCATGCTATTCAAGTCTTCTAACATTAAGTTTTTGAATTTCTGAAAATTTAAAAACTTAAAAAAATATGACAATCAGTTATTATTTTCATGATTGTGAAATGTGAAAAACTGTACGCCAATACACATTAATACATGCAATTGAAATCTGACATCTGCCTAAATGTTTTTTTTTTCTATATGATAATCTTCATATGAGCTATTAGACTTTTGTGTAAGCATGTGCATAAAACATTCGGATAAAATCAGTTGCGTCTGCTTTCCAAGTATTGACAGAAATATGACTTTTTTGTCGCGTTTTAATCTAAGAAGAATAAGCGGACATTTTTCATTTACAGAATTCTTCATTCTTTAAATTTAGTCTAATGACTACTTCACGACTGTTTACGCCAGTTACTTCCAACCATGTTTTTTTAAGTTAAATACTTTTTTGGATGAAACAGGTGTACATTTTCTAAAATTTCATTTATTCTACTAATAGTTACTCGCCCATGAAATTTCAGCTTATTTAGTCTTAATAAGAGCTTACAACCACCGAACATCGAGTTTTCAAATATTCTATGAAGAATGTTTATATATTTTTTCTCCATAATAGAAGCTTCAATTTAAAAAAAATGCGTTCCAAACACAGAATTAAATGAACATTCGAAATTATTTTTTTCTCGTGGCCTCAATTTTTTTAATTTTTGTTCCTACTTACCAAACTAAAATGAGAAAAATATCCAAGATATTGCAGATAAAAATTATTATGAAATATATAGATCTCTAGCCCAAAATGATCACCGTATTTTTGAAACTCACTATAGGTTGCTGGATATTCAACAAATAACACAACCACTATTTCTAGATATTGTCACTATCACTGTACAAAGCACTAAGCGTGATTTGATTTTGGGGATAGTAGTAGCGTGCAAGAGGCGCTGTGACTTAAGTAATTCTATTAATTTTCGCACACAAGTTTGTCATATATAGATAGGACTAAGATTGCACTTAAGTCGATAATACTTTCACTGGCCAATGGCGAGCCCGCGTACGGAGTTATCTGCCCCCTCCGCGATCGAAACAAGCGTGGATTCATCTGTTTACATGCAGAAGCCGGCAAAGGTGTAATGATTTGTTTTGATGTGGTTTGCGGAATTCCCTCGATAAATTCTGTGCTTACCTAATGGTTATTTAATTATGTTGCTCGATTTTTGTTAAATCTGGGACATAATACTATGAAATGTAGTATCAGGAACCTGAAATCGGTTTGGCGATAGAAATAAGTGACAGAAAAATATCTGAGGGGCTATTATCTGGTATAAGTGATATTGGAATATTACTACAATACCACTAATGTATAAGAAATTGCTGGTAAATCTAAGAATTGTTGTTTAGGAAGAACCCTTGCGTTAAAGGTTTTTTATTGTTTCATCCGTTAGTTGATTACCCAAAAATAATAATATCACAAAATGCTATTAAATTTAGGGGTGCATTTGAGAACGGGATGAGAAGGGTGGATTTTTGATATTTTAACTCAAAACCTAAGAATTCGAAAAAATTATAAGGGTACTTTTTTGTAGAAAATTGAATTCATCATCGAAATAATTTTCACGACCTTGAAAAAATCATCATTTTTTATATGAGGCATAGAGGCATAGGCATAGAGAAAAATAGCGAAAAAGTTTTTTCTTGCATATTCGTTTATAACATTTTTGTGAGCAGAGATAGGTATAGCTATTGCTTCAGAGAAAATATAGTAGATATTTAAATCATTAGAATGAGTGACTTGAAAAGAAGATTCGACGATGAAAATTGACTGTTTGTAATAATTGTAAAAAAAATGTTTTATCTTAATTTGTAAAATGTAATAATTATTGCAAAAAAGGAATAATACAAGGAATTATTTTATGAGTTTTTTGTGCATAAAGGTTAAGTTAAGCCGATACCCTGTATGATATGAAAATATAAGACAACTTTTAATTAGATCGTACGATACTTGTATGAGTTTGAAAAGAAAGTCTCTAAATCGGTTACATAATACATTTTTTTTTCTGTAAAAGGTAGGAACCGTAAAGAATCTTCAAAAATTTTAATTATCTCGAAAACTGGTAGGTTTGAGTATATTATGGTACATAAACCCAAGCTTAAATTTTATGAGGAATCCAAATATGAAATAAAATATGAGGTGTTCCATTTAAAATAACAAGGTTAGGTGACACATCCGGTGTAAGCGGAAGTAACATATGCATGAAAATATTTTCGTTAGATCCGCCATATTCAAAAACCCTCTCAAACCAATTTTCTAATTTCTAAACTGAACGGATCCCAAGAAACGTCTAATACCCACTTTCTGTGAGTAAACCCGTATGTGTCTATAAATTCCCATTATATTCGTATATAAAATAGCTACTAGTAATATCTTGGTAAACTAATATGGACTCATAAAGTTTTATAATATAATAAATACAGTGTCTGGTGTACGTATACGTACGAACATTTTACCTGATTATACATCGGCCCAAAACAAATAAAAAAGTCTTCTAACATTTTTGCTTTACTCCAACGGTTATTAATATTTTCTAAAAACTACGAAAATGCGAAGATATAAACGGTATAAAAGCCTAGCATTTTATGTACCCATTTCTGCAATCAATTAGATGCTTTAACAAATTTTAAATTTACTTTCACTGTGAAGATAATGCTTTATTATAGTTAAAAAGACTCGAATTTTGAGAAATAGTCGAATAGTACCTTAAAATAAGCCATTTTAATTTTGTATTGAAATTTTTTCGCCAAAAACACTACATCAATTCACTACGCACTCATGACGCCATCAGTTATATTGTCAGTCTCATTTTGTGTTATAAACACTTATTTTGCAGATAAATTTCCTAAAGTAGCTTTTACAAATCCTGTATTAGGTAGGCGTTACTTATTTAATCACATGTAAAACGTAAATAAAGTGAATAAAATATTGTGTTTAACAATTTTTAAACGCGATTTAAGAAACTAATATAACCGATGACGTCACCGCGTGTTTTGCGTACTCGTTCAATTACTAAAACTTTGTGTTATTTATTTGTTGAAATTTTAATTTGATGGACGATGGAATGCTGTTTAAATATCAATAAGTGCTTTAGTATAACAAGTACTTTATTTTAATATTACCAAAAAAGCAAATTTGCACATAGTGGAAACGCCTAATTGAGATTTAAAATTTTGCCGAAGTCGCCGGTGATACAGATAAAAATTCCGCATCTTTTAACCGATTTTCTATCGGATTTTTAAATCTCAACAACTTTTCTTTGTCGTTAATTTTTTCTCCCATGAACGTCTATTTTTCCTATTAAAAACCCCTGCTGTGGAAAACGACGCTTCATCTGTCCATAATATACACTGAACAAGGGTATTAGACGTTTCTTGGGATCTGTTCAGCTAAGACATTTGAAAATAGGGTTAATGAGGTTTTTGGATATGGCCGATCTAACCAAAATATTTTTATACATGTGGTACCTCTCATCAACAAAATTGCAATTGTCGTCTTGAAAATCAATTTCTTCATCGGTGTCTGCATCGACGTCCTCTTCAGACATGTCTGTACATTTGCGTTTTCGCAGTTGATTCCCGTGCATTCTTTGCAAAAGCATTTTCAACTTCCTGCAACCCGTTTCCACGGCAGCCTTTCAAGTATCTACAAGCTATCCGCTCGAGCAAAGTCTGTGGTGCAGAACGCTATGTTGTGGATATCGGCATCAATCCATTTTTTGTCTTTTTCCAGCCCCATTGCAGGGGATTTAATATATTTCCTTGCCACTGCTGCATTTGTAAATATACTTGCTGCCCATGTAACTTTGTGGCGTTAGCTGTTGGAGGTAACAAAGCGACAATGTAAATTTTGTACTTTTTACAATCTTTTGAATGACACACGGCGGCCTTACAAACTCATTTTACGTAGCAAATAGGTAACGTAGAAATAGAAAAACTTCTCTAACACAAATTGTGCAAAGTCGAAAAAATCTTGATAACTGAAAATATGGTCAAAATTTGTGTTTGATTGATGGTAATCAACCAAGCGTACGGTAGGCACTGCAACAACAGATTAATTTTGCATCTTAGGAAACATGTTTATTGTTATCCTATAACTTTAAAATGGCATTGTACTCAATGAAAATAACAATTACATCCACGTTGTGATTTGGAACTATAATAATCATAAAAAAAAAATCATTTTTTTTTAAATTGTTGAAATAAGTTTAGAATGTCATGAAACGTCGAGATTTTAAATTCGAGCGAAATTTTCTGTCTGTCTGTCGGTCGGTCTATAACTTTTTTGTCCGTACGTTCTCTCTGGAAGGTTTAAGATATTGACTTAAAATTTTATACACAATACATGTGAATTATAACGAGATTTGGAACTGAATTGTTTTTTGAACATATCTGGTGAAGGGTTGGGGGTAAATAGGGGTAAATAAGGGAAAATGAATAAAGCAAACTGGTAAGAGTACAGAAGCTAAGGCCCCAAATATTTTTATAATATTCTATATCCCCCACCCCCACTCTATTATTGATAAAATAAAATTGAGATATTCACTTGAAATGTGGTACACATATGTATTGTAACAACATCTGGAACTAGATTATATTTTGAAATGATCCTGTTGAAGGATTGAGGTTAAATAGGGGTAAATAAGCGAAAATAAGAAAAGCAAGCTGGTCAGAGTATAGAAACTTGAGATTTGGTGTACATACTAGAAGTCAAGGCTTCAGATTTTTTTATAATATTTTTCAGCTCCCTCCACCATCCCTACTCCATTATTAAAGGGGCTAATAACATAAAATTGAGATATTCACTTGAAATTTGGTAGATGTATGTATATATTATAACCACAGCTGTAATTAGATTATATTTTCTGATAATTCCGTGTAGAGTTCGGGGGTAGGTAGGGGTAAATAGGGGAAAATAAGTAAAGCAAGCCGGTAAGAGTACATAAACTTGGATGTGGTATAAATACTAGAAGCCAATCCTCACATTATTCTATAACATTTTTCTGCCTCAAGTTTTATTAAAATTCTATGATCAATTATTTCCATATATTAGAGTGCAATTATAGTCAAGATGGATGGAGATTCTGTGAAAGTATTGATTCCTTAGGCACCGGTTTTTTCATTGATAATTGTAAAAAAGGGTACATAAGCAAAAGCGGTAAAAATCGACAAAAAATAGTCAACTTTGAACCACAATATCTCAGTAAATTGTCATCACAGAACCTTTTTTCAAGCTCATTTTAACGGTTGAAATCTCTGTTTTATTTTCTCTGAAGTAATCCGTATACCTATATCTGCTCAGAAAAAAGTTATAAATAATAATAAATAATGTAAAAAAAATCTCGATTTTTTTGCATTTTTTGCAGATCTGTTTATGCTTATATATCATAAAAACATGGTTTTTTCAAGGTCGCAAAAGGCTACTCCAATTTTGTACAAAAAGTTCCTCATAAGACCCTTTTATAGGACCCTAAAATGGATCGATGTGGCAAAAAGTGGATTATCGCATATTCTTGATGTTTATGATTGTTTATTTGCGATTTTTTATTGCACAAATTATTATTAATTAGTCATATTCTTGTTTGTGTTAATATTTAAATGTATTTAAAATTGATTAAACAATTATAATTCATTTAAATAATTATATTTTGCTATAAATTTGAAAATTTTCCACCTTTTTTGATTCCAGAAGTTAGTAATTTAATTCTGTTGATTAAGAGTTTGTTAATGGAACCTGCCAATTATTTGAACAATTTATTGTTATTATTTTTATTATGTTTTTTTACCATCTTCAGAAAAAAACTAGTTTTCGACTCTCTGCACTTATTAAAAATACAGAACATTTTGAAACAATTGCTAATTGTGTAAATAGTTATCGATTGTTTATCGATTAAATGGTCTGTATTATCGGAGTCGATGAAAAGTTTAATTGTTTTAGAAAGTGGTCAATAAACAATAATATTGAAACATATTCTTTATAGGATTTTGCAAACAATTATAAGCAAACAAATAATAACACAGCCCCACAAAAAAAATTTTTTTTTGGAACTGCTATCGAGACAACTGTATCCCTATGTAATTTTCGACGCTGAATCCGAATCCGAGGTCAAAAAAAATCGTACACCCCCAAAATCAACCCCTAGCGCTAAAAAACACTCCCGGGTAAAAATGACTTAACGCTCCACGAATAGTCTTAAATCTCAATAAATCGAATTAAATATAAACATTCAAGTATATAAATCTTAAATACAGAGTTAATACTACTTTCCATTGAAAATCACCCCCATGAGTGGGTGATAACTACCCCTCACACAACAGGAAATTTAAAAAACTGCAGTGATTGACAAAAAGCTTACGATGCCGTTATTTTAGAAACAGTATGTAACTGCATTAGTTTCGATGCGATGCTTAAAAACTACCCCCATAGAGTGGCGGAAACCACCCCTAAATTTAAGTTGATAAAATGATTAAAAATTTCAAATCTTTAGGGTGCAATATGAGCATGATGCTTCATTTTCTCGATTCCCATCTTGATTATTTCCCAGAAAATTGCGACTACAGTGAAGAGCAGGGTGAATGCTTTCACCAAGATATGTCAGAAATGGAAAAAGGTACCAAGGAAGATTGGACGAACTCATGATGGCAGATTACTGTTGGTCCTTAAAAAGAGAGACGTCTGAAAAGCATAAACGGCAGTCGGTCAGAAGATCATTCGAAAACAAATCCAAAATATATTACAAAAAGAAAGAATAAATTTAATTGAGTTAAGACTACGGGTAAATTTTTGCTGCTTCATAATATGGGTAGTACTTTTCAACTACGTTGTCAAAGATTCTTCTTAAATAAGAACATGCAAATGTTTTGAGCTTTTCTAAAAGATGCTGCAACTATTTTTTGAATTTTTTGTTATGTGAGGAGTAATTTTCACCCTCTCATTGGGATGTCACTAAATGACTTCGGTGCAACGCAAGTATTCACCTCCAAAGTGCAGTGCTGCATATATTTAGTAAATTTTAGCATCGATTAAAATAGAAATCGCGATGACAAAATTTTTTCCCCGATATAGGGGTGGTTTCCGCCACTGTATGGGGGTAGATTTTGAGCATTGCATCGAGACTAATGCAGTTACGTACTGTTTCTAAAATAACTGGGCATCGTAAGCTTTTTTTGAAATCACTGCAGTTGTTTTGTGTGAGGGGTAGTTTTCACCCATTCATATGGGGGTGATTTTCAATTGAAAGTAGTGTTAACTCTGTATTTATGCGTTATATACTTGAATGTTTATATTTAATTCGATTTATTGAGATTTAAGACTATTCGTGGAGCATTAAGTAATTTTTACCCTGTTCAGGGAGTGTTTTTTTAGCGCTAGGGGTTGATTTTGGGGGTGTACGATTTTTTTTATTTGTGGGGCTGTGTAATTCATCTTTAAGCATGCATAGAGTATATAGGCTCCAATACTAGTTAGCTAATAGATAGGTGAGGTTGTTTTTATCAGTCAGTGTCAAATATAATTATTTCACACTTATTCATAGAAATTATCTTGGTTTTGCATAAAACATCTTTATGAGTGGCTTTATGTCTTTCTGATGAGCTCCAGAATAAGGGTGAAAAACGTTTCAAAGGCTAAGCATTTCCAAGAAACAGAATGATAGATTTCATGAAAATGTAATCCATTAGAATGAAATTAAGGCATGGTAGATAAATAAATTCATTTTATGCCTTTGTTGTCATTTTTAACTGAATCTTCATAATCATAGGGGGTTATGTAGATACTACTTTAATCTGCATGGCCGTAGGGGACTGTGTGGATGCTAGTGTTAGAATGAGAATTGTCAAATAAGAAATTAGACAAATTCATTTTAGGATTTTAATTTGCTAGCATAACCAGAATTTAGGTTATCGAAAGAATGCAAAGATTTCATTAATATTTTTACACAAAGTTTTTCTTTTTGTTATAGATAGTTATTTTTTTCTGCTGTTTGCAAAATCCTATAAAGAATATGTTTCAATACAATTATAAGCAAACAAATAATAATTTATTTTTAAACAATAATAGATGCTAAAAATGTGCGATATAATATTTCTTGGAGGAAGGTGTTAATATTAATTGATTTGGAAAAATTAGGATTATTTTTTAGAATTTCGGATACATTTGAAGGGTGAAACAAAAATAACTCGTAACATAAATTTAAGCTCCCTTACTGAATACTTTTGTATACATTGTATAGGACTATAAAACGCGGTTAATTCTCCCAATATTTTTAACTTTCTTGAGTAGTTTGTTTACATGGACATAATTACATATCATATATTTTTTTGGAATTAATATTAAATGATGATAAAATGTAAATCAATTTTTTTTTCATAAAGGTATTATTCGCAATTATTGACTAATACATATAAAATTAATTTTGTCTAGCATTAATCTCCTCCACAACAGTGAATGACGGTATATAACTTTTTGCAGCTTTTTTTCTGATCATTTATTTAAAGACAGTGTTTTTTCGCTGGCAAGATGTTTCACAGTGGATATTTAAATTGTCGTCAGTACGTCAAAAGCCAATAATAATGGAAAATTTCTTTTGGATATATATTATTACATCAAGATTTACCAACTGTATAATAATAATAATGATTATAATAGTATTTGTCTACAACTATTAAATAATGTATGCGTTATGTATGTGTTTTCTCAAAGATAATGCTATCCATTATTCCCTGCAGTGAAAAATGAGGACAGTCAGTTGTTTTTAAGAAATCATGTTAGTGACTTTTTACTAAAAATTAAAATGACAAAATTGCTGCAACCAAAAGATAAGTGTTGACTCTCTAAGTTTTCTAAGAAGCACTCAAATGGTACATGCCGAAGAGCTACTTTAATGAGCACTCAAGAACTACATTAGTAAATTTTTTTCAAAGCAATTGTTACATTTACCTACGTGCCTACAAACTGTATTATTTTATTAGTAAGCCGTGACAAGTGTCAAAGCGTGGTTTTGCTGTTGATTTGTCAAAATTTGTGCGATTTAAACGTTATTTACAATAATTTTACATATTACTTAGAAAGAGTAATATAATTAAATGGATACTGACAGTGAAAACGAGATTTCTGTGACACCGGGAAGCTGCAGAAATCTCCTTATTAATCTTGCTGCCCGAAAAATCGAGAAAAGTATATGTTATGGTGTATGAATCTTTCTTAAATTGGAGATGTGAAATGAAAATGAATTAAATAAATATTAAATATTTAACAGCCGTGGACAAAGTATAGTGTTCTACTCGCATATATTTGCTACTATTCACTCTGGTGATTCACAATCACCATCATTATATGCCCTTTGAATAATATACTATTATCTACTTTATTAGATTAAATATTAATTAAGCCACTGATTTTGAACATGTAATAGCATCCATAAAATATAGCGTGAATTATCATAACTCCCTAGTGATTCATTCATTCATTCATTCATTCATTCATTCATTCATTCATTCATTCATTCATTCATTAATCACTAGTGATTAATGATTAATCACTGGCAGGTGCTTCTTCAATTTGAGTGCAGTCTCGCAACTTTTTCGTCTTCTCGTCTTCTCTGCCTATTATCTTGTTAATTCTCTTTGCTTTTAGTAAAAAGTATACAGGGTGTACGTATTTAAAAAATATGTAAAATATGCAACGGATGACTACTATATTTAGCACATAGTTAATACAACTACCAAGGAGAAAATCTGCTTTAGGATTAGTAAAATATACAGGGTCGTCATCAAATAGAAAAAAATCTGTAAAGGTATTAAGGCTGCAAGCGACATTCAATAAACGGTGATCTTGCCCTTCCCCTTTTAAAATTAAATCGATCTTTTTTTTAAAAATCGCTTCTACATCAGTTATACGTTTATTCTATTCTCTTCAAGCGAAAACACTAAGTTTTCATAAGCTTAATTATAAGAAACGACAACTTTCATTTATTAATTAATATATTGTTTCACGATCTTCACCTATATATAAGAATAATTAAAAAAAAATACACATTTTTTGCTCATACAGAATTAGAATTACATATTGACGTAGTTACGTCAAAAAATGATATAAGGTGATAGAACAATACCTGAAAATTAATATAATTAGAAGCGACGCAATAATAACAGAAAAGACAATTACAATTAGTATATATTTGTAACGAGCTGGGTAACTATTAATTGTTTTATTTCTTACGTACCTATTGAATGACATAATTGTTGACGCTCTTTAAATATAACATCACATTTTGCTTGTCTGAGGTTATAGCAATGAATTTGATGCTCTTGGCACCTAATGCCATTGCCTATAATGTCTTTGTGACATATATCGCCGTTTACACTTCATTCGGTGGTATTTAAAATGCCCTTTTACCTTTCTTCCTCTAGATGCATTAATATGATTCATGTTATTTTATTCTAGTTTCTATTGTACTTTTTTACCAATGTATGTCTTTATCATTTTCATGTCTAGTATAGTATATAATATGATCTCAATTGGGACAGCATAAAAACGAAATCTCGGAGTAAAGTCAGCATCTCCTTTATGAGACAAAGGCGGCGGGGCGGCATTAGAAATGTAAAAATGCCTTAAATACTAAATAATTATTTTTTAATTGTTAAAGAAAGGGATTTCTATAATACCTTTATTCAATAGAAGTGGTTAATGAAAAAATATGTTTATCACATTTGATGTCACATAAATGATATATTAAGGCACGTCTATTGTCTAGTGGCCTACCTCTCGTTCTGTCTTCTAGCGGCAAAGTTATGTAATCTTGAGTTGCATAGATGGTATGTAATCCTTCCGAAGGGGTGTAAAGCAGCTACTGTCTTGTTTAGAAATGTTAGGTCATCACACTATGAACTTGGCAGTATCATGATATTAGGCAGGTAGAAAATTTCTACTATTCTATAAAGAAACGGCAAAATTTTAAAGGGGAACTAGTTTCCTAGCGTCGGTAATTGGTCTCAGTATGGAAATAGGTCGACGTTAAATAAATAAATTTCAAAAAGCTTTGTCTATGAACTTTAAATAAACAATATTTCATTCGTCACTATCCCAGTTTTCAGAAATTGAGTCGGTATTTACATTAATAATAATTGGATTGATAGGTGGTAATACAGAATATTCATTTTCCTTTTTTATCACATGAGATACACACTTATATCGCTTTTGGCTATTTCGTCTACTATTATCTTTATATTTTTTAAGACAGACTCACTAATTGTGGGGATTGATTACATTGACGTAGTCTTGTCTTTACATCAGCCCACACCATTTCAATGGGGTTGAAAGCACAATAATATGGAGGCAGGCGTAAAATAGTATGATCGTGTGCTTCAAACATTTTTTCAATGGCATATTTCTTTTCAAAATTTTGCTTTCCAATCAGTTCTAATAGTCTTTTTTGTGTTTTTTTCTGGTATTTCTTAGCCTTTACCTGTCATAAATTCAATGATATCGCCTTTTCTTGTGTTGGTTTTCGAAATTTTTGTGTGTTGCTGCGAATGGTAGGACGTATTGTCCATAACAATTACAGAATTTGGTGGGATATTTCGTAACGGCTGTTCCTTTGCCCACTTCTTAAATAATTCAGCTGTCATATCCTCGTAAAAGTCGGCAGAGGATTGCTTGATATTTTTAGCAGACAACAACAACGCATTTGGAATAAACCCGTTTTTATTTCCAGCATGTAGAATTATAATCCTTTTTCCTCTAGAACATGGAGTACTTAAATTTCACTTTTTGGTGTTATCTACTCAACCGCATTGAACTACATCATGGGTGCCAAACCATGTTTCGTCAAGATAAATTGTCTCTATTTGCATCTCAGTATTCTTTTATTTCACGCAGGAACTCGTGTCAATGATCAACGATGCGTTCTGATTCCATAACTACCGTTCGTTTGTCCAATTTTTTGTACCTAAAACCGTAATCGAGCAAAACGTTTCGCAAGGTATCTAATGATTTATAGTTATAATCTGGATAGTCGCGTAACTTATCCTTAATCATTTCTAATGTGGGCACCTTCTGTTCATTGTAAAAGCCATACAGAAATCGACGAATGAATGGTGTCGAAGGGAACTGTTAGCATCAGAACATAGTTTAAAAATTAATCTGGTGAGTTGCTTATGAAAAAATTGCACAATATTTTTGTAAAAAAAAATGAGTAATCCCTATTGGGCGAAAAACAATTCCGCATAATTATGTACTGCCTATGAACATTGTAACGAGCTCAGCCTTTTGTCACATAATTATGCTAGACAAGAAACTGTTTTCGAAATTGAATACGATACCCTCTTTCTTAAACCAAATATTCTTATACCAGCTTATCTTAAAGACGACGAGATATCTGTCTATAACACTTACTGTGAAAATTTCACAAAGATCCCTAGTAATGCTATTAAAATTTATACTGAAGGCCCTAAAACAAGTGATAAATTAAGCAGAGCATTTTATGTCCCGTCCAAACAGTATGAGTACTCTTTTAATTTAAATCCTATATTTACCATTTTTTGGGCAGAGACCGCAGCCATTTTACATGCTGTAAAATGGGCAATTTCTGAACAGCTCACTCAAGTTTTTACATGCTGATTCGCAATCAGTTTTAAGACAATTATGTAATTCCCCTGTCTTAACTGTTTTTGTCCCAACTAGTTCATAGTAAAAATCATGGAACAATTATTCATCTATTACTTCCCTAGGAAATATAAACTTCCATTTTATTAATCATGCTCATGCTAATATACCATGAAATAATAAAGTTGACACGATCGCAAAGAACACTAATATCGGTACTGCTGAAATGGACTTTACTAGAGTCACCGCCGATTTTTATTCTATTGTCAAAATATACCTCTGGAATAAATGGAACCAATATTGGCAAGCATATGGTGTACAAACTAATACTTATTTTATAACATTCACCCAAATATTCCTACGTGGTATCATAATGATCACATGAGCAGAAAAACCATATCTATCATAAACTTAAATGCCCCGCTCATCTATATAAAATTGGAATATGTGAAGATCCATACTGCCCCTGTGGCGCAATCGATGACGTGAATCATATTATATTTATTTGTCTATTAATAGAACATTAATCAAGACATTTTCTTAATTTCTTGCATGATAATGGTTTTATTTCACCCATATGGTTACCATATTCTTTAAGTATAAAATCATAATTTAATGAAAAATATTGTCTCTTTCTTCTTTGATTTGACATTGACATTTAGGTATCTTATCCAAAACACTTGTTCTCTCTCAAACGTGGCACACCTGTGGTCTTATTAAATGTCCTGAAAGGCCCCCGGGCGGAAGTGAGTCCTCTTTGTTTGAATTCCTTAATAACCTTCCTTTTATATAAATTAGTAGCGCAAGTGGGTCTGTATTTCTTTTTTGTTACAAATTTTGCTAGGGCCGTTTTAAGTAATTTACTATTTATATTAAAGTTATAAGGCATAATTAGGATTTACGTGTACATCTGTAATTTTTTTATATCCGATAATCCAGCATATTTTTTACTTATCGTAGGTAGTTATATGTTCGTGGCCAAAACACTTTGCTTGTAAGGCCAATAATCTGAGGAAAAAAATAGGTTTTTCGCTTAATGCCTGGTGACTCCGTTAACACTCGGTATAAGTATTGCCAAAGAGCAACCATTAACTGCATAATTTAAAATGAAAATTATCTTAAGCACTAGCTTGAACTAGAATTGCCAGTTATGAATATTATTCACTGCTATCTAGAAACTTGCAGATGATCTATACTGATCTGCACTACAACTTCTGGATGCTTTACTTTTTTTTCTACACATTACTGTGAGAGATTTTAATGTCTGCCTCTATTATATATGACGGATGTTTTTTCGCTTTTGTGGTGTTTCAGTGCTCGTTATTTGCACTACCTTGAGGTAGATCTTAAAGTTGATCGCCGCAGGAGAATAAAGACTTTGTAAACACAAGGTCGTCTTAAGAATAAAATAGCTTTAGTCCCTATATTTACTCTCGAGCAAATTTATAATGCATGTTATCAGAATCTACACATTTACGACGCAAGGTGCTTTTGTTCTACAATATGCCAATGACTCTTACCAGGGTGATTTTTCGTATATACAGGATGTCTCAGCTTTGTGTCGTCCAAGTATACTGACTCCTTTATAAAAGATATCGAAACATATTAAAAATATACAGGGAGATCCATTTAGGCATGACATTATAAACTTGTGTTTTTAAATGGAACACTCGGCATGTGATTCAAGGCTTTCAAAGGGGTCATTTACATCATCTAAAGTCACTTTTTCGACTAACATTCACTTACAATTATTTTCCTTTGGAAATAGCCATTTACCCTGACTTAAATCAAGAATTGTAAGTGTAAGTGTAGAAAGATATTAAATGAATCAAATTTCGAGGTTTTTGTGTTGATTTCAGATGGTATCACTGGTTGTCCAATCCAGTAAAGTTTATGATCCGATATCATCTTAGTTTGGTTTGTTGAATAGGATTGAATACTTGCTCGAAAAAAAATACATTACTAGATGTGGTGTGGCCGCATGTTTTTAGCTGATAGATTTCTTTATTATTGTTTCTTTAATTTTAATTAGCACCACACTACCTTACCAACAAAAATAATAAAAATAATGTTAAGTTAGATGGACGTGGTACCAAATAGTGACTTACTGCTATACAGTTGTGTGGTTTTTTGGATATACGTTAGTTATACCTCTCGTCATCGAATATCAGAGAACCTCCTAATCCTGCCTGTACAATGCCTTGCTCCTTCTCTGATAATTCAGGCAGAGCCGGAACTACGGAGCCGCCGAATTGAGGGGTGAGTTTTTTTATAGTTAACATTACCGAACCGTCCATTCAATGGGATTACGCACGCTAAGTGCCAAACTGAATGTCGTCAATGGTTTAAAAGAATACAATCTTACTTTATTCCAATTATAGAAAAGCTAATAAGCTCTGAATAAAGAGTGCAAAGGAAGCATGGAAATGTTATGAAACTTACTTGCCGAAAGTGAAACTGGAGTTCGACAGAAGACAAAAAGAATCTGAGAGGCAGCGGAAATTATAGAAATGAACAGAACAAAGTATACAGGAGGTCAGGAAAATCAAAAACGGATACAAAACTTAGAATGGAAAATTTAAAAAATAAAGATTCCTTGAAAATACAATAACAGGCTGCTGGTAGTATTTTCTGTGATGCGAAAGCTTTAAAAAAGGGCGATCCGGAAGGAGCTAAGGTGACCAAATTACTACCTGAAGCTACAAAGAGGTCAGAGTCAAGGAACTTAACCAAAAAAAGGAAACTGACGAGATTCAATAAAAAACATAACTGTGGAATCATATCTACTACCAACTATGTAAAAAACGAAACAAAACAAAACATTTATTATGTTAGGTTAGGTTGGATTTTTTGAGCATTAAGGCATGTGGTGCAAGTTAGTGCCCACGGAAAGTGTCTGGCAATAATGAATGTTGATTTTTAACAGTGTTCTGTCAAACATGAAAAGCAGCTATCATACTTTAACGCAGGTTAGCAAGATTTTTTTGTACCTTTCAAGTTAGCAAACATGCATACGTTTTTAACTACACATCACACTATTGTCAAAATACTAGCTTTGCTAAAATGACGTAGGTCTGGGGGATCTGGGATCTTACTCTATTAGGATAGTTTTGAAAGTACCTGAGTGAATATAATGTTTTAGTTTGTTATTCATGAATTCATTGTACAAGAAACTTTTTAGTAGTTATCGGTAAATATTTCTAAATGTATGATTCATGCATTAAAAACATAGATTTAGGATAAAAGTATTTATAGTATCAAAGGGGAAAAAATTATGAAATCGGCGCCTTACGTTGCTAATTTTTTGTATTGGATCCAAAAACGCGTATATTCGATACTACTTTAAGAAGAAAATTAACGGTAGAACTATTAGAAGAATTTAATTTTAAGAATTAAGACATTGTAGTTACAGATCGGTCTAGAAACACAAAATGATATTGACGAGTAAAAAAATCTGTTTCTTTTACTCTAAATTACGTAGAAGTTAAAATAAAAAATTCACTGTGATTACTAAAGCGTGGGGTACTCAGCACCCAGTAAGAATAAATGATATTTACAAAAAATCGGTTTTCACCGAAGACTGAACTTTTATCTAAAATATTTCTACAAATTGTTTATACAATGTTACTTCTACAGTAAAATATTCGGTGATCTTTTCCTGTGTTATCAGAATGTCTTTGTATTTTTTTAATTATTGTTAAAAATTTAAGTCGCACGTTTCGAGTTTTACAACGGAGGCCTGCAATTGCTCAGCAATAACAACCCCTAAATTAATTATTTTTTGTAAACATTTGATGGGGAGGCCCCAACCTGCCGCTTCAAGTGGTTGCCCAGTTTTCTACTTGTTACTACATTTTGAAAAAAAAATGTAGTATAGGTTTTGCATTTTTCCGGTGGACCATCGAAACCCGAAAAAAACGTCGGATCGAAATGAAAGTCATATCTATCGACTCGAGAGCGAATTTAGGAAATTCCGTCCGTCGGTCAGTCGGTCTGTTGGTCTGTCTGTCGGTCTGTCTGTCTGTCTGTCACGCCCAGCCCCCCTAATCCGTTTTCGGATTTCGAAGAAACTTGGGTGGTTAATACCAAGTCTTTATAAAACCTTAACAAAGCTCTACAAATAAGTATACCAGAGACTATGTCGAAAAACAAATGAAAATTGTATTTCTTTGCAAGAAACTGGTTTTCTCGAAATCGGACTAGGAAGCACGATAACTGTCCAGGATATTGATCGATTTCAATAAGACTTGGTGGGATCAAAGGCACACGGCCACAAATGAAGCTTATTGCTGGCAGACCGAGTCCGTTGACCGCAAGTATTCGTTCCAGGGCCAAGTATGATTTTCCAAAGAAATTAATAACTCCCGAACCGTAGGTCCGATTTTGATTTTCAAAAATGGCAATTGTAGGGCTCGATTAGGTATAGTAGTTGACGTTTGTGAGAAATTTGACAAACCAAAAGCGAATCTACAAATCCTGGAAAACTTGATTTTTTTGATAAATTCTACAAATTCCGAACAGTTTCCTAATAAAAATTGAAAATTAACTATTCCGTCGATCAATCTCTATAATCAGTATAAGGCACGGACCTTTTTGGACAAAAATTTTATTTTCGGTGCTTGCCTGACGACATCACTTAATTGCAGAGGATGACATTAAATCTACCTGATGGACGTCATGGGTTGACATTTATTTATGGTGCTTTCATCAACTTGCCTGATTAGAAAATCATCATGATCAAATAGAGAGATGATTTGCTATTTAACAACCTGTTATTTTATAACTATTATTTGTAAATACCAATAACAGACTGTTATTTATGTTCGTTTTTTCCAAAAATTTAAAATAAACGAGTTATTTACGAAAATGCATTCAATAGAATTATTTAAAAATATGTTACAAATTGATGAATTCTCCGTGCGATATAGGTGCAAACAAATAATGTAATGTTATATTTAAAACATCATCATTCATTTCCTTATATTCATTTACTAAATAAAAATAGAACCGATGACTTTTCTGTGTTTCAAAATGTAGTTAGCCTTTACTTTAGTCAATGCAAAAAGAAAAAAAAAAGAGAAATAAAACATACCAAAATGTACTGAGTGATCTTGCGACCCTCTGCTGAAAATGTACTGAATCATCCCAACAGGAATAAAAAGCAAATCAAAATGTAGTTTTTTTAGCTTGTTAAACAATCTATTATTTTTTGCACTGTATGTTGTTAGTTCGCTATGTAGCTAAAAATTCATCCGCAAATACCACACTTGTTTTAAAAAACAAATCAAAGTTCACAATTAATTAAGTGAGCAGGATAATAAAAAAAGCACTAAAACTTTACTTATACCGCATGAATGTTTAATTTTTTAAAATATCAAATAGCCATTAACATAATTTAATAAATCAAGTATGTAGATAACTTGAGTTCAAGTGCAAGTATATTAGAGAAAATTACTTCTTAGTGATAATAATAATAATAATAATTTTCATTCATATTTATAGTCGGGGAGGCAGATTTTTTGGTAGTGTTTTCATACCAATTGAGTTTTATTTCTAGTAGGTAATAATATATTATATTTGTTATAAGAATTACCTCTTGTGTGTTAAATTTAGAAATATGTATTAAATGAAAGAGAAATTATGGATTTGATTTATTTATAAATGTATCACTATGTTTGAGATTTCTGTTATTTAATTAAAAATTTACATGCACGCAAATGACATTGAAAATGCAAATTGAATGTTATGGGAATAGTGTAAGAAGCATGCTGAAGTGGCAAAGTTAGCGTGAAGTTGATATAATACCGGTCGAAATTGAAGTAAATGGTAGTTTCAATAATAAAATTATTAAAAATTGTAGTCAGCTGAATTCCCACAGGACACGTTTCTATGAACGGCGACAACATCCAATGGCACGATACCATCAAGTACCTTGACGTTATCATGGATAGAAGCCTGACGTGGAGACAGAACACGGAAGCGATTGTACAGAAGGCGAGGACGAGAAGGACTCTACTCTATGCAATGGTAGGTAGACAATGCCATCTCAACCTGAGGAACAAGCTCACACTCATCAAGACTCTCATCGCACCCATTCTGACCGACGCCTCCGTTTCCTGGGGATACTGAGCAGCCACCTACTAAAGAGGATACAAGCTGTAGAGAACGTCGCTCTCAGGTGCGCCGTGGATGCACCATGGTTTGTCAGAAACGCCGACATCTTCAGAGACCTAGAATACACCCTAGTAACTGAAGTCGTCCAGGACAGAGCGAAAAATATATACGCCTGTGCAGCAGAGCATGAGAATCCGCTAGTCAGGCAGGCGACTGATTACGACCCCAACGATGCTCCTAGGCACAAGAGGCCGCAGCTCCAGATCCTGGATGACGGGTAAGTATAACCAACCTTTCTTTCAGCCCGATCTTTAAGCCACGCCGCAAGGGGACAATGACCGAAACACCCAAATCACCCGATTCCGGGGGTACCCAGCTAACAGCCAGCTAGGTACCCTTACCCTAGCCCGTGCCGGCCCCCCACGCTAAAATAAGTGTCCTCGGCCGAACACAATCCTTGAGCTACAAAGCCCAAAAATTCTTTCCGACGAAATCGGAGCACATCCAAACTACGAGATGGTTCAACAACAGTCGCTCCCTCTCACGACAGACAAAAGACGCTCCCGGGAGCCGACGTGCCAGCGAAGAAAGAAACTCAAGACAGAAGAGCGCCAAAAGAAACGGCAGGGTCCAACAGCCAGGACCAAGGGATGTCTGCTAACTTTGCCTGCCTACACCATCTGCATCTGCAGGGGGGGGGGGGGGTAAACGTAAAAAGCAGGCCCACCCCCTACGAGGCCGGTCCAGGTCTACAGCGATGACTGAGCCAAAGAGCTCAAACTCGACCCCTAATCATCAGAGACCGTCATCACAGTCGAGAATATTGGCGCTAGTCGGCTGAATGTATACAGGTGTGAAGATCGTCAGTTGGAACATAAAGGACATTGTGCGACCCCCAGATTCAATGGCCGCTCAATACGTTTTCTACCTAAACTGTCTGCCTTGTTGTTGTTTTGACACTTTTAATTATATTAAAAATCACGATAATAAATTTCACCCAGTGTAAAACGACTTTACAGTCTTATATTTTTTATTCTATTTTTTATTTTTATTAATTATTTTTAAAATTTTACATCCTTATTTATTTTAACGTCCTGGCCTAGTTTAGCTAATGCTATTCCACCACTTAACCAGGACGGCGAAATGAGATACGGTCACCCATCTAAGTGATGGACTCGCCCGACGTGCCTTAATTTCGTCGATCAACTTTTCGCCACTGAAACCGGTATTGTACCTCGCTTCACTTTTTAATCAAGTTTATATGAGTAGTTGACGCCTCCCCCTCCACAATACAACTGATTATTTTTTCCAATTATTATTATGTAAAAATTCAAGATATAAAAATTTGAAGTAGTGTAACCTGACTTTTTTTCTTCTTCAAGTTTAGCATTTGCCCACAACCACCTCTACCGCAGGTGCGACGTCTGACACTTGTCTCGCTAATTATTTGTATCAAATCTGTTACTAGAAATAAAAATCAATCGGTATGAAAACACCACAAAAAATTCAATGCTACTGTCCCGACTATTTTTTGGGGATTGTCGAGATAGAAGTAAAATCGATTTGGCGAAATGTCAAAAAATGTCACTACATTACTCCACTCATGCCGGGTTGAATTTTCTATGCCGTCCGTGCAATTTACGATGCTGATAAAATGCCAATTTTCCTTCTTTCACAGAGACTACTTAGTACAACCTTGCAGACGATGTATTCATTTAGTCATAAACGATTGAAAGTTTGAGGTTTTAGCATATCGGATGAAATTATTTGGGGTTTAAATTGATATTCCGCCCCGTCCACCGCGGCACAGTGGGCTAGAAAATAAAAGAATGGAAAAAATTAAATATTCAAAACATTTTTCGATGTATTTTGATGCTGGATGTGGCATTTGAAAGTTTACTAAATGTAGAATACGAGTCGCTCCCCAAGAAAAATTGTAATGGTTAAGATTTTTCAACAATTTTCTGGCGAAAATGAACGTTTTTTCAATTTTTACGATATTTTACCTTACTTTGACCAACAACACTGTAAATCTAAATTTTTCTCTCTTTCAAATATTCCATCAATTTTTCACAAAAAAAAATAAAATCAATTATGTGATTGTTCTTACTACATGCAATACATAAATGATTAAGAAATGTATACAAATCCTTTTCATAGCATTGTTATAAGTTTTGAGTGAAAAAAATACTTTTGCAATCTTATAAACTTTTAACTTAAGTCCTAGTAACGAAATTTGCATTGGTTAAACGCCCTTAGATTTACAGCCGGTTTTACAATCGCTAGTTAACTTCCAGTCAGAGTTAACTTTCAGGTTATTATCGAAATTGGGTTTTACAATATCTGGTCATCTTCGATGTGGTAGTTATCTAGTAGTTAACTTTACTAGCAGATGAGGTGTGGGTAAACTAGAAGTTGGCAGTTTACTGGCAATTTATAACCTATAAAATAACTGTCACAAAATATTTTTTTGATATTTTGCCTAAAAATGGATATGTGCGAAGTAAATGCATATAGCAGTGATGAGCCAAGGTAATCCTGTATAGACCTAACTTTTTCGAAGAATACGACGGAAGAAATTTTTTAAATCGATCGAGACTAAATACTACCTACTTACTTAGTAATAGACCACTAACTCATAAATTACTTCTGGCATTTATAATTGATAGCAGGTGACGTGACTTTGGACCAAAATTCATACATTTTATGTATATTACCCATTTTTCCAGTACCAACATTATAAATTTTATTCACAACCTCTAGTTTACAAATCATCACTTAACTTTATATTGAAAAACGCATGTGTCGGTAAAGTTATAGTTAACCTGCAAGTAAAAGTCAACTAACATGAAAGTTAACTTGTGATTGTAAAACCGGCTGTTAGTGTTCTTAGTCAAAGTAAGGCAAAATGAAAAAATGTTCGTTTCCGCCAGAAAATGACTAAAATGGTTAAAATTTTAACCATTACCATCTTTCTTGGAGAGTGATTCGTATTCTACATTTAGTAACTTTTCAAATGCCACCTCCAGTATCAAAATACGTCGGAAATTGCTTTGCATATTTAATTTTCTTCGTTCTTTTTTTTATTTTCTAGCTCCACAGGCAAAGCTGTCTCCCCGACTATTGACTATAGTACAATTTGATAAATTCCCATTTGTATATTGATATTTTGGCGTATAATTTTATCAGTTGTCAGTTATTTTTATACTTAATGCTTTTTACGTTATCATTCAAAGTTGAAAAACAAGTGTTTCCATTGTCTTGATGCTGTCAACGCGTGACAACTTAATTTCCTAGTGGAACTTGATGTAAAAAAAACAAGATAAAACGTAAGTCGAAATGTTCGACTCCGATGTAGGTAGTTGTTGTCAGTGTATGGACGTAACCGTATTTGACAACTTAATGTGGTTGACCTCGGAGAAAGAAATATGGTTTAACCGATCTAAAAATCACTCTTGAACCGCTCATATTTTGTTTTACTAGTTGGATTTTTGTACCCATTTTTTTAAATAAGAAATTGTTGGTGAAGGGTCAGTGAATTTTGTCTAATGTTGATCCGTTATACCTTTAGAAAGTAGTGACCAATTCTTTTAAATCAAAACCAACTTATACAGCTAAAAGTGTACCAGACGTGGTGTTTTTTCATACCCTGTATGGAAAGTATGGAAATATTGTTCTGATTTTTACTCAGTTCTGGTTCTAGTTTGCCTGCTTGGGATATTCCCAAAAATGAAAAAAGAGGTTTGATAAACTACTAAGTAGGCTGGTACGGAGTAGCCTATAGGCAGTGTTATAACGATAATTGCTGGGCTCCGGTTTTATTAATATCATGCTTGAGCAGAACACGTTCTGTTGGACTGTAAATTCGAATGGTCAGAAACTGCATATCATCTTTGTGCCCGTGGGTCCGAGATACTTAACGAGAATTCGTGTTGATGAACCGAGCCCCAAATTGCGAGTGCCTTATTCCAAAGTACTCAGCACCATTAACATTCTATTTATGTGCAACTTCGCAAAAACCAAATTGGTAGGTCCACCAAATTGATGAGTTTATAACAGGGAGGAACACATTTTATATTGTTCTCTTTTGTAGAGAACTTGAGTAAAGTAGCTTATTATTGTAATTTACAATAAAATTGTAACGTTGCCACTGCAGCAGTTTACTGGTTGTGTTGAACATTGTGGGTATTGCCTAACACATGTATAGGAAAACATTTTTGTAATTCTGTACTAAAGCGTCGACTTTTCATTTGTTATTATTATATCACTATTTTTTTCCACTGTTTGCGGAGAACCTAAACCCAATTTTCAAAGAAATATTTTTTTATTTATTAGTAGAAACAGGTGCTTTCACAAATTTTAAATTTTTTTTGAGTCTGAAGATAATACTTGACTATGGCAAAAACTTTGAATTTTGACAATCCGTCGAATAATACGTTAAAATATACAATTTTAATTTTGGATTGAAACTTTACCACCAACAACACTACATCATTTCACTGGGTAATCGAGATGTCATCAGTTGCATTGTCAGTAAACAAACGTCATTGTGTATTATAGGCACATGCTATTTTGCCAAGTCTTACCAGTTTATAATGAAAACTAGGTGGTGTTGTGTGCCAAAATGCAAAAATACATCCAGAAACGCAACTGGAAGGGCTTTAGGGACAGTACCAAAACACTTTTATAGCAGGTATATTTTCATAAGTAGCTTTTACAAAATTTGTGTTAGACATAACTCGTTTAATGTAAAACCTAAATAAAGGCAATAAAATGTTGTATTTACCACTATTTAAGTGCGATATAAGCCATTAATGCAAACGACGACGTCACCGCCTATCATAGCGTGCTTTGCATACTTTTTCAATTGTTAAAACTTTATGTTATTTATTTGTTGAAATTTTAATTCGATGGACGATAGAATGCTATTTATATATCAAGAAATGTTTTGATATAACAAGTACTTCATTTTATTAATACCAAAAAAACAATTTTGCACATAGTGAAAACACCTAATTATCTTATAATTTTCAACTTAACTGACGACATGTGGAAGGAATAATTTTATTTATTATAAATGTTAATATATAGTACAGTTTTCAACGTTGTCGAAAGGAATTGCATGTACTGGATTTCGAGCACTAATAATAGCAATGGCATCAGACAATATTATCTAAATAAAATTAATCTCTTGAAAATGTCAAAATTTGATATTTAGTTTTCTGATTTCATTTCAGAATTGCAAAAAATCTTGTATGCAATATGTTGCAAAAATAAGTTGTTTTTTCACTCGATATCAACAACGTTTACGACTCATTAAACAAAAACCTATTTTTTATAATTCATAGCATAAATAACTATTTTCTACAACAGGGTTTTGCTGCGTTTTAATAAAAGTCACAATTAAATAGTAACCGCCAGTTGTGATAGCTTATTAGAAAATTGTCATTATTTACAAATATCGGATATTTGATGACACTGCATCAACGCAAAATAATTAGTTACCTGAAAGAGTCTCTAACTTTTAAGTACAAATTCATTTTTCTGATATTCAACCATTTTTGAAACGCTCATCCGTAATATTCAGTTTTTAACACGCTTTTGTTACCTCTGTATGTAAGAAAAACTTTCAACAATATTCTCGCCCACTTTCAGATGTACTGATTTGAAATTTTGCACGTGTATGTAGGGTGACCCAGAGTTAAACCGCGAAACGTTCAGAATCGATTTTTAAGGCTAAAATAAGATTTATTTGCTAGAGCAAAAAAGAAACGAGAGAAAAATACGCCGTCTCGGAGGGTGATTTTCATTTTTTCTGATATAGTATCTGATAAAAATCAGAAAAAATACAATTCAGAGGTCCAAGATCTGCGAACACGCTTGGGAGAATGGACATAGAATAAACTAAGACTCGGTAAAAATTTTAACAAAAGAGACGGATAGCAAAAAAAGAAAAATTAAAGAATCAGCGATAATATTATTGAATGAGGATAGATGCGTGTCGAATAGTTCCGTAGGTGTCTGTACAACCTGGTTGCCAATGTTAAAAGAAGAACTTCACAAACTTAACATTGTATAAAAATTTAAAAATCTGTTAACTGTAACAACAGTTCTATGTAAATAGTAAGTATCTATGGATATTGAATATAACAAACATTCTTAGAGCTGTGTATTTATCATACACAGCAAAAAAGATTTTTCAAAAAAAAGCCTTGAAAAAGGAAACAGATTACATTTCCGAAACGTCGGCGAAATGTTTAATTTCAACTTTTTATACTTATTGTGTTATTTGTTTAAAAAAAGCAACCTCTAACTGATCCTTTGACGTAAAAGTCACAGGCGTAGTGGTTATTTCCCAGTAACATACTGCTTATGAAACATATTCTTTATAGGATTTTTCAAACAGCGGAAAGAAAAAGTATCTATGGGAACTAAAGGAAAAACTATATATAAAAATATTAATGAAATCTTTGCATTCTTTCGATAACCTTACTTCTGGTTATGCTAACAAGTAAAAATTCTTATTTGCCATTCTCATTTTAACACTAGCATCCAACATAGTCCCCTACGGCTAGGCAGGCTAAACTAGTATCTACATGATCCCCTACGATATGCAAATTCAGTTAAAAATAATTTAATAAATAATTTACTTTTAAACATACTGCTTAATTGTGATATTTTGTAGATTCCTCGAGCACCGGTTAAAAGAAAAAAATGCATGTGACAGGAAGTCCCAAAGAATTAGAAAAAATTAACATAATGCCACAAATAACATTTAGACAATACTCATGTCGGTTTTCACGTGGTTTTTTGGCTCTCACGAGAAATCCTGGGGTGACGGGCCAATTCTGACCTCGGATTTGGATTCAGCGGCCAAAATTACATGAGGGTACATGGTTGGGTGTTCTGTAACAGAGTTTCTTTTTGTGTGTGCCGGTGATTAGAAGCATAATTTTGTCCCTAAAAATACATATGAAAGGTGTCATATTTTGATAATCATGGAATTGTATTTATTAATTCATTTCCTTTATTTTGGTATAAAAATATAAAATAATATATTGCAAGTCAGATTTAAACCTGTTTAAACAATTATTAATTCATACCACAACTACTACAAAATTATTGCCGTTGCGCGTTGTGATGAAATAATTATTTATACACCAAATTCTGTAAAACGCCAAATCATCGGCTGTCACGTTTGGGAAGAGCTCCAACAAGTTCTTTAAATCGTCAAAGTTCGAGATACATCTAAATTAAATTCTTTTTTGGAACTATTACTTGCTGTTTTATTCACATAAGCTAATTACTGTTAGAATCACTGAGTGTCTATTTATAATCACGGACAAAAATCGATTCCATCATCGACTATTTGCGTCACGAATTTTTTTGCTTCAATTAATATTTGTTATTAATTTAGCGGAAAAATCCTTAATATTATTAACTATTAATTAATAGTCGCAATAATTATATTAATTATTCTGCCAGTATGTTGTTTAGCTAGTATCTATTCATATATACGGCTTTTGAGGAACTGTTTAACTATTATGGTACAGTTATATTGACGAAAACGGACATTGACACAAAAATAAGCTATGGCCACTATAATTAACGTATGAGAATGTATAATTTTGTACTTAAGCTTCACGATAATAATAGATCCAGTCAGGAAACCATCCGCGATTTTATAAACATCTTGTAGGTTGTTCGATTCCCAGATTAATCTACCTAACAGATAACCTCGACAGGTGGCGCGATGCTGCCAGACGTACCATATAGCTAACTAAAAAAAAAATTGCATGGATTATAAATCGTCCACACAAAAATGTGATCTGTTCTCCTCAATCACCATTGTATTTTGAGCCTCTGAATACGAATATGACTTTCGTTTTACCCCAACACGTCAGAATTTCTTTTAACACCGTTGGATCTTAATATTGCTTACCCAGCTTAATTAAATTATATTTCAAAAATGATTCAACTTTAAAACTTCAAGCTAATAACATTAGGTGTTTTCACAAATTTTAAATTCACTTTCACTGTGAAGATAATGCTTTATTATAGTTAAAAACACTTGAATTTTGAGAAACAGTCGAATAATACCTTAAAATAAGCCACTTTAATTTTGTATTGAAATTTTTTCGCCAAAAACACTACATCAATTCACTACACACTCATGACGCCATCAGTTATACTGTCAGTGTCATTTTGTGTTATAAACACGTTATTTTGCAGATAAATTTCCTAAAGTAGCTTTTACAAATCCCGTATTAGGTAGGCGTTACTTATTTAATCACATGTAACACGTAAATAAAGTGAACAAAATGTTGTGTTTAACCATTTTTAAACGCGACTTAAGAAACTAATATAACCGATGACGTCACTGCGTGTTTTGCGTACTCGTTCAATTACTAAAACTTTGTTATTTATTTGTTGAAATTTTAGTTTGATGGACGATAGAATGCTGTTTAAATATCAATAAGTGCTTTAGTATAACAAGTAAGTACTTCATTTTAATAATATCAAAAAAGCAAATTTGCACATAGTGAAAACACCTAATTGTGGTACTTCAGTATTCCATATAACTCAAAGAAACCGTAAAACCCCACAGCTTCTTAACCCCATAACCCCGCAAGTGGAGTATTTTCTTTGTAGCTGATATTAAATCTGATGTCAAAAATTAAAGATTCAATGTGAATATTCGATTTTTTCAAATCGAATTATAATGCAGTTTTTGATAAACATTTTTCATTTGTTCGACAGTCGAAAAGCGTTCTATAATTACCACATCCACGTAGTGGATTGGAAGTATAGTAATCATGAAGAAAATTTAATTTTCTTTTGTCGAAATAAGTTTAGAATGTCATGAAACGTCGAGATTTTAAATTTGAGAGAAAAAATTTCTGTCTGTTTGTCGGTCGGTCTCTCTAACTTTTTTTGTCCGCGCGTTTTCTCTAGAACTGTTTAAGATATTAACTTGAAATTTTCTATACGTATGTATTATAACGAGATCTGAAACTGGATTCTTTTTTTAACATATCCGTTGAAGGGTTGGAGGACAAATAGGGGAAAATGAGTAAAACAAGCTGGTAAGAGTACAGAAACTTGAGATTTGGTGTATATACTAGACACCAAAGCCCCAGAGTTTATAATATTTTTCAATTATTTCTACATACAAGAGTGCAAACATAGTCAAGATGTTTTCCTCTAAAAAGAGACTTGGATGGACAATCTGGATGTGGAAGTAGTAAATCCCTAGGCAGCGGTTTTTTCATTGTAGTTTAAACAAAATTTGCTCAATCTGATTCTGTTAATTTTGAACAGTTATAAAATATAACAAGTGTAGAAGTAATGGCTGTACAATGATGATGATTTATTAGTTGTACTATAATAACATAAACTTTGTTCTCTGGTACATTAGAATAATTTTGGAGTATTTTGACAGATACTTAATCAAATCCATATTGTTTAAGGTTAACATAAATACAATTACAGCGAACGGCATGCGACAATATGGAGAAGCTAATGTTACGCTCGAGCAGCCTTCGTTTTTTATGCAAGGTTGTTTGTAGCGGCCATTTGAACTGAGAGTGAAGTTCATTTCACCAAAATTAGCGAGATAATTTTGTAACAGCATTGCAAAGCATTTTTTAAGCCTGAGAATGTGAATTCAGCTGCAAGTTGAAACTTGTGTCTAGGCTAAAGCCATTATAAATAAAATAATTTATTTGTTCCTCAAGCTTAATTTACAGTAGCTCCGTTATCAACTTTCCATTTAAGCATGCTAAATTTATTTTGTCTAGTTCCCAACCAGCACAAATTACTTTATAAGCGCTGTATAGGTATCAATTTTGTTATAAGAACATTTATACAGCTGCTATAAGTGCAAAGTGGCCACCGTTGCTAATTGGATTTCAAGCAATACCTGTTCGGAAAATATTATAATTAACAATAGGAATGTCTTCCCTGTAGTACTAATTTGAGGGAAAAGTTACTACTACGTAGCAACTCTTTATTATGCAACTGGGTGGTAACAGCCGATCCTTTGTATCATAGATCAACACGATATGCGGTTGCCAATTCAACCTACATCTGGCTGGTCCCTCCGTCTTGCTAGCAGTGTGTTGCCAATGATTCAGCATGATAAGATTCACCTCTCGCATAAAATTATCCTATTTTGTTGGATATTATCCGTTTTGACCTTTTTTACTTATAACGTTAATATCTACTGAGAGACCTATGCATTGCAATGGAGGTCAGAATAATTATCAGTAGAAGACGACACCGTACTGATAGATTATTAAAGTTTCAGTGGCTAAGCGTCTCTAGCGGCATAGATCAAACTAGTATAACGCATGACAATATTCTTTATTGTTTTAAATTATGGCGCACCGCTTCTAAAAATATTTGAAAATAATCTATAATAAACTACTCATAACATTGAATTTTTGGTACTTAAAAGTATTGTGTACGCGAATCATTATTTTCATGAAAGAATAAATATTCAAATTATTAAATATTTTTCTTTTATTCGATGGAGGCAGCCAAATCAGCTTTTTTTTTCTAAGATGCATTTATATCACATGTACATCGTCAATTTTTTTTCATAATAATTAACGCACCACTTGCAGGGATAAAAAATAAAAACGAAAAACTATATTAGGGCACAGGGATTACCAGTGACGACAGGGGGCAAAAATATTTTTGTTCCTATTGTGGATCTACTGACGCCGAATTAGGTCGAAACGCTTCTGGGGCCATTTTACCATGTTTATTCTGCTACACCCTTTGCGCAAAAATAAAAATCGCTACACTCCTTCAAGCATTTTTTCAGAAAACTTCTACAGGCAGATTTATAGCGATTATTCCATACATTTGCCCAACCCTGTATATATGCTGTGTATGGAGCTTTATCCTCATGGTATATTTAGTATTATATTGAATATCATGTTTTTACTCTACCGTAACATTGTTGTTGAATTCTGACAACATCCATTCCTTCCAATTTAGTGTATTTACGTCTAGTTGTTGTTCATTATTATAAATGAACTTGATGTATCGGCCATCTTTAAATGAAAATGAAAATTCTTATATTTTCTTAAGTTTCGGTTTTATTAACCATCGTCAGAGGAAAAACTACAATATTTATACTAACGTACGATTATTTTATGTGATTTTACAAATTTAATTTCATTACTTACAATTTAAGAAATTTTTTGTTTACACTATATTAACATTTTACTTTTATTTCTGTTGAAAGTTTTGATGCAACTAAATGCTGATACAAAAGTATTGCCTGCTTTCTGGTCTGTGTTATGTCACTATTGGTACAGTTTATTTAATTTATGAATGTTAGATATGCAGTTTTCTCTAATGGCTGGTAGTGTGAAATGCGATATTTTAAGAATGATCTTGCGGACTTGATGGATAGATGTAAAAATATATGTTGTTTAATAATATCCCCTTTTTAGTTAATTTAACAAGTTAAAGTATGTTTCACTTAAATTCTCTATATCAGTGCGGTTGTTGATTGCGTTGTTATGTCTTTCAATTTGTAACATTTCATGTATTGTCCTTCGATGGTTTCTTTTGTAAAATTGTTGTATTGTCAAAGTTAAAGCTATGATTAGGGCCTAAAGCGTGTGTGGTAAGAGCTGTTGAATTTTGATTCAGTGTTCTTATATTATATTTGTGTGTATATATTCGTTTATGTAGGTATTGTTTTGTTTGGCCAATATATGTACTATTACAATTATTATTACAGTCTATTTTATAAATTGCGTTAGTTTCGTCTTTTGGTTGTAGTTCGGGTTTTAGTTTTGTAAAGAATTTTTTTGTTGTAGTATAAGGTTTATGCACTACTGTTATATTGTGTTTTTTTAATACATTTGAAATATTCTCAGATACTTTTGGTATGTAAGGCATGGATACATACTTGTTATTATTCTTATTTTTTTTATTCATATTTTTATTATAGATGTTGCGTATTCTTTTTTTAATTATTGGTTCATAAAAATGTTTAGGACCACTGCTTACCACTGTTTGCCGCACTGATATAGAGAATTTAAGTGAAACATACTTTAACTTGTTAAATTAACTAAAAAGGGGATATTATTAAACAACATATATTTTTACATCTATCCATCAAGTCCGCAAGATCATTCTTAAAACATCAAATTTCACACTACCAGCCATTAGAGAAAACTTCATATCTAACATCCATAAATTAAATAAACTGTACCAATAGTGACATAACACAGATCAGAAAGCAGGCAATACTTTTGTTTCAGCATTTAGTTGCATCAAAACTTTCAACAGAAATAAACGTAAAATGTTAATACAGTGTAAACAAAAAATTTCTTATTTGTAAGTAATGAAATTAAATTTGTAAAATCACATAAAATAACCGTACGTTAATATAAATATTGCAGTTTTTCCTCTGACGATGGTTAATAAAACCGAAACGTAAGAAGTATAAGAATTTTCATTTAAAGATGACCGAAAAATCCCAGGTTACATCAAGTTAATTTGATATCAACGGTCAAGAAAATACAAATATTTAATTACAATAAAGAAATCAGTGCATCAAATCCTATAATGCATAGTGTCCTAAAAGAACAGCTCACTGTCTTAATATAATAGATAAAAATTACTAATAAACTGACTGGCTAGTGGCTATGTTTATTAAGACTTGCATTTATAATGGTCTTTTATTACTTTTCATCACTTTCATATAGATTATAGTATCAGTATTATTACGGTTTATTGTCCTTATTATTGTGTGTTCTCTTGTGAATTGTTTTCGTAATATCATAAATGATGTGCTGCTTACAAAATTTAAACTTCAAACAAAATATTATTAATTACTAAATGCCGTAATATCCAAGGAACCCGTTCCTTGTCTCCCAGATTCATTTAGTATTCGAGAACCTCTCCAAAGAATTCCAATTTATGCAAAGATATTCGGCCGCTCATGTTTAAATGCTTCTGAAATATTTGCATATTTGAAATCAGGTACCTACTTACTCAGCATGATTAATTATTTCCAAATCAAAGTACAATTAAATACCTAGGATACAATTTTTTTTTAGAATTGTAGCAATCATTCAACTCCTAAGGTTACGACTTGTAATTATTAAATAGGCTTGACGGTAACTCGCAATAAAAAATGAAAGTAAACAAACTTGACAATGACCTCAAATGTGCAGCCAAAATTCACGTCGTGCGGACGATCGTTAAGGAGGACAAAGAGGAATGTTGTATTTGGTAACTGCGGCGTTTATAGTAATGATTTGTAAATCTTTATTCTCTTAGTAAATACGAGAATGATCGGTATTTGATCGTACATTTCTATAACCGTGAATATGTTTCGTTAGGAAAATTTTCCATATCACCTGGCTAGTCGTGGAATTTTGAACAACTTTCCAAATTCTCGTCCGTCTGTCCGTCATGTTTCCTGTAACCATGATAACTTAAAAAATCGATGGGATGGAATATTTTGATTTGTTTCACAACTAGTAAATGTTCAGAATTCCCAGGCATTTAACCTTGTGACCTTCTTAGAATCCAATTTCCATGACTTCTGTTAGTAATTCCAAATACTTCAGAATTTCTACAGAAAGTAAAGATACAATATTGGTCTAATAACATATCAATACATGTCTATAAATGAATCACCCTCAGGGATGTAGAAAGTGGAACAAATAGAAGTGGCAGTACGTTATGATGCGCTTTTGAGTATACCGGGTGAGTCACGAATTGCGCTCGCCCCGATATTTCCTAAAATATTTGGAATAGAAAATTGAAATTTGGAGGCCTTATTACACGACTAAAATGCCATCTTTCCAATAAAAAATCAAGTTTGGTGCACATCCGGTTTGACCGGAAATGCCTACAACTTTCGATTTTTAAATGGAACACCCTATATATTTTTACATTTTTGGAATCTAGAGGAAATTTTGAATACAATACATCCATTTTGGTCACTTTTTGGTAAACATTAAAAATTTTATTAAAAAATCTATTTCTGAATCCAGAGTGCTGTGGTGCCCAAAATATATTTTAGTTTGTGTGCTACGTTACTATAAAAATAAAAACAGCAATATGATTGCATTACTTAATTCTCTAGAGGCGTTTAAAATTTTTAAATGTGATTTTTACCCACTAACTTGGTTTTTTTAAATGGGAATTTAATCGTTCACCAACATTTTTAAATACCTCATTTTCATACGAATCTAATGATACCAAAATTTTGAAAATCCGCTCAGAAATATTTGAGATTTCAGCCAAAATACAATGCAACCAAGCTTTTAGAAACATGCGGCTAATAGATAATAGATTAGTGGGCTTTGGAAACTAAAATGGCACATTTCTGTGTCAATCTGGTAACCTAATAATATTGGAAAAATCATAGTAGCCATTGAATGTAATAAAACAATATCAGCTGTCAGACAGACTCGTGTAATCAAACATTTAATAATTGTGGGCGCAAAGAACGTTACAATTAAGTTTAGCATAGGTATGTGGAGGTAAACACAATTACATCCACAAGGACATTTGCAATAGAATGCGACATCAGTTCGGTTTTCAGAGTTTTATTTAAATGAACATAAATACGCAATGCTTTATTTTGTATCTGTCTGACAGCTGATATTGTTTTATTACATTCAATGGCTACTATGATTTTTCCAATGTTATTAGGTTACCAGATTTACACAGAAATTTTAGTTTCCAAAGCCCACTAATCTATTATCTATTGGCTGCATGTTTCTAAAAGCTTGGTTGCATTGTATTTTGGCTGAAATCTCAAATATTTCTGAGCGGATTTTCAAAATTTTGGTATCATTAGATTCGTATGAAAATGAGGTATTTAAAAATGTTGGTGAACGATTAAATTCCCATTTAAAAAAACCGAGTTAGTGAATAAAAATCACATTTAAAAATTTTAAACGCCTCTAGAGAATTAAGTAATGCAATCATATTGCTCTTTTTATTTTTATAGTAACGTAGCACACAAACTAAAATATATTTTGGGCACCACAGCACTCTGGATTCAGAAATAGATTTTTTAATAAAATTTTTAATGTTTATCGAAAAGTGACCAAAATGGATGTATTGTATTCAAAATTTCCTCTAGATTCCAAAAATGTAAAAATATATAGGGTGTTCCATTTAAAAATCGAAAGTTGTGGGCATTTCCGGTCAAACCGGATGTGCACCAAACTTGATTTTTTATTGAAAAGATGTCATTTTAGTCGTGTAATAAGGCCTCCAAATATCGGGGCGAGCGCAATTCGTGACTCACCCGGTATATCTCTTTAAATATTAATTATATCACAAAAAATCTAAATAATTCTTTTTTGTAGCCAATGAAATTATCTTTAACGTATTTTTTTGCCTTTTAACGATAATAATTGATATTAATGAACATTCTTTATTGTCGGTGTCCCGATTTTCGACTAAATAATTAAAAATTATTGTGGGTACATCACTTTGTAATAGAAGATGGACGACCGTTATGTTCAGCCGCTGAATCGCGAAACTGCGCGCGCTTTCAGAAAAAACATGTAATAATTGTTTCTTTAATCACAGGCACATCCAAAAAAATCGAGACCCAGAGGGTAGACCCCCCTACCCCTATGTATTTTGGGCCGCTGAAACCGAATATTACAATAAAAAAAGTTTTAATTACCCAATTTTCCCTTAGCACCACCCCTTTACAATCCTCCTGGTGAGTTGAAATTACAAAAATCTGAAAAAATTCAATAGTACGTAGGAAGTGGAGAGAAATCGAATGGCGCAACCGCAGCCCGTATCTGCTCCCGTTTCCGAACAGTCATATCTCAAAATGGCCAGAACTTGAAAATCTCAAAAACGAATGCAGCGGTTTGCGCTATTCGATTTCTCTCCTCTTCCTACGTACTGTTGTTTTTTTTCAGATTTTTGGAATTTCAACTCTTCAGGAAGGTTGTAAGGAGTTGCTACGGGAAAAGTGGGTAATTAAAACTTCTACTTTTTTAAATTTTGTGTGCCTGTGTAATCTTCAAATTAAAATAAAGTAAGTAAAATTTTATAAGGGAAGGTTTTAGCTTTCTAATTCATTTAATTCTTACCACTTACCTTTGATTTATATTACTGAGCATTTAATTGAGAAACTCGTTTTGAATTCGTAGACTTCTTCAATTTACCCAATACATAAGTTTATTGATTAAAATGCCATGAAAAAAAAAATCTCGGAGGACTGATTGGTTCATACACATATTTATGAAATGTCACGTAGTAATTATATTTTACATTTGACGCCATAAAATCAAACGGTAATCAATTTTTAAAAATTTTACAATATCTGAACTGTTTTCCATGTCATCCGTTTCGACATAATTTCTGGTAAAATAATTTTTTTTAATAAAATAAAATAACGTCATCGAAAAGCTTACCCTTCGACTTTTGATTTGAATTTTTTTAAGCTAATTCTTCAATATTTTACAGCATTTTTAAATTTATAATCAGCACATTTGGTGCTTAGGTAATTTTCTTTGCAACATAAAAGTAAGTGCATTTTTATTTTAGTATAATCTATTTCCTTAATTCATTTCTTATCTGTTTTGTATGTTTTATATTGGCATTATATTATCTATGATGAAATTGTATCTATATTATACCTAAAATTAGCAATAAATTTATTCTTATAATTACTGAAAAATTGCAATATTGAAAAAATTAGGTACAGTATAAAATGTATAATACGATATTAAATGTACACATGCTTAAATATTCAAGCCCCAACAACAGCCCTTGTGACACACCTGATGTTTCACATGTATAAGACCATTGACTATTATTACTGGGAGTTATGGACATGAAAGTACAATACGTATCGTAGAATCATTTGTTTGATTCGAGTTTTATTCCAATATAAAATGAATAGTGAATTTTAAGTACGTAATTGTGGACTTTATGCTGTAATTACTGTGAGATTCTGCAAGGCGATTGTGATAATTAGTTTCTTTCCTTTTCCGAGTGTCCATGTCCCTGCAAATGTACCATAGGCTATCGACAGAATGTCTGCTAGCGTCGTGACGCGGAATTTTTCCAGCAGTAACTTTTGTATTGTGTTCTATCCGTCGATTTGTTTTCTTGTTTTCTTGAATAAAATACATTGTTTCCGTTTGCAGCAGCTATTATTAATCGTGAGTACATAAACTTTCTGATAAAAAAGTAAATACAAAAAATGTTATTTATTTATTGTGTAGAAATCGTTGAAATTATTATATTTATAGGTTATTGTTTGCAGCCCCTTTACTAAGACGTTAACAAATTTAAATACAGTGACACGGATTTGACCAATTTATCGAGAAGAAATATGCGAAAGGTAATTTTAGAATAAAAAATATCTGCCAAAAAGTTTTAAAAAAGTAAAAAGTACTCCGGTGACGGGACTCGAAGCTGAAGAACCTCTTGGGTGGTCATCATTGTGATAGTAACAAATTTTTTTTATAAATTTAGATATATAGTCATTGCCTCCCCGGATTGTGATCCGGATTCAACCATACTACCATGGCGCGCAGCGTCGTGGTGTGTCTATGGTTGAGGGAATCGTGACCGGTGCTCAGTAAATAAAAACTATAAAAACAGTCAGAACCCCTGCCGCCTGTGCCGGCTTAAAACAAACTTTAAAAATACATAGATTGAGCAGATTTCAAATACCTAAAACTGACACCATAAATACAAGTTGGAGATGAAGCACTGATTTGATTTTAATTGCTGACACGGGAAAAGCTCAATTGGTTCTCAACGGTCTGCCCGACGTTACGATAGTATGAGAAATGAAAAGTTGAGATTTTTTATAGAGTCGGGTCTAGTTTAAAATGACCGATGTATGAATTAATATGACGCATACGTTTTCACTATCTCTTGCACACAAACATAAAGCAATAGCCTAAAGACATTGTAATGTATGTCTACCAAGATTCTTTTCCACTTCTTTTGAGACGGAAATGTGAAATGTACATTGAGGAGTGAGAAACATAGTCATAAACTCAGCGATTCTTAAACTGTGTGATTTGATACGAATATTATTTATTTCCGTAAACTAACATCACTCTAAATATGAAAAACGTCTTTATATGAAATATTTAACTTATTTTTAGTAGTAAATAGTGGATATTCATCCGTCAAACGAACAATATCAAACCACTAAGTGTTACAATTTTCTAGTACGTATATATTACACGTTTTAGAATACAACGAGCATAGAATCGCGTAGCTCAATCGGTAATATACTCGGGCAGCAATAAATATAAGTGTGGTGGTTGCGAGTTCGCTCTTCACTTCTGCTTTTTTAAATTTAATTAAGCTCTATTAAAAGTTAATAATTTCCCTTCTAAAATTTTTATTTTATTAAACCGCGCCGCGAGTTTTGTTAAAACTTTATTTTCCTCAAAAATGTGTCTTTCAGTACTACTAGCGCGTGTTTATTTCTAGTAAAGTCGACTCTCTTACGTTTAGTGCAGCCTAATTATTTATTCGATTGTCACACGAATATCTATGGCTTTTATTTTTTATTAATTATGAATTACATAGAATACTCCTTCAGTTTTTCGTATTTATTTCTTGTTAAATAAATACCAAGTTGAACCCACAATTCTGTGGTGGCGCGGTGTGCCAATGAAAGCCTGGAGCATTCTTAACGTCTCGTTCCTATCACTTGATGATATGTCTGTGGTTTATTTATATTTTAATCAATAAAAAGAGCTTCTGCACCTTTAAACATAAGTCTGAGTACAGTTGGTAGAATTAAGTACAAAAAAATTAATAATGTATCTTTGACAAAAAAAAGGAATTAGAAAGAAACCAAAAACTTTGGATGTATGTGAAGGTGTTAAAATGCAGGTAAGGGATGTAATTTATAATTTTTATGAATCGGAAACCCATTTTACATTAGTTGTGTTGAAGGAAACGCTGAAGAATAAGGGAATCATAAACTAAGTAAGGTAAGTCTCTTAAAACTATTAAACGTTTGTGGATTTAGGTATAAAAGATTGTAACCGTCGCTATTTATGTGAACAAATACGAATAGTTCAGCAATGGGTTCAATTTTAAAAAAAATATGTGGAAAATTATAGCAGTAACCTTCGAAAGATTGTGTTTATAGATGAAACATGGGTATTTGCCAATGGAAGTGTTCGAAAATCATGGCAAGATTTATCGACAAAAAGCATCAAACAGAAATCAACTGTAGGAAAACGGTTTATTATTTTGCACGCTGGAACATCAGGTGGCTTTATTCCGGGAGCAAGCTTAATTTTTTTCTACTACCAATAAAAGTATGGATTATCATGATAACCTGAATTGTGACAATTTTGAGGAATGGATACAACGTCAATTACTACCAAATCTTGAAGTACCAAATTTAATCGTAATGGATAATGCTTCATATCACACCCGACAATTAAATAAACAACCTACTTGTCAATGAAAAGAGCATGAAATTGCACAATGATTAACTAAAAATAATATTTCTTTTCCTCCCACAGCGTTGAAAGTGGGCTTGCTAGGAATAATACGAAGGTACCAATGTACTTTCTTGACGAACTTCTGCGCGAGAATGGACATGACGTTATTCATTTGCCACCATATGACTGTCAATTTAACTCTATAGAGTTAATTTGGGTTAATATAAAACGATATTATGACAAACATTTAAAAATTACTGGAACTTCTTATAATTATTTAGCGATATCATTGCTGTTACACGAGAGAACTGTTTAAGAACTACTGCATTTCTTACGCATCAAATAAAATCTTAGTTCAGACGTTTTAGCGGCCATGACACAAATCAGCTTAAACTGTACCCGACTTTAGTTATTTTAAAAGATTTCTCGGTCTAAAATGAATTTAGAACAAAAAAGGACAAAATGACAAAAAAGACAAAAATACAAACATATAATAAACAAACAGAAAGAGGAAAGGATAGATACAGTATAAACGTGTGAAGGAAGAAAGTTTGTGATAGAGTACAGTTTTGGCAGGATTGGGTGGTCATCGCTCAACGCGATCGTCTACGGCGCGGCGGTTCTTTAAATTTAAATATAACCTCTCGGTGGAAAAGGTATAATCTCAAAATCGACAAATTTTCAAACATTAATATTTAAATAAATACGTCGAGTGTAAAGTTTTATGATGTCTCTGCGGAAAGAAGAAGGTTGGCATTTTGTCGCCATCGTAAATTGCGTCTATTTCCAATAGATTCAGCTCGGCAGCGAATCAAAAATCTTTGTTTATTTTTACATTTGTGATGGGCACTGCACGTAAGTTATTAACTAGGCCGTCGCAAGCGCTAGTAGTGAGTTCCGCCTTTCTGCCAATAGCACAGCCTCACAAAAAAAAGTTCAGACCCAGAAACCAGACCTATCAATCTTTATATATTTTGACCTTCTGAATTCGATGCCACCATCAGAATTCCATTTTATCGTTTTGTTTGTATCACAGATTCGCCCGATATCAAATACTCCTCGACTGCGAACGCACAATACTCTCTCGTCCAGATACCCATTGTGACTAACAAACGGCGTATCTCCCCAATAGGTAGAGAGCCAGCTGTATACATTTCCTATGAATAAGATACACGAAATGTATGAGTGAGTAAGTACCACCACAGACTTACAGGGAGCCACTTTTCGTGTAATCAAATTTGGCCCGCGTCATGGAATTTTACCGGAAGTGACGTCAAAATGGGAGAATGCGGGCAAATAAGAAGAGGCATCTGGTTTTTTTGAATAACTAGAAGGCTTGTACTTTAACTTAAATAAAAAAAATATTCATGTATTCAATGACTTAAGAAAACCCAAAAAAACTACTTTAATCGAGGGTGTCTCAGGGTTGCGGGCCTGGCACCCCACTACAACCTACCTCAAAATCTAAATTTTGACGTAAGTTTTATTCATGTATTCGATGACACAAAAAATCGTGACCGGAAGTGACGTCAGAATTTCATGATGCGGGCAAAATTTGCAAAAATGAAAAGTGACTCCCTGTATGTCTGCGGTAGTGCTTAGATTAGATTCGGAAGGAGGAGCTGGCTGATTGGCCTTGACCACCGCGACCCCCATGGATCTATTGTGGTGCTCCTGATTGGTTTCCTTAGAGCTCCTTATCCAGTTTTGTCCTTTGTATCAGACTCCACAGCCTTGATAAGGGCCCCTTAGTGTAGCTGTCAGCTCTTGGTTTTTCCTCACCAAGTAGTTGGAATCTCAGTCTAGCAAGGCCTTCACAATGGCACAAAACGTGGACTGAGCTTTCCTCTGCCTCTTGGCAGAATCTGCATGTTGCGTCCTCTGCCAGAACCATTAGACTCAAATGTCTATTGAGTCGGCAGTGGCCGGTTAGAAGACCCACTATTATTCTAATGGCCTTTCTATTTTGGCATAACAGGTCCTCCGTAAATTTGGCCGATCGTTCTTTAATGAACTCTTTAGCCTGTCTCTGTCGTGGGAAATTGTTCCACCATTCCAGAGATTTGGTTTGCACCCATTTGTTAATGGATGCTCGTATACATGGCTTGGCCACACCACAAAAGGGTTCGGGTCCTATGAGGGCGCTATCCGCGCCTTCTCTGGCCAGTTCATCAGCCTTTTCATTTCCCTTGTGTTCCTTGTGTCCTGGTACCACACGCTACGGTTACTTTATTCTGACTTCCTAGGTCTATAAGGGTATTTATGCAGTCCCATACAAGTCTCGATTCAACTTGCATGGAACCGATTGCTTTTAGCGCAGCCTGGCTATCGGAAAAAATGGCAATCGACTGATTTACAGTTCCTTGCCTGATGATTTCCTTTGCGCACCACTGTATTGCGGCCACTTCAGCCTGAAATATTGTGGCGTATTTTCCTAGACTTATTGGGATTTTCGTTTTTGACCTTATCCCATAAATCCCAGCTCCAACTCCCTGTTCTGTCTTAGAGCCGTCTGTATACCAGACTGTTTGTGCCGGTATTTGAGGACCGTTTGTCCAGTCTTCCCTGTCTGGTATTATGATTTTGAAATTTTTATTAAAGTTATACTTTGGGATTGCAATGTCCGTGGGCATTCCTAGAATGGGATCCGCCTTCAGCTCTAAGTATAGCTTTTGGTGCGCTGTTCCATGCTGCTGCCTTGTTGGCGTAGGGCCTTGCATTTGCCTATGCACCACTGAACGAGCTTCTCCTTGAATAAATATGTGTAGTGGTGGCAAGTCCAGAAGGACTTCCAGTGCAGCCGTTGGAGCAGTTTTTATGGCTCCCGGTAGTGCTTACTCACTCACGTAAAGATTTTCATGTATCTTATTCATAGGAAATCAATACAGCCTGCTCTCCACCTACAAGTTGAACGACTTTGTCCACAACGCTCTACTCCTCTCCCGTTCACGTATACCACCCGTTCCAAAAACACCCATCCTTTTTGCCGCACCCTGTACATTATATTTGTGAAGAATTGATATTAATAGTTAATATGTCTGTATTCCACTTTTTTTTATTATAGATCAGACGGAAAACTTTGAGAAGTAATGGCTCCTCCTGTTTATTTTAGTTTTGCGTCTGGTAACAATAATAAATCAACGTCGTTAAAAAACCCTCAGAACGACGTCACAGCCCAGTCTTTGTACGAAGTATTAACCTGTAGATAATAAATTTTAATTTGGCTCGTGTCGATATTTGTTATATAAATTGTTGTTCCAGTAATAATAATAATTCTAATTTGCATATCTAAAAGACCGCATTACAATGCTTAAGGCTACATCAACTATAATAACAATAGTAGTGATTGTTTTAAAAGAACTTAGGACACAGTCTACTAAAGATGCACCGGGTACCCATTTTAAAGCAAACCCGGTTTCGCCTCTTGGGCCGGGTACCGAGAAGTAGTCATTTTAGTGTTTTTAGTTTTATTTTCAAATTTTAAACAAAAGATTTGCTCATCATTTTAATTTTTAACATATATTAAGTATTTTTTATACTACATTGTATAATGCCAACAACAAACTAATAAAATAATCAATAAACGTTACTGAAAAATAACGATAACAGTTTCTAAAAATAAAATAAAAAATTGTTATGTAATAAATACAATACAAAGTGAGTCATTATTATGCGGATGGTCAATATTTCAATTTAAATTTTAAGCTACTTGCTGACACCTCACGGTAACCACATTCTTTCGATGGTTTTTTAAAACTCAAGCTCCTAAGTATATTAATCAGCATGTCAGTAACTAATTGAAACATTTTAAGTAAAAATACACGGGTGTTCCATTTAAAAAAAAATGAGTTTGAGAGTTTAAACATTAAAAAATCTGAATTATCGTGGAGAACACCCTGTAGAATTAGGTTCGACTTTGTAAAACCTGCAAACTAGTACATGGCCTTGACTAACGTTTCGGTAAGGCGAGGAGTCAGATCGGTATTAAGGTGGCCATTCCCTAGAAAGAGACATCCGATAGGAAAATATTTATTATTTTTGGCCATAACTTTTTTTTCTTAGTACGTATATTTAAAAAAATTATAAGACTACCTAAGTAGAACCATAATAGGACTATTACTATGAATTTTCACTCAATAATTTTAGTGGTTTGCAAAATAGTTTAATTTAAAACTACGAAATAGGAAGACATTATTGAGTGGAAATTCATAGTAATAGTGTTGTTAAGGTTCTACTTAGGTAGTCTTATAGTTGTTTTCAATATACGTAGTAAGAAAAAAAGTTATGGCCAAAGAGGGTAAATATTTCCCTATCGGATGCCTGTTTCTAGGGAATGGCCACCTTAAGTCCGACCTAGACGGACTCGCTGAAGTTAAGCAACGGCCGGAGCGGATACCGTTTCGATGGGTGAGTGGACCATCGAGATACACCGCGTGCCGAAACCATTCGGCTGTCCCAAACAGAAACACAGTAATTGACAAATTTATAAAAATTGAGTTTTCTAAAGTATTGGACTTACTGTGTCCCAACACGTCTTGTGGAACACTTATAATTGACTAAATAATAAACATTTAAGAGTTATTATGTGCACAAAACACAGTAAGTGACTCTGAATGAGTAGTTCTACCGGAACAAAACACAGTATTAGCCAAATACCATTGGAAAACACAGTAAGTACTTTGACATTACTGTGTTTTTGCATGGTCTGAGCAGTTACTTTGTTTTGAAAATGGTGGTCAGATCACCCTTTCCAGAATTACCACCACTTACTGTGTCAAGTGCAATGATGGGCAGCATTTGATTCAGTTATTTAAGAGACCTTCATTTCTATTTAAATACTTACGTGTGTCTCAATTGTCAATTTCCTACACCCAAACACACTTGCTGTATATCTAATGTTTACTTTTTGAGTATCTACCAGTTACAAATACAGTAAATGCAGTTACTGTGTTTTGCGTATAAATAAGGATGTATATATATATTTCGAAGCTACTTAAAAACAAAGTATAAGCTGCTAATCAAACATTTTTAAATATATTTTTACTCTGATAATGGAGAATGACAAGTCAAGTCATTTACGAAACTTCTGTGAAAATATATGACAATATCTCTTCAAATGTTGTGAGGCTAACATAATTCATTAAAAATCAATTTTCCCGATATTTAGCCCGACTACAATTACTGTGTTTCTACTTGGGACAGCCGCATTGTTGGCCTGAATGCGAGGAAATTCACTACAGATTCGCACGGGCCGGTCACAGAATTATAATTAACACTCGTAGGTCTATAGGGAATGACTGGCACGACATAAATAAGACTGGGAAGTGGTACAATAAGCCTATATGGCTGCAGTGCCCTCGGAGTCAACATGACAGACGGCCCATAAAAAAAAAACGTTTCGGTAGAATCCTCTGAATTTTTGGTATATTATAGCTTTTGCCACCCTGAACAAAAGTCTCTATGGCCACCATACTCCATACTCAGTATTTTGGCTCCTATGGAGCACCAAAGCTCCATAGCTCCATCATAAGTTACTATTTCGAGTAGTTTTATAATGTTTTTATAACGCATATTTTGATTACTGAAATACCTAACTTTATGTTTTTGAGGTTGCCGAATTCAAATCTAATGTCAAATAGACGATATTGACAGTTGGCAGCTGTCAATTAGCTGTCAATTACCAAGGAACTACTAGGTGATTTTTTTAACCTGAAACTATCAAATATATCGAGTAATAAGCACTCTACGAAAAAATTGTTTCAAATGTATTGTAGAACTGGACGGGAGCAGTTCGGCGGTATATGTTACTTTGACTTTGGATGGAAGGGTTAAGGTCATTCAAGGCTAAATTTTCTTTTTTAATGGGAACCCTTATTTTTTATTGCAAATTCGAATTATCTGGCTAAAAATAGACTACTCTTGCTCGAAATATTTTTTTTGAAATTGTAGTTTTTTTTAGTTATCCGGCGGGAAGAAACACAAATTTTGGATTTTTGCGATTGTTTTATTCGAAAAAGAAAAAGTTTGGACAAAAATTGCAAGAGGCAAAAATAGTTTGGAATCATCCTGGGAATATTCTCAATTTTTTTCGGAATTATCCAATGCCCGTCTTGCTGCACTTGAAACTTCATAATGCTGTTTTCTGCGAAGGGCATTGAACAATTCCGAAAAAAATTGGGAATATTCTTGGGATGATTCCAAACTCTTCTCGCCTTTTGCAATTTTTGTCCAAACTTCTTCTTTTTCGAGTAAAAATATGGCAAAGATCTAAAATTATGATTTGCCTCATCGGATAATTTTAAAAAATGACAATTTCAGAAAAAATGTTTAGTCACAATCCGAATTTGAAATAAAAAATAGGGGTTCTCATTGAAAATATACCGCCGAATTGTTCCCATCCAGTCTACAACTTTTGTTTGAAACATTTTTTCGTAGAGTGCTTATTAAGGTGGAACGAAAAATTCTTTATTTTTAAATTGTTTTGATAATGGTGTCAAAATGCGCATTTGGATAAATAAAAATCATTTTCAAAAGCTTATAGACCTATCTTAGCATCTTCAGGTTTCTCACGGGACCGAAAGCTTAGAAATTTTGGGTGATTTTATAGGTTATTATCTGCACTGGTTTATTTAAAAAATATGTTTCCTAGTGGACATAGTATTTAAAGTAAGTATTAAAGTATGACAAACAGCTCCTCAATGTCAATTTGTTTTATTCTAATATCTTCCACTTCCTCATTCCCCCTACCATATCAGGCATTGCTTATCTTCCGACAGCCTTTATAGCCACACTTTTTCTAACTATAACTTTCTCTCACCCTATACTTCGCCTTTCTCCACCTATCAATCCCTATCCTTTTCTTTCACCTCTCTGTTTGTCATTTTGTTTTATAATTTTTGTCTCTTTTGTCCTTTTGTCCAATTTTGTTCCAAATTCATTTCAGACCGATAAATTCCTAAAAAATTGTAACTGCTAAAAATCCTAACTTCTCGCCTTCCCTACCTTCCTAACGGCGTGGCGGGTAGACCGTTGGGACCGCAAATTGCTTCGAACGGTTTTTTTCGTTGAACTTTTTCCCGTACCAACAACCAAAATTTAATCGGTGTTTTGTGCTCTAGTTTTTATTGTGTTAATGTTAAGTATTTTAAACCTGCTACGCAGACATAGTGTGATTTTAATGTTAATTTTAAGCCGCCATTGGCGGCAGGAGTTTTAACTTCTTTGTCCATTTTATTAAGCCGAGCTGGTCGCGATCCGCCCAACTCTATGCACACCACGGCGCTGTGCGACGTGGTTGTCTGGTTGGCTCCGGATCACGATTCGGGGAGGCAATGTGGTATTTTTGAATTTTAATAAATTGTTTGATGATGATGGTGATGGTTCCTCATTCCGGTATTTGAAAATCGCGGGGCTTATGGATATTGCGCGACAAATAACGAGTTCGAATACAATCAAAGTCAAAGCGACAGGCGTCTAGGACTGGGGTGGGAAGGTAACAAGTTCAGCCTACTATTATTTGTTTGAGTACTTCTACTAAGTATTGTTTTTAGTTGTGTGTTTTCTGTGGGTTTTTACGTGATTCGTGGTTGTATGTCGATTGTTCGTTAAGTGTTAGAATATTTACGTTATTATAGCAATAATAAGCCAACTTCATTGCAAGATATTTGGTCAATCTAAAATATTAAGTGACCTTGTGTTACCTACTCATAAGGACTTTACTTTTCATTATTTATTTGTTTAGAATTATTTAAAATATAAATATGCTGGGAGAGATCTGGGTGTTCCTAAACTACTCAAAAACGTTGTACCGAAAATTGGAGAGATTTGGCAAAGTACATCAATTCCTACCATTTTTCACATCTGGGATCAACTAAAAAAATTTCATGGACGTTATAAGCAAATTCAGAAGAATTTAAAATCTAGAAGAAATACTGCGACCCTGGAAACCAAGAAAATGAAAATGACCGAAGAAAGGACAGCAATGCCACCATCCAGAGCATTGAAAAACATGCCATCATGTAGAAGTTCAGAAGCACACCTGTCATTTGTCATTCAGCTTTACTAGCAGTATGAAATTAATGATGAAAAGGAGATGGTATCTAACATGTCCTCACAGCACGAAGCGTTAAAACAACAGGTACACGAGATTTAGTATACCTGAAATAAATTTTGAGGTCAAACTTTACTCGGAATTAATTTTTTGGAATAACGTAAATGTTACTGAGCCGCCAGTGACTGCTAATATGGAAATGTGTGTTATCAAAGCGGAGACGTAAGTTTTCCTGATTTTTCATAGTCTTTGCAATACTGCAGCTGTTAAACAATTCGTGCGTCTTGCAAATTAGGCATCATCAGCTGTCTGTGGCCAAGAAAACCGAACTGGATTCACTCAAGCCCGTATAAAATCAAGAAAAATATTGCCATTATTAGAAACGAAATCAGATTACTTTAAAAATGGATAATAACTGAAATATTAAACATGTTCTGTTTTTGTTTGTTTTTCCATGTCTATTTGTCTGTTTTTTTTTAATGAAACGTCTAATTTTATTTGAAGTTCATTCTTCTATAGTTGTTGAATATAAGAAAAAAATAATAAATACGACTCGATCAATAAGTATGTTTTTGAAAAATAGCTTAGAAGTGCATATTTTGACTTCCTTGAGGAAACTGAAGCATGGATAATAGCAATTAAAAATGCTGCACAGTGATCTGTGGAACATTAAGACACCTTTTGGTGACTATGACATTATCAATATCCAAAGAATAGAAAAATAATTAAGAAAAAATAAATGGTATAAAGAAAGCTTTTTTTCTAATATTTTGAACCCATTGAGAAACCTGAAAATAACAAAGTACCGTTTTCAATGTTTGCACAGTTATTAATAACAACCAAATGCACCCTTTGATAACCATGTGGTAATAATTCTCGAAAAAAAAAAAATAAAAATCTAGTTTTTCGTTCCACCCTAGTGCTTATAACTCGAGATATTTGAAAGTTTCGGGTTAAAATAACCTAGTAGTTTCTTGGTAATTGACAGCTGCCAACTGTCAATATCGTCTATTTGACATTAGACTTGAAGTCGGCAACCTCAAAAACATAAAGTTAGGTATTTCAATAATCAAAGTATGCGTTATAAAAATGTTAAAAAACTTCTTAACTTAGTAACTTATGCTATGGAGCTTTGGTGCTCCATGGGAGCCAAAATACTGAATATGAAGCAACGTGGCCATGGAGATTCTTGATCAGGATGACAAAAGCTAGAATATACCAAAATATCAGACGACTCTACCGAAACCTAATTCCGATACGGTTTGTGCGGGGTCCCTATGAAAATACGCATTTTGCAGATTTAAGTTTGACCGCTGTTATTGGTATCCGGTATCCGGTTAATACCCGGTAATCGCACCCGGTACCCGATACCCGGCCTAATGATACCCGGTATATAAATTTTAGGTGATACCCGGTACCCGTCATTTACAAAAACAGCTATCCGGTGCGCCCCTAATCCCAACATAGTAGTTTCACTACCACAAAGACATTTAGCCACTACATTTAGCACCTCTTTTGCCTGCCATGTCGGCATCATCTGTCGATAGTTAATAGTACGAGAACAAAAGTTCTCAGAAAAGTCTCTTAATATCGGTTTCCTCCATTACCACCCCCACCTCCATTAAATATCGCGCGTCGGCTGGTCGAAGAGGTATCGAAGTGGTATATCGTTTAATAGGTTTTTGGGATAGACGATTTGAAATATTACAATTAAAATTGTGAGCAATTATTTCCACGTACTCGTGTGCCAATATAGTATGAAGATGTTTTCATTTAAAGATACTTGGATGGGGAATCTGGATGTGGAAGTAGTGATTGCTTAGACATCGGTTTTTTTAGTCTCATCCTTTCGTGTTTTTGTGAGTTTCTAATTTCAACGAATTCGATGAAGGAATTTATTGTGAAATTGGACACCTTAATAATTTATATTTTTATTTGTATCTATCACAGATATGCATAGTGTTATTATAATTTGGGCATATTTAAGTCAAGAGCTGAAGGGAAATCCAAGGTCATTTCCGACAAACAGGTACATTTTTAGTTCGAAATATGTGTCTCTAATAATGCTCAGTGAAAGAAAGAGGAAGCCATTGTTAGTTAAGATGGGTGAATTTGCCCACGCATGAATGGTGCTAATTTTTTTTGCTTGGATTGTTATCAGTATCACTTAACCGGTTTCGAGTAAAAAAAAAATCAAAAGTATTTTTATCTATTGAACGGCATCACCGACTCAAATCAAGTTTATTTACTGCCAGAACATAAACGTGGAATAAATTGGAACAAAATCTGACAACGTAAATGTTAGAAACAAAATTCATTGACCCCTATGAAGTTCCGGCACAACTACGAAATTTTTGTTGTAGTATTTTATAATACCCAATTTTTTGAAATCGATGTAATTTATGTGGAGGACATAAAGTACAGAATTTTTCAGACTCCCGCTATGTGGAGGCAATAATCGATGCTGAGGACAACCATAGAAAGAGAAACCATTACAATTAATCTAGAACTTGCACAAGAAATAGGCAAGTGACAGTGTAGTAAGGAATGTTCACATAGATTTATTGATAATCTTGAATTTTGGACCGTAGAATTTGTCGCCCAACAGAAATTACACATTATGTTGATGACGTAGGTAATAAATGTTAATGCTGCGGTAATTTTTTACGATTTTGAATCAGTTTCAAGGTGTTTTTGTCGTTTTGAAGAGAATACTGACTTGTAATCGCATAAAATCGAATAAAATATGTATGAATAATTTTCCACCGGAAATTACATTTTACGCTGCCTGACTCATACGGTCGGTAAAAGAAATTTTACCTTAAAAAATAAGTGTATAAGCTTAACAGTAAATGTTGGTAACATTGAGAAAGATGCAAAACACGAAAAATGTAACAAAAAAATTAATAAATAACGAACGTTACAAATGACAAAATTACCTGTGAGACCGTTTTGATAAAATTAATAATTAATATTAATGTGACCTAGGTATTGGAATCGTATTCGATGGCCGCTATGACAAAGATTTAAATAGTGGAAATTTCTCTAATAGTTGTTGCAATTAATTTTTTTTAAGCAACACTAAGTGTCTAAATTTAAGGAATTAAATTAAAATATAATTTTAGTAATATATTATAACTTTACAACGGGCTTACTGGATCATTTAATTATAAAAGTTCTATAAAATCTCATGAGCTCTTATTCGCAGAGTCTGGACAAGCGTTTTGTCATCTCTGTGTTATTTTACTTGTTCTTCCTTTGTTGTATGGTACTCCTGACAACATCATGTCGTTGGTTGGCATTGGAATCGTATTCGATGGCCGCTATGACGAAGATTAAAATACTGGAAATTTCTCTAATAATTGTTGGAATTAATTAATTTTAAGCAACACTAAGTGTCTAAATTTAAGGAAATGAATTAAAATATAATTTTAGTAATATATTATAACTTTACAACGGGCTTACTGGATCATTTAATTATAAAAGTTCTATGAAATCTCATGAGCTCTTATTCGCAGAGTCTGGACAGGCGTTTTGTCATCTCTGCGTTATTTTAGTTGCTCTTCCTTTGTTGTATGGTACTCCTGACAACATCACGTCGTTGGTTGACTGTTGGGAGTACGACCTCGCCAACGCTTTTTAAGATTATTGGGTGACATCAGTCCAACGTTTTGAAGGACGTCCTCTTCGCCCCCTCCCATCAGGTTTTTCCTAAATCATCAACCATTCCAAATTGCCCTCTCTCAGGTTAATGTAGTCAAATAGTAAAGAGATGAGGGAGAATACGATACTGGAGAGTTGCTTCGGGGAACATATTTCTTGGAGAAGGTGAACTGTCCACGGAATTCACAGCAAACGTCTCGCGACCCGCATCTTGAGCGCATCAATACACTGTCTGTCTGTCTGTTTTCTTAGTAGAGAAGGGACGTAAAGAAAGACTATATATAATTATCATCATAACCTGGCGTATTCGAAATCAAATGTAAAGGTTGTAATGCTATCTATATTGGTCAGAGTGGTAGAAGCGTTGTAAACAGGGTAAAAGAACATAACAAATCAATTTTAAATAACAATAAAAATACAGGAATGCTAACACATTGAATTGAAAACAACTATTTGATACAAATATAAATTTACTTGATTCAGAAAGAAAAGGTAAACGTTTAGACCTTATGGAACAACTAGATCAAAAAATCTTTCAAAAACAATCCTTGTACCACGAATGACCAGCCAAATTTCTTGATTACCCCTATAATAAACAAATTTCTAAGAACTATACATTGATTTACATAGTCAGGTTAGGTCTGCCTAACCTGATAATTAAGGATTAACCCATAATTAAGGATTAAGTCTTAAATAGATTATGTCATAAATAAATTAAGGCCTAGATTCATTTAGATATAAATTAGAATAACCACGTCTGAAACTTTAATATTCACTCTTTATAAAGGCCTAACAACTCGAAACATAGGTAGAGCATTTATAATATATTGCTTGTTTAATCTAAAAGCAGTGTTTAATTTATAATTAACGATTATATGGAGTTATGTTTGTTTCCATTTGGTTACAATTCCTCAGAGCTTAGAACATCTGGTCTGTGTTTTTTTGTGGTTTATTACCTATTATAACTACAAATGAAAATTAATAATTAAGATGATCAAAGTGGGTGTTTATTCGATAGATATTGTACAATAAATGTAAACAAATGTTTCCTGACATGAGGACCAATTAATTTCATTATCATGTTAATAGTTCAGGAGTTGGGTGGTTGGTGGTTTTTTTGACACATTATCGTTTTATGCTTTATCAGATATTTTTATCGCTTTATGTATGATAACGATTCACAAAATTGACTTCTGGCAGGGCACCTTCCGTCAGGTATGTTACGAGTCAAAAATGTAAGAAAAATGGGATATAGCAAGTGATCGTTACAATTTTTACTTTCCTCTTGTACCAAAGGAACTATTGAAGATTTCTTCGGATTTTCACGTTTCATACCATATAGATTACCGAAGTAAAGGTTTTTCAATTCCGTCAGTCAATCTATCTGTCCGTCTGACTCAATGATTCCCAATGATTTCAAATGATCCCCAATAACTTCCAATAATCCCCAATTACCTCCCAATGGTGTTCTTTTTTGTGTACCTGTGCAAAACATAAAAATAAAAATAAATTTATCAAAATACTTTTTTTAAATTCTATGGTCGATAATATCAGATTCTACTTGTTCTTTTACCCATGTGGCATCGCTATAAAAATGGGGGCGAAATATATTAAAACGTACAAGGTCGCTTGATTAGAGATCACAGATTTTTGCAACCAATTGACACATATCTACACCAAATTACCAAGGAATGTCACCTTTCTCAAGTGGACAGGCAGCCCGATATGGAAGAACTCAAGATACGACTGAGTGAAGTTATTGAGCAGTTTGTATTTATAAATACATTGGTATTATTATGAATCAAGTAGGTATATTATATTCGGACAATATTTAGTAATCATCGAGAACCTGTCACCTTAATCACAGAGAAATTTAACACTTTCCACTAAGTTGAGTTTCTACCACATCTCATATGTACAGGGTGCCCCAAATTGCTTAATTTTGGCTGGTTTTCCTATTTTTAGACCAGGCAGAGAAACACTGACGTATGGGTCTAGAGCTCGATTTTTGTGAAACGCCGATTGGTGAAAACCGTATTTAGATATCTCGAACCGTTTCTGAAATATCGTCATAACTTTTTTATTTGTGAATATTTTTTTAAACGGCAAAAACTTTCTACATGCACTTTTTGACGTAGAATAAGACGCATTTGTCAAAAAAAAATATCGCTTTTCAATTGTTCGATATCAAAGCTAACTTTGTTATTTCAAATGGAAACCATAGTTGGCTTTGACTTTAGAAGATAGGAAAAAAAAAAAAGCTTTCCAAAATTATATATGTCAAGATATGTCTAGTCATCCTTGCTGCCAATACAACACATTTCTCTTTAAAAATTACATTTTTTGACAAATAATATTTTAACCCAGTTGGCCACACAAAAACAGTTGCTTTGCATATCTAAAAGTTAGTTTGACAGTAAATAAAATAAGTGTTAAAGTTGACATCTGTTATAATCTCTCTGCATTATTCCAAAATGTATGAAAACTTTGAAAAATGCCAGATGTTTATATGCTATATTGAATCAGGCCGAAATTCTGAAGATGCATTAAATCTATATTTCGAATGTTACCCTGAACGCCAGCAGCCAAGCGAACAAATATTTCCTAGATTGGAAAATGCTTTGATGAATTATGGATCATTTGTCAAGCCCAGACCTAAACAGTATGCTATTGAAGGTAGAGACGAGGTGGAGGCAGAAGTAATTGGAGCGGTTTTAGAAAATCCTGAAATTTCTACCAGAGAAATAAGCGTAACTAAGGGTGTGAGCAAAAGCCATTTTCACTGAAATGTCATTTGGACCGACGAAGCAAGATTAACCAGCAACGGAATATTTAATCGACATAATCGGCATCGTTGGTCGGACCATAATGAGCATGTTTTCCAACCTAGAAATATGCAAGGACGATTTGGTTTCAACATTTGGATTGGAATAGTGGGGCAACGAATGATTGGACCTTTTATTTATGACGAAAACCTTAACGCCCAACGGTACGTTAATATTTTGGAAAACATTGTTGAACCATATTTAGAAGACTTGCCCCTTGCCGATTTGGTGCGAAAGTTTTATCAACAAGATGGCGCACTAGCCCATAACGCGGCGGTTACAAGGAACAAACTAAATCAAATGTTCGAGGATCGGTAGATGGGAACAAAGGGGCCCATACCAGAAACGCGTCAAGATTTAGAGCAACGAGTGAGAAATACAATCGCTGGGATAACACCTTTACAACTTTTAAATGCCGAGAAATCAGTAAAGAAGAGATGTCAATTGTGCATCGACCAAAATGGTAGACAATTTGAATACTATTTGTGATACTTCAATCGTTAAAGGTTTGTTACCTACTTAATGATATATGTTTAATTAATAAAATTAATTTAATAGACTGAAGCTCTTGTTTTCCATGGCCAACTCTGCTAAAATGTCATTTTTAAAGAGAAATGTGTTATATTGGCAGCAAGGATGACTAGACATATCTTGACATATATATTTTTGGAAAGCTTGTTTTTTTCCTATTTTCTAAAGTCAAAGCCAAATATGGTTTCCATTTGAAATAACAAAATTAGCTTTGATATCGAACAATTGAAAAGCGATATATTTTTTTTGACAAATGCATCTTATTCTACGTCAAAAAGTGCCCCTGGAAAGTTTTTACCGTCTGAAAAAATTATTCACAAATAAGAAAGTTATGACAGTTTTTCGGAATCTGCCAAATGTCAATTTTTGCCGATATCTCGGAAACGGTTAGAGATATCGAAATGCGGTTTTCACCAATCGGCGTTTCACAAAAATCGAGCTCTAGACTCATACGTCAGTTTTTCTCTACCTGGTCTGAAAATAGGAAAACCAGCCAAAATCAAGCAATTTGGGGCACACTGTACTGTATTATTATTATTAAAAGATCATTCTTATTTTTAATAATTTGATATAAGTTTAATGAACAAAGAAATTATGTATCTTAAAATAATATCTACACATTGAAAGACAAGAAAATCTACGCTTTAAGCGAAAAAACTTATAACTTGAATTATGGCCAAACTGGCTGACATATGAAAGAAGTCTATTATTATGTTGTGATTTATGTTTGATAGAATGAATTATAGTATATTATTACACGAGCAATTATTATAACCATTATTTGATGATGTTTGAGCCCACGAGCCGTTAGGCGAGTGGCGCAAATCTATGCTTTTTCTACATCTATTAAACAAATAAATTAGATCAAATCAAATTTGATTTGATGCAATTAATACGCACCTATTTGTAAGAAGTCGAAAACGTAGACAAACAATATGGCGGTACACTTGGCTTGGTCAGTTGATTGTTAGCCGCAGCAGCAAGAGTTGATCGCGATCGATTTAAAATATAATTTGATCAGTGAACAGTGAATTATGGAATTTGTGTTTGTGATTGGCCTGATGCAGTGTGAATAGATAATTCACTAGAGTGAATTATAGGTACGATATTTCACCAAAAAATGCTAATAATTGTCATGGGTGTAGAAAAACATATACAATTTATATAACTATGAGTTCCCAATAAGACCACCCAGCTCCTGAACTATGAAGGCATGAGTTAAATTTATTATTAAAATATGGAAATTTTCAACTTGAATTTTTATGCAGTGTTAGCAAAAAGTGTTATTAGTTAATATTAACTGATGATATATTATTTCTATAAAACAATAGTACGTTTAATATTTGACAAATAGTGTGTAATAAAAGCCCACTCACTTAAATCCACATGTTTGGAAGTTTTTCGTTTAACGTCGAAATAATTTCCTGATATTCCGGTAATTATTTGCCAATACATCTTAAACATTTCAATATGCAAGACTACTATTCAACGATCATATAATGATGACTATTATTCACGAGGGGGAAGTGAATCACCAGAGTGGATAGTAACCATTATATGTGAGTAGAGTACTATACTTTTTTAAAATGAATTATTATTTGTTTGCTTATAATTGTATTGAAACATTCTTTATAGGATTTTGCAAACAGCAGAAAAGATAACTATCTATAAAAGAAAAACTTTGTGTAGAAATATTAATGAAATCTTTGCATTCTTTCGATAACCTGAATTCTGGTTATGCTAGCAAATTAAAATCCTAAAATGAATTTGTCTAATTTCTTATTTGAAAATTCTCATTCTAACACTAGCATCCACACAGTCCCCTACGGCTATGCAGATTAAACTAGTATCCACATAACCCCCTACGATTATGAAGATTCAGTTAAAAATGAGAACAAAGACTTAAAATGAATTTATTTATCTACTTTGTCTTAAAAAAAATTTCATTCCATTGGATTACATTTTCATGAAATCTATCATTCTGTTTCCTGGAAATGCTTAACGTTTCAAAGGCTAAGCATTTCAAGGAAACAGAATGATAGATTTCATGAAAATGTAATCCAATGGAATGAAAATTTTTTTAAGACAAAGTAGATAAATAAATTCATTTTAGGTCTTTGTTCTCATTTTTAACTGAATCTTCATAATCGTAGGGGGTTATGTGGATACTAGTTTAATCTGCATAGCCGTAGGGGACTGTGTGGATGCTAGTGTTAGAATGAGAATTGTCAAATAAGAAATTAGACAAATTCATTTTAGGATTTTAATTTGCTAGCATAACCAGAATTCAGGTTATCGAAAGAATGCAAAGATTTCATTAATATTTCTACACAAAGTTTTTCTTTTATAGATAGTTATCTTTTCTGCTGTTTGCAAAATCCTATAAAGAATGTTTCAATACTTTGTCAACTACTATTAAATGTTTAATATTTATTTCATTCATTTTCATTTCATTTCTCCACTTTAAGAAAGACTCATACATAATGAAATCATTATTCACTGCCGTGAATAATGAAATCATTGTTCACTGCAGGAAATAATGGCTATCCATTATTCCCTGCAGTGATAATGCTATCATTATCCTTGAGGAAACAAACATAATGAGTACATTATTTAATATTTTAGGCAAGGGGTGTTATTTTAGTGAAATTTTAATGACCTTTAATTATGTCGAAATTCTTATTACAGAAGGTACCTCTAATCTCAATATTTGCTGAGATGTGGCTATTAGAAGAATTTCCGCCACTAGCAAAATTTGTAATGACGTGATACCTAGTATTTATATTTGATTGGTTTTTCTTAAGCTGGAGTGGGAACCTGTTGCATTCGAACTTTATGTTAACACAAATAAACAGTTCTTTTTCATCTACATGAAATAAATAGAATACGTTCAAATTATCCATAATATTATTTGTAAGCAAGAAAAACAAGTGGTCCTAGAAGGGCACCCTGGGGAACTCCTATTATCTATGTAAATAAATACGTGAAGATATATAATTTCTCATTACAAATTTTACATTTTCGGTTTGTTTAATAATACCAAAAGCCAGAAAATGATTTCCAGATTTATTTTGTATTTCTGACTGAAAATTTAGTATAGCATAATTAAAAAGCGGCATCTTCGTATCTTAGAAATTATACTGCTTGCTGTAGCGGAGGTTGATGGAAGAGCGGGAGGAAGTGATTCGAAGAAGGGGGAAAAGTGAAAATATATGGTGAAGAGGTGGAGGGAGTACGGTGGGATAGTGAAGGAAAGGGTGGGGAAAATGGGGATTTTCCCCGTTCCCACAGCACAGCTGCTGGCAGAACCTGGTTATTAATATTTCAAATAATTTAAACCCACCCTAAAGATACAGCACAGAAAGCTCAGCAAGTTCAAGCTGATACAAGCAAATGATACTAGTGATAATACTTACGAGTTGGTTGGGCTGGCCATGAGGCCATCTTAAGTACGGTGAGGGTTGGTACCATGAGTCACACAAAATTAGCCTTTACGCCGGTAAAACCGTTGTTATAACAATATATTTTTGACTAGCTGTAGGGTTAACCGAACCAAAACGCGGGTTCTGAGAGGACACCTTCTTTTCTAGCAGTCATATAAACCACTGTTGAATTAAACAGGAGACTTTGCTTGCTTTTGGTCACAAAAACGTTTTGTTTTAGTAACTTAAGATAATGGTCTTTCCGACAGTATTAATTCTTGAGGAGCGAGGCGGATCTATTATTATTAATTATCTCGTCCTATTATTGTTATTAATTATTACAAAGGATTCATAAATATTGAAATTAGCAAAAAGGAGCCGTAAGTGGTTTTATCAATTAAATATAAATTGATATCACACGTGAATTAGCAGTTTCCAGGTATGAGAATTATTTATTATTATTATATTTTTGCAATGACGTATTATAATGGCTAAAACGTGTAAAGTTAGGTTCGAATTAGGTCAAATTGCGTGCTAAAATAGACTTGTTTTTTTTTTCAGGTGACAGGTGGTCACCAATGCCGTTGCGTGAAGGTTAACGCGAATTGCCGCCACAAAAATATATTTAAAAAAAATCCTACTCATATTCAACAACTACCTAAAATATATGAAATAGACATTAAACTTGGACATGTCTGAACAGTTGGCCCACTATTATTTTTATTATTCATAAATGACTATCCTTCATGGCAAAGATTGAGTGGCTAGTCAAAAGCAACTGTAAAACATATATTTTTCACGCAAAATTCGGATTCGGAAGGTCTTAATAAATAAAGGTATAGGGGTCACTCCTTTGGAATAACAACAAAAAAATGCAGTACGTAACCATAGAATGCACGATGAACATGATATTTATATTATTCACGACTAGCACAGTCCTTAGGGGGATTTGAGCTAGGATTAAAAAATCCTATTGAGAAGTTTGTTTTTTTTTCGTTGGTTTTTAGTAGTAGAAAGGTGTTTTAAAAATGTATCACTGTAAGATAAAACAAAATGTTCAAGTTTCAGTTTGGCTTTAGAGAAGGTCATAGTTGTGAAAGTCTAATAAATGAATAGAAGGGAGCATGTGCTTAGGTAAAAATTTTCAGATTTAAAATGTGAGTTCGAAACAATAGATAGAGAGAGATTATTGAAAATAAATGAAAGAATGCCTGGATGGCGTTGTACATATGTGGTTAAATAGTTACTTCAGTAACAGGATGCAAAATGTATGAAGAGTATGTATCGACTGCAGGAAGTTTAAATGTTGGAGTACCGCAAGGCAATGTCCTGGGGCCGTTATTTTTCATATAATATATTAATGACATAGCAGCTTTGTTTGATAATTACTGTCATCATCTGTTTGCAGATGATACGGTTATTTCTATAACAGAGGAAAGCGGTGCGTTGTTGGCGAATAGAATGAATACAGTTTTCAAAGAAGTGACTGAATAGCTAGAAGTCTATTCTATCTAGTCTATCTAAAGTTGAGTATATCTAAAACAAAACATACGATTGTAGGAAACAAGAAATTTAAATATGAAATAGAGCAGCAAAAACTAGAATTCGAGTTTGTGGGGAAATAAATGAGGTCATCAGGGAACTTAAATATTTAAGAGTCATCATAGATGATAAATTTAATTCCGGTAATCAAGAAATAGCTAAGAAGATCGGTGTCCTAAAAAGGTATTTATCTATTAGACGAGTAAAATTCGGAAGCAAAGTTGCTTAGTTTCCGAGAAAAAAAACTGGCGTAGAGCCAAACCAGACTTGATGCGATTCTTTAATTAGGTGATCGTGTACACGAAACCACTTTTCACGACATTTTTTGGTGGTCAGGAACTTTTTTATTTCGAAAAAACTGTAAAAAAATTAATTTTTCCGTGAAACATGTTTTTTAACGTCCCCACCGCTATATTTATAAAAATAATTGGGCTATCGAACTGATTTTTTTTATATATTGAAGTAGACACAATTGCGCCTCTAACTATATACATTGTGATTATAAAATCTTTTTCTTTTAATTGTTAAAATAATAGCAAAGTTAAAGTTGTTATTTTCGTGAATGTATTTTTTCAGCAATCGAGAAATTTTTTTATATACGTGCTGTGAACGAATTGAAGCCAATATACGAAAAACGTTTTTAGAATGATAATTTCTGATGTTCTGGTTATAGTATGTAGTCAGCGATTTTTTTTAAAACGGGCTAAAACATATTCTTGCGCGCCCGGCTCTCATTATACTGCTTACCGCCTGCGGACTACATTAATCTGACCTGGTTGTTGGGTTCATGTGTACTAATCGGGCTTTTAATTACAGCTCCAAAATAGGTACGGACCTAAGGTATAAACCTACCTTTTGTTATTTTAAGGTAAAAAAATATTTAATAGCTAGGTAAATATAAATCATCGTTATAAAGTAATTACTTACCTAATAAGTAGGTCATTAGACATTTTTTATTGAATTAAACAAAAACGCAGGAAATAGTTGCAAAAAATAAAAGTTATTTTACTTTTATTTTTTGCAACTATTTTTCTATCGACAAATAAGTATTTAGTTATGTAGGCTCTACATTAAAAGCTTTCTAGTTCGTCTGTACATTCCTCGAAACCTTTAAATAACAGTATTTCAAGTACGACATTTACACTCGTTACAACATTTTAGGCCTCCTTTAACACAATCATATTTTCGATTTTCACAGTTTATCTGAACAATAAATACTTAATGATTGCCGAACAAAATCAGGAATTGACTTATCATCGGAAAATATTGTCCAAACATTGTTACTTAAATTCCGTCCTGAACCATCTGCATTTATAAGTGTAGTTGGTATATTGCTACTGTGCGATATTCTAAGTTGATACATAAACTTGCAATAGTTAAGTAAATGTATTAGATACGAAATCTATTATCTAAATATATATGTTTACCTTAAGAGTGCCGATAAAAGGTGCCTTCAGTTGAAGTAAGCTCCGTTAGTTGTTGTTGCTAATTTGATCCTTAGGCCATTTAAAATCTGAATTTGTTTATCTTTGTTTTTGTACAGTAGTAGAATCAATTTTGTAAAGATTTTTAAAACTTCGCGTTTAGGCAGCAATGGCAGTTCCGATAATTTTTGAAAAATGACAATATTCTTTAAGAACATCAAACGCAGATTTTTCTATTTAAAAAAAACCATTAGTGGTGTCGCAACCGGTAAAACAATGAAGTGATAAGAACAAACTGTAGTTCTTAAACTTTACACTACCTTCTATATTGGCAAAAATCGTCTGCTAGTGCAGTGTCCAAGTTGCAAAATAAATTAGTTCCATTTAAATCAGAGTCCGGAAAAAAAAGATAGTAAGTAAAATTAATAGATCTATATCAACTGACTTCACCAATATTTGTTTGCTTTTCGTTTCGTACATTGCATGTAAAACCATCCTGGTATCTTCCTGTTTGCTAAATAGATTTTTGGTAATTTCTGAATGACGTTTATGTACTGAAACTACTTTTTCTGTTAATTTAAATTCTCCATCTATTATTAATATTTCGTGTGCGATTAAGTACCGTGCAGCATATGTTGCAAATAAAGCACATTTTTCTGACACCAGAACTATGTGATTTAAATCAGTTTAAACGTTCATGTTTTCAAAACTTGTTTACTCGACAGTCTATATGATATTTTATTTAATTTCGCCATTTAAAATATAAACTTCTTTGACACAACATTTCCGCAATGTCTTGTCTTTTTTCAGCACTGTATATTAGTGACAACAAATTTTGTATCCTAGGTATTTGTACCACAGATTTGTCATTATCCCGCACAATTTTCTTAAAATAATGCACTCCATTATTTTACAAAACTAAATTGGGAATATTCTACAGCATCGCATTTATTTAAAAGTAGGTATACTCTAAATCCCGAAAACTACTAGTTAGACGCATCTTATCCTATCTTCCATACGTGGTGTACGTACCTACATTGTGAGCCGTAATAATACCTATGACTAATTCAGCGCGCTTTAAAAAAAATCGCCGTTGCCAAACGATACACATTGGGAAAAAAATAATTGTTTTGAAAACTTTTCTAATGTTTGGGCTACATTTGCATCTGTGTGTATAAAAATTTTCAAAAATAAAAAAGTTTATCGTTTGGTGAAAATTGTAATACCTAATATTCAAATACCTAGTTTTCCTGATTTTCCTGCGAACTGTGTAGAAACTATTAGTGCACTTAAAAGCGCTATTTTGCGTACTTTAATTGAGAAAAAAAACAACTTCAATAGCAACATTAGTTTTGAAGATATGACGGTGGAAACAAAAAAAATACACATTTTATTTAAAATACAATTTTTTCCCTTTTTTTATTTTAAAAAGTTCCAGACCACGAAAAAATGTCGTGAAATGCGATTTCAAACGCCCAGTGACATGCTTAACAAAATCTACCATGTTTGACCTGGTTCTACGCCAAAAAAAAAAAATAAAATAAAACGGCACGATATAGTCTCGAATTCGCTGCTCTATACATATAGAAACTGAAAACTATACATCACCATTATATTATCACACTTTAACTATTATAGTACTGTTCTGTATTTTGCAAACCAAGGCGACGTGGATCGCTTGCAGAAGTTACAGAATAGGGACTATGAGGGTTATATTAAGACTCAGTATTTATACTATAGTAAATGACATGCTAAGAGCATTTTGATGGACGAATGTGTAAAAATATGTGGAGTTTAATGCACTGGTTTTCATACATAAAATGTACAAACTTTTGAAGATTTTCACAACCATAACACCAGAGGTAGAATTGATTTTGTTTTACGAGTCAACACAACTGCTGCGCAGAGGTCAATTTTCTTCAGAGGTTTATATACATACAACAGCCTTACTAGGGTATCTATGCAGACTCAACATAGCTTCTTTCAAAAGAATAGTCGGGGATATTTACAAATTGATTTTATGCTTCACGTATTAATATTTATTTATCCATTTTTTTGGAATTAACTGTTAAAATACGAAACAAAACTACCATAGAAATGAAAACTAAAGAGCAGATAATTTACAAAAAAAGTACTTACAAGGAATATCACATGTATATCCGTTCTCGTGAAAATCAAAGTTATAGGGCTGTCGGCCAACGTGCGAATGCCAAAATTAGAGTTTTTCGTGCGTACCGGCACAGACATTTTAATAACCTTTGGAAAAATTATCGAATTTGTCAAATCATTTAAACATTTACTGTACAATGACTAAGAAAAAGTATGTGCCATGGGCGGCTCTTAGGAGCTCCTCCGAATTTGAATTCTATGAAAATTATCGTTGGGAATTTTGTGCCGTTCATTGTATGTCTCGACCACTACAAAAAATTTCGCTGTATACAATTGAATGAAGGATTATCTTTCCTTCAACGTAGATCGCAATTGAAAAAAATATGAGTATTTAGTACTGAAAATAAAGAAATCTTAGATTTTAAGATACATGCATTGTATTGCACATTCCTGTTGACTCTGAATTATAATGAAACAATGGATATAGCTTATTAAAAACATATTCCCTTAGCTTTAATTTGCATTTTATTTCATGTGTTATTTTTCCGCCAGTTGCAAGCAGTTTAAAATCAAAATTTAAAAATATTCTGTTCAGAACATTTGAACATTTTTGATTACCATGATATCTAAATGTGATATATGAAGATTCTAAAACCAGCGGAACTTGTTACATTAACGTCGTTTTATTTCAAAAATAAATACAATACAAATTAACGGGTATATTTCAAGATATAGATAATTTAATACAGTAGATTCTTAAACAGAGAAAACACATGCATTTGTTTTTCAACATAAGAGAAAAATGTTACAATTAAATTCTTTCTCTCTTGTTTCAGAGTGCAATCACGCAGAGGCATTTCGATATGATCATAATGGGGACGACTGAGAAAGGCAAGGGAGTTAAAGGTAGGTAGATTATTGGAGATCTGCGACAAAAGGTTTTGTAGTTTCTGCTCCGGTTAACGATTTCATATGTCTTAAAGTGTCAAAATTGGAACTATTCATTCTGTATTAAATATTTCCTATCCAATTATACCATGCTTCATTCTATTTACCTGTAAATTTTCAATGTCGTGCGAGACACATCGAATTTCATGTATATATTTTGCTTTGCGTCATTAGTTATTTCATTAATTATTTTATGTTACAGGTAGGTTCCGAACGTGAAAGGATATGGGTGAAAACATCGAATAAGGTAGTATTTTTGTCCATTATTAAGTGAAGATGTTTTAATCGTGAATGTGATGACATGCTTTATTCTGACATTATTCTTGATGGAGTAAGTATACATGATTTCAGAACAAGATTGTGAGGTAAGTATATACGATTCATCATTTGTTTAATATGAGAAATTAACTGCAAACATTTTTAGATATCTGCCCTCACAGATCAGATCAACCTACCTACTATTAATAAAGGAACGACCTCTTTTAATCTCGTTGGAAATTGAAGCAAATCTCTGAATCGAGGTAAAGTTTTTAATGTGATTACTCTTTAATGTATTGTCGTCATTTGTAGGATCTTAGGATATACCAAATTTGTGTGGAGCCCGTGGTGAAATAATAAAATAATGTTGGCGTAAGCGCTATGAGCAGTGGTGGTTAGAATAAATGAAACAAAAAATTAATCCTGCCCTGTAAGCGAAACATTCACAGTCTATGACTAGAGCACGGTCATACATTATTGTATGTCACCCTCCCTCGGTCTGAGTCACCGTGAATATAGAGCTTACTTTAAAACGACAATTTAAACAACACCTCTTGTCGCCCTGATTGTTCATATTATTAGCAATAAAAATTTGTTTTCTCGTTTTATTTTATCCCGATGATTTTAACCCCCAAAGCCCCGTAAGCAAAATATTCACAGTCCCTCACTAGAGCACGGCCGTATATTGTACGTTACCCTCCCTCGGTCTGGGTAACCGTGAATACAGAGCTTACTATAAAATGACTGTCAAATAAAATGAACACCCACCCCCTGCTCGAGAAGAGAGTATTATAGCAAAGAACCAACGAAATTCAATATCAACATACTGAAACGACTTTGAGTATCACGAAAGGTATTTATTTTAAAATCCGGATCAGTATTCTTCATGTCAATGTCAATGCATTAATATCGATAATTTTTAGGGTTATGGGATTCACCAAATTTCTGTTAAACCTGAAACCCAATATTTTGTTGAGAAAGTGAGATTATACCTGATGATTTCCGTTGCAGCAATCTAAACAGAATAAAACCATCTTTTTCATGAAGCGCTGTGGTGGGCGGGAGGTGGTGGGCCATCACCGCCCACGAGGGCGGAATGTTTTGAAGCACATGTTTAGAAATTCAGAAAGGACAAGACATATTCTTAATCTAAAGAGACGCCTAATAAAATAAAATGAAATGCTTATTGTATGCATGTTTTAGGTAATATTCTGCGTCAACTACATTGAAAACCACAGGAAATATTAGGAAGTAATAAGCACAGCAGATATTGACTTATTGATTGAGCTATTTGTGAAGGAATAAGTTTACGCGTTTTGCATTTATTGAAATTCACTTTGATTTTTAGTTTTAGTTAAGTGCTCAGCAAGGAGGACCGAATCCCTTCTTTTGTTTTTCAGAAAAATGGAATTTGAATGGTGGTGGCGTACCCAAGGTATTTTTATTGTAAGTTGGTGTAACAATTTTGGGGTGTACCATATTTCAGTTAAACTGAAGACGGATATTGGGAGTTTTTATACGACAATATTAGTTACACAGTTGAGGGAATACCCTGTATTCTTTCAGAAATACTTCAATGAGAAACTGGTGTTAGAGTAGACCAATCACTGAAGCATCTCGACACCATAAAATTGTCACCGACAAGAGCCGCTACGTAGAAGGATGTATCAGAAAGGGCAGTGCGTAAACGAAATATTTATTCATTTATTTGTTTAGGAGTACTGACTGAACTGAAAAGGGCAGACAATGAAAATCTCACGGCCGCGGCTGGCACAAGTGAAGTGAAGCCTTTCGATGGCATAAAGTGATCCTTGGCATCAGGCACTGTTAGCAGCGGGTGGTGGTGGGTCATCATCACCCTGGAGGGCGGCAACTTTAGAAGCAAACACATATGAACCGATAGGTATGTCAGAAAAAGCAGTGTGCAATCTTAGGAGTACTGTCTAAACCGAGTAGAGCATCAAACGAAAACTTGACTACGCAAGCGAAGTACAGCATTTTGGCGACATAAAATGGTCCTAGGAATGAGGCGCTGCGAGCAGTGGGTGGTGGTGGATCATCGTCACCGTGAAGGGTAGCAAATTTCGAAACAGAGCCGTATGCACTGATAGGTATGTCAGAGAAAGCAGTGTGTATTTGAAATATGTATTTATATGCAGGGGGGTTATGTCGTTTAATCTGCATAGCCGTAGGGCACTATGTAGATTCTAGTGTTAGAATGAAAATTATCAAATAAAATAGACAAATTCATTTTAGGATTTTAATTGCTAGCATAATCAGAATTCAAGTTATCGAAAGTATGCAAATATTTCATTAATACTTATTTTTTATATATAGTTTTTTTTTTTAGTTCTCATAGATAATTTTTTCTGCTGTTTGCAAAATCCTAAAAAAAACATGTTTCATTAAAATTACAAGCAAGCAAATAACAATTCACTTTTAAAAATATATTTATTTATTCTTGCAGGAGTGCTGTCTGAACTGAGTGGGGCAGCAAACGAAGATCAGATGACGCAAGAGAAGTAAAGCATTTCGATGACATAAAGTGATCCTTGGAATGAGGCTCTCCGAGCAGCGGGTGGTGGTGGGGGTCGCCTCCCTGGAGGGCGATACATTTAGAAGCAAGCACGTATGAACTCACGACAGGGAATATTTTTTATCAAGATGACCAATAACAATATAAAGGTGACTTCGGGAATCCCGTTGTATGTACGATATTTTTTGTAAAGGCATTTTTTTGTAGAATTCTCCTCTATTTAATATTCATCTCCATGATAGTTTTTGTATTTTTCATATTTTAAAAGCATGATGTTTTTAAAGTTTTACGCCATTTTGTTTTATCTTTCGCCCGTAGTGGCCTTGATGACTTTTTAAGCTACCAAAAAAATGAAAAGTTATATAAGATTTTTTCCCAGCTTTTGCTTTTGTTTTTCCCTGGGAACTGGGCAATAAAGGTTTTTTTTTCAAATCTCCAAAAATATAGTCAACAACAGACAATGAGCAAATTAACATTGCATAAAATTATGTTGTTAATATAACTAAATTATTAAATGTCGACTTTTTTTGCTACCGGCCAGAGAAAAACATTTGAATTATACCATCAACGTCAAATAAAATTACATCGACTATATTCTGTCGGCGGCTTTTTTAATATCCACGCTAATTATATGATTATCAGACTCTGATTGAATCGTTTTTAAGTTTTGTAAATATTAGCATAATGTTGTTTGTTTAATTCTTTAATTATGAGATATATAAAATAAAGTTAAAAAAAACGTGTCCCATTTTTGAAGAATAAGTCGTTGAAATTGTCCATCATTTACCACATTTAGAAATTGAATTCACTAAAAGAAAGAATGTGCCATTCTTTGCTGATTTCTTATACGAGAAACTATGTCGACTAGAATGACAGATTCTGCTGCTGTATTGATGTGTGTGGGTTTCTTATATATTTTCTTGACATTTGCTTTAAAAAATTGCTGACTGACTTTTACTTGATGAAAATCAACGTTACAACTGAACACGAATACAAGTTTAATTGCTTTATTTTCACAATTTTTTGACCTAAAAATTGTTTCGCCATACATCGACTTCTTTCGATATTGAGTGTAGTACTATATTACTCAATATTATTATGTTTTTTATGTTCTCTTAACCGCTTCTCAAGTCACCAAGGTAACTCCTTGAAAATCCAGAAATATTTTGTGTTAGGTAAAGAGAAACGAGGCCCTACAGTTTATAGTGGAGTCCAAACCACATCTTGGGGATAATATTATATTTAAAATTATTTCGCGGTACCAGAAGGTATTTATACCTTGTCCTAATATAGTAATAAACTAATAATAACATAATTGTGCAAATATCTGAGGGCTGCAATTTAGAATGAACGGTGATTTATGATTACTTGAGCATTCAATGTGGTAGGTTTAATATATTTATTTGTAAGGTTTCTAACAGTATCGGTCTTGTTCTTTCTTAATGTGACTCTTCGAAATTGTCATTAAAACTATGGTTTTCTTCAAATAAGTTGTTAGTGAATATGGAATCTTGTGATTTATTGTTTTAACTATGTGTGTTCTCTTAACCTCTTTTGATACGCCCTTCTTGTCTATCCAATGTACATTTTAGGGCATATAGCACATGACAGTTTATAGACTCCGCTTCTGTTCTCTTTCCTTGTTCTATCTTTATTATTCTTGATAAATAATTGAATGCGACTATTATATTGTGTGCTTTCTTTAATCGATAAGCTATTTTTGTGTATGTAAACCAGTATATGAGAATGTATTGTATTTAGTGACCTCTTCTTCAAATTTGGAAAAATCTGATTTACTGCTTCTTTATCGATTATTAAATGTTATATGGTTGTGAACGTTAGTAGAATTAACTACGGAGAGAAAAAAACAAATAGGCGCGTAATATTTCTTTGTTCTTTCGAGCAGTTGCTGTATACTTAATATTTATTTTCTAATGTGGCATCCCTTAATAGGATCTGCTTGTTCACTAGAAATTTACCAGGAGAGATGACGTTAAAGCTGAAGTGAAGAATTTGAGAGTACTATTTTATTGGTGTTTGACTTTAATATAGAAGGAAATGTTAATGCGCCTTCTGGCATAAATTTTGGTAAAGTTTATATTGAACATATTATGGGTGTGTACGAAGTAATTTTCTCCTAAAAGGGGGTACTTTTTTAGGAATCTTGAAATCAATGGAAATATGTTGATGCAATTTGGCAGACATTTGTTTCTAAAATATTTGTTTATGTAAAGTTTGTTTTTTTTCATCAAATATTAAGAGCATCGAAAGAATCTTATTCAATTCCTGTATATGACAAATAAGAACATATGATTTTTTTTTAAATAAGCAAAGTTGTGTAACTTTCTCGGCCGAATCATGATACATCTAGTAATTTTATAAAGGTGGCCCCCATAATGGTAGAGTGACCAGACATTTTATTTTATTTTGTTTTTCTTAGTACTCACTGATTTACAACGTATGATATAAATGATTCCTTTAGCATCCAACAGCAGGAAACAAAGGTGTATATAGACCCTACATAAGCAGTAGATAACACAATCGGGAATGTTTCCGGAGAATAAATTTTTTTAATATGTAAAATTTTAGTGTTTTAATTACATAATTATTTTAATTGTCAAACCGAACATATTTTGCATTTATATAACTTATGCATCCTTATTATGTCGGATTATTATAATCGTAAAAATTTTTCAAACTTGTTGTAAAATCAACTTCCTAAAGGTAATAAATTGATAGACACGTGCGTCAATGCATTCAAAAATAAAAGAACTAATACCTGCCTAAGGCACTCTAATTTATTGTATAGGTATAATTAGTTCTTCTCTTTTTGTACAAATACTTTTGACAGCTTTATAAGATTGAACTTAGCTCAGCATTCTTGTTACTCGTTTGCAATGCGTCCTCCGAAGATACAAAAGCTCTAGTGTGGACCGTTTTTTTCGTTAGATATTCGAGGGATACAGAGATGTACATATACAGTATGTCGGAAAATCAATGTATACCTTTGATACAATCGTTACCGAGTAAGTAGTACATATATAGTATGTCGGAAAATTAATGTATAAATTTGATAAAATCGTTACCGAGTAAGTAGTAAATAATCACTCGAAGGAATTGATTTTGGATGTATTTGTCTAAGTAATCAAGCATTAAAAATGTTTTCAAAACTGTCTTAAAGTTAAGACACCATTGAATTTTTTTATTGGCAACTCCCTTTTTACTCTTTGTAAAAGTATTACGTCGTGAAAAAATTTTGATTTCAGACTATAATGAAACCGGTCTATTTGAAGCCCGGAAACCTTTAATTTAAATTACCTGACTGATACTTTAAGGATTCGAAATATAAAAGCAAATATATTAAAGTATTTCCATATATCCAAAGGTGAGCTTATATTTTACTATATATTCTAGATATTAGCACAATTTATACTTTGGGTAACAATCCCAAGATTTATAAATACAATTAGAAGCTCAAGGATATTTGCGGAATAAAATGTAACATGAGAAGGGCGGGTTCGTTGCCTAATCGAACGTCGCTATCTCTTATTAAAAATATGTTTGAAATTTTCGATTGCTTTATTATCATTAAAGCTCTAGTGATGTATCTAGCTAAAAGTGGTTTATTACGCTAGTTATTGCTATATTTTTTTTCCACCGGACTAGAAAAACGTTAGAAAATCTCTCGATGGTATACCGGCGTTTTCCGAAAATATAATTGTTTCAGTTTTTTCAATTATGCGTTATTTTGTAGTGAAGTGCATTTTATGACGTTACAAAAATGTAATTTATTCGTAATTATTAATAATTATTTTCATAAAAATCAAACAAAAAATGCGAATATAAAAATCATACGTAACCCTGAATGGCATTTTTATAATAAATATAATGAGTTACCAATGAAAATTATAGACAAATTACGCATATTTGCGTAGTCTCAACTTGCTTCCTGGTTAGTATTTTTAGTACCACAAAGTAGTAATTTCGATCGTGTATGATTTATTTTCGTTGCTTTGGTTATTTTCCATAATGAAATAGAATACAACAATATTGTAAGACAAATTACGTTTCCTACGTCATTCTTTGTTTATCTTATTTTTTTAATTAAACTCATTACATCGTTGACGAGGTCATGGTGTACGTTTTACAGAATCGACTTCTAGAACATAATTTCTGTATTAATCCATTACCAATCAGTATTTTCTTCATTTGTAAGTTATATTGTGAATATATTTTCATCAATTAATTGTGATATCTCATATCGTTCTCTTTGTAATTGCAATACAATTAAAATCAGTTGGTCAGTAATCAATAATCTTTAAGGATTTAGATGTTTACATTTGAAAAGTGATCGCACTTTGTGCTTTTGACAGGGTTTATACTACTTTGGAGTGCAACAACCATACACCCAATATTTAAGTTCGTCCTCTTATTCACAAAGTCATCAGTTTTATATTGAAGAATGTGTACTTTGGAGAATTGGATTTACCCAATGCATAAAATAATATTATCGTCGAGTTGATTAATCAGAGATTTCGATCGTTGATACTTCAGAAATGAAATTTCCGTACCGTACTCCAGCATGTCACTTGTTAATCAGAAATATATGTAAATAACACATACACGATATACAAATAACGCAAAAAGATGCACTCATGTTAATATTTTTATTTGTGTCTAGACCCCTCGTAAACATTTTATGCTAATAATATGTGAATTAGGTATATTTTATATTACTATTTTTCATCAAGAAAATAGGGACATTTAATACATTTTTTAATTACACATTTTGAAAGAGTTTGACGAGTATGTAGTAGCTATGCCAAAAAAAAATAATTTTCTGACTGCTCCTTCATGTATAAGAAAATATTGAAGTCGGCGCTCTCAAAGACGATGAGAATATCAGAGAACACGTACAGTGATAATGGCTATTGTAGGCATGATGCGACTATTTTATTATTATTTCCTTAAGGTAGTTACATCGCAGGAGGTGCGACACCTGTTAGCGAATCGATAAACTTGAGACACGAGAGATGCAGAGAGAGAGAGAGAGAGAGGGAGAAAGTACGGAAAGATTTGGCCGCATATAGTTTCTGACGCCAGCTGATCGACTCGTCACCAATATCAATATATTTTTACCTCTTTTAATAAATTAATGGAAACTAATATTATTATACATACATAGTCCAGTCTACGAAGCCCCAAAAAGACCAAATGGAGGAAATAATATCTGTAGAGGCCAATTTTTGTATAGTTGTCGGAAGGAGTGCCCTGAACAACATACTAAACGTCCTAGCCAGTGGATTGTCTGCGGGTGGTGTGGGGTACTGTAAATGTCCTCTTTTAGCGTTTTTTTAAATAACTTGAAAGACACGCCCTCTAGCGAAAAAGTGTCTATATACAATATTAAACTACATGAGATTTTCTACAAATAAGTTCCTATTAATTTTTTTCCAGAATCAATATTTTTTTTAAACTTTTTTCAATCATCTGTTCTATTGCAGTGTTTTTTTTAAATAGGTTTAGAATGTCACGAAAAAAATGATTTAAATATGAGTGGAACAATTATTTTACATTATCTATTTCCTTTAGACGGTCCACCCTGTATATTTTCCAGTGTAAGTCTAACCATTTCTTCAGTGGCAGTAGCGTCACCTATCTACGAAATTTGACTGTTCTCCGTCAAGTAGCTTTTTAGTTAACGCACCAACAGACAGACTAACAGACAGATAGACAGACAGACAAACAGACAGACCGACGAAATTTTATATCCTGTATTTTCTTATTCTGCATGATCTGAAACATGAAAATCCAAAAAATCTCGAAGGGTGATTTTTTCTCGAATAAAATACTTCCCCTCGGTATGCGATTTTCCATCCTTTGTATTTCGTAAGGTATTGATCCTAGAAAAAAAAATGAATAGAAACTTATTGGTTCGAAATTTCACTTACTTTAATATTGTATATAAATACTTCTTCGCTAGAGGGCGTGGTTTTCGAGTTATTCAAGAAAAACATGAAGAGGGGACCTTTACACTACCCCCTATCCCCTCACCCGCAGACCATTCAGTGGTCAGGAATTTTAATATGTTGTTCGGGGCACTCCCCCCAACAACTATACAGAAATTGGCAATGCAATTTTATTGTAATAAATATTAAGACTCCCACTATGTATATTTTGTGCTAACATGAATAAGAAATATATATTGTGTAGTTTCCAGATGCATGAGTACGAACATGCCAATAGCAAATAAAATATTTATAACAAAGAAGCAAGGAAGGATGTTATGTCAACGTACTATACGAAGGTGAATAAATATGAAACCTAAAATTCGTTCAAAACTCAATCAATGTAGTTACTAATTAAAACATCTAGTACGAGAAATCAAATACAAATAAAAACAAAAATCGTTGGTAAAACTAACAGAGCACTCCTTGCAAATTATTTTATCTACTAAGTACTATGCATATAACATTATTTTATCAGTAAAGTATTTTCACATGCGGTTTAGTTGAAAACTGCTAGTCCTAGAAAAAAAGTTTCTTCTATCCTTTATTTTGATATCTTCTTGATATACTTCGTATGTATTTCGACAGATAAAAAAAGTTTAAGACTTTATTGAACCGTGACAGAGTGTTTGGTAGGAATGACCGGATTGGTTGAATTCGTTCAACTATGGCAATATTTTAGTATCAGTAGAGGCCTATTTTTAGTTGTACCTTAGTTTTAATAATATCCCGAGGATGCTAAAGAGTTTAGTGAAAAGCTCGTCGAGTCTTGGTATTCAAGTGTTGTATTCAAGAGATTAGGTGTCTGTGGAAATTACGTCTCCAAAGGCACTTTAAAGGTGGAGAGCCGGCTCTACAGATTTCCTATGAATAAGATACATGAAAAATTTTGTGTGAGTAAGCAAGTACTACCACAGACATACAGGGAGCCACTATAATGAGATTGTAGTCGGGTACCAGGCTTAATTTGCCCGCAACCCTGAGACACCCTCGATTAAAGCAATTTTTTTTGTGTTTTCTTAGGTCATCGAATACATGAATGATTTTTTTTAAGTTAAAGTACAAGCTTTCTAGTTATAAAAAAAAATAGGGTGCCTCTTCCGGTAAAATTCCATGACGTGGGAAAAATTTGCTTATATGCTTATCCCTGTAGGTCTGTGGTAGTCTTTACTCATTCATACAAAGTTTTTCATGTATCTTATTCATAGGAAATCTGCACATCCGGCCCTCTACCTGTTATACTAGACACAGTTTGATGAAACTAATATGGGACTACCGCCAGGCCGTACTCTGCCATTGGTAACGGACGTTCTACACAAACAAAACAAAGATGTATACGCGGGTCCAATTACGAACCTCTCTCTCCCTTTTAAGAAGTCGGTTGAAAAAGAGATGTTAAATATTAAATGCCTAGACCATAATTTAGGTGTTCCTGTAAAACTGAGAAAAATTGGAACAAAAATAATAAACAAAGATACCAGTATGTTAGACATCTCTTACTTTCACTATATTGATTCTACCAGATTACCATAGATTGACAAGGAGAATCTATAGACCCACCTTAGTGTGTCCTTTGACCTTGGTTTTTTATCGCAGTGCAATAAAGGAATAGAGAATATGAAATTAGCCGTAATTGCTCCATTCAAAAGAATAAAATCTCAAATATAATCAAGGGTGATATTTTCGAATATTGTGTGTTCCTAACCATTAAACCTCTTCTATTGATAAACGCGATGCTATGATATGCAACTAGTTGTTAATAACCATTGCTACGTAATTAACTTTCAAGAATGCGAACAGTTATTAATTTTCCAACAATTTAGCAAGAGATATCAATGCTGGGTCAGAAAACTAACTCTACTCAATTGTAGCCGACGAAACCCAATGAAAGTGGTGCTTTTAATCAAAATCATAGTAATTTCAAGTGAGTGTATGCATATGTTTACAAATTACATAAGTGCGAATATGCAATATGTTAGCATGACTTGATGAAATCGAAAATGATTGGATACGTATCTACAATTTATATTAGCGTTAAAAGTAAACGTGAATATGCGTATAAAAATCTACAATTACACCATAAAAATCAATAGCGTGTCATTAATATTATTAATTGATAGAAATATTGAAATCAAAGGTTGCTAAATACTTTGTAGATAAAAAAATATAATTACTGGAATTTGTGATGCATTTTTCCTACATCGTATAACCTAACTTATAATTATGAAAACTTTGGTCCATGGGGCAATAATAATTATATTAGACATATCCAATTAAAAAAATGTACTTATTGTGTTGAAGCTTTTAAACGTATCGTTCAAATATGTTTTTATATCTGATAATAACGTTGCTTTTCTTGGAAACATTTAATTACACAATTATTGCAACATTTAAGAAATATGTTATACTGATTTTTTTTCTAGTCATTTTGCAAATTATTATTTGGTTGAAGCCTCTACATTTCTTGAGAAAGTTAGTACTCAATATATAGGGTGTTGCGAAAATAAGTGCGTGGAAACTTGTTTTTAAATTGCCTCAATTATATTTAGTTACAATTGAAAATACCACTTCTCCGTTTGAACAATTTTGTCAAAATATTCCTAAATATCTCCCAACATGGTACTAAGGTGATTGAAATTTCAACATTGTTAAACATGGAATGTGAACTAATGAGTAAGAGACTTTCTAAAATTCGTGATTCTTAACTGGAAGGGTCACATAAGAATAGAAAACAGAGAGAGAGAATAGAATATCGCATTATTAAGAAAGTTGCACATTCTAAGGAAAGTCTTAATGTAGAAGTCTATGATCTCTTGTTGAGATCTAGACTTTGAACTGTTGGAAAGAGGAGATATCACCAATGTCACTAGAGGGCCCAAAAACTTGGAACAGTCTTCAACAGAGCTGAATTCCTTGGTGTAACGCCAAGTAATCAGTATAAAGTCTTCCTTAAAGAGAGGTGAGCCATATTCATATATAATTGCATAATAATAATTGTATTTTGCAGACATTATCTTTAGAAATCAATACATATGAGTTAGAGAATCCCAGAAAGAGGAAGCAAAAATTGGCTTGATTACATGTACGATTTTTGCTTATTCATATTAGAAGCATCTCAATATAATAGGAGTGGTAGATTCGGACTTACGCGTTACATGAAACGTCACTACAGATTTAGATCATATATTTTTCGAATATATGTATAAAGTACAAAGTATCGACCTCCACAAGAAATTAAGTAATCAAAAGATTTACCACTAGTAATATTTGCCATCTACTAGCATCAAATAAAAAACACGTCTATAACGTAATTATAGAATTTCTTAGACATCAAACTAGAAATTTAGAATAGGTTATGATCGATATCTTCCCCCTGTTTTTCTCTTACCGTGTATATTTCTTCTTTTCCGTGGTCTTACTTTTTGTGTATGTCGTTACAAAATGCACTGATAGGCACCTGAGCGAGAAGAAAGTGTCCTTGTTTTATCCCTGAGTTCATTTGTGATCGGTGGTATAGGTTAGGTTAGATTTAGGGTATAATTAGTGAATTAATGAGTACATTTACTTTGTATCTTGTCGCAATACCAAAAAGAATTACAAGTAAATGGTATTTTCACAGTAAATGCAAGTAGCATTTATTATAATATCAGTCTTTGAGTCAAATAAAATATATTGCTGGTGGGCATTATTTGAATATTATTTATTTATCCAGCATTATATTATGGAATAGAAAAATTTTATTTTATTAACTTATGTGTAAGACTTAGTGACTGCCAAAGAATAATTGATCAAATTTGTTTGTTCATATTGACTCGGCAGTTGTTTAATGACAATTTGAATACTACGTAAATGTTAGATATATATTTTACACCATTCTAGCACCATACATATAATTAGTACAACTTTACAAACCTACTACATGAAGCCTCTTAATGTGAAGGCCTTGGTGCAACAATGACTACAGATTTTAATTAATTTGTTTATTGCATAAATTTTAATTAGTATTTAGGTAATTTGTAGAATCGATTCAATAAACGCTAATACCAGTAAATTAACATTGGAATTACACATTATGTTCTTGATAATTAAGAATATTTTAGTAATTTTATTACGACGTACATTAATTATTGCATGTTTAATTTCAACTTATCGTTCTAGTAATATTGTTTACCAAACTAAATATGTATGAGTAGTAGTAGTTCGAGTACCCAGTATTATTAACTCCAGACAAAAGTTCAGACGATATGCAAATATCGATCATACTTACTGATTACCGTTCACATTCATTGTTAATTTACATTTACCGATTCTGTTGTATTTATGTGATGAATGAAATGTTTTGATGTGCACTGTTGATAAAATTTAACTTTTTTGTATTTTTGGGGTGTCTCCTGAATAGGAAATTAAAATATCATCTACATATCTATAATTTTCCATAAAAATGTTCTCTCTTAATTCATATACTATAGTTACAAAGTGTAAATAGGCAACGATTTACAAAACCTTATGAAGTATTTAATAAAATATTCTATGGTGATTTGAGGATTGTACAATAACGTGTTGTATAACCTTGTCGTGTGTCAAAATACTACATTAAAAATAATTTTAAAAAAATCGGTAAAGGTATTTACACAGAACTTCCCTCGTTATTTGTGCATGGCGGTCACTCTAAAAAATTAATAATTACGAAATGACATTGAAAATAATAATCGGAATATAGTTATCACTATTATTACAAAGAAAACCTGATAAGTTTTGGTCAAAAAATATACAGTGTGCTCATCCAACAACAAAAGTTCAATACTAAATGACAGGTGCCAAATATGGAAGGCTTGCGCAAATACCTTTACAAATGTTTACCATGACTGAATTATTTCTTGGGATGACTACCCTGTACATTTTTCAATAAAAGTATAATAGCATATGCCAAATATTATTGCCATCTGTCACATTTGCCATCTGTATAGTGGTGGTTAAAAAATATATTGTTTTTTTGAAATTTTTCAAAAATGTTGGTAAAAAAATTTTCAACATTTTTTTCTTCTGAAGTAGGTTTAGAATGTCATGAAACGTGAAAAATTTAAATTTGAGCAAAAAGGAAAGTTAAAAATATAATTTTTTTTTGAAATTATTCAAAAATGTTGGTAAAAAAATTTTCAACATTTTTTTCTTCTGAAATAGGTTTAGAATGGCATGAAACGTGAAAAATGTAAATTTGGGCAAACAGGAAAGTTTCCTTCTATTTTACAGTAGTGGTAATTTTTTTTAGTAGGTTTAGAATGCGATGAAACGTGAAAATTTAAAATTTGATCAAAGAAAAATATTTTATTTAGTGGCAAAAAATTTTTCGAAAATGTTGGTAAAAATTTTCAAAATTTTTTTACTGAAACAGGACAACGTGAAAATTTTAAATTTAAGCAAAACATTTTTTTTCGATCTATTCTAGTGGTACACTTTTTTTGTAAAATGGTAAAAAAATATTGCAAATTTTTTTCCGAAGTAGGTTTGGAATGTGGAAATTTTAAATTTGAGCAACAATTTTTTCATCTATTCTATAGCAAGTAGTGATAAGTACATAGATTAAAAATGTTTTAAAAAAATGTTTAAACATTTCAAAAAAAATTAAATTTGTTTGGATAGGTTCAGAATGCCATGGAAACGTGGACATTTTAAATTTGAACAAAAAAAATGTTCCATCTATTTTAGTGGTAAAATTTTTTCAATTTTTTTTAAGTAGTCTTAGAATGCCATGAAACGTGGAAATTTTAAATTTGAAGAAAGAAAAAATTTTTTTTCATCTGTGGTAAATTTTTTTTCCAAAATGGTAAAGAAATTTTTCAAATTTTTTTTTTCTGAAATAGGTTTAGAATGCCATGAAACGTAGAAATTTTAAATTTAAGCAAAAAAAAAAATTTTTTCAATCTGTACATGGAAAAAGAAATTTTAAAAATGTTGAAAAAAATTTTTATTTATTTTTCTTAAATAAAACCATATAAAACGTGAAAATTTTAAATTTGGAAAAGAAAAAAAAATTTCGTCTATTTTGGTGGTAAATTTTTTTTCGAAAATATTGGTGAAAATTTTCGATTTGTTTTTTTCTGAAATAGGTTTAGCGTGTCATGAAACGTGAAAATTTAAAATTTGAGAAAAAAAAATTTTTCATTATTTATTCCCTGTATATTTTCCAGTGAAAGTTTAACCATTTCTTCGCTAACAGTAGGGTCAACTACCTACCAAATTTGACTGCTCTCCGTCAAGTAGTTTTTTTAGTTAATGCAACAACAGACAGACAGATGGAATTGAAAAACCTATATTTTCGTAATCTACGTAATCTGAAACGTCAAAATCCGAAAAAATCTCACCGAGAACTTATGTTTATAATGGGCTTCTCTTATAGCCTGAGGATTGTTTTCGGCCCCGTTATGCGAATTTCTTGAATTAAATACACCATCCCGTGTAATTTGGGTTTCGTCTGTCAATAAATTTCGATATGTAGTCGGTCTGTTATCAATAATCCACTGGCGAAATTTAAATCTATTTACGTTGTCACCCCGTTGAAGCCTTTGGACTTGCTGAGTATGATACGGATGTAATATTTCTTTATTTAGAGTCCTCCGAACCCGCATATCCTAATGCGTAACTCCTAATTGGGCACTCATCCGTCGGGTACTTACTTCAGGATGTTCTTGAACAATATTAATGATATTTCCTTGATCCTCAAAGTTTTGAACAATGTTTCGTTCCACTTTTGATGATGTAAAACTGCCGTGCTCCCTTGCATAGAGATACACAGTTGAAAATGTCTGATGATTTGGTGTTCTTCTGTTAGGAAAACGAATATTGTATTCCTCTGCGGCTTGTCTACCATTACCATCACAAAATCCATCAACAAAAATAATATCGACATATTCCTCATTTGTAAATTATAAGGAATGATTATTTGCAGACTAAGTTAACTAAGTTCACTAGTTCTACAGTTCATGACAACAAACAAGAACTGTCAAACTATCTAGGCCTACTAATAATTATGTAATAATAATAAAAAACTGTTTAATGATTCCTATTATATAATGTACCTAGCTAGCTACACTTTCTTTGGAATTAAAAAAAACTTTAATTTTAAATTTCTTGTCAATATTGAACATTATATACCGAGTTTAAATTGACCATTTTTAATTATTTGGACAATTAATGTAAGCAAATAAAGCTATTTCTCTTCAAATTCCCCTTTTTGCCAAATTCAATAGCTTGTAAAAAAATCAACAAAGGTGCGACAAAGAATCTAATTACATGGTTATGTTGAGTGGTGTATGGACTTTAATAACTGGCACCTGAATATTAAAAAAAATATTACAGAGTGATCATTTTTACAGGAATCGGAATAATCAAATTAAAGTAGTCCGGCACTGGAATTTAAAAAAACTATAGTAGCAATCTATCAACTGTGACAAGTGTATAAAGTGTCTAACATTTAAAGAAAATCCGATCAATAGTAAGGACCTTCTGGCCAAAATAAATTTAGACCAAAATCAGTTTATCATCCTGTATCTTAGAAATTAAAAGCGATAGGAAAATTTCAATGGCCGTTCCTGAATGCCCAACTGGTCCTCTATCGCCCCTGGAAGTGTGTACAGCTTTTCATGAAATACCCTGTATAAGCCTTCGAACATAATGAATATCAGAAGTTTCTACGTGTACAGTTGTTTAAATTTTACGGTTAAGGATCAACATCTATACCAATCCGTCATCCATAATTATCATTCTATAAAAATAACAAAAAATTCACTGAAAGTTCCGTTTCAAACTAAATCGCATACTCAGAAATTTATAAATTATTTTGCTCATCGACTTTGAAATATCCTGCCCCTCAAAATCTGGCTCTTAAATTAAAAAAAATTAATACATACTGTAAAAACTTTATAAGAAATAATTACAAATTATATTTGTCGGTCTATTATAAAATCTATTATTAGCTGTTGCTTTATGATATTACTCTGGCAATAACAAAAATTATTTTCAATTACACTACGTATAAACGTGAATGATTAATAAGTTCTAGAATTAAACTTTACAACTAAGAATGTTGTTGAAGAGCCATTGCACAACACAAATATGTGTTAGAGTGCACGTCCCCTTTTTATATTATAAGATTGTACTTTATGTATAACATAAAGAACCCCGCACACATCTTACGGAAATTGGTTTCCGGTCAAATTGGCTGAAAGTTCAATATGGTATACTTTAGGTTATTATGATCAAAAGTCTCCATGGTCACAATGCCCAGAATTGGATAGGCTAGAAGTTATCGAGCCTACAAAAGTAGAAATCGTGCTAAAAAAATGCAATTCTTTCCCTTTTATTATAGGACTTAATTGGGTTAGAACGTAGTTTAATGAATAATTCCAGCAGTCTTTTTTTTATTCTGGTTTGCTAATAATGAATATAATAACACTACCCTGCAAAATTTTGAAAATTTTATGCCCCTGGATAATGAATAGCTCTTTCCGAGGTAATTTTTCTCGTTGAAACCGAATCCGGGCTCAGAATTGTTCTATCGCGTCAGGTTTTTGAGATATTCTAACCTAAGAGTGCAAAAACACTGTCTTTTTACATTTTTGAGTTTATGTAGCATCGTACTTTTTTAATCAAAAAACAAGACAAAGTATCTTGAAGTACTGGTCTTACTCTTCCTAATGCTGTTGAGTTTGTGCAAATATCTTTGTTTTCGCCGAGATATCGCATTTTTGAATTTGCATGTTCGTGAATTTCTCGGTACATGAAAATTTTATGGTCAGTTTTTAACACACTAAGAGAATCTAAGTAAAGACGCCATTCTTTTTTTTCCTTCTTCAATTCTTTGGGACTTCCTGCCACATGTATGTTTTCTTTTTAAGCGGTGCTCGGGGAATCTACAAAATATCACAATTAACCAGTATGTTACTGGTAAATAACCTCTACGCCTGTGACTTTTACGTCAAAGGATCAGTTAGAGGTTGCTTTTTTTAAAATAAACAACACAAATAAGTATAAAAACTTGAAATTAAATATTTCGCCTACGATTCGGAGATCTAATCTGTTTCCTTTTTCAAGGGATTTTCTAAAAAATCTTTTTTGCTGTGTTTGATAAATACACAGCTCTAAAAATGTTTGTTACATTCAATATCCATACATACTTACTATTTACATAGAACTGTTGATATAGTTAACAGATTTTTTTAGTTTTTATGCAATGTTAAGTTTGTGAAGTTCTTCTTTTAACATTGGCAACCAAGTTGTACAGAAATCTACGGAACATTTCGACACACATCTATCCTCATTCAATAATATTATCGCGGATTTTTTTATTTTTCTTTTTTTGCTATGTGCCTCTTTTGTTAAAATTTTTGCCGAGTCCCAGTTTATTCTATGTCCGTTCTCCCAAGCGTGTTCGCAGATCTTGGACCTCTCATTTTCATTTTTTCTGATATAATTTTGATGTTCGCCCAAACTTACACTAAAAGGTCTGGATAACTCACCCACGTATTGTTTGTTGCACTCACACGGAATACTATAACTGCAGTTTTTTGAATTTTGCTCGTGGTTCTTCGGTTTCGTCTTTGTCAGAATAGATCTTAAAGTGTTGTTTGTTTGAAATACCGCAAATATCGTCCTAATATCAAATCTATCACCGATGCGGCGCAACTTTTCAGATAATCCGCATACATAAGGAATTAACAGTGTGTAACGTTTTTCAGGTTTTTGTCGTACCTGATTGTTATTTTCAATATTTATGAAGGTTTTATCGACAAAACCCCCAGGGTATTGGTGATTTATAAGAGCTTCCTTTATAAACCGCTTCTCATTGTTTAGTATTTCATCATTAGAAGAAATGATTTTGGCCTTATCATACACACATTTTACAACACCCCTCTTAACGTGCATCGACTGATTTGAGTTGAAATTTAAATATGTGTTGGTATGTGTTGGTTTTCTATAAACACTTGTTTCAATTGTACCATTTACTCTTTTAATTAAAACATCTAAAAATGGCAATTCATTTCTAGTTTCCTTTTCTAAAGTGAAGAAGGTTCTTTATTATTTAAATGTCCCAAGAAACTATCTAGTAACTCAATACCATGAGGCCAGATTGCAAAGATATCATCTACGTATCTCCACCAGATAACCGGTTTGTATGCATAATTTTGAACATGCCTAGTCTCAAAATCCTCCATAAATATATTTCTTAAAATCGGTGACAATGGAGAACCCATTGCCATATCGAAATCCTGCTGATAGAAATCATTTTCCAATTGAAAATAAGTTGTTTTTATACACATAGTTAAAAGTTCCATTATGGTATTTACACTCAATTTAGTTCTAGCTTCCAAATTATTTTCATTTAACAATTTGTCTTTGATTATTTTTAAAGTTTTGTCTACCAGTAAAATACTGGTTAATTGTGATATTTTGTAGATTCCCTGAGCACCGCTTAAAAAGAAAACATACATGTGTCAGTCCCAAAGGATTGAAGAAGGAAAATAAAATTAAGATAATGCCACAAATAACATTTAGACAATACGCCATTCTTTCATTAAAAAAAAATCATGAAAGTTCCATATACGCTATTGTAACTTTAATCAATCCATCGGCCATATTGTATTTTCTTCGAAAAATTTTGAAAATCTGACCTTAGATTCTGCACGAGCAGATCTTTTGACATTGGAAAATATTGACTTGTTATTAACTTTTAAATATTCTTTACGTTTCTTAATTTAAAAAAAAAAACAATCTTTTGATATACATGTGTCCCTAATGAGTTTTCAGGTATATTTGAGCAAACTCAACGGCATTTGAAAGAGGAAGACTTGTACTTTAAGATCCCACACATAGTTTTTTGAGAAAAAAAAAATCGCGGTGCTACATAACCTCAAATGTGGCAAAGAACAATGTTTTTGCACTTTTAGGTTAGAATATTTCAAAAACTTGACGTGATAGAGCAATTCTGAGCCCGGATTTGGCTTCAGCGAGAAAAATTTCTTCGAACTATTCATTGTCCAGGGGCAACATCTTGCAGGGTAGTAATAAATTAGGATAAGTATGTAACTGTTTAAGACGGATACATTGATTTGCTCAGCTTGTACAACGTTCAAGGACGTGAAAACGAGCACTCGGGGATTTACCAGGTCACTAAATTCAAATATAAGGTCAGACAATGAAAATCCAAGATGGCGTCTAGAAAATCACGTTACCTTGTGGTAGAAGAATCGAAAACTGTACATTATCATAAGTCTGACTTGAAAATCGGTACTTGGGGGCTTTTGAGGTTGCCGTAAATTCAAATTTGAAGTCAGAAATGTGATAATCCAAAATGGCGACCGCAATATGACGATATTTCGGGGTAGGAAAATCGAAAACTAAAAATTGTCATAAATCTGAATCAAAAGTGGAGGGTTCTTGAGGTCGCTGAATTTAAATTCTAGGTTAGAACAATGAAAGTTCAATATTGCTACCGGAAAATCAGATTATCTTTGGGTACGAAAATAGAGAATTGAAAATTATTATCAATTTGAATTAAAAATGGTAACAAGAGGATTTTCTAAGTCACCGAGTTGAAATCTCAGGTCAAGAATGAAAATCTCTTTACAGCTGCTGTTGCTGCTGAACATACAGCTGATATTCGCTGCGTGTCGGAAATCGTCGTATCTCAAATCGACTCCCGAAAGTGCAGACGAAAGTAACTAGACATATTGCATCCGTATTCGTATTTATCTGGCTCGATTTGTGTACACTTATAAAAATAATTTACAGTTTGATTACAAAGCTGGTAAACAATCCCAAAATCCAAATTTAACTGCGACATTAATTTTGCTGAATTTTGTACGTAAGTATTGGACTTAAAAATAATACAATTAAGTTCGTTTCCTCATATTCTATTCCTTTTTATTAATTTATGTTCCTGTGGCCTTAAAACCTTCGGTTTTTGATTTGTGAATTTAAGAAATAATCATTATGAAAATATTATTTAAACAGTAATGGTACACTTATTTCAATAAGAAATTATCTCCTTTAATATGGACATTAATATAAGAATTATATAATTAAACACTTTTATTTCAAAAGAGATACAGGCCAGTCATTTTAAACAACAAACTGGAATTAATTACAAAACACGTCAAATTTTGATGACAGTTGCATGTTCAGTATGTACGCAAGAAAAAAATATAAAACTTTGCTCCCTCCTACGAAGCTGGCAAGATTGTTTAAATTGCAAAAAATAAATAATTCGACACCTCTTCACATAAACCGCTCTAAATTTTTCTAGACAAAATTCACCCCCTTTCTGGGCTAGATTGATTGCAAATGAAATTTCCAATCCGATGATGTCGGACGCAAATATCTTAGGCCGCTTCGGGCGCTAGATGTGGGCCGCCAAAGTGAAAGGTTCGAGGATTTCGCTTCTCGAGCCCAGCTTCGAGGGCTATGTCGCCCAAACTAAGGCTCACAGAGGTTCGATATTAAATTTAAGTGTGGAGAATTGAACGAGAAATCGAGTGGCGAAAACCGCGAGTTGCTGCTTATCGTAGTTTTCGAGATATGACCCTTCGAAGTCACCTTAAGGTAAAAATCGGATTTTCTTCGCGCTTCCGGACGCCCTATCTCGAGAACGAAAGCAGATATCAAGCAGCGGTTTGCTTCACTCGATTTCCCTCGTCATCCTGCGTACCCCTGAATTTTTTTAGATTTTTTCCCGCATTTTGACTTTTTCGCAAATTTTTGCATATTGTTATGTATTACACCCCCTTGAAATTGGAGATTGAAACGCCTATGCCTAATAGTGACTGGAAACTTGTAGTAAGAGATAGAGTTTTCTAGACTGTGGTAGAAGAAGATTCTTGATTGATTCTGGATGGATCTAGAGGCAATTTCAGAGTATATAAGGCGCGATTACCGGCGCAGAGGAAGAAGTTTTAGATGTTGCTAGCGAAAAAAGTGAGGTTAAATATCAAGTAAACAAAGTGTAAAGGTTATTTTGAAGTATTGTATAGTCAGTAAATTATTAAATAAAGCGTTATTGGTTTATCCCTTGTTAAAATTATTTAGAACCCACAGATTCATACAGGGTGTTTCCTAAAAGGGTGGAAAACACGTAACAATATGCTTAAACCATTTAAAAATTTAACGCAATTTCGACACTTCCCCGCTTAAAGCGCCCTAACTTTTTCCAGACAAAATTGACCCACCTTTTTTGGGCTGGATCGATGATGTGGGGTACGAATTTTTTATGGAGCCGGGTGCAGGAGGTATGGGCCGTCAAAGTGAGCGGTCTGAGGATTTTGCTTCTCGAGCGACACGGGCCCACTTACGGACCCGTTGTTCGGAAACGAGCCATCGCGGAGACTCGAGAAATCCTCTTACTGTACAAAATCGAATGAGAAATCGAACAGCGCTATGCAGAAGTTCGTGCGAGGTCCCGTTTTCGAGATATGGGTTATCAAAGTGGCCGGATGGTAAAAATTGGATTTATTTTTTTGCAATTTTTTAAAATATTTTTTGCTTGAGTGAACATACAACTTTCATCAAAGTTTGAAATATTTTGTAATTAATTCCAGTTTTTTATAAACCACAGGCTAAATTGGTTGGCCTAATAAATCTACTAAGTACTAGTATGACTCTTATAAAATGTTTATTACTAAGTGTCACATTTTAATCTTTATATTATACTACTGAGAAAACAGCACTTAGGTTTTAGTCCAGCAAATATAAAGTACTCTCGTAAATGACTTGAAACAGGCTAAATTGCTTATGGAGAATAAACTTTCTTTTAATATAGTCCCTAAAACGTATTAGGGAATTCAAAGAGAAGCACTTATGATATCGAAACGTTGCGTTGGGTTCTTATAACTGTTTTTAAACGTCTTTGAGGGCTGCTATGAATTCATAATAAGCTATATGTTTTCAGACGCTAAATTGAGTCTTATATTTAGTTATAAAATATAATATTAATACAACCATTTTATTAATTTGGATTTAAAACAAAATAATAGTTCTATATGAAACATATTCTTTATAGGATTTTGCAAACAGTGGAAAGAAAAGCTATCTATGAGAACTAAAGGAAAAAACTATATATAAAAATATTAATGAAATCTTAGCATTCTTTCGATAACCTGATTTCTGGTTATGCTAACAAGTAAAAATTCTTATCTGCCATTCTCATTTTAACACTAGCATCCAACCTAGTCCCCTACGGTTAAGCAGGCTAAACTAGTATCCACATGATCCCCTACGATATGTAAATTCAGTTAAAAATGAGAACAAAGGCCTGAAATTAATTTATTTACGTACCTTGTTTTTAAAAATTTTTTCATTCTAATGAATTACATTTTCATAAAATCTCATTCAAAGGCTAAACATTTCCAAGAAACTGAATGAGATTTTATGACAATGTGATTCATTAGAATGAAAAAATTTTTAAAGACAAGTTACGTAAATAAATTAATTTCAGGCCTTTGTTCTCATTTTTAAATGAATTTACATATCGTAGGGGATCATGTAGATACTAGTTTAGCCTGCTTAGCTGTAGGGGACTAGGTTGGATGCTAGTGTTAAAATGAGAATGGCAGATAAGAATTTTTACTTGTTAGCATAACCAGAAGTCAGGTTATCGAAAGAATGCTAAGATTTCATTAATATTTTTATATATAGTTTTTTCCTTTAGTTCTCATAGATAGCTTTTCTTTCCACTGTTTGCAAAATCCTATAAAGAATATGTTTCATTACTATATGCAAACAAATAATAAATAATTCACTTTTAAATAGTTCTATATTTCTTACACAAAAACATCTTCGCTGTGACAAAAAAAAATGTATATTTGCGAAATGTAACAAATCACATTATATAATGGTATAATCTGTTTTAAAGCTAGTATACTAGTTAGACATTTTGAAATTTTAAATGTACCACTTTTGCGTGATAAATTTTGATAGAAACAACTAACTTTTGATTATGTTTTACTCGAAGTTCTTGCGATCTTGAAAAAGGCAATAATAAGAAACTTTTTTGTGTCAAATCTCTGCTGTCATATTTTGTTTTTTTTTTTGTATTTTTGAAAACTTTAGTGAAATGTATCTTTGACCTAATTTTCTTCCACCTACTATTCCCCATGTCGAATTCTACACCGTTTGTAAATTAGTGAAACGTTGAGGCTACAAATATGGGAGAAGTAGCTGTTGTAAAAAAAACATGAAACGAATAATTATTGTATTATTTATTGTACATAATCACTACTATAATGACTAAATAAATAAATTATCATTGTGTTACTGTATAAGTAATATGTAATGTTTTTAATTGTACATCTTTAATTTACTTGTATCATTAAACTCAGACTATTTTGTTTAATTAAACTTGATTAACCTAGCTGGTAACTTCCATAAAAGATCTTATTGCTATGACCTTATCAGATGCTCTGTACACATTTAAATAAAACTATAGCTTGAAATCCTCCATATCTCATCATGGACTCTCTAAATATAAATGGTACTTGTTTGTCAAAAGTATCTGTACAATTTTCTTACTCTTTATTGGGTATTTTACCCCTGAAAAATGTTTAAAATTTAATGCACCAAATGGTCAGAGAGAGGTTGGGTCTTGAATGCTTGACTGTTTGAAATCTAAGCAGTCCGCAAATATTTTACTATACGAGGATAAATGCTTTTCAAATTACTAAATAGATTTTTGGTCAGTTGATTGCTCATCCTTAGAGACGAAGTAAGTAAAAATAAGGTAAATATAATTCAATGTCTCACGTGATTATAGGCCAGACAAATGAAGGGAAAACAGCTAGAATTTTTAAATAAATTAGTAGCCACAATGTCTTTGCAGAATGGCGGAGAGGCTTCTTATTTCGTGAATCAAAAAATTTAATTTGCAACATCGTTTTTTAACAACAATTAGAACGGAAAATCATTTTTTTTAAATACTGGAAAAACTGTCGGTCATAGAGCAAAGTGAAGAATAGGCAATTTGTGCACAATTAAAATCCCTACATTATGATACTTTCCAAATTAAAATCGCTCCAGTGATAAAAAAGTTATTGCAAAATAATCTGCAATATAGACACTACCATGAAATCTGAGGTTACCATAATTTTTAGTAGAGTACAAGAATACTTCTCATAAAATGGTGATATTTCATTTTGAGGAATATCAACCGACCCCCCCCCCCCGCTTTTCAAAATGTCTACCGATATATCTGTTCAATTCTAAGGAATGTTACCCCCCTGCTCTTTAAAATTTCTATCGAGAACAATATTCTATTTTTATAGACATAAATATATGGAGGACTACAGTACGACGCAACGTACGGTAGTTCGAAAGCTAGAAATCCTGTTATTCTTGTCAACTTATGTAGTACTGCTGGTACGTGGATAGGAAATGGGTAGGAGAAGCTTCATATAACTTATACACGTTCTGCAAAACAATTACAAATGATCCGTCCTGGCCAATGATACAATCGTCTATTGTGATATTTAAAACTAGTTACAAGCGACCTAAAATTCTCCCTGCATTTATTATCATCAGTTCGAATCCATTTAACCCGAATCCAAAATTAACAATCATACCCCTCTCAGAATTTGAATCCTTGTGTACCAGTCGATTATTACAACCACTTTGTCCTTGTATAAAGTTAAGATCACACGTCCTACAAATGTGTCCCACTTACCATGTGTGATATGCTGATCTGATTTATTGTAAAAACATTTAACTAGATGAATTTTGAGTGTTTTTGCGTTTTACATGTTGAACGTTTTAACCAGTATATGCGAGTAACTATTAATCAAATTCTAATCTTGTTATTGGTTACTTCTTTTTAAGCTTGACCATAGTGCGATATTGTACTTGGATTCGGCAATTGATTTTAAAGAATTTCACATAGTCTGTTTGGCTGCAACAGTGATGAAGTTTCTGTAGATTATTCTTGATAGTCATGTAAACTGTCAAGTCGTTAGAACAAATGACATTTACCTAAGTGATTGATACGAGGTAATAAGGCCCAATTAACCAGACGCCTGTCTAATTTTATTTCTTATATATTTTTTTAATAGCCTTATTTATATTAACGTCCTGGCGGAGTTCAGCCATTGCTGTTCTACCACTCAACCAGGACACGTACACATAGATATCAACACAACAACCATTCCCTGCGATATTGCCATCTATCGCAGCTGAGACTCGAGATAACAGCGACTACACATGTTGGGCCACTCAACAGCGGTCTAGCTCATGGCTACCGTCTCGGAAACACATGAAAAACGTCACGAAACATCCATACCCTGGCCAGGATTCGAACCCGGGACTCTGTGGTCGCAAGAAAAACACTTTTAGCACTATGCCACCGAGTTTCCAAAAAACTTTGTGTTGACGCCACATGCGGTATAATAGCTGCATGTTATTTCTTCAATGTAGAGTGTTGCATGCTTAGGCCGGTTTCGACAAATAATGTCCTTTGAAATTCGAACAGCATTGTCTCGTCGTATGATTCTTCTTTAAAACATGTCGTATCCTGTCTGCGACGTCTTTATTTGATGTGGGCAGCTTCGTTAAAATCTTAGTGTTATAAAAATAAGGACATGTCGAGGACATGTCGAACACATGTCGAAAGCATGTCGTATAAATGTGCAACCGGTCTTAGTTTTTCCTTACAATGTTCGGGATCTCATTAACATATTTGTATTTCCTAATTTGTCCAACAAGTGCAAGTGGGGTCAATGTTTTTTGAATGCGAATTCAAGGTCAAGTACTCTAACTGTAGCAAAAATTAATATTAGGTACCGTTTACTTGAGAAGGTACTTCAAATATACTTGTCAGTTCGGTTACTCCTATGATGAATATTTATTTAATCGTTAAATAGCCATCATTATATTGGCTCCTTAATTATTAAATTATTTAAAAGTTTCTTTTCTATAGTAAACAGTTCAGGTAATGTTCTATATGCTACTGCTATTTAAATAGATATTGGTTTAAAAAGCGAGTGTTATGTTTTTACTTCCTTCGCATACCGAAGGAAAGTATTGTATTCGAGAAAAAATCACCCTCCGAGATTTTTTCGGATTTTGACGTTTCAGAACACGTAGATTACGAAAATATAGGTTTTTCAATTCCGTCAGTCTGTCTGTCTGTCTGTCTGTCTGTTGTCTGTCTGTCTGTCTGTTGGTGCATTTACTAAAAAACTGCTTGACGGAGAGCAGTCAAATTTGGTAGGTAGTTGACGCTACTGTCAGCGAAGAAATGGTAGAAATTTCACTGGAAAATATACAGGGTGGACCGAATAAAGGGAATAAACGATGAAAAAAATTTTTTTTTGCTCAAATTTAAAATTTCCACGTTTCATGACACGCTTGACCTATTTCAGAAAAAAACATTTTCCAACAATTTTGAAAATTTTTTTACCAAGATGAAAAAAATTTTTTTGCTCAAATTTAAAATATCTACGTTTCATGACACGCTTAACCTATTTCAGAAAAAAAAATTTTGAAATTTTTTTTATCAAGATGAAAAAAATTTTTTTTGCTCAAATTTAAAATTTCCACGTTTCATGACACGCTTAACCTACTTCAGAAAAAAAAATTTTGAAAATTTTTTTCACCAATATTTTTGAAATTTTTTTTACCAAGATGAAAAAAATGTTTCTTTCTTCAAATTTAAAATTTTCACGTTTCGTGGCATTCTAAGCCTAATTCAAACAAAAAAAATTTTGAAATTTTTTTACCAACATTTTTGAAAAATTTTTTACTACTAAAATAGATGAAAAATTTTTTTTCCTTTCTTCAAATTTTAAATTTCCACGTTTCATGGCATTCTAGGCCTGATTAAAAAAAAATTGAAATTTTTTTTCCAACATTTTTGAAAATTTTTTTACCACCAAAATAGATGGGAATTTTTTTTCTTCAAATTTAAAATTTCCACGTTTTATAGCGTTCTAAATCTATTTAGAAGAAAAATTAGAAATCTTTTTTATTAATTTTAAAAATTTTGACCACTAAGATTTTTTTCTTTGTTCAGATTTAAACTATCCACGTTTCCATGGCATTCTAAAACTATTCAAACAAATTTAAAAATGTTTTTGAAAAATAAAACAAAAAATTTGAAACATGTTTAATCTATTTATCACTACTATAGAATAGACGAAACATTTTTTTTTGCTCAAATTTAAAATTTCCAGGTTTCATGACATTTCAAACCAATTGCGGGAAAAAAATGTTTGCAACATTTTACCAGTTTGGAAAAAAATTTAACACTAGAATAGATGGAAACTTTTTTTGCCCAAATTTAAAAGTGTCACGTTTCATGACTTTCTAAACCTATTTCAGAAAAAAAAAATTTGTACATTTTTTTCACCAACATTTTTCAAAAATAGATCGATTTTTTTTTATTTGCTCAAATTTAAAATGTTCACGTTTCATAGCATTCTAAACCTATTTAAAAAATATATATATAATTTTTAAATTTTAAATTTTTTTTATCACCACTGTAGAATAGAAGGAAACTTTCCTTTTTGCTCAAATTTAAAATTTCTACGTTTGACATTTTAAACCTATTTCAGAAGAAAAAATTTGAAATTTTTTTTACCAACATTTTTGAAAAATTTCAAAGAAAATGAAATATTTTAACCACCACTATATTTCCACTCCATTACGTAAATGTTGGATTGAAAATGTGACAGATGGCAATAATATCTGGCATATGCACCTATTATACTTTTATTGAAAAATGTACGGGGTGGTCATCCCAAGAAATAATTCAGTCATGGTGGACATTTGTAAAGGTATTTGCGCAAGCCTGCCATATGTGGCACCTGATATTTAGTATTGAACTTTTGCTGTTGGATGAGCAATGTGTATATTTTTTTGACCAAAACTTATCAAGTTTTCTTTGTAATAATAGCAATAACTATATTCCGATTATTATTCTCAATGTCATTTCGTAATTATTAATTTTTTAGAGTCACCGCCATGCACAAATAACGAGGGAAGTTCTGTGTAAATACCTTTACCGATTTTTTGACAAGCCGTCAGGAAGCTAATTGATGACTGTCACTTTGTTGCATTTGTAAAAAAATCAATCGAATAGATTTGTTCAAGATGTTCCAACTTACTTCGATGTCTGGTTTGGTGCCGTGGTAATTCTTGTATTTTTAATCAGCCACCAACTATTTTCTGATATTCTAAAAGTAAATATTTCATTTCACTGGATATTTTGCATGATTAATTTGTTTAAGGAAAATTCAGTTATAAGGACGCCGCATATAACAGATGATGGCTTTCTTATGGGCGCGAAGTCCATTATTCAATAATTTAGGAGCTAAGGAGCCAAGAAGTTCTATTATTGAATGCTAAAAATGCCACTTCTATGCTCTGTGAAAATATTGAATAACGTACTTCGCGTCCATAAGAACTTTAGATCAGCCACAATCTATCAAATTCCAATATATACAGAGTGTTTCATGAGAAACTATACATATTTCCAGGGGCGATAGAGGACCACTTGGGTATTGAGGAACGGCCTTTCCTGTCGCTCTTAATTTCTGAGATACAGGGTGATAACTGATTTTGGTCTAAATTTATTTTGACCAGAGCGTCCTTACTGTTCATCGGATATTGTTTAAATTTTAGACACGCACCTTTGTTAATTTTTTTACAAGTGATTTAATTTGGCAAAAAGGGGAATTTGAAGAAAAACAGCTTATTTGCTTACATTAATTGTCCAAATAATTAAAAAAGGTCAATTTAAACTCGGTAAATAATGTTCAATATTGACAAAAATTTATAACAATTTTTTTTTTATTCCAAAGAAAGTGTAGCTAGGTACATTTTATAATAGGAATCATTAAGCTGTTTTTTTTTGTTATTACATAATTATTAGTACGCCTAGATAGTTTGATATTTCTTGTTTGTTGTTATAAACAGTAGAACTTGGTTAACTTAGTCTCCAAATAATTATGCCATATAAATTTACAAATGAGGAATATGACGATGTTATTTTTGTTTATGGATTTTGTGATGGTAATGGTAGACAAGCCACAGAGGAACACAATATTCGTTTTCCTAAAAGAAGAACACCAAATCATCAGACATTTTCAATTGTATATCGCTATGCAAGGGAGCACGGCAGTTTTCCATCGTCAAAAGTGGAACGAAATATTGCTCAAAACGTTGAGGATCAAGAACATATAATTAATATTGTTCAAGAACACCCTGAAGTAAGCACCTGACGAATAAGTGCCCAATTAGTAGTTCCTCATGTGCTGGTTTGGACGACTCTAAATAAAGAAAGATTACATCCGTATCATATTCAGCAAGTGCACTGGCTTCAACAGGGTGACAATGTAAACAGGTTAGAATTTTCCCAGTGGATTATTGATCACAGATGGACTATATATCGAACTTTATTCATAGACGAGGTCAAATTTACAAGGAATGGAGTACTTAATTAAAGAAATTCGCATAATTGGGCCGAAAAGGATCCTCATGCTATAAGAGAAGCCCATTCTCAACGTAAGTTCTCGGTAAATGCTTGGTGTGTTATAATTAACAACAACCTAATTGGCCCACATATTCTTCCTACAAGACTAACTAAAGAGGTTTATTTAGATTTCTTGCAAAATATTTTACCTTCTTTAATGCAAGGTATTAATGTAAGAGGACAATGGCGGAGCTCCTTCCCATTTCGGTATTGAGGTTAGAAGACATTTGGATAATGAGTATCCAAACAGGTGGATTGGACGTGGGGGACATCATCCTTGGCCGGCTAGATCACCAGATTTCAACTCCGTGGGTATATCGGGTATATCTCAGAACTGAAGTCTACAGTTTCCCAATTAATACTAGAGGTTAGTTACTTCAGCAAGTTTACCTCTGTAGTGACCAAATGAGAAGAAATCCTGCGAAAATTAGAAAATCTATTGACAATTTAAATAAACGCCAACAAAAATGCATGGAAGCTGAAGGTTATCATATTGTACATTTGCTCTAAGTATTTGTAATATTTTTAAATAATTTTTGTAAATAATAATTAATATGGCTATTTTTAATTATTTTGTTGGATTATGAGGTCGTGGTAAGAAACAATACTGGAGGACACTTGGTTCAATGTATAAACGTTTTTATTTTAACTATGACAATTAACAGATTGACGTACACTTATTATATTTATTATAGTAACAAAACAAATGACTATTACTCTAGAACAATAACATTAGAAAATATCCTTCTATTGTCGAATGATTTCCAACACTTCCCCTCAAAATAAGGACATTTTCTTAAGTTAAATTTATATTTCCAATACCAATCCAACTTCGGCATTTTTCTAGCTTAGGCTTAATCACTGCTTTGGTAAGGGCATCTGCAGGCATGTCTTCGGTAGCCATGAAATTTACTGACATTCTTTCACCTTTTAGCACCTCTCGAATGAAAAGATGCCTTACGTCTATATGTTTGGTTCGGGCATGATAAACAGGATTCTCCGAAAGTTTTCGAGCTCCCTGATTATCGTTAAATATTTTAACGTTCCCAAGTTCCTCGAATCCCATTTCTGTTAGTAATCTTTGTAGTGAAATTGCTTCCTTCGCAGCTTCTGTCAATCCCATGTACTCCGCTTCGGTTGATGACAGTGCTACTGTTCTTTGCTTTCTGGATTCCCAGCTGATGGCTCCTCCACTCAATACGAATACGTATCCTGTATAAGAACGTCTGTCTAATATACAGTTGGCCCAATCAGCATCTACGAATCCTTTTAGGTTCTCATTGGTCTTTCTGTAGATTATTCCGAGATTTGAAGTTCCTTTAAGATATCGCATAACACGTTTTGCTGCCTTCCAATGCTCGTCCCCGTAGCATAAATTAAACTGGCTCAGATAACTTACTGTATATGCTATATCTGGTCGAGTCGCTACTGCCAAATACATTAGCGCTCCAACTAACTCTCTATATGGTATATTCTTCGTATTACTTTCCGATACACTGTCCTGTTTTGTTAATTTAATTCCAGGATCCATCGGCGTTGATACTGGTTTGCAGTCATTCATTCCAAATTTCTCTAAAATATCTTCAATATATCCTTTTTGAGATATGGCATATCCTCCTTCAGTTTGCTGGAATTCTATTCCTAAGCAATAATTTATTTCTCCCAAATCCCTTATCTCAAATTCTTGGCTTAAACTTTTCTTAAATTTATTAATTTTGGATATATTTTTACATGCAATGATAACGTCATCGACGTAAATAGAGACTATTAATATATCTTCCCCTTCTTTTGTATATACACAAGGGTCTGCACTAGTCGGCTTGAGTCCCAAAAATCTTAATCTGTCATCAAACCTCTTATGCCATTGTCGTCCAGCTTGTTTCAATCCATATAGGGATCTCTTTAATTGACATACTTTATCCCCCCCTCGAAGGTGACGTAGCATTGCATTTGCTTTTCTTCTAACAGCTTCTGCATTCTCGTTGGATAATATTGCTTCTAATGATTGTTTTAACATCATTGGCATTTCCATGTATATCTCATCTCCTCTTCTATAATGCCGTTTAGATAGGCCGTTGTTATGTCTAGTTGATGAATTTTCACTTCACGATGCGCCGCCAATGCAGTGATCAGTCTTATCGATCCCAATCGAGCTACTGGTGCGTATGTATCATGAAAGTCAATTCCTGGTTTCTGTGTGAAACCTTTAGCAACTATTCTCGCTTTTCGTCTTTCGAGTGTACCATCAGCCTTATGTTTGTTTCTCAATACAATTCGAGAACCAATTACGTCGCGATTTCTTGGTCGATTCACAATTTCCCAAGTATCATTCTTGATAAGCGACTTGACTTCATCGGTGATAGCTCTTTTCCATTCTTGAGCTTCAGGACTCGAAATTGCTTTTCCTAATGGAATTTCTGCTAAATTCGCATATTTATCCAGTTCGTCCTCTTCGTCCGATTCTTCTGCACCTGTGACATTTATCACTTTATACACTTTTCTAGGTCGTTCTGGTCTGCCAGTTCTCTTAATTTGTGGTCTTCCAGGACCTCTCTTCATCACTGAAATTGGTGTATTTCCTTTTTGTTTTTCTGGTTGTATCAGTTGATTTACGCCATTATCTTCTGTATTATTTCTTGGGATTTCGTCTTCGCTTTCGATTCCATCGAAATGAACGAGTCTCTCGTAATCAGAAGGTATAGATTCAGAATCGTTTTCCGATGAAACTTCATCATTCATCAAATTTTCTCGAATTCGATTATCCCCAATTACATCATTTATTGACATGACGTCTATTTCAGTTTGACGTTTCTTGTCATCTCATTTAAATTTGGTGATTTTAGATTGATTTCTTCCCCAAGAATTTCCTTGGTAACGAATCCTTCATCATATTCGGTTTTGTGGTTAAATTCGAATTTCACATCTCGAGTGATATCAATTCTACGATCCTCTGGTATCCATACTCGATAAGCTTTGGATTCTTCTGAATAACCAACCATGATTCCTTCCTTTGAACGAGGCTCAAACTTCCCCTTAGTTGGACTTCTATTCAGAGTGAAGACCTTGGATCCAAATATTTTAAGATGTTCCACATTCGCGATTTTTCCTGTTCAATTTTCCTTCAATACTTCGCGTGGGACACCTGTTTCTTATGTATGTTGCAGCTGCTACCGCTTCCGCCCAAAATGATGGAGATAGACCTGATTGAATCAACATGCATCTTGCCATTTCGGTTAGAGTACGATTCTTACGTTCAGCTACTCCATTCTGTTCTGGCGTGTAAGTAACAGTAAGTCTTCTCTTGATTCCGTTTTCTTTCAGATAATCATCGAACTCTTTATTACAAAATTCTTTGCCATTATCTGATTGTAGGCTTTTAATTTTTCGTCCCGTTTGCTTCTCCACCAAGATTTTATAGTTCTTGAAAGCTTGGAATACATCATTTTTGTTTCTTATGAAACGAGTTTCACACCATCTGGAGTGATCGTCGATAAACGTTACGAAATATCTCGATTTTCCATTAGATTCGGTCCTCATGGGTCCACACAAATCTGTATGTATTATCTCTAATAATTCAGTACATCTTGTAGATTGTCGTGGAAATGACATTCTTGTCAATTTGCCCCTTAAGCAAATTTTGCACTGTGGCATTTTTCCATCTTCGAATTTTAGACCTCGTACAAGACCATTATTTTTCATTTTAAGGAGATCTTTTATGTTCAAATGTCCAAGACGCTGTTGCCAATCTTCAATTTTGGACAACGAATCGATAGATGTGGTAGCCTTTCCACAAACATATGACATATCTTCTTGTATTTGGTACAATCCACCAACTCGTTTCGCAATCATTTGAGTATTACCTTTTGTATCGATTACCATAGCTAAATCTTTCTTGAAGATTACGTCACAACCTCTGTCAGTAATTTTGCTTACAGACATCAAATTTACACTCAAATCGGGCACATACAAAGTTTCTCTCAGATTTACAATCTTTTGTTCCGTTCCTACTTTTGTTGAGAACGTGACTTTGCCTTTTGCAGTAATATTTGTTGACGCATTGCTTGCTAGGTTTAGAACTTCGTGTTCTGTTTCTAGATCTTCGAATCTCTCCTTACTTTTGCAAATATGTGCAGTACTTCCACTGTCCAAGCACCAAATATTGCTTGTAGTGTTTTCAACTGAAAATGTTGACTGATTGTCCATCATTCCCATGGAAACATAATAGGTAACGGTCTCTGCCTTTTGAGAAGTTTCCGCCTTTTCAAATTTGTATTTGTCGATCTTTGCGTAGCAATTTGCAGCTTTATGTCCCTGTTTTCCACAACGGTGACATTTAAATTTGAACTCTTCTTTGGTACCGTGTCGTTTATCAGTTTTCTTTTGATTCTGCTGATATTTCCTCGGTCCGTTGAAATTTCTCTTCGCCATCATGGCATTCCGCATTTCTTCGTTTGAATTTTCCTTACGAGCATCATTTTCCTCCATAATTTTGATTCGTAGGGTCTCTGGTTCCGGCAGTGTATCACGTGACTCGATAGCACACCTAAAGTTTTCAAAGTTCTTTGGTAGGCTATAAAGAAGTAAAATTGCAAGCATATCTTTGTTAATTTCGACTCCCATGTCGTTTAATTTGTCGACGGCATCGAAAAACTTTCTTAAATGTTCATGGACTTCTTCTCCTTCTTGCATTCGTTGCAAAATAAGCTGTTTCAGCAAATTAGCTTTTCTCGCTGGCCCTTTTGACCGATATATTTCCTCAAGTTTTAGCCAAATATCACGTGACGTTTTACAAAATTTGATCTGTTTTAGTTCAGAAGGATCAATGGATAAAATGAGATCTGACCTTGCCATTTTGTCCGCCTCTTCCCAAACTTTAACTGCTGCTGCTGATCCTTCCCTGTCATCTGCCTGTATTTCTGGCTTTGAAGTCTCTCCACTAACGTATTTCCAGGCCTTGTTTTTTGTTAACAACGCTTCTACCTGAATTCTCCATGTGTCGTAATTATTTTTATTTAGTGCTTCAAGCCTGACCGTGCTACCATTTCCACTCATTTTTGGTATTATTTCCGTATCCGACGTGAATGACACTTGACAGTAATGTTTTTAACACCCTTTTTTTATTTTTTTTATTTTCTTTAAATTTCCTAATTACTCCACGTACCTGGGCCCATGACCTGTTGGATTATGAGGTCGTGGTAAGAAACAATACTGGAGGACACTTGGGTCAATGTATAAACGTTTTTATTCTAACTATGACAATTAACAGATTGACGTACACTTATTATATTTATTATAGTAACAAAACAAATGACTATTACTCTAGAACAATAACATTAGAAAATATCCTTCTATTGTCGAATGATTTCCAACATATTTGGACAATTAATGTAAGCAGATAAAGCTGTTTTTCTTCAAAATTCCCTTTTTGCCAAATTCGATCGCTTTTAAAAAAATCAACAAGGGTGCGACAAAAAATAATTACATGTTTATGTTTAGTGATGTATGGACTTTTGTAATCGGCACCTGAAAAATATATTACAAGGTGATAATTTTTACAGGAATCGGAAATCAAATTAAAAAAGTCCGTCACTGGAATTCAAAAAAATATATAATACCAATCTATCAACTGTGATAACTGAAAAAAGTATGTAAAATTTAAACAAAATCCGTAAAGACGTTCTGGCCAAAATAAATTTAGACCAAAATTAGCTTATCACCCTGTATCTCAGAAATTAAGAGCGATAGGAAAATTTCAATGGCTGTTCCTGAATTCCCAAGTGCTCCTCTACCGCCCCTGGAAGTATGTACAGTTCCTCATGAAACATCCTGTATAAAGTGCTTCTGAAACTTCTACCAATAATAGTGATTAACGGACTGCGTGTCCATAAGGACTGTTGATCAAAGAGCCCATAGTTTATAGAATGCCACTTGTTACAATAAAATCCACCGAAACCTAAAATCCCATGTATTTGGTGCGGGGTGTATACTTTTTAAACAGACACATTTTTAGTTAAATATTTGATTTGTAAGAATGGTTTTGGGATGGACGGAGGTTAATTTTTACCATGTTTTTTAACCTTCATATTTTCTTTTGATAATTAATAGTATCCCCATGAAAAATTGCATAGAGAAGATCTTCTCACTAAATTCTGACAGGAGCCACCAAGGGATGAATGAATTTTGCATAGCAGACTTTTTAACCGATGCTATCGGTAAAGGTTTTCAACCAGACGTCATACTAATTTTTCGGGAACCTTTGACATAATTGACCGTGATGTACTATTATTATTAAGTAAGATGATTCACTTCGATATCCCTCAAAACTGTTTAACCTTTTTATAGAGTACAGAATGTAGAATATTGTGGTTAAAATTTTGTGAAAGTATCTGCTATTTCAGACGTTCCACAGGGATACACTTTAGGACTTCTTTTTTATGCTATCCATCAACGATTTCATTATAGGCTTAACGGCATCGTGTGCGTTAAATGCCGGTGATATATTTTTATTTTTCAAAATTGCACATATCGATAATTGTCTCGAATTGCGGAAAAATGTTAATGTTGTCGACATGCAAAAATATTTTCTTAAATAACAGCAATAATATACTACAGTGTCTTGTACCACTATTTTATCTTTTTATTTCCGGGCAGTTGCACTTTGTCTTACAATATTTTTCTATACATTTTTAATGAGTTTTGGTTAGGCGTATCTCCAGCTCAAGTGGAAAAAAATATAAGTAATTTTATTCACATTTAAACTCAATGAATTCAAATCTAACCAATTTTGTGACAGCTGGAGATATATTTCAGCTTTCTCGTATATCTCAGTCTAATTTGTTTATATAAATATGATAGCTGTATCATTTGCACATGCAGTTGTGAACTATGAAGTTCCATTTTTTAACATGATTCGAATTTCGTCGATATCTACGAGAAATAACAAAGACCCCAACACGATACCCATAGAGACAATTTGAAAGTTACTGAGAGCATTATAAATTTTTACTCTTATCTAATATCAGCTTTAAGAACTATTTATTGTTCACAATTTCATCAAGAACATTATGATGTAAAACCTTTTTGCGAAGAATGTAATAATTTGGAAGGGTCACAACGTTCAGTAGTTTGTTATATAGGAAAAAGAGGTAATTAGAAATATGAAGCGTTGGTAATATGACAATTTGTGAATATGACCTCTATTTTTCCAAGAAAAATATGCTTATAGGAAAATGAATATCACAAAAAAGGAGAGAAAAAGTTAAATATGCGTTTAGTCTATGATAATTGGTACCGACATTCATTAATTGGGACTGTCAATCATTTTTAATTGTAGTTAACGTTTATTCTAATGATCTTTTTCTATAGAGAAAAACGTCATTTGAAGAGCAATTAATGAAAAGTATAAAATTATTTATGAGTACACCCTACTTACAGTTTTCTTTCCATACGATATAGTCAATTATTTAGAAAATGTCAGTTAGAGAGACAATGCTATGGAATAATCTTTTTTAATTAGTCGGTAACAATAGAAATTAAAAATTTTATTTATTTAAAATACATATTTTTGGTGAATATGCTGCTATATTTCGAGGGGGGGAGTACATACCAAAATTAAGCCTAAAATCATACAAAGAAAAGATGCAACTTTATATTATAATGGTAAAAACAATGTGGAAAAAAGTGAAAAAACTAAATGTATAAAAATTATGTTCATTAAATAGAGTTAAAAATAATGTGTTCACTATTACCAAGAAATATTAACTGATGATGTACAATGTACCTAGCCACTAATTAACCAAATAATTAACTTGATGATTTGTTTTCCCATAAAAATTAGATTTATGTTATAAATAATTTCAACACTTATTTTTTTGATTATATTAATTAGACATTATTAAAATTTATCTATATGAGGATCCAAATGACATCATTTACAATCTCGTATAAGTAGTCATTTATTAACAGTGACAATTATATAGATTACTAATAAAGTAAAAGCCACGTTGTTCTCGGGCTAAAAAAAAACCGCTGCCTAAGGAATCACTACTTCCACATCCAGATTTTTCATCCCAGTCACTGTAAAGAAAACATTTTGACTATATTTGCACTCTAGTATGTGAAAATTATTGGTCATAGAATTTTTATAATATTTGGGGCAGATGTCATAGAAAAATATTAGAAAGAAATCTGAGAACTTGGTTTCTAGTATGTACACCAAATTCCAAATTTCTGTACTCTTACAGCATGCTTTACTTCTTTTTCCCCATTTACCTCTACTACATTTACCTCTGCTTACTTTCAACCCTTCAAAGGAATCGTGTCAAAATATAATCTAGTTTCAGATGTCGTTATAAGTGTACCAAATTTCAAGTGAAATTGCCAATTTAATTATCAACTCTTTTGGTAAGGGAGTGGAGGTGGTGGGGGTATGGAAAATCGTATAAAAAAAACCTGAGGCATTCGCTTCAAGCATGTACACCAAATCCCAAATTTCCGTACTCTTACCAACTTGCTTTACTTATTTTCCCTTATTTACCCCTATTTAACCCCCAACCCTTCAACGGAATTATCTCAAAATATAATTTAGTTTCAGATGTCGTTATAATACGTACGTATACCAAGTTTCAAGTGAATATCTCAATTTTATTTTATCAACCCCGTTAAATAATGGAGTAGGAGTGGTGGGGGGGGGGGGGGGGTTGAAAAATATTATAAAAAATCTGAGGCCCTGTTTTCTGGTACATATACCAAATGTCAAGTTTCTGTACTGTTACTAGCTTGCTTTACTTATTTTCCTCTATTTAACCCCCAGCCCTTCAACGGAATAATACCAAAATATAATATAGTTCCTGATGTCAGTGTAAAATATACGTATACCAAATTTTAACTGAATATCTGTTTTATTTTATCAACCCCGTTTAGCAATAGAGTATGGGTGGTGGGGGTTGAAAATATTTAAAAAAAATCTAAGGCCTTGTCTTCTAGTACATATGCCGAATTTCAAGTTTCTGTACTGTTACCAGCTTGCTTTACTTACTTTCCCCTATTTAACCCCCAACCCTTCAACGGAATAATCCCAAAATATAATATAGTTCCTGATGTAATTATAATATATACGTATACCAAATTTGAAGAGAACATCTAAATTTTATTTTATCAACCCCTTTAATAATGGAATGGGGGGGGGGATGTAAAATATTTTTAAAAATTTTGAGGCCTTGGCTTCTAGTACATACACCAAATTTCAGGTTTCTGTACTCTTACCAGCTTGCCTTACTTATTTTCCCTTACTTACCCCCATTTAACTCCCAACCCTTCAACGGAATTATCTCAAAACGACTTCTAGTATATACACCTAATTTCAAGTTTCTGTAGTCTTACCCGCTTGCTTTACTTATTTCACCCTATTTACCCCCCAACCCTTCACCGGATATGTTCAAAAAACAATACAGTTCCAGATCTCGTTATAATATATACGAGTACAAAATTTCAGGTTAATATCTTAAACCGTTCCGGAGAAAACGTGCGGACAAAAAAGTTACAGACAGACAGACCGACAGACAGACAGAGATTTTTTTTGTTCAACTTTAAAATCTCGACGTTTCATGATATTCTAAACCCATTTCAAGAAAAAAAAAATTGAAATTTTGTTTACGATTACTGTACTTCTAATCCACTACATGGATGAGGAAGTAATAAAGAATAATTCGGAACAGTATTCGAAGAAATGTTTAAAAGTTTTAATTCAGAGTGAATTACTTCAAGTGGATTTAATAAATAATATACAACAAAAGTGTATAAGGTATACCAGTTGTACCTAACCTAGGCTATGCTTTTATAAATTCAGCGCGCATTCAGCTTGTGAAAGAAAAGAACGTGGTGGAGGGTACGTACAGCATGTGATAAGATAGTGTAAATGTGTGAGATGGTTTAAAAGCTAGACTGTTTATGTAATACCTGAAACCATTGCAAAATCTCAGGAATTTGCATCTATATATTCATTTTTAGATGACCTCTTATAAATGTACAATGAAGAATATTTTTAATATGCCAGAGTAATTATGATTGTATTGAAACATATTCTTTATAGGATTTTGCAAACAGCAGAAAAAATAACTATCTGTAAGAACTAAGAGAAATTATGTGTAAAAATATTAATGAAATCTTTACATTCTTTCGATAACCTGAATTCTGGTTATGCTAGCAAATTAAAATCCTAAAATGAATTTGTGTAATTTCTTATTTGAAAATGCTCATTCAACAACTAGCATCCACACAGTCCCCTACGGCCATGCATATTAAACTAATATCCACATAACCCCCTACGGTCATGAAGATTCAGTTAAAAATGAGAACAAAGGCTTCAAAGGAATTTATTTACCTACCTTGTCTTAAAAATGTTTCATTCTAATGAATTACATTTTCATGAAATCTATCATTCTGTTTTGGAAATGCTTAGCCTTTGAAACGTTTTTCGTCCTTATTCTCGAGCTCATCAGAAAGACACAAAACCACTCATAAAGATGTTTCATGCAAAACCAACACAATTTCTATGAATAAGTATGAAATAATTATATTTGACATTGACTGATAGAAAGCGAATATGAAAATGTAATCCACTAGAATGAAATATTTTTAAGACAAGGTAGGTAAATAAATTCATTTTAGGCCTTTGTTTTCATTTTTAACCGAATCTTTATGACCGTATGGGGATACTAGTTTAATCTGCATGGCAGTACGGGACTGTGTGGATGCTAGTTGTTGAATGAGAATTTTAAAATAAGAAATTATACAAATTCGTTTTAGGATTTTAATTTGCTGTTCGCAAAATCCTATAAAGTATATGTTTCAATACAATTTTTTTTTTCTTTTTTTTTCTTTTCTTTTTTTCTTTTTTCTTTTTTTTTCTTAACCGCTTCTCAAGTCACCGAGGTAACTCCTTGAAAATCCAGAATGATTTTGTGTAAGGTAAAGAGAAACGAGGCCCTACAGTTTATGGTGGAGTCCGAACCACATCTTGGGGATAATTTTATAATTAAAATTATTTCGCGGTGAGCAGGGATTGAACCTGCTGCGCTAGATATGCCAGTATGCAAGCTAGAGGCGCTAAACCACTGAGCTACCGTCCCACAATTATAAGCAAATAAATAATAATTCACTTTTAAACATTAGTTGTAATTGCTTACTAATTCAAATTATTTACTAGAATTCCTTTACGCATTTACAGAATTATTTGTTATAGATTCCTTCTTATTTTGGTATTGTATTCTTAAAAAGTAATTCATTCAGTTCATGTTTACCATGTCCATAATTTAATATTCTTCGTTCTGGTGGAATAGTGGAAAAACCCAAAATTCTTACACTGTGAATTAAGCAAATCTTTTATATGTAACAGCGTCACATCCATTTGTTTTGGATTTAGTACCTTTAGCCGCGACTATAAAACTTTAATCAACCAACCAGTCTCGAACTCTTTGCAGTTTTTTTCCCGTAAGAATATTGCCATCGAAAATGTATACAGGGAGGACTTGTTGAATTTCTGTTGTATTTAGAATAACATAAGACTATTTAATTTTAAAATTACCGTTAAACGCCTTAAGTAATATTTTTTCTTATTTATTTTTAGGTTAGTTCTTCCTGGTCTACTTTACTAATGGTGTTGCTTCCCAGGTATGTACTTGAAAATTAAACGTTGTTTATATCAGAAATTAAAATGAGTAACAATACACTTTTAGGGGCAAAATTATAACTAGAGATTTTTATAAGTATAACTCTAGAATTTGTTCATAAAATAGTGAAATTTATATAAAAAGAGAAGAAAACACTAATGTGCTAATAGAAATAAATTACGCCAAAAAGAATTGTCATACAAATTTATTAATTTATTTCTGAAACGGCCAATATATAAAGACAGCTGGTTTAATTTTTTATTTCAGAAAGTATAATAATATATTTTTAATTAAATTTAAACATATTTTTTGTTAAAAAACCAGATTTTTCTTTACTCTGTTAAAAACGATTCCACTAGCTTAGTAGAAAAATACCTAAAACTGTCAGTAGATTCGGGTCGACTAAGAATGTATTAAAATAACGTTGCAAAATTTATAATAATGCATTTATTTAAAGATTTAATTTAATGATGGAATACGGACTGGCAAAGCTATCAATTGATATTAAATAGTGCTAAAAGGTACAATTATCCGTAAGTTGATTCTACAATTAATACGCTAAACAATTTCATAACATCAGTCAATAAATGACGTTTCATGTTTGAAATAGTGTCATTCTTAAATGACTAAGCTCCTTTCTTGATACGTGCGAAATGTTACCCAATGTGGTGGTGGACGTTTTAGATAAAAAATCTGTCAGTTTTTATCCTACAGTGACAGAAAAAAAAACAAAAGACAATTGGAGAAGCTGCAGTTTTTGTCGTATTGAAAATAAAGTCAAATTAAGGTATTTCTACTGAGGAAGTAGTTAATGTTAGATCGTTTTCAAAACGGCAAGATGTAGATAATGGTTTGATAAAACTACTGTCAAATTTTAAGAACGATCTTGTGTATACTTTTCCCGTTGTGATACATCAAACTTCGCGTTAACATGGGAAGGATAGGGAAGGGTGATTCTACCCGTGGATTGATCACGATAATTCATAAAGGACACGTTAGATTCTTGTTATTTCTTGTTACTGCATTTAAATGGTTTCCATGAAAAAAATTCGTGATATCGAGTCTGAAACGGCTAGGAATTTCATACATATATGGAAGTTGACAACAGGCCTCGCTCGCTCTTCGAGCAGAACGCGCAGATCTCTATGCAAATATCGAAAGTACCTTAAAAGTATTTATTTTGGGGTACTCAAACCGTACTCAGAACTTATTGTTTGGAGGTTGTGCAGCAGATGCATGCGCTCATCCTTGCTTGCTGCAACCAAGCAAACCTCAAACCTCAAGTTAGAAACCTTAGTTCCTCTAATAGCTACTCCACCTTGTGAACAATGCTATGGATGTACATGACAGTAATGCATAGAAAATTATTACTGAAATAGTCCATTATTCGCGGATCAAATGACATATTGACGATACTATTATGTTACTCCTCAATATTTAAATAACTAACAGTGCCAATTACTCATGTAAACGTGATGATATACTTCAGCTTTTGATAATGGATGTAATACATCATGTAAATGTACTACATTACAGCCTCATTATAAAGCAGCGATATTTGGGTTCATAATACAATGCATCTTATCGCATAAAGTTTATTATTGCTCATTTCCATGTAGGACGCTTGTTTGTTATTTGTGTTTATATATTTCCAAAGTTATAATTACTTTAGTCAACAACTGTATAACTATTTATATTTTAATTCTGTTTCGGTTTTGAATGAATGAATCTTTGTTTGCCTCCTGGTGAAGAAAACAATCTCTATGATCTATTAAAATTAATTTTGATGTGTCACATACTATTTTTAAACGATTTTAAATAATCAATAAAGAAGAAGGTTCTCAATTCAGTCGTTATTTTAACTTCCCTCGCTTACCAGATTGAAGTACTATAAGCATGAAATAATTACTCTCCGAGATTCCTTCGAAATTTCACGATTTGGACAATGCAGATTACGAAAATTAATCCGTCAGTCGGCTCGTCTGTCTACAGTGTGTGCCGCCTCAAATGGGCACACCTTGATATTTCGGTTTTTATTCGACAAATCGATTGCGAATTCTCAGCTATTAGACGAGGAAAAATGTCGAAAAATGTGCAGGAAGTCAGATCAAAATGCGTTTTTTTCCATTCGATTCCTTGATGTATTTATACAGTTTGTTACCTATTTTACTCGTATAAAAATGGGAAATTGCACTTGTGCATCGAAAAATGCATTTTATCGCGTGCAGTTTTTAAGGTAATTAAAAATATTTCATTAATTGGTAATCCATGGTGGAAATTAGCCCAGATAAATTTCGAATCCAACGCTGGCTCGCTCGATGACCTGAGATAATTTTTAAGGAAGCTAGAAGGGATCAAAGTCAGAGGTGCAAGGATTTCGCATCCGGCAACACGGATCCACCTCGGAGGCAGTTGTATCCGACCTACAGATCCTAAAAATCTAATAAAATTCGAAGGTACGCTAAAAAGATGAAGAAATCGAATGGCGCAAACCAGACATACTTGCCGTCCTTAGTTTATGAGATACGGTTTCTCAAAATTACCGGATGGAAAATTTCTAAAATTTTTCCCTCTTCTGATTTACCTATCTCGAAAACTAAAACAGCTAGAGAGTTCTAGCCATTCGATTTCTCTCGCCTTCTTACGTAACTGCACAGGTTTTCGATAGTTTAGCCTATTTTTGTGCTAAGTTTCCTCGTCTATATGAAACTCTTCAGAGCGCTTCTTTTCATGATTTTTAATATATTTTCTATTGCCACACCAACACACTGTGACCACACAAAAAGAAGATTTTTCTGTATTTTACTTAGCGTTAGAGATACAGCAAAAATTTATTAATAAAACTTATTCAAAATCAAGAAATATCTAGTTACCGAAAATATGAGAATTTTGATTATTTTCAAAACGTTTATAGTCCAGTCAATAAAGTAAAAATTACACCAGAAGCTTGTAAAAAATGTTATCCGAGAATATACTTCAATATCTTTCAGTGGGAGGATTAAACATCACAAAATCACAAAAATCAGTTCTGGAGGTGCCGAGCAACCCCTCCAAAAAACCACCCCTTCGGTGAAAAAAGCCTTATTTTACTGATGACTCATTAACCGTTGAAGATATAAAAAAATTCAAAATCATAAAAGAAAGCTTGACTAATTGCCTAAAAAAAGTCCTTTTGTAATTTTCTTGTATATGTCATGGTTTTCGAGAAAATCGATTTTTAATTCGCGCGAATTTTCGCTTATTTGAATTTTTTTGTGCGCGGCCAATAGAAAAAATTGAATTGCTCGAAAACCAAACAAGCTAGGAAGAAAAATCAAAGTGAGTTTTAAAGGGGATATAAAATACTCTCCCGTTTCCATTTTTGATTGCTATTGATATTTATTACTATATAAAAATAACAATATAATATAGTTATCTTTTGATTCTTTGTGCATCTAACTATTCACAGGCCCATAAAAAATAACTGACTTTAATATAAGTTATAAATGCATTATCTTTTAGTTCAAGGTAGTATTTCAATGCAGAAAAAGTTAGGAATAAAAATATTCACATTTACAAATTTACCAGCATGTTGAAGTCAGCCAAAAAAAATTCAAAAAAGGCTGCATATTCAATTTTTTGATGATATTTATTTATGCAATGTTTTAACTACTAAATTAATTAGAAACAATAGTTATAGGATATTTAAACTCAAAAAACATTTTTGGGCTAAATTTTCAAGATGTTTCGGTCTTTTTTTTATTCTTAGGAAACAATAAATATTGGCCAAAATTTGGTTAACTTCAACATGCTGGTAAATTTGTAAATGTGAATAATTTTATTCCTAACTTTTTCTGCATTGAAGTACTACCTTGAACTAATTTATATTAAAGTCAGTAATTTTTTATAGGCCTGTGAATAGTTAAAAGCGCAAAAAAATCAAGAGAGATTGTTACTTTTATATACTAATAGATATCAATAGCCATCAAAAATGGAAACACAAGAGATTATTTTATATTCCCTTTAAAATCCATTTTAATTTTTCTTCCTAGCTTCTTTGGTATTCGAGCAATGCAATTATTCTATAGGCCGCGCGTAAAAAATTTCAAATAAACGAAAATTCGTTCGCATTAAAAATAAGTAGGTACAAATTTTTCAATTTTTTTCAATATCGATTTTCTCGAAAATCATGGTATACGCAAGAAAATTACAAGTGGACTTTAGGAAATTAGTCCAGCTTTCCTTTTTACGATGAGCAATTTTTTTATATCTTCAACGGTTAACTAGTTATGAGTAAAATAAGGCCTTTTTACCGAAGGTGTGGTATTTTGGGGGGGTTGCGCGGCACCCCCAGAACTGATTTCTGTGGTTTTGTGATGTATAATCCCCTCCACTAACAGTTACTGATAACATTTTTTGTTATGGGAATTTTTATAATTATTAGACTATTATTATAATAGTAATGAAATTAACTTTTTAAATTGTACAGAGACTTAACAAGGAATGCCGTGGAACCAAGAAAGTATGACAATTGACATTAAAAGCGTCAAACGTGTACCTGTATTTATTTCTCTTCTTGCACCATGGCTGAACAATGGTTGAGCCTCAATGAAATAGTGAAAATTATTATTTTCTTTCTAAAGAGTTGTACTTTCGACCTCTCATTTATAGCAAATCGATTTTTGCAACGTATGCGTCGTAAAATTGAGTACAAAAAGTGCTTATTTGCACATTGCGTGCCAGTGGGCGTACACGCGAAAAACTGTCACATTTAGCTGGAGAAAAATAAAATTTCGAACTATTATCAGTTGACGGAAGATGCATTTATAAACGTTCATGGGTAGATAAGCTTTATTTGTGTATAAATAAAATGAACCCGAGCGCTGCCGAAGTTAGTCTATTATTATTTGTCACAAAACGCTTGCAGTCAGTCGTGCGAAATTGTGTATTAGATAACAATGTGTTTCTTTGTGTTTGCAATCTGATTTGTGGAGACGTTTACAGATGGAGTGTATAGCCACAGGTAAAGGCGTTTATATCAACTTAGTTTTACAAGCCTTTCTTTAAATATATTAACGGTTATGCCACATTTTGATTGTACCCTCAGAAAAATCTTACATTGAGTTATATAATAAAAGTGCCACTTAGTACCGCTTTCTTTCTTTCAGTAATGTTTCAGCAAAAAATTATTTATCACTATTCTGAAATAAAATCTATTGTTTACAGGTAGCCATTCCTGAGGAGTTACAGTGACTTCGAGAAATGAACTATTTTTAATATTAAAAGATGTAATTTTTTTAGTTTGAGCAATTCTAAGTGTAGTGAGAGACTTTTTGAGTACCTTCTAGACAAATATAGTATACGTAATCTGGCTATAGACTCTCGGACGAGCCTAAAAGTTATATTAAAATGCTTGTCTCAAAATTGATTTCGAAGTGGAAAGGCAGTCGCCTTTACGAAAAGTGTGTGAAAATGAACTCTGTAAGTGGGTTGATTCTTCATTATATCTATCATTTGGCCGATTACTTCAATCAACTATACGGTTCAGCCCAAAGTGAGCCAAGAAAGAAACGTGGCAGACCGAACAAACTATTTTCAGAAGGTTGTGAAGAAGTAAAAGACGTGATGTCAGCTCCGTACCTGGAATAAAACATGAGAAACCAGCTCTTGTCATGCAGAGGAGTCTAATCAAGAGCCAAAAATGGATAGCTGCTGATGTAGTTAAGCTTGTGATACAATTAAGTCTACGAAGTTTGAAGACAATGAAGACAGCACCCGAAATCAATCCCAACAATCACTACTTAGAAGCTGTTGCCCTTATTATTGTAAATATGTACCTACTTATTCCATTTGATTACCATTGGGACGATTTTCAAATGTGAGATAAATATATTATGTAAAAAAAAAAAATGAAATTTTGGACTCTAGGTTTTTGGACAATTCTGAACAACTTTCATTATTAAAGTTTTCCGATAAAAAAATGCCTAATATGATTTCTTTATTTTTCCATTTATTTTGGTACCGTAGGTGGCTTTGCATTTGTGAGACACGAATATTTTTTTTGCCATAAGTAGATCCTAATTTGTTCTATCTTTTGGTAAAATTTGGTTAAAATCGGACAAAAAATAAAAAAGTTCTAGAGGTGTTTTTATTTTAAATGGGCCACTGTATGTATAATAATCTTTGCAAAGACAGTATACATTTTTTAACCCTTAAAGAGTATCATTGTAACGAATGTACAACAGTAGGCCTTTAACATTGCGTATTACGCAAATAATCTTAAATCTTTTATCTGTAGAAAAATATGAATGAGATCCGTAACCATTCTGCATCCTCATCCGTTCTAACTTAGAATGATAAAAATTATCAGTTAAATTTATCCCATTTTTCAATGTTATATCATACTGTAACATATATTACTGCACAGATAATGCATATCTATAGAACAAATGTCAATAACCTTAATGTTTTCAAAGTATTGCATTTATGGAGTACGTCGCCGCCTTAAGCATAAATGGCAAATATGTGCTAATTTAAATGTAAATAGTATTAGAAAAGAAATTATTGAATACGGAACATCGCCAATGCGATTTTTGTTGCAAAATTGTATCAACTTGGCAGTAAACACATATTTTTTTACTTCTTGATAATTGTTCTAATTGAACCATAATGTCTTGACAACGCAATTCTAAAAGATTCATTGAAATAAAATTGTAAATAAAAATATAATTGCCAAAAACAATGACTCACTAATTTTTTGTTTTAGCTGTGAAATCAACATTTTTATAGGTAAAGGATAATTTCGTAGTTGTTTCCTATAAATTAATATGTTGTCATAGAAAAAGTATATTATGCAACTCGTTTGGTTTCTGTTGTTTGTTAGTTTTTATATACTTGGTTGATGTAAAATTGTGAAATTTTTTAGCCTTTTCTGAAAAAAATTTGCTATCTGCAGCCTCGTGAATTATGGAGGTACGACATAAATCTCTATTCAGCGATTGAATCTGAAGTTTTCAGCAACAAATAAACGAGTAAACTTGTTGATATACTTAAAGCCGAGATAGTGGTGAATAAGCAAAATCCCACATTTTATTGATTGTATCATTGATATGAGACAGCTTTAAGTGGGTTAACGTGTCGGCTTGGCTGAAATATATAAGAATGCAATAGAAGATTTAAAGGACATCATCCCATGATAAAAACGGCATTTTAAAATCGACTTTTACATTTATAGGAAAAATTAAATTAGAGTGCTTGTTAAATTTTTAAATTTTTTTCATTTTCAGACATGTGGCAAACATTTTTTAACAAAAATTGATTGTAAGAGTACAAAATTTTTAGTCAGCAATTGCCTCCCGCCTCGGTCGGTATGGGTCCGAACTGGAAGAAACGTCGGCGAAAGAGTTCGCGGTTGCTACAATACCGCATAAAGTGGTACAGACCTTTCAGTTTACAATACCCGAACACGAAATACTTCATATCGCATTTGTTGCCTAGTAACCGATGCAAAATGAAATTCTGAATACCAAATATTTCATATTGAATTTGTTGTCTAGCAACTGATGCGAAATGTGACATTCTGGTAGTTGTTTATTATTGACTTTACGCTCGTTAAATGAATATCTTTCTAGGCTGTTGAAGAACATTGTTGTTTATGTATCAGGTGCGTAAAATGGTTGTTTTCAGCTCCATGGTGAAAGCGTTAGTCCGAGACGAACTTACGCCATGACAGTGGGCTAGAATCGCAAAATCCTGTCAAAATATCGAAAAACCAAGTGCGTTATATTCTGTTTTAATTCACAGAGTTTTGTAAAGCAGGGTTCCCCGAGTGTAAGTCTGAAACGACAGCTACCTAGGTTTTATACCTGTCCTTCTACCTCGGTGGGAACTTGGCCACCTTCGAGTGCGTAACGGTACGAGAATCGGTCAGGAACTACTCAACCTACGTGTGTTGTGAATTTCTGTTATAACAGGGTGTATTTTTGACTAAAAGAAATGGATGCTACTCCTGAAGATATATAAAATATTATCTGTTTTTTTTTATTTCTTATTATTGAAAATAAATACTATACGTTTGTAATACAAACGTGCGTGTTAAGGTAGCAAAACAAAAGTATGAAAATACTTTGTATTTACAGAGATTTAACTCTAATTCATAATTTAACATGCGGGAAATGTTTGTGGAATAAGAAATTCATAAACATTAGCCGCTAGAAACTGCTTATTTCGGTGAAGTATGCAAAAATAGAAGGACGCGTCCAATACACGGTTTTAAAAGCAATTCTAATTGTTCCTGCGTCACAGCAGGTATTAATTCCCGATACAATAGTAAGGGGTACTAAACCGAGGGGGAAAATCTATGTATCTGGTGTATACACTATTGACCAGTGGAAGGGAAATTATAGTGTCCTAATTTTTCGTGAAATATATTTCAGAATCTGCAAGAGTGGATTCATCATGAAAAGCATAAGCCTATCTCATACACTCCGGAAGTAGCAGGACGAGAAGGTATTTTAAATAAATATTTTCCTCATAAATACCTAAGTGCATTCTACACGTACGATAAGTTTGAAAAAAATCGTGCATTATTTGTATTTTCAACCCTTATAACTCAGCCCCAGGGGTTGACAACTTTTTTCTTATTTTTCTAATGGAAATGTAGAGCTTGTCAATTTTCTCCCCTTAATGCACATTTGCAGAGTTTTAGAATTTTGCCAAAGAATTTTGGATTCTAGCCCACTGTGCACTAGACAGAGGCGAAATATAATTACTTTGTTGTCCGCAGTAGTTTAATGGGACAAGATTCAAATATTTAAAGAAAGTTAAGTTTTTGTGCATATTTTTACCTTCGGTTTCTTGAAGGCACTTGCTAAATCGTGCTTGATGAAAAGAATGCAGCTGACGTCAGTATAAATGAAATTTTCTAAATGTAACAGTGTAAAATATTATGTATCTCATCTAACCTGTTTAATAACTAATATATCATCTTAGTTAATATCTTATTATTTACACATTCCTCAGTAATTTTCAAGTTTACGACTCTGAGTTTTCTGTGACCTTATGGCCAAAATCATGTTCCCCACACCTCTGTAGTATCATTTTAGAGCCGTGTACGTCAGTGGGCTAATGTGTTCATCGCGAGATAACGTCATTAAACGAGTTTTTTAATTTTTAAAAAAATTTATAGTACATATTGATTTTTAATTGTGTAATTAAATATGTTTTTAGTTCTCTTAACGTTCCTAAAATAGACTTACTTTTGAATTAAGATATTTTTACATATAAATATACTTATTATCGACAACTTCGCATCGTGGGAAAATTCGCACAATCTTCCAGCAACTCAAAGTCGAAATTTTAGCAATAACAACTATAATAAATGAATAAACAATTAAACATAAATAGCTTTATTATTTTTAACTCAAGATACAACGTGGGGGAGACATATCAATAAAATCCCGTGTTAACGGTTTTTTAATAAAATAATATTTATTTCATAACAGACATAGGCAAAGATGACTCGGCCTAACATACACTGAAACAATGTGATGTAAATTCAAATTCATTAAAATTGTTTAAAAGTTACTTAAAAAATTTAAACAAAATTACTCTTTATAACCGTGTGATGTTAACAACAGCATATATAAATAATAAACTACCTCAAGGGTCCGTTGTTGGGTCGCTATTATTCTTGATCTGTGTCAACGACTTACTACAATACGTTTTAAATTCTAAATTCGTACTGTATGCAGATGATGCTATAATATACTAAAGTATATTCCAATAAAAACCAGATCGAGTTTGAGAATGTTATACTGTGAACATAGTCGACTACTTCCGAGTGGTTGCAATCCAACATATTGTGTTTAAACTATACTAATACAGCAAATATGGTATTTTCTTCTTGCAGTATTGAAAATGTCAAAACCCAGATAATTTGAAATTTCTGACTAGTTTCTTGATCTTAAACTAAGTTGTTATCAACATGTTTGCAAAAAGGTGTGTTTATATGATAGCCAATCTAATAGGGGAAGTGCATATTTATGAAAACAGCTTATTCTTCGTTATTCTAAGTCACCATTTCTTATGCAGGTAGCCTAAAGTTCATTTAGTTAAAGTATTTAGTTTACAGGGACGTGTTTGTGAGATCTGGTCCGGAATATAGAGATGCCAAAATATAAATTCACTCTCTTCTTTTTATACCTATAGGTGTCTGATATGTTAAATAAAACGTAGTGATTATGTCGTTCATAAGGATATACATTAGGGTGACCCAACCAAAAACGAAATCTCAAATTTTATCTTGCGGATATGAAATTTTCAAATAAATTACACGCTTGAGACATGAGTTCTTATGTTTTTGGGGCTGCTGGACTCGATGTCATGGTCAATTCTCCATGCAGATGCTACATCTCTCTCTATTAACCAAAAATATTGTTATGAATTACACCCCCTTGGAACTGGAGATGATACGCCTATGCCTACTAATTGTGACTGGGAGCTGTCAGAATGAAATGGACTTTTTCTGGAATGTTGTTGGAGAAGATTCTTGATTGTTTCTAGATGGATCTAGAGACTCAAATTCGGAGTATATAAGGCGCGATTACCAGCGCAGAGGGAGAAGTTTACTAACAAGAAGTTTATTTGAGAATTGACACGTTCGGTAAAAAGTGAGGTTATTTTGAATGTTTGAAGTATTGTATAGTCAGTAAATTATTGAATAAAGTGTTAGTGGTGTTTATCTCTTGTTGAAATTATTTAGAACCCACGGATTCATACAGGGTGTTCCTAAAAGGTGGAAAATTCGCAACAATATGTTGGAAAATAGCAGAAAACGGTCAACAGTTTAAGCTTAAGTGAGGTAAATTTTAAGAAAGCATTTTCTTTCTCAAGCTTAAACTAAACGGCATTGTAGTAGAAAAACACCGAGAAATTCCGGATAGGCACGATGGCTCAAGATATTTTTTTTCAGAAGAAATGAGCGAGAGATAAATGAAGAACTCCTGAAAACGGGTAAATATCTAGGCTTGAGTGAGTAGCAGTTCGAACATTCATTTTTTTTTTCAAACTCAAACTAATCTACGCTGTAGTGGACACAAGGTGTATAATTTTCAGTATCATTTGTGATAAGATCATTTCTTTGCCCTATTCCAAGCACTACATGAACGAGATTGAATCTGAAAATTATACTCCAAAAGTGCCCACTACAACGTAAATTACTTTGAGTTTGAAAAAAAATGGGTGCTCGAAGTTCTACACACTCAAGCCTAGATATTCCGCTTTCAGGAGTTTTTCATTTTTCTCTCGCCAATTCCTCTGAGAAAAACAGTTCTGAACTATCGTGCCTGTCCGGAATTTCTCGGTATGTTTTCTCACTACAATGTCGTCTAGTTTAAGTTTGAGACAAAGAAATTGTTTCTTAAAGTTTACCTCACTTAAGCTTAAACTATTGCCTGTTTTCTGATATTTTGAGATGCAGCATCTGTATGGAGAATTAACCATGACCTATTGTTTAGCGGCTCCAGAAACATAAAGACTTATGTTTGGAGCGTGTACTTTATTCGAAAACTTCATATCCGAAAGAATCCAAACCGTGAGAATTAAAATGATTGGACAAGTTTAAAAGAACTCACACTAGCGACCTTTAAATTTGAATATTTTTTTATAAAATCTTCAGGACTTCATGTGGACCCAAAACAGAAACTAATTATCATATGTGAAACATAAAATTCAATATTTCGTTTTCTGGGTGGATCACCCCATTACACATAGCCATAAAATTAGGTTCAGTAACAGGATATTCTTCATGCATCTACGATTAGAAAAAAGTGGAAATGGGATTAACAACTTTAGTCCATAGTTTTTTAACAAATTCCCAATTCACATTATTTCTTTTCCACACAAACAGTTTTGTGGCAGGGTTCAAGATTTACTAATAAACGAAACTTTGTATAGTTTTGAACATGTTTTGAAAAGTGAAGCGAAGTTGTATGATATTGATTTTCTAGTTTTAAAATATTATAAAGTTAAGAAATTTCTATTCTACTCGTTAAGACCATTAGGTGTGCAATATATTTTCGTTCATTAATTGAATACTGCCTATTGTCAACCCATTTGGTACTGTTACAATAATCATTGTAGGTATAACTTAATTCATTTATTTATTTATTTCATCATCACATATTTGATATACATTGCATATATATGAACGTCACAACATACAAAAATTTTAAAAAATAGTTAAAACATACAAAATTTGGATAAAATAGTTAAAAATTACAACTAATTAAAATCCTAACCTAACCCTAATGTCACTGACTGTGCTGTGAGGCAATTTAGCATCACCGCAGCTCGTGATTCATGTACTCTTCAACTGAGTAGAAACAATTTACAGCTAGAAAATTTTTCAAACAAGAAGTAAATTTATTTATAGAATTTATAGTTTTGATATGTGGTGGCAATTTGTTGTACATTTTAATACCAGCATGTTATGGAGATCTTTTATATAAAGTAGTGTTGTAATTGGTTATTTTTAATAAATGCCCTTGTCTTGTGTTATATGGATGAGTATCTGAGTTTGTTTCAAAGTTTCTTAAGTTCTTCTTTACAAATTTAATAGTGCTTAAGATATATATACTATGGATGGTCAAAATGTAATTTTTTTTTAAATAAGGTTTACACGATCCTCTGGGCGCTATGTCAAATAATAATCTGACTTGTGTAAAAATTGTATAACTTTCTAATAGCAGAAAAAGATTTCCATTTTTATTTCTTTAAAAGACGCATTTATTATAGTTAATTTTTTAATACATTTTACTGATAATTTTTCTCAATTAATTACACATGCGATACACGTGCTTTTCCATATTTAATACTTTATAGCCAATAATGACTGTAATATGGGAAAATATCAGTAATAACTATTTTGAGAGCGTTAATTGTATTTTATAGTCACTCCGAATCTACATAATATGTGGTCTTATTCAAACTTCTTCCTTATTTTCAGAAACACCTTGAAAATCGCCGACACGCGCGTCTAATGTTAATGTATTATTAATATTGATTATATATTAAACAATTAATGAGATATATGCGTAGTAAACCATGTGTTTTTCATTAAGAGAAATAAACAATGGTCAAAATAATTATTTTTCTTTTTAATTCGGTACATCATTATTATAGAATGTTGAAAGTTTTATTGGAATAAATTTGGCAACTTGGATATGTAATGAAAATATTTGGTTATTTTGCGGATAATTTCCATATACTCAGTATTTAATACGGAAAACAATAAATGCCTTATTCATTATTGTATACTTGATCTTATTCTGACCACACTAGCATATCAACAAAGCCAATGAATGACATCGTACTGAAATTATATAATATATTTTCGTCCGAAAAAATGACTGAATGACTTCCCTCCTACAAGGGTCTTTCTGCGATTTAGAAATATATCAGCCTCTCTAACCCTAGAGAACACTTGATTGCATGGAAAGCCATATAAATAAAACATCTGTATTGTTTGAAAGTAAGGAATTATTAGAAAATGGAAATGAACATATAAAATCTGGCTTGCATGTACAAAATATTTTTTCGGAAATGTGAGTAATATTTTTTCATTTCTTTTGTTTCATAAATATTATTAACTTTCCATAGCATATACAGAGTGTCCTGAAATTGGTGGGCAATCTCTCGGATGTGGGTAGAACTAGTGAAAATAGGATAACAAGTTCGTATATACCCCCACGAAGATATTCGCTCTTGAAGTTGAGGGTTAAAACTCGATTTTTCGCGATGACTTTTTGATTGTTCAATCATCGATTTTAATCATTTTTGTGTCAGTATCATATTATTTAAATCCAGTTAGGTCAGTGTATTAGAATCTTGGATGACATTCTTGGCTTGGGGGCAGAGCACACATTGCCTTAATAAGTTGTAAAAAAAATTCAGCCTTCCCGTCGATTATTTGAAAAAATTAACGACGAAAAATGGTGCCGCACATGCTGAAGCCCAAGGTCTGGGGTCCGCATTGAACGTGTTAATATTATTATTTTTTAAATATTTAAAAAAACGGCTACATCGTCTTATCTAGATAAGACGATGTAGCTGTTTATGTACAAAACCAAACGAGTAATAATGACAGTTTGTTGTTACCATGGATCAATATATCACATAATTTTTCAGTATTAGTAATCCGACTTTAATTTAGTAATTAATCGGTCAAAATATGGCTTACACTAACAATGAATACGCAGATATGCATTTGATGTATGGAATGGCTTCTTGTAATGCTTTGAAATCAAAAAGAGTATACGCTCGACGGTGCCGCCATCGAAGGGTTCCTGATCGCAAAACTTTTCAACGTGTTGATCAACGGCTGAGAGAAACTGGTAAAAAATAAGATAATTTTTTTGAAAACTAAAACTCTAAGAATTCTATCTCTACTTAGATCGATTTGCGCCAAATGGTGTAAACAGGGGTGCTCCGTGGACAACACGTACTGTTGAAGTAGAAGAAAACGTATTGGATGCAGTCGCTGCGAATTCATCTGTCAGTATCAGATCATTATCATTACAAGTGAATGTCCCAAAATCGATCGTTGGAAGAATTTTGAGAGAGCAACTGCTTCATCCGTACCATATACAAAAAGTACATGTCTTTAGCCCAGCTGACTTTCCTGCTAGGGTGCAATTTTCGCAGTGATTTATGCAGAACCATGAACAAAACCATGCCTTCATTCGATCGGTTTTGTATACGGATGAAGCGAGCTTTGGAAGAAATGGAGTCATTAATTCCCATAACTTACGCGTTTGGGCCGAGGAAAATCCAAATGCCACAATTCAAACGCGCCATCAAAGGCAATTTCATATTAATGTTTGAGCCGGAATTATTGGCCGGTACTTGTTGGACCCATTCGTGTTACCAAATCGATTGGATGGGCAACTTTATCCTGAATTTCTCCTACAGCTGTTATCACAACTTTTAGAAGCCGTTGACATTGCATCTCGAGAGAACATGTGGTTTATGCATGATGGGGTGTCCCCATAGTCTTATAGTGAGGGTCATTTGAATAGAGTATATCCAAACCGGTGGATAGGTCGGGGTGGGCCTGTTTCTTGGCTTCCCCGATCACCTGATTTAAACCCCCTTGATTTCTTCCTGTGGGGTCATTTAAAGATTCTCGTATATGCCACACCGGTAGAGACAAAAGAAGAATTATACGAGAGACTTATGCACCATTCAAATGCAATTAAATGAAACTAAGGAATGTTATGGTGAGTCCAGCGAGCGTCAGTTCGTCGTGGACAAGTATGCATTAGAGAAGGAGGTGCTCATATTGAGCATTTGTTATGAAATTTCATAAATCTTCATTTTTCCATGTCCCTAATTAGTTTTCTACAGTCAGGATTCAAATTTTGTGTTTAGTGTGTTCAAGATTTTTTGTTTTTATAAGTGTAGGTAAGTACTTACTACCTCATAGAGAAATAAATGTTGTTTTGTACATAATCCTCGTGTTTATTTATTTTAAAAAATTACTATTATTTGTGTGATTGAAAATCGCAAATTTTTTTACAACTTATTAAGGCAGTGGGTGCTCTGCCCCCGAGCCCCCAATAATGTTATCCAAGATTCTAATACACTGAACTAACTGGATCGAAATAATATGATAATGACCTAAAAATGATATAACTCGATTGAACAATACAAAAGTTATCGCGTAGGGGTACCTCGGGGGAAAGAAAAATATTCGAACTTGTGTGTGTGACCTTATTTTCACTAGTTCTACCCAAATCCGAGAGATTGCCCATCATTTTCGGGACACCTTGTATACTCCAGTTATATTAGGACGTAATAACAGCATCTGCTAAGGAAATTCAAGTGAGCCTAAATTTTGCTTACACCTTTCCCCATCAATATCGCACTTGCGATTTTAGTTATTTAAAATAAAACTCTTATTTTCTCAAATATCTCGCTTTTCGTGAGTTGTATGCCTTTTTGCGTTATTACAAAAAATAAAGAACAGGAAATTCTCTACAAAAAAGTTATATGTCTTTTTCGTAAAACCAAAGATATATTAAGTGACACACAGCTAAATTATGCAGCAAGGCGCGCAACGCATTATGTCTTGACAAAAAAGTATGTGGTGCAGCTGTTAACTGTAAATACATTTACAATACAATACAATCCTTCGAAACGCGGAGTTAGAGGTGTTTCAAAATCTCATGAGCTTTGACCTTGGTATGCGCAGGGACATAATTTCGGCGATCGTCTCAATTACACAAATTCCTAAAAACATCAGATTTAAGATTTTCGCTTTATCCCGAGCTGTCGTTGTTTACTGACCTCCATTCCAACGACCCTTTGAGAATAATTTAGAAACTAACGAAGTTTTCATCTAATCCCAACAATATGTAAGTAAATCATTTTATTAAATTTCTGTGATAACCGAGTCAATGTTTTCAAAATGTACTTATTCGGAATAAACTCCGCCTTTTGCGCATCTCGCGGTTCATAAGGTTCTGAAAGTACTCTACTTATTGCTTCAATTTCTGGATCGGGAGAGGCAATTTTTGACGAAGCAATACAAGTGACACTCGGCCAAGAAAAGTTCCTATCCAATCGCTCAAATAAAGCTAGATTAATATCAATGCTAATGTACAATACTACAGTCTATCAGCACAGGTGTGGAACAAGCTAGGAACGACGCCGACGTTTTAATAGTAGAGACGGCACTTGAGAAATCACAACACAACATCACTATTATCGTTGGAGAAGATGTAGATCTCTTAGTTCTTCTAATACGACGTGCTCCTTGAAACCAGGAGGTTTTCTTCCTTAAACCAGGGAGAGGGAAAATAAAATAAAAAACACATAGTTAGGGAAATGGCGTGCAAAATCGATGACGAAAGGTTACCGTCTGCCACTCAGTGATCGAAGAGAAGATATAATTACGACATTTTTTTCTCTGAAAATTTTTGATATGGTGGGAGAATATGGAGGAGGAAGATTTTTTATAAAACGAATGGTTACCGATATATGTCCTCATAGGTCGTTAGTTCGTTAGTATATGTACTTAACATACCCCATTTATAGACGAAAATTTCGCTCGGTGCGCGGTAAAGGGAATTTTAAGAGATTTTTTTTTTAATTTCCCCTTACTGCGCACCGAGCGGAATTTTCGTCTGTAACTGGGGTATGTTAAGTACATATACTAACGACCTATGAGGACAGATATCGATAACCATTCGTTTTAAAAAAAATCCCCCCCTCCATATTATCCCACCATACCAAAAATTTTCAGAGAAAAAAATTTCGTAGTTATATGTTCTATTCGATCACTGGGTGGCAGACGGTAACCTTTCGTCGTCGATTTTGCACGCCATTTCCTAGACTAATACTCTCCTAGCCTAAATAAATTTCCAAATTGTAAAAAGCATCTGTTGTTACTACATGCTATTACTGGCTGTGACACAACCTCTGCATTATTTAGCAAAGGAAAAATCAAAGTTTTTAAAATGTTCGAGAGTCGCCCCGGGTTGCATCAATTTGCGGACGTATTTAAGCAGGAAAATTGTACAGTAGAGACGATTTTAGAAAATGGATTACGCATTCTTCTGGCAATCTATGGAGCTTTTAAATCAGAATTATCCATTGAAAACTATTGGTACATGACATTTGCGAAGTCAACAAGACTTAACACCGTAGTGAAATTATCGTCACTTCCACCTACTGCCGAAGCTGCGCGCCAACATCTAAGTCGAGTGTATTATCAAGTACAGAATTGGCTTGGTAATGATTTAAATCCTGAACAATGGGGATGGAAGATAAATAATAATGTGTTGGAGCCCATTAAGACTTTATTGCCACCTGCACCAGATGTACTTTTAAATACTATTTCTTGCAATTGCAGTAAAGGATGTAACACGAATTACGGATGCAGAAAAGTTGGACTGCTGTTCAATACTTTGTAGCCATTGTCATGTCTCTACGAAAATGTCGATAGCACTACCGAAGGAAATATTCAGGATGAAGAATATAACGAGTTTGATCCAGTTGACCTCTTGACACAAAATATAACAGAAGGAAAAGAAAATGTTGGCAAACAAGCCTCGCACTTCTTTTTTCAATAAAATTTAGTATTTGCCATGTTTGCCCTTTATTGTCCTTTAGAGAGCAGAGCGCATTTTTAGGACGGATTCGTAATTATCGCCCAAAAATACACAGGAAAGTAATTTTTATTATGTTTTAGGGTAGAGACCCGTTATGTAAATACATATAAACACATTTTACGTCGAAATTTGGCAAAAACCGTATATTGACAATAAAGACCGTGGTTTACTCGAGATCTGCGAGGTAGAAAGTTTTTTAAATTGAAAATTCGGCTGCAGCACATAAAAATTATTTTTTTTGCTTCAAAATGAGTGACCGAAATTAATTTTTATTTTTTTAGTCCATTACCTACTTCATATTGTATTCGTATGGATTCGTATCTGGCTTTGTTTTTATAGTGTTACTAGTTCTAAAGCTTTTACTGCTTTTCGGCATTACTATGAATTTGCACGTTTTAGTAATTTTACCCCGATTATCTGGAAATCGGTTCATTTTGAGACTTTTGTCCAGCATATCAAGAAGAACAACATATCTCACAACGAATTTGGCCGAAGGCCATTTTCCATATAAAATGTGTGGGTTCCTTTCAAGTTTTTAGCTAGTTGGGCAGTACCCACTATTCACCGGACAGACAAACTATTTATGAAACAAAATAACACTTAGTATTTATTTTTAAACTGAATATGTAAAATAGTTTTTTTCACGAATATTTAAGATCGTAATGATGATTAGAAAGCAATATTTATTCAGCTTTTATGATTGTGGTGTTCTATGAAACAGTTTTGGGATCAACGTGGAAAAACCAAAACACTTACAATTAATTTTAGCAACAGTTTTTCATCTTGGCATTGATAATAATAGTGATACCTAAATATTACCCCGGGGTTACCATTAGGAGCTGAAGATTTTATTGAATGCTAAATTTATCAATGTCTGTCTACTAATTTCTAATCCAACTCTGCAGCACACATAACAATAAATCATATTTATGAATTATTTTAAGTATTATAAAACAGTTATATGTAGATAAAACTATTAATTCTTGTAGTGCCATTTTTCTGAGTCTCCTGTGAGTAGATTTGCACCATTGCTAACAAAATAAAGATACAAAATCGTTAATATACAGGGTGTCCCGAATTGCATAGGCCAAACTTCACTAAGTAATACAACTTTTCAAATAAGAAAAAAAGATCTTATAAACATGGGTCGGGAAGTTATTAGTTTCCGAGATACAGGGAATTCAAGTAATTCTTCTGGAAATGTTTTTTTATGAATAGTTTCGAAATGTCTAAAGATAAACAAATGATAATTTACACAGCAATTTAACTTTTTATGCTTATTAAGAAAAAATGACAACTATGTGCGAAAATTTTTCAGGAGCTGGTGAAACTGGGGTATAATTTAGCTCCAACTTTATTGTGTAACACTTAAATTAATATATGAGCAGAATTTAAAAATTTGAAGTTTTCTACACAAAAAAAGTCTCTTGTGTTTTTTTTCTAAAATTATCAGTTTTTGAGTAAATCTTATCTGAACTTTATTCGGGAATAGTTTTTTGTGAATAATTTTAGCAGAACAGAAAAAACAATGACAGTAAAACAAAATCTGGTTACATTATTTTTTATTAGACAACAATGAATTAGATTAAATTAAGGTAAATTACAAATTACAAGAATTGTTCAAAGTGCATTCTGCCAGCTTCAACACATTTCTGACATCTGAGTCGTACAGAGTGTGTAGCTTTACGAATGAAATCAGGATTAGCCCGCAAATTTTCACGTTCCTCGAGAATTGTTTCTATTAACTCTCCTCTCGTGTTTACAGGGATTGCGTCCTCAATTTCTCAGCCTTTTGAAGGGTTATTTCAACCCTTCACGCCTTGAAATTCCCAGCAGGGACAAGTCTAATCGACTCCTAACCCAATCCCGTGCTAAAGACACCAACAAATAAGTCAGTTTTCGACCACCTCGAGCATAAGGGTTGGGCCTCGGTCGAGTCCCTTGCAACACTACCCACGATATTCCTTGCGAAAATCCCGCTCCAACAACTCCACACACGCCTATGGTCAGAAAACCCATAAAGAGGGTTTTTTGACCATAGGAGTTGAACGCAGGGGGTTGAAGAATTCGTATTGTCACCATTGTATTCAGCACCCTCGAAAACAGGGGGAGACATATTTTAGCCCGTTATACTTCGACGAAGAAATCATACTTTGATTGAACGAATTAAACATTCGTAATTCGTAAGTAGCTTTATAAATAAAGAATAAAAAATTTTCCTAGTTTTTTTTGCATTAATAAACTACTTTACTGTAAATATTTATTTACCTTGACAATGGTCCTTCTCATATTTAATAAGTGATTTTCTTAATTTAAGGTAAGAATTGTTTTGTTTATCTAGATATACTGTGTATATTTCCATACACTGCAAAGTATATATTCAATTAATTTTCAGCACCAACTGGTAACACATATAATTATAGATAAAATACCCTACAAAATTTTTAAATATAATAACCCAAGTACAATTATGAGAGAAGCATAAAATTGAAAGACTGCGATGTGAAGAAAAGCACGCATATGCATGCGAGACGCACGCAGCGCTTCAAACAGCGAATCGGAGCAAGCGAACAAGGAACACTCACCTCAACATTTTTGCTCGTTTTCAAAATCAGTCTCTCTTATTCCGAAAAAATTAGGTACTCATCGTTTATTATATATTGAAAGTTTATACATTTATCTGCGTTTCCTAGAGTTTTAAGGTTTTAAATTATTTATACGCGTCACAGGCCCTGTTAAAAAAACACCGTTTTCTGAATCATGCATTACGAGATACTTTCTGATTAAACATGAAATCTTCAATAAAATAATTCAGTTGCAAAGTTTATACTGTGGATAAAACTGCAATAAAGTACTACAGGTTGTGGCATATTACTTCTGCACATCCGTATAGTTGGAAAGATGAAGTGGGAGTGGGAAAGACTACTTTAATGTGAATCATATTAAGAGATGGGTTAACAATTTTTCATAAAACTATTCGGTGAATTATTCAACTAAGCCTCGCATGCTTTAATACGATGTATAAACTAATTACGCACTGTGACATTGAACTATGTTATTTTCGTACCAGATATTCTGGCAAATATCTTATTAATGAGAAATTAATACAAACAAGAAGCCAACTTACTTCCGTATTTCACCATTGCGATTATACAGTTTAGGTGATACCAGTTGTAGTTATTTAACATTTGATGGTCAAGTTTATAAGTAGCCTGTTCGATCTTGATGTCACATTGGCGTCAAGTTACGATCATACTTCAGAAAACGTCGCGGGTAGGTGAACTATTAGCCATCTTTTAACACAATGCATTAATTAATTAATTAGTAATAAATGATTGTTTATTAAACATCTTTAAATTGTTTTGAAATGCGTTATCTATTATTATTTCATTAGTATATACTGAGAATATTTTACCGAATGTATACAAATAGGTTTTAATTCGTATATAATTTATTTTAAACTTTAATATCCAGTAATGTTAAAAATATATTAGTTTTTTCAAATATTTACTACTTACTAAATATCGTTTTTGGTCCTTCGAGCCAGATTGAGTCATTTTAATGGTAGTTTTCACATTCAGTCAATCGCCCAATACAATTTGCAACTCACTCGAAAAGTTATTTTCTAATTACAATATATTTGGTAGAAAAAGCGACGGTATGACAATGTCATTATTATTCATTTGAGGTGGCGTTTTAAAGATAGGTAGGAAGAACACAAACGCGGTAAATGCCATGAAAGTATAGCCTTGTTTTTTATCTTTAATTCCATCGTCCGCGGTTAGTGCTTAAGACAGCGTGATGTGACATGGTCAGCTCTGACAGATTTGTAACTTCTCATGATTTATTTTCTGGTTTTTAGCAAATGTTTTGCTCGTTTGATGGCTTCATTAGTATCGCTGTTGGTATTGGTGTCAGGTATACCGGTTCGGTTTTAATGTCATACTATTGTTCGTTTTATTGTCATATATGTAGAAATTCGTTAAAAATGCATTATAAATACATAATTTACCGATTGTTAGTTATTTTAAGGCTTAGGGGTTGTCCTGTTACAGTGTCCTTGACTTTTATTCACTCAAAAGCCACTCTACCCATTGCGCGACCAAATAACAGGAATATTTTAATCGATTCGGATAACAACCATTGTCTAGACAACAAAACAGTAATGAAAAGTTCTAAGTATATTAATAATAACAGACCTACAAAGAAAAAATATTCGCGCATGACATACCCGGGAGGTATATTCCTGTTTTTTGGACCGAGAAAATAATTTCAAAGATCCGATAAGGTCGTTCCGTGGGGCTAGGGGACGGCACCAATATTTTTTTTGGTCGTACCGGATTTTGAACCCCACATTGGAAAGAATACGCGAGAAGATATGAAAAAAGGTGGAATGATAAAGCTGTGCTTGGCCGCTAGAGCGATCAAATCCATTCTCAAATCAATGTGCAATTTAATCGAAAGGTATTTTTATTAATTTTTACCCATAATATATGATTGTCTAAAACTCACCTTTTATAGCAACACCCTGTACAATTCTTACCTGTGGCAGAAGTTTAAATTAGCTCTTCAACGCATTTTCAAAATTTAAAATCGGTTCTTAAATGGGCGTGAATCTATAGTTTAACGTTCAAGACGACATAAAGAAGTTCAACTCACTTAAATAAGGAAAAAATAGTAACGGAAGATACTAATATCTTACACTGTTACAAAGGGTGACAACCTGTTATATAATTAAATAAAAATAAAATAAATATAGTTTTAGTGAAAAGATATACAGAGTAGTCACCCAAGAGGAAACGATCATTAATAAATAAAAAGTGCTGATTAGAGAGAGGTGTTTGGCACAAATACTCTTACATATTTTTGCTAACGTCGTTTACTTCCACCCAGTGTAACAGAATCATGTGCTGAAGTCCTCAGACTTATAAGATCACTCCTTAATTTTCTACAAGCAGTTTGTAAGGAAATATCAGCGCTGTGTCTACCTTGCAAATTTTTTTTGTCTAATCTATAAATATTCATATAGGATTAATTTAGATGTTATGGTTATACGACCAAAACAACAATAAATATTTGCTATTATTAGATTTAATAATTTTGTTTATACATTTAAATTATATAGTACATAACTATAAACAAATGGACTAATTATCTTCAGTCTTTATTTGTTTTAACACCTTCAATTAATGCATTGCAGATGATGAAGATATAAAATATTGCCTGCTAAAAATGACATTTAAAAAATATTTCGTCCGTCTGTGAGTAATTTATCGAATTAGCATTTATTTAAATTTTTGCTAGTTCGTGGAGATTGCAAAGGTCATTGACAATCAGAAATTCAATACATTAAAACTCGTATTTAAATTAAGTTTGTAGTACTTTTATATTTATATTGCATGAAATTCAAACGTACCGTAACGTACTGAGCTGATAATTGTATCAATTTCGTGTCAGATTGCGAATATTCGAATAATATATTTAAACCTACAGTGGCATCAAGTTATATGTCTATATTGTAATAAATAAAGCGTCGTGTTCAGTTTGGGGTCTTGTAATGGTCCCATCACTAAAATCTACCTTTTCATTCATTTTTTAATTAATTTATTTATTTATCATCATAGGATACATTACATTATGAATAATAATAATCGATACAATGCATATTTAACGTAACTAGGTACAACATAGATGCGAAAGTAAAGAGAAATAAGTATATACCAACATACTAATTTAACCTAATACATATGCTAAGAATACATAGGTACTTATACAAACATCAGTATTACAAATATGACATTTTAGGATAAGAACGTGTGAAGGCATGCACATATTATACGTGATGCTCAAATGTCTTCGCAGAGTAGTCGTATACCGATAAAGATAATAAAAAGTTTTGGTACCTAGGCAGTTATACGGCTATAACTGCCTGTATGTACCATATGTTTAACCTGTTTAATAGAATAATAAATAATAGAGGTATAATAGAAGTTATGAATATGTACAACATACAGTAGTGGACACTTCTTAATTTTTTTATATTGCTTATTATTTGATATTTAATGGAAGAAGATTATAGAATTTGGGTCCTGAATAATTCATGAACTTTTTGTTTATGATTTTTTAATTTATTGGTATGGTTAAGTGTTGGTTTATTTTATTTCGAGTGACATAGCAATGATTAATATAGTGTTTAAATTTTGCGTGCTTGTGTACAAAACAGCACGTTGAAATGATGAATAGGCTACGAACATTGCATATTCTATCAGTGTGTAGTAAGTTTGTTGATTATAGTCTATTTTTCTTTAGCATAATTTTTAATATTGTATTTTGAGCTACCAGTAACGGTTTTAAAGTGTTTTTGTAGAGACCACCCCATACAATTATGCAGTAGCAAATTAGAGACTCAACCCAATGTTTGCTATATTCTTAGTAATAGGTTTTGACTTAAGAATTGTCTTAAAAGGTAAAATTTGTGTATAAGACACCAAATTTTTTTTGTTAAGTATGTTACATGACAGTCCCATTTTAGGTTTTTGTCAATTACAATACCAAGGTACTTAGTACTTGTTGCCTCCTTTATTGTACCATTTAAGTTGTTTACTTTTATGTCGCTATAACCAGGACGATTTGCGGCTGTTGTAGGAAAAGCAATGTAATTTGTTTTACTTATATTTAATGAAAGTTTATATGTATCTAGCCAATCTTTTGCTTTTTTGACCCCTATTTTTACTCGCTTCCTTATGTCCTCCCAGGAAGTTCCACTGAAAATTAGTGCAGTATCATCTGCATAAAAAATGACTTTACCAATAATGTTTATGTTGGTTAAGGAAGTGATATATACATTGAAGAGTATTGGTTCTAATACTGTACCCTGCGGTACACCAATCTGTACGTTTTTTGGTTCATTTAATGCGTTCCTAATTTTTAGACACTGTGTTCGATTTGTTAAGTAGGATTTAAAGACTTTCAGCATAATACCTCTTACTCCATAGCTTTCAAGAACATTAAGAAGTTTCTCGTGAGGTGACATTAGCCAATTCCGAAAAAAATTAACACTAAACCAAAGTCTTTTTGCCTCTTGTAATTTTTGTTCAAACTTTTTCCTTTTCGAGTAAAAAAATCGCAAAGTTCTAAAATTTTGATTTTTCCTCGCCGAATATATAAAAAAAGTGACAATTTCAGAAAAAATGTCTCGAACAAAAGTAGCCTATTTTTAGCCAGACAATCCGAATTTACAATAAAATTCAGGCCAAAATATTGAATGAATTAATTTGTGCACGAGCGAAGGCCAGAAAGGTATTTTGAGCACTATTGGATTAAGTTTTCTCGAAATCTTGACGTGATGGTACCAAACGGACTGCAGCATCGTGTTCAGCATATCAAAGACCTTCGGGGTGCGGTAATAGAGTCCCATCCCTAGTAGCACAAATATTGCGCCAATGTATAATCCATATAGGACCTATATATGAATATTGGTCCTATATAAGACCAATATATGAATATTGGTTCAATATTTTTCCAATATTTTGTGCTACTAGGGATTGGTCGGCCATTTTTTTTAAACCTGTGAATTCATGTTACCAGACGGCAACCTGGTCTGATATTGTTTAAAACAATTTTGTTTATAACAGTAGTAAGTATTACATTTTTTCAACGAAACAATTTTTTGACCGATTTCCAACAAGAAATATATTTTCAATTTTATTAATTTATGAAAATTGATGTCACCAATTTCTCGTTACTTGGCACTCTAAAAGTAGGTATAATAAAAAAAAATTGTGTTTTCCAATAAATAATTTTGTATGATATCCTTAGACCTTGCATATGAAATGAACTTTCAAAGTTCCGAAGTTTTAGCGTTGTCTTTTGTAACTTTTATAAAATAAAAGAAAATATGTCGTTTTGAATTTTTAAATTTTACCTCAGACTTGCAATTATGGCAGCTCCAATGAATTTGCCATTTTAAATAAATAAATAAATTTTAACAATCGGATTCAGTGTCAGCTACTCTCAAAATAACTACCAATTTTAATACAATTTCAACGAGAGGCCCCGGCAAATTTCTTACAGGAAATGGCTTTCTGTCGAATTTCCTGGAGCTTTGCCATTTTCTCCTTCATATCACGCTGATCAAAAGTTGTCATACAGGGTGTCTCGTAATAACATGCAAAAAATGTAACTACCAGATCCTTATCGAAAATGAAGGTAAGCCTTAACCTCCTTAAAAGGGTGTGCAAAAAAACGGTTTTAAATTTCTATCTGAAGATAATCAGAAAAGGACGAAACTTGGCACATTTCAGTTACTAATGAATAGGCATCTAATGAAATTATTTCATCCCTCTAGCGTGCATACAAAGGGGTGATATTAACTACCCTTCTTATAATTTTGTAAATATCTTCTTGTCTGGCTCTTTCTTGCTTCAATAAAAAAAGAACTAAATATTATGATTCATTTAGAAACTTTTTTACCTCTTGAAGAAATTTCGTAAAATCGATCGTTTTTGAGAAAAAATAACTAAATTACGTCTGCGCCTAAGTGATTAATCAGAAGCGACGAGCACTATTATATTAGTCAAAACACTAGGTAGGCTGGTGTCAAATGATAATTTGACAGTATTATATATCGATGTGATCATTTGGTCCTTACAACTTAATATTCAGATAAAAATTAAAAACCGTTTTTGCACACCTCTTTAAGGGGGTGCATCTGGACAGGAAAGGCTTATTTTGAAAAATGTTGTATGAAGAACTCGCCTTCATTTTCGATAAGGAGTTGGTAGTTAAATTGTTTGTACGTTGTTACGAGACCTGTATGAAATGCGATTCTATGTGCCGTGTTTGTCCATTAAAGGGACAAGAATCGACTTCTAAGGCCTTCTACAACAGAAACCACAAACAACATAACATACATACGAGTCGAATCCAGAACCATTTCATTTTTAAACATTTTTTATGCTTTTAAAAAATCCTCAAAACAGGCCGTTTCATTATGAAGTAGTAGGGGTACACCTTTAACTTAATAAACCCAGATTGCTTACCTCTGAAGTTGACGACAGCTTCAAACAATTTCAGGGAGGTGTCGACGATTCCACTGCATATCGTCACGAGACGTTTCACGAAAAACATTTTCACTGCTACTTACAGAGCATACAGTTGACTCAACTTATATACGCACTCCGAATTCCGACAAATAAGGCAAATTTTAAAAAGTAAGTACTCTCTTTTAATTATACTAAAAGAGATCCTTAGCTCCTGCCCGACAGCTTGATAGTGCTAAGACTGAAACCCGAATATCACTTCTTCGTATATTTAATAATTTCGAACTCGATTAAAGCTTATCAGTGTTTATTTTCAAGCATTCAACTTTTGACCCGAGCTTCTATCAATGTGTGAGGTTTGCCCTGGAAACATCGAGTAATAGTGGCAATTAACAGCTGCAGAAAAACCGATTTAGATATCACGCCAATCTGGTATCTGTTCTATCGTAAAATACCTTCAAACTCAAAAATTATGACTTGCACAGGAAAGGACAAAAATCAACACGTGTGTCATTTAGTAGTATATCTCCAGAATGTGGCTGCAATAGGAACTTTGTTTTCTGTTTTAAAATGCTATAAGTATAAATGGTTTTTGCATTTCCCGAAAAATAAGTCATTACGAAACATATTAATAGATTTTTCTTCAAGTTTATAACCGAAGCTTTTATCTTCATGGTATATTTTTCTTTCTGATTTATAATACTATTATCAAAAGTACTTCAAGTATATTTTAAGAAACCACTGAAAAATACTGCAAATAGAGTGTTGATGGGTAGTAGGATGCGGCACTCAGGTCGTGTTCGAAGCACAAATAATTTTTTGTCAACATGTGTAAATAATAAAAACTCTTTAATTGGGTAGGTACTGATTATTATCATTATCAGATTAATTATCGCTACCCTTATCGTCAAAACAAATAATTGAATTTCATTAAGATTATTCATAGGAACTACTTTTCCAGATACTTGATCTCTATTTGACATGGTCACAATGCCTCTCCCAATCTTCTAGCGTTATTCATATTCGACTAACTTACCGCCATCTTCTAACTTAAAATGTAGTATTATCTGCATCAACGTTATCCACATTGTAATCCACTGTAGATGACTAAGATAGCTTTAATTATCTCCAGATTATGCTAATCTGATAGGCGAAACGCACGTCGAGTGTTGGTATTCGAGTGGTGTGTTCAAAAGTTTTGGGGCTTGTGGGAACTACGTCTCCAAAGATTAATGCCCTTTCAATACAACGTTTGATTCTTAAATTATCGTGCTTTCAAGAAATTGACCGACAAACTGACGGACATTTAGAAAATTGTTCAAAATTCGATTACTAGTACAACGTTATAGTTTTTTTTCTCTACGAACGATATTTGCGGTTTGAGAAATGCACCGAACCGTGGCACAGTGGGCTAGAATCCCAAAATCCTGGCCAAAAATCGAAAAACCAAGTTCGTTATATTCTGTTTTAATTGACATAGTTTTATAAAGCAGGGTTCTCTGCGTGTAATACTGAAAGGACAGATACCTTGGTTTTCTACCTGCCGTTGTACCTTAGTCGGAACTTGCCCATCTTCGAGTGCCTAATGTTACGAGAATCGGTCCCGAAACACTTAACGTGCGTATGTTGTGAATTTTTGTTATCACACGGTGTGCTTTTGCCTAAAAAAAAATGGGTTCTACTCCTGAATGTGTGTTAAATATTATCTATGCATTGAAATTCATTATTTTTATTTCTTATTATGGAAAACAAATGTTAACTATATTCTTGTAATACAAACACTCGTGTTAAGGTAGCAGTACAAAAGTATAAAATAGTTTGTATGTACAAGAGATGTTACTCTAATTCACAATTTAGCATGTGGGAAATGTTTGTGGAATAAAAAATTCATAAAAATTAGCTGCTAGAAACTGCTTATTTCAGTGAAAAATGCATAATAGAAAGACAACGCGTTCTCGGAGCAATTATACTTGTGCCTGCGTTACAGCAGGTGTTCATTCCCGATACAACAGGGGGAAAATGTATATACCTGATGTGTATTAATAACCTGTGGAGGGGAAATTATATATAGAATGTCTCAATTTTTCGTGAAATATATTTCAGAATCGGGGATCAGTGGATTCATCATGAAATGCATAAGCCCATCTCATACACGTCGGAAGAAGCAGAACGATAAGGTATTTTAAAAATATCTTCCTCATAAATACCTAAGTACAATCAACACGTTCGGCAAGTTTGAAATTTTCGTGCAGTATTTATATTATCAACTCTTATAACTCACCCCCAGGGGTTGATAATTTTTTTCTTATTTTTCTCATAGAAATTTAGTTATCAAGAGTACGTAAACTAAGTTTCAAAAATATCGAAGATTGTTTATAATTTTAACCCCTATATTTCACCCCCAGAAGGTGTCATTTTACTTCCCTCGCATACCGAAGGGAAGTATTGTATTCGAGAAAAAATCACCCTCCGAAATTTTTACGGATTCTGACGTTTCAGATCACGGAGATTACGAAAATATAGGTTTTTCAATTCCGTCAGTCTGTCTGTCTGTCTGTCTGTCTGTCTGTCTGTCTGTTGGTGCATTTACTAAAAAACTACTTGACGGAGAGCAGTCAAATTTGGCAGGTAGTTGACGCTACTGTCAGCGCAGAAATGGTAGAAACTTCACTGGAAAATATACAGGGTGGACCGTCTAAACGGAATAAATAGTGAAAAAAATTTTTTTTCGCTCAAATTTAAAATTTCCACGTTTCATGACGCGCTAATCCTATTTCGGGAAAAAAAATTTTTGAAAATTATTTTCACCATTTTTGAAAAAAATTTTACCATAAAAAAAAAATTTTGTTCAAATTTAAAATTTCCACGTTTCATAACACGCTAAACCTATTTGTGAAAAAAAAATTTTTGAAAATTTTTTTCTACTAAAATAATTTTTTTTTCTTCAAATTTAAAATTTCCACGTTTCATGTCATTCTAATCCTGATTCAGAAAAAAAAAATTAAACATTTTTTGAAATTTTTTTTACCAACATTTTTGAATTTTTTTTTACCACTAAAATAGATGGATTTTTTTTTATTTCTTCAAATTTAAAATTTCCACGTTTCATAGCGTTCTAAATCTATTTAAAAGAAAAATTAGAAATTTTGTTTACTATTTTTAAAAAATTTTACCACTAAGATAGAATTTTTTTTCTTTGTTCAGATTTAAACTATCCACGTTTCCATGGCATTCTAAAACTATTCAAACAAATTTAAAAATGTTTTTGAAAAATTTTTAAAAAAATTTGAAAACATTTTTAATCTATTTATCACTACTATAGAATAGACGAAAAATTTGGTTTGCTCAAATTTAAAATTTCCACGTTTCATGACATTCCAAACCAATTTCGGAAAACAAATTTTTGCAACATTTTGTTACCAGTTTGGAAAAAAAATTAACACTAGAATAGATGGAAACTTTTTTTACTCAAATTTAAAAGTTTCACGTTTCATGACATTCTAAACCTATTTAAAAAAAATATGTAATTTTTAAATCTTAAACTTCTTTTACCACTAGTATAGAATAGACGGAAACTTTCCTTTTTGCTCAAATTTAAAATTTCTACGTTTGACATTTTAAACCTATTTCAGAAGAAAAAATTTTAATTTTTTTTTTAAATATTTTTCAAAAATTAAAATAAAATTGAAATTTTTTAACCACCACTATACTTCCACTCCATTACGCGAATGTTGGATTGATGTGACGGATGGCAATAATATCTGACATATACACCTATTATACTTTTATTGAAAAATGCACAGGGTGGTCATCCCAAGAAATAATTCAGTCATGGTGGACATTTGTAAAGGTATTTGCGCAAGCCTGCCATATGTGACACCTGTTATTTAGTAATGAGCTGTTGCTGTTGGATGAGCAATCTGTATATTTTTTTGACCAAAACTTATCAAATTTTCTTTGTAATAATAGCAATAACTATATTCCGATTATTATTCTCAATGTCATTTCGTAATTATTAATTTTTTAGAGTGACCGCCATGCACAAATAACGAGGGAAGTTCTGTGTAAAGACCTTTACCGATTTTCTTTTTTACTATTTTTCCCTTAATAACCTATGCACAATAAGTACATTTGCAGAGTTTCAGAATTTTAACCAGAAATTTTGAATTTTTGGATTTTCAGGATTTGTCGGTTACACATTAAACGAATTTGACCAAGCTTACTAAAAGATAGGTTGGCTCATTAAAATCGACAAGTGCTACGTTAGATATAGACCTCGATGACAGCTGGGTGTTGCTGTTTTATCCTCATTTTATAGAAAAAAAGTTTCAAAATTATTTATTTATTTATTTATTTATTTAGGTACATCATCCAACAGTCAGAGACCAATTACTGGATGAGAATAAGTGTTAATAATTACATGTCACTTAGACTAATAATACTGTAATACAGAGATTATGGAGATAATAAAAAGTCACACAAAACATAAAATAATAAAATAAAAGAAAAAAAGTACATTGACATATCTATATAGAAACAAAAAATTAAATGTAAGAATATGTACATATATATAAAAAAACAAAAATGCATAAATGATTTAAAAAATATATATAAAATATAGAGAAAATATTAGAGTTCCAGTTTTTTTATAGAGGCAACAGAGCAATTAAATATATCAAGTATTTCTTGTAGGTAGTTGTACGTACTGCACATAAAATACAGGGGGGAGAATGCTAAGGCGAACGTTTGTTCGAGGTGTGGTAAGATAAAAAGTTGTATGATGTCGTGAACCAGGATGTGGTACATGAAACGGTAGTTTTTCAAGTATCGTAGGACAGTTTATGTTGTTATGAATTGTTTTATGCAAAAATACCAATGCATGTTTTTTTATGCGGCTCTCCAAACTGTCTACTGAGAATCTATTTAAAAGTACGTCTTGGGAATATCCAATTGGCGGATATACCCCATCAATTTTATAAGACAAATATTTTAGAAAACGCCTTTGTATGCCTTCGAGTAAGTTAGAGTAAGTATTATACCCCGGGTGCCAGATTATGGATGCATATTCTAGTTTAGATTTTTTAACGTATGTATTGAATAAGAGTGTTAGAATGTGAGTGTCAGTAAATCCAACCGAATTTCTAATAACGAAATCAAGATTTTTATTAGCAGATAAAACAATATTTTCAACATGCTTATTAAATGATAGTTTGACGTCAAATAAGACACCAAGACCTTTAAAAACTTCAGCTCTTTTTAGTGTTGTGAGATCTAGTTTGTAGTCATATAGCACAGTTTCCTTTTTCCTAGAGAATGATACCACATTACATTTGTCAATGTTGAGAGGCAGACCGTTTTGATTACACCATCTTTGTATTTCTATAAGATTGCTTTGTAGTCTTTGACAATCGGTTATTGTATTTATGGCAGTGAACATTTTTACATCGTCAGCATATAACAAGACATCTACATTCAACTCAACAACGATATCGCTAATAAATAATACAAACATTATCGGACCTAGAACTGACCCTTGGGGTACACCAGAGACGTATTGTGTGACACACATTAAGTTGGTGACGGTCGATCTTTTCTTTATGAAACCAAGTTGATGTGATCTGCCCCTCAACATGAGGGTATATAACTGCAACTGCAACTGTATTATTCTTTCAATGTACAATTCTATCCTAACCAAATAGATACCTTACATATAAACATAGAAATACTTCATGTGACATATATTACAAAGCAACCTGTTTTTTTAGTGACCTTGGCTACTGACAGTCAGCTGAGTTCGGTCGCTTTATCAGGACAGTGTTGTCTATTTTTCACTATTGGCATATCTGTCCAATGTTGCCTTCTCCGTCTGATTGTCACATTGTGGCAGCTGCGCGAGAACTCCAATTTAAATCTCGAGGTCAATGGTGCCTTTGCTAAAAGATAAAAGGTTTTCCGCCGGCTGTCCTATCTTGTTAATTCCCTAATCTTTGCTGTTACTTTAGTAATCCTGGATTCCGACCATATACATATTAACTATATACTATGAGTTTCTTTCGTAACTTGACGCCAAGGAAAGCCTGTCTCTCCGTCCTTTAAGAGTACTTTGGTTATGGTACGCATGCCTTAGTGACGGGAGATTGTGACCGTTCAACTGAATATGGAAGGTAAATGGTCACAATCTAATCGGAGAAATTGGCCACATGACCACTGACCTATTACAAGAGCGCGCTTGTGTCGTCAGAGCGTGCGCGTTGAGACCCAACTTCCCTATAGAGATGGAAAACTATCTCCATCTCTAGCCTCAATTCCGTACATAGTGGCCTATACTATTACCAGTATATAGTTAACAGATATATGGTTCGGACAATCAGCTGAATTCTGTCATTCTATTAGGACAGTGTTGTCGATTTTTCACAATTGGCCTCTCTCTCTAATTTTACTTTTCTCGCCTGATTTGCACATTGTGGCAACTGTTCGATAACTTCAATGTAAACGACGAGGTCAATGCCGCCATTACCAAAACATCAAAGATTTTTCGCCGACTGTCCTATCTAGTTAATTTCCTAATCTTTGCTATAACATGCCGAAAATTTAATGGTTAATTATTTCCATTGTTTATCGACAGGCAATCAACGCTTTAAAAAACGAGGCTATTTATAATAAATATATATTTCGGCTGACGGCATTTACGGTGATTTATCATCGCAGATTATACCTAGTAATATCCTATTTTTATGTTGATCATTAAGTAATATTACCTCTTACGTTTGCGGCGGGTGGAAATTTTATAAATCTTCTAGTTAAATTCCTCAGGAAAGGTTAAATTTATATTCGTTTTTGTTTACAACGTTGTAGATGTAAGTTCCTAATGATCGCCAAATGTTTGTTATTTGCTCAGTTCTTGTTTTCTTTTATTTAATTACATAGCAAACGCTTGTTGATATGTACTTAGATGTTCATTCCATAAGGTCTATTTGCAAAAGAGAGGACGTAGGCAAAGCTCGTTTTAAATGCAAATTCAATAAAAATATAGTCCAGGTGCTTATTAGTAATATCCTATTATACAGTCCAAATCGCGAATGTTGTCGTTCGCGTCATTAATTTATGTACTTATCAAAGACATCAGATTTTTCTATCAGCTTAAATACTAGCGTACTGCAATGTAAATAACAGAAAGTTCCGTCAAATGGGGTTACGACAAGCGTAACGATGCGTTTTAGAGATGAATAATACAGCTGCTTGTTGTAGCCGCAACCAACGTTCAGCATTCTGTCAGTTCAGTAGCATACAGTTGGCGTATTTGTCAAATTTAATGATTTTCTATTTCCTCTTATTATTTTTTATAAGATTGTAGTGTTTTTTACTGTGGTGTTTTAAGTGTCTGTACCCTGATAACAACAAACGTCCCCAGGACGTTCATTTAGGTCCCCGTTAGGTCTGAACTTCCTGGGTTTGTGTGGTACGTCCCAAGGACGTCCGTTTGCTATCGTCCCCAAACCGTTCTGAACAAAACGTTTTAAGGACATCCTGCTAGAGTCTAGTCAAGACAAACCTAAACACATTTGTGAAATAACCTCTAGGACTGATGTTTCTTTTGAGCAGATGAGGATATGATTAAAAAAAGAAATTAAAAACTGTAAGAATGAAATTAAAATCCTTAAAAAGTTTTACTAACAAAATTTCTTTTGATAACAAAATATTTTCATATTTCATGGTCCATTTAAATTTTGTCAATTTGATTTTTCTGATTTCAGAAATCTTATATTCGTTTCAAGTATTTTTTTCATCTTGCGAAATCACATTAATTTGTACTTTTTGACAGTACAGTGTAGTTATTATACTACTATCCTCTATATTAGTGTGCTACTATCATTTAGTACGAAAATATCGCAATGAGAATAAATGGAAATACCTACTGGAATGAATAACAATTAAAAATATGTTAATAAGTTCCTATAAAGCTCTTTTATTTTAAAATTCCCGCCAAACGGGAGTTTCGGTTAATTTAGTTGCTCAGTTTCTGTCAAACTATGGGGAATTCAATTTGGCAGCCTCATGGTTATTGCATTGCATCATTTTTATTTTTTCCGTACACGGCCACTAGTCACTTCTAACGGCTACAAAAGAAAGTACCAAAACTAGGTAAGTCTATTTAATTGATTTATTAATATATAAGTATTTAGATCGATATTTTATTCTAGATAAATTTGTAGGTTATAGCCTGCTACCACCCCTGCTCTGTTAAAATTCTATGGGAGATCACCTGTGAATCTGCGTATGTAGTTTTTAGTTTATCATGGAGCGAACTTATTCACATAAAAGAAGATTGTTGGTTAAACATTATAAATACAATACTTCCCTTCGGTATGCGAGGGAAGTAAAAATTGAAAAGAAGTACCTATACTCACTGTGTTAAATGAAGTGTTATATATGGTTCGACATCTCTGATGAACAAGTGGAGGTGATGAAACTTTTAATAGGTAAGGTTTGATACATCGAGTAATAAAAACATTTGCCAGAAAACATCAACAAACTTGTAAAGTATATTTAGGGATTTCAGTAAATTAATATAAGGAAAACACTAACAAAGGTACTTTTTGAGGAAAATTTACAAATTTGTAACTTATATGCCCTATTTGTTATATTTTTTCTGAAATTATGCTGTACGTACGTACAAAAACTTTTATAGGTACATCATCAATGTTCAACCTAATAAACCTGCTTCTAACCGTAATCCTAATGCATCTTACCCATAGCCATTTTCTTTACCTGAGTTCTATAATAATATTGGCAAAAAATATAACGTTAAACTTATAATAATGTTATTAATCTGGTAGCATTAGTCACAACATATATTTCTGCTTCTCTCGGTCTTTGCGGTATTATTTGTAGAATCGATCATTCATAGAAAGAGGTGTTCTTAAAATTTTCAAATGAGCAAGGGAACCTTTCAAATGCAAAAGTCAGTTAAACAAAAAAAATTTCACATTTAAACTGATTTTTTTTTTTTTTAAATAGGACACCAAGAAAATTATAACAGTTTATTTTAAATATAAGCTTGCCATCAAATGGCATATATTACTCTAAATGTTTTTTGCCAATAAGATTTCATCTGAAATGTTAATTTTTCTTTTATTTGCACAGGGGCTGCTGAATGTCGCTTACGCTTCAAAGTGTTGGAAGGACACCGAAATGGCTATTGCATCGTGATTGAAGAGGGCAAAAAAAAGAACAGACAGGGTATCAAAAAAGAGAGAATATTAGAAAATAATATAAACTAAGATAATTATAAAAAGACGAAGTGTGCAAAACGTTAAGAGAAGGTGAGATATACATTTATCTTACGTTTTATTGTACACTTGGCTTATTTCTTATAATATTCAATATGACTTAATGTATATATTTTACTGTACTAGGTATTATAATATATAACTTTTAAATCCCATAAAAATTGTGTTTTTGACACTTGACACTTGAATTTGTAGAATAAGAAGTTAATTTAAAAAAAATACAAATGCCATAACTTATTTTTCAATAGCACAAAAGAAATAAAATGTTCACATAAATTTGTCATTTGGTGTTGATAAATAAAAATACCAAGTATTAAAATCAATCTATTTGAATAATTTTTCTACATGGTAATTATATATTGTCATTTTTTTATCTTTTTGGCTTTTCTAACCACATTTATTCCCTTCGAAATAGAATCCAATCATTGGATTCTATTTCGAAAGAAATGCATGTGGTAAGAAAACCCAAAAAGGAACATAAATACCCTCTGCTGTGAATACACCTTAAAAGTGGTGGAGGGGGAGGTACCTATATGTTTTGCATAGTATGTCCCAACAACGTTTTCAGGACGTCCTCTCTAGACCTACATTCGTCCCACATACGTCCTGGGTGGGACGTCCTCGGGACACCCCGTTTTGCTGACACGGAACGTCCCTCAAACGTCCTCGGTACGTCTTACGTCGGTAGAGTACGTCCTCGGGACGTTTTCATGTTCTGTGAGTACGTTCTTGGGACGTTTTCGGGACGTCCATGTGCTATTAGGGTAATTGTGTAAATAGTTTGTGAGTGCTTTGGTTTTACTGTTTGTAAAGAAACTAATCTCAAAGAGCCAGGCAAAAGACTGAATGCAGTAGACAGATACATGATGGTGAAATTAGCTGAGTACTTCAATGAGGAAAATGCAACGGAGGTCCCCTTTTACCTCTGCAAGCAGTCCATGTGACGTCACAGTTGTGCCAGCTGTCACGTGATTGGTTGACAAACTCCGAAATTTGACATAAGAGTAGGTGTCAGTTTTCGCTTGATAAAAATTAAAGTGGAGGATTTCTGAATATCAGCTATGCGTAGTGATGTTTGTTGTTGTTTTTTAAAAGCCTAGTGTGAGAATTTCTTATATACTTTATTAGTGTTGTTTTTACAAGGTGTAAAATTTGATGTCAAACAGCTAAGCATGGGTTAAAAGTTGTCACAGCATTCATTGATTCATGCCAATATATCAATCATATATTAATGGTTTTATAAACCTGTTGTGAAATTTACGTTTTTAGATAATTCAAACCATTTCCCATCAACTTTTTATTGATTATATCTTACTTTCATTTGGCTCAATGGTTTCTAATAAGTTTAATTATTTAACACATTAATAACAATAATCAGATGTTTGTATTGTGAAATGAAGGAGTAATAGTAAATCTAATATAAAAATAGGACTGTGATACCGTTTCAGTTTCCATTTAATTAAAATCATAAATAAATATGCAACGTAATATGCTCAAAATACTTTATAGGTATAAGTATACTTACCTAGTTTGGTAGTTGTTTTCATTCTTACAATTATAACCACAGATGTTTAAAATATTGATAACACAGCCCCACAAAAAAAAAAAGTTCTGACCTAGCAATGAGTATATCCTTATGTATCTTTGATCGCTGATTCCGATTTCGGGGTCAAAAAAAGTCGTACACCCCCAAAAAAAATTTTAGAGCCAAAAAACACCTCCTGAATAGGGTATATATGAGATAACGCTCTGAAAATGATGTTATCATTTTAATCAATCGTTTTGTTTAATATTTTCGGGAAAAATTGAATGTACTACGATAAAAATAAAGGTGAATTGCAGCGTTCACCCTATCGGTATGAAACGCACCACCATGGAGGGTGAGAACCACCCTCATCTGCCATCAAACCAATTGATAACGACAATGACTGAAAAACATCTAAAAATATTTAAGTTTCGTTAGGTTTGCAATAAACTGACGTAGAATTCACGTAATACCCCAAAACTATCCCTATAGCGTTATGAAAAACAACCCTTAACTTCAATTACAGAAAAAAGAAAGGATAGGTAAATAAATTCATTTCAGGCCTTTGTTCTCATTTTTAACTGAATCTTCATACCGTAGGGGCTCATGTAGATACTAGTTTAATCTACATAGCCGCAGGGGACTATGTTGGATGCTAGTGTTATAATGAGAATTTCAAATAAGAAATTGGACACATTTATTTCAGGAATTTAACTTGCTAGCATAACCAGAAGTCAGGTTATCGAAAGACTGCAAAGATTTCATTAATATTTTCACATAGTTTTTCTTTTAGTTCTCATAGGTAGTTTTTCTCCGCTGTTTGCAAAATCCTATAAAGAATATGTTTCATTACTATAAGCAAATAAATAATAAATAATTCGCTTTTAATATAAAGTTACTCAGCAAATAAAGCAGTGTATTTATGATTATTATTTATAGTTGCTAAGGCCCCCCAGCCATATCATCGGCCCCTGTTATATTTATTTTTGTTTTTTGTAATCAATTAAATATGATGAAATTATGTATTGAATATATATTGAATACTAATACAGTACCCTAGCTTTAAGTATACAATGTATTTAACTAAATAAGATAAAGAATATTTAAATGGTAAAGGGTAAAAATGGAATGACACTCAATATTCGTACCGAACCTAAAGGCGTGTTGGCATTCTTCGATCAAACAGCCACATCAATACCCACTGAGACAGTTTTTAAAAGTAAACATTTCTCTTCAGTAGCAACAACCGCCGCCGATAATCTGCATAAGTTGTACTAGTTGCTAGTTTTTCTCGATTTTTTGGGTCAGGATAGATAATGACAATAAATCAAATGTACATAAGAATTGGGTTAGGTCAAAAAGTTCACATGTTTTGTTGTCAATATATTATATTATATTTTATTATTTACGTAAGCTGTGTCTGAAGTTGTCATTCAATATAAATAGTACACAGTAGCTAAGGTGTAAACAAGTGGAATTCGTGAAACATAATTATTAATTATATATGTATAATAACAAATTAGAAAAATAAACAATATTCTACGTTAAGTTTAAGGAGTTGTAAAATTCCACATCATTGTTGATCTCATAAAACTTATCAAAGCGTGAAAGTCGTGCGAACGAAGATGGTATTTGTCGTAGCACGCCATACACGAGTTGAATGAAGTATACACTCCGCTAACAAAATTACTGTATTAACTAACACTCTAAGCATTTCCAAGAAACTGAATGAGATTTTATGAAAATGTAATTCATTTAAATGGAAAAATTTTTTAAAGACAAGGTACGTAAATAAATTAATTTCAGGCCTTTGTTCTCATTTTTAACTGAATTTACATATCGTAGGGGATCATGTAGATACTAGTTTAGCCTCCTTAGCCGTAGGGGACTAGGTTGGATGCTAGTGTTAAAATGAGAATAGCAAATCAGAATTTTACTTGCTAGCATAACCAGAAGTCAGGTTATCGAAAGAATGCAAAGATTTCATTAATATTTTTATATATATAGTTTTTCCTTTAGTTCTCATAGATAGCTTTTCTTTCCACTGTTTGCAAAATCCTATAAAGAAAATGTTTCACTAATGGTACAGTTTATTTAATTTATGGATGTTATAGATATGAACTTTTCTCTAATGGCTGGTAGTGTGAAATATGATATTTTAAGACATTATCTTGAGTACTTGATGGAAAGATGTAAAAATATATGTTGTTTAATAATATCCCCTTTTTAGTTTATTTTAACAAGTCAACGTGTGTTTCACTTAAATTCTCTATATCAGTGCGGCTGTTTATTGCGTTGTTATGTCTTTTAATTTGTAACATTTCATGTATTGTCCTTCGATGATAATTTGGTTCCTTTTGTAAAATTTTTGTATTGTCAAAGTTAAAGCTATGATTATTGTCTAAAGCGTGTTTGGTAAGAGCTGTCGAATTTTGATTTAGTGTTCGTATATTATATTTGTGTGTATATATTCGTTTATGCAGGTATTGTTTTGTTTGGCTAATATATGTACTATTACAATTATTACAGTCTATTTTATAAATTGCGTTATGTCGTCTTTTGGTTGTAGTTTGGGTTTTAGTTTTGTAAAGAATTTTTTTGTTGTAGTATAAGGTTTATGCGCCACTGTTATATTGTGTTTTTTTAAAACATTTGAAATATTCTCGGATACTTTTGGTATGTAACGTATGGATACATAGTTGTTATTATTCTTACTTTTTTGATTTACATTTTTATTATAGATCTTATGTATTCTCTTTTTAATTATTGGTTCATAAAAATGTTTAGGATAGGAGTTTGTTTGGAAGAAATACTTACAAAATGGTTTCTGTACCTCTTTGCAGATTTTCGTTTTTTATTGAATAGATAAGTAATTGATTGAGGAAGCCGTTACTCCGTGGTAATCCATAATTACAGCGAAATTAAATAAAACACTACTATGCTTTTTACGACTATATTTGCACAAGACGTGACTGCAGTTTCAACACTTAATGTCATTTTCAAACGATCGATGATTCAACTAATATACGATTCAAATGTATTGACCCCTCAATTTAACCGCTAATATCTCAGAAACGGAGGAACAGAAAAAATTGAAAAAATTACGTGTTTACTATGAGTCTATTCTAAATCAATCACTGAAATTTGAATAATGTATACTGGACATTTTTGAAGTTCTGCTAAGTAATATTGAAAAATGTCCTACCTTTTAAGGACATTTTGACCATACCAGTTTTAAATCCATTATATCTTGGAAAACGCGCATACTATGTAAATAATATTTTAGACACCGATAAAGCATGGCATATTTTGTACGACAAAATTTTTTCACAATTTTTTATTTTCAAATTTTGCAGTTATTGCCAAAAACGTGACGTCATGTGTATTCGATTATTTGTCAATGTATTTAAAAATTTTTAGATAAAATAGTTAACTATATAAAATGTAAGCATTTTCAGAAAAAGGAATTGGTATATATCAAATATTAATTTAGTTATCGAGCGTAAAGGATATCATTGCAAGTTTGCTATAATCAAATATTAATTTAGTTATCGAGCGTAAAGGATATCATTGCAAGTTTGCTATAATATTATATATTATGCTTGATAACTAAATTAATATTTGATATATACCAATAGTTTTTTCTGAAAATACTTACGTTTTATAAAATTAACTATTTTAAGAAAAACTTTTTAAATACATTGATAAATAACCGAGTAAACATGACGTCACGTTTTTGAGAATAAATGCACAATTTGAAAATAAAAAATTATGAAAAAATTTCCTCGTACAAAAAATGCCGTGATTTATCGGTGCCTAAAATATGATTTGCATAGTATGCATATTGTCCAAGATATATAGCGGATTTAAAACTGGTATGGTCAAAATTTCCTTAAATAGTAGAACATTTTTCTGCTCCTCCGTTTCAGAGATTCGCGGTTAAAATGAGGCGTCAATACATTTGAATCGTATATTAAGAATGAAATACAAAGATTTGGTCCTTATTTAAATATGTTTCTAGAATTAAACAGATTAGAGAATTATGAAAGTATACAAGTGTGTACTTTCATAATTCTCTAATCTGTTTAATTCTAGAAACATATTTAAATGGGGACCAAATCTTTGTATTTCATTCTTAGTTGAATCATCGTTTGAAAATTACAAGTGTTGAAACTGCTGTCACGTTTTGTGCAAATATAGCGGTAAAAAACATAGTAGCATTTTACTTAATTTCGTTAGAATAGATAGGTATTTTATAGATACATTCGTTTTAGAATTTTTTCAGTTCTTGCATAATCAGAATGTAGGTTATCAAAAGAGTACAAAGATAGGAAATAATAATAATATTTACATAGATAGATTATCTTTTTATTTTTCATGAATTGCTTTTTCTACTGTTTGCAAAATCCTACAAGTCCTACAGTACAGTACAAATCCAACAGTATGAGGGTTAACTTTCTTTTAACAAATCTTTGTCCTTGGAATTTCCCAAAAGTTGAAGATTTATTTCCCGGAAGACGGAAAAACACTTATTTGAGAATTTTTATTAATACACAAAAGATCATAAGTACCATGTTTGCTTCTCAAGGCAATTTTGTGGTATTATATGGTTCCTAGTGCGTGGGTAAATGTGCGATTAAAAATATGCAAACTGGGTCGTAAATCTGCGGTTTTGCGGATATTTAATATGAACAATTTGTATATTAGTATTATTAACATTTTTCTCACAACAAAGTATTATTATTTAACGAGCTAAGCAATGCTAAGCTCTATATTATCAAAAAAAGTATCCTCGTATACTTCATCTGAAATCACCGGAACGAACTCTCAGCAACTATTTGCATATTTTATTTAAAAATTAGTGCTTCAGAAGGATATTTTACGGCATTGGACATTTCCTAGTAAGTAGGTGGCTAAACATTCAATTTTGGATATGTTAATTATAAAGTATTTCATAATTTTGCAGTTTTATCTTAGAAACATTTAAACCTGGCATTTTGTTTCATTTCCTATTTCGCTAATTTAAACTTTAGTCGTTTTTGATTACTTCTGAAAGGTTAGTGCATAGCCTTAGAGTAAATGGTGGCATATCTAAATTATATGTTAAGTTTACATATCTATATACAAATTATCTTCTAAAATATTTGACAATATCGTGTGTAAACAGAGGCTACAGCAAATAATCGGTCTCAACTCGGATTTGGCTGCTTTTACAAACTTTTGTTAAACTTAACATATTTGTCTGTCATTTTTATTCAGGTCGTGCCATGTCAATTTTGAACTACTTCTACTTGAGCTGTTGCCTTGAAATGTCGCATTTTTTACATAACCTCAAAAATTATGAAAAAACGTCAAAAATAAATTTTTTGGTTTTTTATTTTTATCTTCCACAAAAATAATTCGATTTTGATGATATTCGGTGAAAATGCGCATTTTTATGCCTCAAAAAAGCTGCAAAAGCTGCTTTCTGTAGCGTAATATTCATTTTTTGATATTTTTGCGAATTTAATTTAAAGAAAAGGCCTAATTTTCAACAAAAAAAAATTATTAACAAGGTTTTGATTATTGAAAATTTCAGGACGGCATTTTTTTCGTTGAAACCTCTACTTTAAAAAGGTGTAAAAGAATCATACTGTTACTGTGGAAAAACTAAAGAGACACTTTTTTCAACATCGATTTTTCTGTGAATGTCACTAATTCTTCATTGCTCATTTAAATGAAATGTTGATAGTGGTACAAAACGGTAATTTTAATGTAATATGTAATAAGGAAACTTTAATTAACCGTTCCAGGTTCGGACTGCTGAAAACCAAAATGTATAAACAATGATTTTAACTAAGAAATTGCAAAAATTTACCATTTTTAGCCAAGAAACAAATGTTTCTATGCTTCATGGGCACTCTCACATTAAATATAAGTTTATTACACATTTTACATTAAATCAATTTACAAAGTAGAAATACATAATCAAAATTTATAATAATCTCATTTTTTTGTGGGAAGCTGCTCTACATCATCAAACTCACTACATTGTTTGGTCTCTTCGAGATCTTCGATAAGGTTTTCGACTTTGTCAAGGTTCTCAAGATCGTCAAGATCTTTATTTTCAATATTATTTTGAACATTTCTTGTTGCTTCATCATACATGTCCTCCGAATCGCTGATTTCTCCTAATGGTTGTATTTAAGAGTTAGAACAGTTTTCGGCCCCGTGACAATTCGAGCATAGAATGGAGCCTTTTACTCCATGCTTTCGACAGCCGCCTATTTTACTATCACAACCAGCTTCATAAATGCAGCAGATAGATTTCAGCAAACTTTCAGTAATTAATTCCTTTTCTGTCAATTTAGGCATTATTTCGGTTAGATGGTGTTTCCATCCCCAATCCGTACCTGTAAGTTTGTTACCAAGCCAAGTTTGAATTTGAAAATAAGCCCTGTAGCAGTGTTGATCAGGTGCTCCCTGAGTTGGTGGTGGTTGTTCTAAATTAAATGAAGTCCTTACCGCAACGGTTTGATAGATTTAAAAGTTCAGTGCCATATCCTTTTTCTTGCATGTGTAAATAGACGTTATTAGTTTCAATCTATTTTCGGTTTGTCTGCATTTCCCAGAAAAAAAATTCTGTGAACTTTGTCACATCCAGAAAAACAGTAGAAGAACGCAACGATGTTCTTTCTTGATTCATGTTTGAAGCTGCTTGAGGTGTAACATTTTACAACTTATCTTTTGTATTACCTGAACCTGGTTTGTTAAAATAAAAATCGGAATGATATGAATTTAATTGGTTTAACAGAACTAGAAGATCAATATCCTGACCAGGGTGTGTGCACTATATAAAAATTCACTTCAAATGATGCATTAATATCAAGTAATACATAAATATGAAAGCCTAAACGCATTCATATTAATCATATCATGAGATTAAAATAAAATATTTAATAAACAAATCGACCTAAAATTCAAATATTTGAATTATTGCGAAAACATCATGTGACATCATACATCTTATGTGTGAAGTTAGCAACTCTTTGCTGGCAACGCGTTGCTAACTTCACACACATTGATATAGAAGATGACGTCACGTAGCGTCAACGGTAGACAACGGAAATAAGTTTTGAGCCAATGTTAAAAGCAATATGTCAGATATTATTAATGTCATTAATATAAGTCAGAAATATGAGTGGAGTAGCAAATAAGTGGTGTCTTGTGCCAACATGCAGAAATACTTCTGTAAATGTCCCAAATAATAACTTTATAAGTGTTCCTAAAATCAATTATTCACGAAGAATTAAATGATTTGAAGCAGAGAATCGCAATGTTCCCAAATCGAAATGGGCATTTTATTGTTGTGAAGATCATTTTAATGTAAGTACAATTTATTTGTTATTATCATGGTAGAAACTAATCGACCATAGCTAAATGACTCATTACCCTTAATATTGTAAATAGATCATCTAGATATATACTTGTAATGGTATGATACATATTTCGAATTGAAACTAATAACCTAATTACTTAGTTAATTTAACCCTATGAACTCCTACCTATGTTATATATTATTACAAGATATAAATATACTTCTTTATTATATTCAGCTTGAGGAAGACATGAAAAATTACATGCGATACAAACTTATGGGAGGATATATGATGTTGAAGGAGGATGCAGTTCCACGCATATTTACCTACCAACCAGAAACAAAAAGAGATGCGTCTGCACCAGAACAATATCTCCCTTTAAAGCGGCAAAGAGAACAGTTAGTTGAGTAGGCTTTAATGCAGGATACGAATTCCATTACATTAGAAGATGTATCACCCGTTACAGATTGTCATCAATCCAAAAGCACTGAGCAGGTCAGATTAATGTCTGATGAAACATGTTTATCAACAAGATGATATTCAAATTGTGCTGGCTAAAAATATCGAAATGATATATAATGAACAGGAATATTTATCACGTTGTAAGTTTGATCAACCCAGTACGAGCACTGATCAGGTCAGATTAGATGAAGACAAACATGTGTTAGAACAATTATATCAACAAGACATATATCAAATTATACAGACTAAAAGTGTGGGGGTGCAGGCCAAACCATTCTTTCGTAGTAAATATGTCATATGTAAAATTAAAAGTGATGTGAGACACAGAGCTTCCTCAACAGGATAATGTCTCGTATCCAATGATGTTGTTAACTTCACCAATAAATAATAAATAATATTAGTCCAAATAAAAAGTTTTTATTCAATCAAGTTCAGTTCAGTTCAGTGACATAATCAAACTCAAAACTTATTTCCATTGCCAAGTTAAATTGAAAGGGTGAAGTTGGTAATGCGTTGCTGGCAACGCGTTACTAACTTCACTTAAGTCGTAGAACGTGTTTTTGACAGATTGTAGATTGACATATGATGAGTGACGTCACATATGTATAGGATATAGGTTTGCCGTTTTTGGTGGCGAATATTTAATTCAAAACTAAATTTCTTTTAAAATTACTTAAATACTGTTTTTTGCCGAAAAGCAGCTATACTAAATACCATGAGTACTTTATAATTTTCGATTAAAAAAAATAGTGCACACCCTATTACTACGATTTTTGTAGGATCTTTAGTTAATTGAATGGCTGTATTAATAATTAGGGCATCAGCATCTTCTTCTGCTTGTTTATATAGAACTCGTTCCGATTGAAATTTTTCTGACAGTCTTCTATCAATTTTTTTTATTTTGTTCATTAGACAAAAAAATTCTCTGGAGTAAATCGAATTTTTGTATGACTACGAAACTCAAATGTAGGGATACTTCCTCCAGTTTTTCTGCGTGAACGTTCGCCTTTCTTCGTACTCATTCAACTTGCTGTTGAAGCGGTTAATGTTGACGCTGTCTTTGTAGTAGTCATATCAGCTTCAGGATAGCCATCAAATACAACGTAACTGTTTGCTGCGTAGTGGCTCTGTACGTTATGCAAATACTTTTAACGATTTTATCAATCATACCATTTTTTGCCAAACTACTTTGTGTAGCAGAAATTCACCATCAACAACGTGTACAGTATTACTGGAGATCGGCAATGCATCAGTGCTGGTAAATTCATTGTAAAGACGCGATTTAACGTTTTTTCTGAGGCCATTTTCTGTAAATAGTGATAATGAAAATGGAGCAACCTCATGCTCCATATACTTTTTCATATCATATTTGCGGCTAATATTCAAAGAAATTCTTTGGAACAGTAACTACAGTCTCGTATTCAATTTACAGAACATTGAACCGCTTTGAGAGACAAAACTTTATTTTTCCTCTGGAATTTGATATTCCCAAAATTATCGACAACAGTCTTCAAAGATTTTTCCCCTTCCTCATACGCTTTATAGCAGTTATGAACTAAAAAATGATATGTTAGCAGTATTTCGTATTGTACACACGCACACACTTAATGCGTACATACACGGAGAAAACGGCTTTGCGTTGAGCGCATGGCCCGCAACTTTACTTCAGCCCATGGCGACTCTAACGCTCAAAACTTCGCTATTAAACAAGTCACCAAAAAACCGTTTTATTAGGTTATTTACTTACAACAAATACACTATGGCATGCACTAACATAAAATGGACAGTTGATACGTACCATGGAAATGCAGCAAATTATATGTGAGGAGAAACACAGAAGTTAATATTGAAAATTACGCGCCAGCTGTGAATGCGTAAAAAGGAAAAGTCAGGTGGATTAGAATTCAGCTTTGAATAATTTGAAAGATTAATGCTAATAAAATTGTTTTCAATGAATGTGTGCCCATAAAGCATAAAAAAGTTTTTTTCCTAAAAATGGTCATTTTTAGCAATTTCTGAAGTAAAATTACTGTCTAAACATTTTGGATTTCAACAGTCCCGAATCCTAAACGAGTAATTAAAGTTTCCGTATTACATATTACATTAAAATAACCGTTTTTCACCACTTTCAGCACTTCATTTAAATGAACAATGAAGAATTAGTGACATTCACGCAAAAATCGATGTTGAGAAAAGTGTGTTTTTAGTTTTTTTTTCATTTTTGACAACGTTTTTCCATAGTAACAATGTGATTTTTTCATACCATCTTAAAGTAGAGGTTTCAACGAAAAATACACAGTTCTGAAATTTTCAAAAATCAAAACTTTGTTAATCAACTCTGTTGACTGAAAATTAGGCCTTTTTTAAAAATTAAATTCGCAAAAAAACCAAAAAATGAATATTACGCTTCAATAAAATTACAGCTTGTTTGAGGCATAAAAATGAACATTTTCTCCGAATTTCATCAAAATCGAATTATTTTTGTGAAAGATAAAACTAAAATACCAATAAATTGGTTTTTGGCATTTTCTCAATATTTTTGAGGTTATGTTAAAAAATGGTTCAAGTAAAAGTTGTAGATCTCTCAATTATCTACAACTTTTGTATTAAACTTTTTTCGATAGGACGTTCACTTTTGCCAGAAATCGTAAAAAAACACGTTTTACCCCTAAAAACACACCTACTTGCACCCCCACCCCACTTCCGGTTATCTCTTGCGGTCCAATCGATTTTTTCCCATTTATATACCATTAATCCTAAATTTTCCCACCACCCATATACTGCTAAGAATTTTTCAGATTTTTGGCCACTGAAAACCGGTTTGGCACTGGTCTATTAATGTACATCCATTTTTTTAAAATAATTTTATACTTTTTTCATATACATATTTTAATTACTAATTAGTTATCACATCTTCACTCTCTGGAATTTTAACAATTCCTCTGAAATAATATGGTTTTGCTTACTTCCTTATCTGTGTTAGATTTACGTGTATATCTTAATATAATGCATATTTATATATTTTAAATAATTTTATGCTCTGTTCTATACATATTTTCGTTATCATATGCGTATCACTCTGGAATTTTAACAATTCATGTTCTGTTTCGCACTTTGATCAATATTAGATTCATGTGCCATCCTTTAACTGACGAAAGCTGTTGGATGGTAGATTTTAAATAAATAAATAAAATAAATGTTTATTTTTCTAGAGTTTGCCCAAGCAGAAGCCCTGGCACAACCACTGGTTTAATAAAAAAGCTAAGAAGAAAGACCAATAATAGATAACTAACGACTTATATAATTAAATACTTTTATGACATAATTAATAAATAAATATATAAATTATACAACTTAAACAATAACAAATATATTTCCTATAGTATAGAATAATAAAACGATATATTAATAAAAATTTTATTGGCATTGGATGGATAAAAGACAATTAAAAATAGCCACCCAGATTATATTTCCATATTTATGAATTTCCATAACATTAATTTAGAAATTATAGTGAATCTATATGCAAAATATTGAAATGACAATGGACAAAGTTCATGGCACACGGTTTTAGCATAAGGAAATATTATTTCGGAATCAAATCTACAGGCTGTAATCTATAGACATTTATTTTAAAGATAACTTAAATTTGTATTTAAAACGTGTAAAACTTCATGTTAGACTACTCGCAATTGAAGTCGGGCCACATCCGTTGTACAGGATGATCACCACAAGCAACAATTATATTTTGTATGAACTATACTTTATTATAATTTTGAAAAACAATCCCAACTAGCACCAAAGTGACAGTAACTGAGATAGGAACTTCGTATGAGTAACCATTACGTAATTGCGACTAAATTTACGACTTTGGTGTAAAAATAACTTCATTTGACAAGTCTACAGTCCCTGCCTGGTAGTTTCTACCACTAATGATTACTTTATAGTTATGCAACTTCTACGTAGCTTTCGCGGTATATGGGAACGTGGTAGTTACCAGTGGGACGACTTTCGGGTTTTCAGAACTTGAAGGTGGTAAACTATAGTAGCTGCGACTAACTCGCATCACTGTAGTGTGATTTCAAAGTTGCAATCACCTTCAAGTAGCTTTAATAGTTGCCGCGACGTTCTGGGAACCTTCACTATATCTTTAAAGTAGTGGAACATGTAAGTAATATTCATAAATGTTTATGACGTTACTGCTACCTACAGAACTGTGTACGGCTACTACAAAGTGCACATCACCTCTGAAATTTACCATGAAGTAAGTTTCACCATCTAGTTCCCAGCGTTGACCATAGATAGAGTTAATGCAACAAACCTAACCTATATAATATGTTTGCCTAACCTAGACTAGAATTATATGCTGCTATATTCATGCTATGCAACATTTTATGTTCAAAATAAGGCAACAAAATTTAATATTTCAACACAGTTTTATTACATCTACCTCTTCTTCTATGTTATCTATCATTGTAATAATATATTATACCAACAAGGTTTATGTTTATTAAGTCGTTGATATATGGCTGCATACAAGTAAAGTGCGACAGCTGATAGGTTTTTCAATGTGAAGTTAGGTAAATGATAAAGAGCAAAAGCTGCGTTCAGTCTAGACCTCAACGTACGGCTAACACGTACGTTCCGAATCAATAGCGGGAGAAATGTAACCATGAAGTAGCAGCGGCAACTTTGAAGAGGTAATTTGTGGTAGTCACAACTTTGCTACGACTTTAAAGTGATGCTACAGTTCCATTCGCAGATTTGTGGTAAATATAACTTTAAAGTTACGTATTTGCAGTTTTCGTCACTATCGCCAAGTAGCAATTACTTTCAAGTACATTTCTTGGTGAAAACGACCATAAAGTCATATTTTCTGAAATACGCCATGTTGATGTCCAAAATTATCGACGCCATTGTTATAACACATGAACCATAATTTCACAATTGACTAATAAATTTAATTTATCGCAATTTCTTCACCAAACACAATAAATGAATACATGAAAAGTAGTGTTAAGTTCCGAAGAACAATAAAAAATAGGTTTCGGCATCTAGTGTCATATTCTCGCATGACATTACATATTTTAAAAAGAATATTTTCATTAAAAAATGCATATTTTAAAGGCGCGTGGTTAGATTCGGACGTTTTATCATTATGTATGTCAGTAAAATTGCATTCGTTTTAATTGTGACCCTTAAACCATTGAAAAATAGCACAAGTTTTGCTGTATAATATCACCTTCTGATATTCTATTAAATTTCTGAGTTAGGGAAATGAACAAGAACAAGAATCATATGTAAGAATGAAACATAAATATAATAAAATCGGTTGCAAGACAAAGAACGGGAAACAAAGAGTAGGGAGTGGTAAAGTTTTCTAAAAGTTGCGGCGTCTACGCCGCCACGTCGCCGCTCCGGAGCAACAACGTCATTGGAACGTAGCCAGACAAGTTCCAGGAACGTGGCTGGAACGTTATCGTCACCAAAAAATATTCCCCATTTTGATCATAAACACGTATTAGGAACGTTCCTATTACGTGCCTGTGACTAGTACCAAAACACTTTAAAGTGCCTACAATAGTCATTGCTACGTTCCTACGACTAATTGTGCTAGTTGGGATGTTATAGGTTTTCCAAAGTCAGTTTGAAAATCATAAAAAAGACCGACATACGATTACCTCATAACAAGAGAGATGTCATAAGCGCCGATCGACAATTTTTAGAGTCACATTTTGATTATTGTAAATATTGTTTTACTACTTTATATTAAGTGATAGGCAAGATGTAAATTATTTATTTATAATACATTATTTATGTTTAATAAATTATGTTAGTTTAATAAACAACTCCGTAAACGATAATGGTAAATAAATATCATTCAACCTACGGCTATGCTACCGGCAATATTAGGATTGAATCAAAAGCAGATGACGGACTTGTAAGGGTGAGCTAGGTAAACAATCGACTACTTTCGTTGAGGTAAGCGCATAACATATCTGGTGAACTATATTCGTATACGGATATCGTTTGCAATATTCAAGTATGCGGTCTCGGGTTATATCACAAATAGGCTTTGTAATGACTTATCCTGGTAGCAATGTTTGAATTTACAAATTAATAATAGAAATACTATGCTAAAGGTTTTGACATAAAAATAGGAAAGTTGATAGAGAAATGCAATTGTACGCATCTGAGACAAACGTCCCAGATCCGTACAACTTTTACGTATAGGTTAGGAGATATAGGAGATATATCTATTTTATTTGAAATGTTGAGGTATTCTTACCCGCCTACGCCAAAGCCGAAAAGGGAGGGTTATGATTTTGGCAGATTTTGGGTAAATGAGATCAGTGGAGAGAGGTCAACCAGATCTCAACCCCTTTAGGGCGGTGGCGGGAGGTTGACAGAAATATGGCCGGTCACGCTACGAAACGAAAAACCATTGTTACGAGCCGTGGAGGATTATACGATGCACGGTGGTGCCAAATATACTTTCTTTGGACGTTTTAACTTTCCGATGACAATCCTTGATAAAATAAGATTAATTTTTTTTTAAAACATCCCTCTAGTCGGCATTTTGATTTTAATATTCCCTAAAGAATCCATAACGCAAAAGACCAACTATATAAACATATTAATTTTATGTATATAGAAATACCTAGAGATTTTCAGAAAAAAAGTTTCAGATATATGTTATAGGAGTTTAAGGGACACATCGGATGATGCAATGGGTTTTGAATTTGAATGCTGTTTTATCGGGTTCTTATGGGGTAACTTTGATTTTATGGTTCAGATTTATATTCTACATAAAAAAATACTTTATAGGTAACTTTTTTTTATCAAAGTTCAATTTGTCTTCAGAAAGGCATATACCTCAAGCTCTTAAACAAAGGACTTTAAACGAATCAAAATTAAACACAACAGGAAGGCAAATACTACAAGCACCTAACCAAACATAATTAAATGAATCCAATTTACCCAACAGGAAGCCAAACATTACAAGCTCTTAACCAAATGACTCTATACGAATCAAAGTTAATAACAGTAAAAATGCACACACCCCAAGTACTTAACCAAACGACTCGTCTTGATATGTTTATATAGTTGCTCTTTTGGGTTATGGGTTTTTAGGAAATTTTAAAAATCAAAATTCTAAAATGAATTTTTCGAGTAACCAAAAAAAATGTATCTAATTTGGTCAATAACTGCCATCAGAAAATTGAAAAGTCCAAAGAAAGTTCATTTGGCACCACTGTGCGACGACCGCCGATAATGATTTCATTGGATAGACAGCTTCCCAGGTTAAAAAGCTATAATTCGAATTCCACAACTCAGGAGCAACACGAGTAGAAGCTGTAGCGGGGGCTGCGGGCAAATAGTGATGGGTATTGATATAAAGATCAAAATGTGAGAAGAATGAGGAGGGCAGATCCGCCGCCGGCCATATTTCTGGCCGCCCGCCGACCTTCAGCTCCGCATTAATAGAGGCGGGGACAAGTCTACCCCCCTGGCCTGACCTCCCCTACCCACCCAACGTCCCGTAGTTGATTTCCCTCCATCTCTTTCAGTGCATTCATTAATTGTATTTAATTGTTTTAGTTAAAATACCAATGGGCCCGTTCAGCATTTGTTTTTTATTTTAGGAATCGAAAGTAGGACAATTTTTAAGGCAATTTTCAAATTTTGAGGTTTTTATTTGAACGTTTAAGGCCTTAAATAAATTACCAAAGTTGGATCGCTCGAAAACGGGACGGAGCTTAGCGTGATGTCACTATGCATATGCTGATAGGGTGACAGTCAAGATTTAATAAGCGTGTGGCGCGTGTTATTGTGTATCTGTATGTAAATGATGTTTGATTGTTAAATTATATTTAAAAGTGAATTATTATTTGTTTGCTTATAGTAATGAAACATACTCTTTATAGGATTTTGCAAACAGCGAAAAAAAAACTGTCTATGAGAACAAAAAGAAAAACTATGTGTAAAAAATATGAATGAAATCTTTGCATTTTTTCAATAATCTGACTTCTGGTTATGCTAACAAATCAAAAATCCTAATATAAATTTGTCTAATTTCTCATTTGACATTCTTATTATAACACTAGAATCCAACATAGTCCGCTAAGGCTAAGCAGTTTCTTGGAAATGCTTAGCCTTTGAAACGTGTTCCGCCCTTATTCTGAGCTCATCAGAAAGGCACAGAGCCACTCATAACGATGCTTCATGCAAAACCAAGGCAATATCCATGAATAAGTATGAAATATTCATATGTGACATTAACTGATAAAAAACAACAGATCTTCACCTATCTATTAGCTGACTAGTATTGGAGCCTATATACTCTATGCATGTTTAAAAGTGAATTATTTATTATTGCAAAATCCTATAAAGAATATGTTTCATTACTATAAGCAAACAAATAATAAATAATTCACTTTTAAACATGCATAGAGTATATAGGCTCCAATACTAGTTAGCTAATAGATAGGTGAAGATCTGTTGTTTTTTATCAGTCAATGTCAAATATAAATATTTCATACTTATTCATGGATATTGCCTTGGTTTTGCATAAAGCATCGTTATGAGTTGCTTCGAGCATTTTAAATGAGCTCAGAATAAGGGCGAAAAACGTTTCAAAGGCTAAGCATTTCCAAGAAACTGAATGAGAGATTTTAAGAAACTCCCTCTCTAAGCTCTGAAACATTGTCTTATTTTTTCCGAAGTAAAATTTCCTCTTTTTATACTTTTTAATAATCAAGCATTTCGAAACAACGAAAATTATCATTAACGATGTCATTATAAAACGCATTAATTTTGGTCAATTAAATACAAGTAATCAAATCAGTTGTATGTCGATTAAATAAAATACTTTGAAGGTTAAATTATGTAAAACTACGGATGTCATTTTAAAACGTTATTACATAAATTCTTGAGGTTACCGAAAGTCATGAGCAAAGAAACTAGATTTACAGTTTCTTTATTGATCATATTGTGAGATCATTTTTCTAAAATAATTTTGAAGTGTTTCTTATCACCTGCAGCCTGACTATAACGAGTTTCTTTAATAGCAGAAGCAAAATAATGACTTCGACCTTTATTCTTTAGCGAGTGTATTTCTTGATGAGAACCCCTTTTGGGCTCCAGCGAATTCAAACTCATTCTTATTACCTTAATCGCATCCTAGATTAGCGTTAATTCATTGAAGGTCTGAAATATGCTGCTTCAAGTAATTATTGCTTCGCTTTCGTTTTTGTTTAACACGTAATAATAACAATTGGTTGTCTTAAATGTTTATGCACTGGTGAAAAATGAACGCGGAGCACTGTGCTCTGTAGTGGTGTGGTAGGTAAATATGCTCGTCAGGCTCATTAATTTTACTGTGAACAATTTTCTAGCATGCGTGTCCCCATTGAACGAATCTTCGAATTGGCTGTACAACATTTAAGGGACTATGGACATTCTTAACCAAGGGCTCACTTATTTTAACAAAATCTGCTTTGTATGTGGTTATTCTCAATTTTGTTTATTTTTATCTCAGAAAATTACGCAGGAAATGCCGCGAAATGCCCTTGCAGTCACTTGTAACCTTACGGTTTTAAAAGTAGTAGAACTATTTTTAAATCTATTAGATTTACAACTATGTTTACCAAAGAATTGCGGCAACATTTTTGGGCCTATAACGAAACTTCAATTTAGTATTGAATTGTAGAGATTTTCTTCAGAAATTTATTTCTGTAGAAAACTGATTTTTGCATAAATTGGCCCTTGGAAACCTGTGGTTTTCACCTATAGAAATCGTCAAAGAAAAATTAACAAAAGAATTGCGACTGCCAAAATTTACTTTCACAATGTTGTATTTTCGCAGATCTGTTTGTCCCTTGCAATACTAAGGAAAAAGAGTACTTTCCAATTAAACAAGTTTCAAATATTCTTTAAAGATAAATAATATTTTTTCTTTCGTAAATCTCTTCAACCTTCTCCTGAGAACATTGACATATTGACGTGTTACTTAATAACTTGTCCTAGACCTGATCGTCTATGATTTTGTTTAAAATTAGTTAATAAACAGTCGTATCTGTTGTCAACAAATAGAACTATTTATTTTTTAAGTTTATATTAATAATATCCTAGTTTAAATATACCAAACTATGATAATGTGATAATATTGTTTATAACCCCAAATGTTTCCTTGAACCTGAACTTAAAAATGTTTGTGAATATTATTATTATTTCATAATGTTAGAGGTTAAAAATCTTACGGTATGTAAGTGTTTATGACTAAGTGAACCTATGTCTTCCTATATGCCATATAAATATGAATAATAAGTTATTTGATTGCTCGTTAAATGTATAAATATGACAAAAATTAACATTCTTCGAAGGTTTGATGGCTTTAACAATCGCACTACCCCTGATTTCATTCAAATTCAAATATTTGTTGGTCTTTTTTTGATTATGTACATGATATAAGACAAGTTACACTAGTTAAGTAATATAACATAATATAAGCTTATACTAAGAGTCGAATATAGTGTAAAATACACAGTTGTATAGGACGAGGACCCATAAATAATTAACATGTCCACTTTTCATCTCTTGTATAAATTTGCGACATTTTGAACACAATTGACAAGAATTTTAAACAAATTTTAAACACACAGTAAAAACACCGTTAAACTAATGTTTGAGAAGCTAAATATTTCTTACTTTTTATTGGGTATTTTGTCACTGAAAAATATTTAAAAATTTTAATGAAAAAACCTCTGCGTCAAACGGATCAGACAGAGGTTGGTTCTTGAGTACTTGACTGTTTCAAAAAGTCTCACACCTAAAAATATATAAACTAGAACAATGTTATAAACTAAAAACTCAAAATCAAAGCTATAGGAAGTTAACGTTTCGGAAGAGAATCTACTTCCGTTCTCAAAACTTTTTTGGCCGTCAACCATGACAGTTCTTTGTTTATGTATTTCCATAGTCATGTGAGACATTAAATTATATTTATCTTATTTTTACTTACTTCGTCTCTAAGGATGGGCAACCAACTAGTACAAAAATCTATTGAATAATTAGAAACGCATCTATCCTCGTTTAATAAAATAATCGCGGATTCTTTAAGTTTTCTTTTAGTTCCGTTGCTCTCTTTTTCCAAAATCTTCGCCGAGGTCCATTTAATTCTATGATTATTATCCCATGCGTGTTCACAAATTTTGGATTTTTCAAATTCTCCCCTTCTAGCGTAATTTCTATGTTCACGAAGCCTTACGTTGAAAGGTCTAGATGATTCACCTACGTAATGTTTTCCGCACTCACACGGAACACTATAAATACAATTTTTTGAGTTTTGAACAAGATTTGGAGGTTTGGTTCTTGATAAAACCGATCTTAGCGTGGAGCCCGTTTGAAAAACCGTTCGTACGGAAAACCTATTCCCAATTTTTCGTAATTTATCCGATAAACCATGTATATATGGAATTACTGCCATTGACCTAAATACCTCAGGTTGTGATAGTATATTCTCTCTACTACCAATGTTCAATAACTGACTATCAACAAAACTCTCAGGATATTGATTATTTAATAAGACAGTTTTTATAAATTGTTTTTCGTTCTTTAATATTACATCATTTGAAGAAATAATTTTGGCCCTGTCATACAAACACTTAACAACACCTTTCTTACCACTAATATGTTGATTTGAATTGAAATTTAAGTATCTGTTTGTGTGTGTTTGTTTTCTATACACACTGGTTTGGTATGTGCTATCTAATTTTTTAATTAAAATATCTAAGAAAGGTAATTCATTATTATTCTCTATTTCTATTGTAAATTTAATTGAAGGTTCTTTTTCGTTAATCTGATTCAAAAAATTACTTAAACATTCTTTACTATAAGGCCATATAGCAAAAATGTCATCTACATATCTCCACCATACAATGGTGACATTTTTGCTATATGGCCTTATAGTAAAGAATGTTTAAGTAATTTTTTGAATCAGATTAACGAAAAAGAACCTTGCGTTTCTAATTATTCAATAGATTTTTGTACTAGTTGGTTTCCCATCCTTAGAGACGAAGTAAGTAAAAATAAGATAAATATAATTTAATGTGTCACGTGACTATGGACATACATAAACAAAGAACTGTCATGGTTGACGGCCAAAAAAGTTTTGAGAACGGAAGTAGATTCTCTTCCGAAACGTTAACTTCCTATAGCTTTGATTTTGAGTTTTTAGTTTATAACATTGTTCTAGTTTATATATTTTTAGGTGTGAGACTTTTTGAAACAGTCAAGTACTCAAGAACCAACCTCTGTCTGATCCGTTTGGCGCAGAGGTTTTTTCATTAAAATTTTTAAATATTTTTCAGTGGCAAAATACCCAATAAAAAGTAAGAAAATCTGAATATGCCACAAATAAACAATTACAGACAATATCTAAATATTTCATTGTTTTCAAAGCCACCTTAGTTACTTCTTAACATTTAATTAGAACAAAATTGTATTTTCTTATTTTCTTTTAGCTGTAATTTTATTTGTATTTATCGCACATTTTAATACGACATATTAATAGTACTAATAAATGATATCACGGTGCCGATATGGTTCCATTTGAAAAAATTGAGTTTTGCCCCAAAAACAATTTTGCTCAATTTTATTTGCTCATAAATCACGTAATTTAGTGTTTTTAACGGGATTTCGATTTTTGTAGCATTACACGGTTCATTTAAAATAAATCGGAATCGTCATGGCACACTTAAATGGAAAACTATAAATTATATTATAAAAAAATGATGTTTGAAATGTCACTTATTTGGCATCGTTGGATTCAGAAAATTATACAGAATTCAAAAATTCAATAATATCTAGGGTGTTCTATTTAAAAATCGAAAGTTAATGTCACTTCCGACGAAACCGGAAGTGAAAAAAAAATCAATGTTATGTCAAAAAGTGCCGCTTGTTATGTATGTAGCATATCCTAAATTACAATCAATTATATTCAAAACTAAAGAAGAAAAGGGGGGTATACCGTATTCTGTTACACCCGGTATACCGCATCAGTTTTTGGTACAGCCATATTATTGATGTTTTTTTGGCCAAATTTGAGTATAAAATGGCTGTAACCAAAAACTAATGCGATAGCTTTTTTTCATTAGAATCTGTTTCAGCATGGCAAAAAGCATTGGATAGGATGGTTCTAATCAGAACTGCAGCCTTTTCTTGTTGACGTGTGTAAGCAGAGACTAATAAGTATATATAGCTGATTATTCTGTACTAATTATTTTAATTTATTAGTCAATTTTCCACTGATAAGAAAAAGTTCATAATACACAACAATTGACAGTAGTGGAGTTTTCAAAATAATTATTTTTAATTGCACAAAAAATTTAATTTTTGATAATTCATCGACCATTTTCTCCGGAATTAAGTGAAAACATTTCTCGAAAATTTACTTCTAAGCACCGCCGTCCTCTATAACCTTGTCCTACTTACGAATTATTTGAACCAAATTTAGAATAATAATAATTTTACGTGACGTAATAGTATGGATTTGATACTCGCATCACCTCGTATCCTCGGTTATCAAACTACTCACATGTCAAGGAACGTGCTGCGATATCAAATGTAAAAACGGGCGTCCGATAGAGGAAATACATAGATAATATTGTTTGTATTTATGTTCTTATGTTGAAATGTATTTTTGATTTAATTGCTCTTTATACGCCACCAATCACGTTTTGTTGTTAGTATTGTTTAGATTTGCGAACTCTTAATTTTTCTGTTTACTTGGGTATCTTTTTAATGTCAAATGTGAATCAAAAATCACCTAATTCACTTAAATTACGCAGTGGACGACATTTCTAATGATATTACTACCAACTGGATGGAGACAAGATTAAAATTTTAATTGATATTTACCCGAATTTTTAACAATGAAAGTTATAATTAGTTTGTTACCATCACGGAGAAAGGACATTGAATCAGAGAGGAGCCACCCCAGCCTAATAGTATACACGTTTAGTCGTGAACTGGATACTCAACAGTAATACATCGGAGCGGAGGTGTCTTATCAATATGCTATTGCTTCTGACGAAAAATTGATTTCCTGAAAAAGTCTATGAAATGAAATTTTTATTTATAGTCTAATTTTAGTTTAAGAGCCTTAAAGCTAGAAGATTGTCTCGAAAGGAAAGCGAAAACAGGTAAAAATATATTCCGGATGTTTTTTGAGGTTTGCAAATTCACAGGAGTGTCTGAATACATTATTTCAATGTTCGATGATATTTGCACCTATTTTCTAATTTTTTTGGTCAAGCATATCTTCATTATTTAGATAATAATTCAATGATATTCCGGGACATTTATGAGGTTGCAAGTTCAGATTATGTCATTTATTGGTATCACAAACATTCGTAATCCAATTTCAAAACGGTCACAATTATTTAGACCTCCAATTATTTTTTTAAGCGTCAAAATAGTACCCGTGCCAGATAAAGAAATTGTGAAAAAAATCTTCCGGTGTAAAAAAAAGTTAAAATTACAACCGGGTTTGTGACCCTGTTATGTTGTATAAACAATCATTGGCATAACTTTTGCATTTTTTTCGACAAAATATAATATAAAAATATTAAATAATAAAGTTAATAAACAACTATTCGCAATATTCCGACCATCGCAGCAGGGTGTAAACTTGACAGAAGATGTTTAATTTATTAAACTTTTCACTTAGGTTTGCATAAAGAGTGTAACAGGGTAAGCATGGACTGGATGCCCCTCGGGAAATTGGGCTTGATATGTTGACCTTGACATCACATTACTAAGAGGAACTATTCTGCAAGATATTTCATCCCTGCCCAGTTTGGTTTTTAGAATTAATGAGTTAATTGAATTTTGAAAACATGTTTTTTTTCTCTTTAATAGCGTAACCAATTTTTATGATTTGTATGTATGTGGTAGATATACCAAAGAGGTATTAACCAAAAAATTATTGAGCATTTGCAGCAAGTAATATACCAAAATAATCGAATTAAAAATTTTAAGACACGAAAAATTTCATGTACATTGAGAGACACCACCACCAATTTTTTTTTTAAATGTCCCCTATTATGCTATATATAACATATTTTTTCAAATTTTTCATAAGGATAGAACAGTGTTAAAAAAAATCCTGATACAAGACTGCTGAACAATTAATTCAACTTCACATTTTTTTCTATTCATATATATTTTATATGCGTCAAGAGTATCAAAGATAAGGGTGACGAGCGCCCACTGTAAACGTAATAGTATACTTCATGCGCACTCTTAATTTTTGTTTTATTTGATTTGATTTGCCAGCGTAAGGTGGCATTGCTGCCAATTCCGGTGCATAGAGGTTTGTTCCACCACATAGCCCGATCGCCCACCGATCATCCCACCGTGTGCCAGAACAAACCCCCGGTGCGTTTATATACCGCCGGACCAGCTGCATACGCTGGATCACTTAGACACTTCAGATTTTGACATAATATCTAACATAAACAATAGATACATAGTGCTAGGAGATTTTAATGCCAAGCACAACCTATGGAACACCATATCTAATCAGTCAAATCCTTCTGGTATATACTTATATAACTACTTATCTAACTCTCCCGAAGTCAATCTAATAGCACCGCTCGAGCCCACTCGACCCCATCCCGCCTCCAGTATTATAGATTTAGGAATCACTAGAAATATAGACCTCATTTACGAGAATCAGGTCATCCCAGCCCTAAATAGTGATCACTACCCGGTCTTGACGAATTTTACGCTCAATAAAAAACTGCCAATCATAGATAAAAGACCCCAAGAATCAGACTACGATTGGAAAATTTTCACCCAGTATATCGTTAAACATCTCTCTGACATCCCAAACATTAGCACAACAGCTCACATTGACACACTAGTACAGACTCTAACCACACACATGATCACCGCTCTATCTTATAGCTAGAAAAGATCTCCCTCCCGCTCCTTCCACCAACAACTACCCCGGCAATTAGTGGATAAAATTAAACATAAGAATAAATTAAGGAAACAATATAACCATACTCATTGTTCTATACTAAAAACCACTATTAATCGCCTTAAAAAAGAAATCGACTCAGGAATCAAAGATTTCAAACAACATGACATCGCAAAACTAATTGCCTCCCACCCCAACGATCCTCACTATGTCCCCCGTCTTTTTACAAAAAAACCAACCACCCCCCCACCCCTACAACCCCCCCATGGTATCGCACAAACCGACGCGGAAAAAGCCGAATCATTTGCCAGGTATCTTGCCACTGTATTCCAACCCAACCCCATTCCACAGGACACAATAGACAGGATTGACCCAATCCTTCAGATGTACCACAAACTCAACCTTCTCCCCGAAAACGACCCCCAATTTGTCACACCCTCGCAAGTCCGAGCAGCCATCATCAAGATTCACTCAAATAAGTCACCTGGACTTGATAATATTCCAAACTTCATACTCAAACATTTACCACCCCAAATCTACCTACATCTCACCAAACTATTTAATTCCTGCCTAAGTTTAACCTATTACCCCAAAACCTGGCGATCAGCCAAAGTAGTTAATATCCTAAAACCCAACAAATCTCCCCTACTTGTTGAAAACTACAGGCCTATCAGTATTTTACCCTCCCTGGCAAAAGTATTTGACATACTATTACTTGGCAAAATTCAACAACAACTGGAAGTGGCAGACTCTGAAAGTCCGTTTCAATACGGCTTCAGAAGAAGCCACTCCACTACACAACAGTTATTCCGCGTCGGCGAAATCATTACCACTAACCTAAATCGAGGTCTACTCACGGGGTTTGTCGCCCTAGACCTCGAAAAAGCATTCGACAAAGTCTGGCACCCTGGACTACTATATAAGCTCCTCATCTCGGGCATCTCCGTACGTATTGTGAAAACAATACAGTCTTATCTCTCCGACAGAACTATCCGAGCTGTAGTCAATCAGGCGTGCTCTCCTATCACTCCAATCTTTTCTGGCGTCCCTCGGGGCTCTTCCCTCGGCCCCGTATTATTTAATATTTACACCCACGATATACCCACCCCGAATGACCACAGAAACACCCTATGTCTGTACGCCGACGACACGGCGCTCCTCACTACCTCTAAAAATACTACTCTGATTACAGAACTTTTACAGTCACAAGTCAACGATGTGGTTGGCTTCTACGACAGCTGGGGCTTACATACCAATGTAAATAAAACACAAACCGCATGCTTCACACGTAAATACATCACCCCACACAATAAAATAAAAATTCACAACACTGACACAGATTGGTCAAAAACAGTCACCTACCTTGGACTCATTATTGACAAAACTCTAAACTTCACCAAACATATTGATACCATCAGTCACAGATTTAAATTTAGGCTCAGAACGTTACACAGCATACTAAAAAACGCCCCAATTGACTTAGCTACGATGATTTACAAAACATACCTCCGACCTGTTATTACCTATGCCGCACCTTCATGGTATCCCCTATTATCAAAAACCCAAAAAAGTAGACTACAAACCCTTCAGCTTAAAACCCTCAAAACCATCGCTAATCTTCCCTACGGCACATCAGCCCAAACCGCACAAAATATTACTGGCACGCCTTCTATAGACAAATTCATCCGCTTTAGATTAATCCCCAACTTCACTCTTTCACTACAACAATCTCTCAACCCTACACTACAGGAGCCGTTAATACCTAAATTCCTCCATGCCCCTAAACATCCCTCACTTAATTATCTATATTTCTCCACCTCACTCACCTAGTACTAACTTGTTTTGGAAAAAATACAAAATATACACAAAAAATCATAAAACACAAAATAAAAACAAAAAAAAAACATAAAAATACATTAAAACAACCAAAAAAATATCATAAAAACATATAAAACACAAAAAAATACACAAAACTACATTATATAACACCGCATTGTCTATAAAAAAAAAAGAAATCCGTAAAAGAGCCATCCTTTACCACAACTATTGTAAAAGACGTCAAAACCTGAACTTGTAAGCACACTAACCTATACTAACAATCATCTCTGAGTATATACCAAATCAACGAAATCACCACTTAAGTATACATATATCATACTTCAAAATACACCAACCTACAAAATCAGTCAGCTCAAAAGAGAGCAAGCCCACGAAACACAAACATGTCCAATCTACGGCAAGCGCCTATTACAGGCGGATACCGAATGCATCCCTATGCGGGAGCAATACAGTTCATCATACGCTGGATTGGACGTTGGACACGCTTGTTGTCAGCAGCGAGAGCCGCATGACGCATGTGGTATAAGATGGAGCGTGTAGGCGTTTGTGAGATGTTTCTTCTTGTTTTCCTTCTGTCTTCATCGGATGGAAAGTGTAGGCGTTTGTGAGATGCTTCTTTTAGGTTTTCGTGCTTCTTTTTACTTTCAGGTTTTTGTGATGTGCTTTTTCTTAGTTTCTGTCTGTGATCATCTTCTCTCCTATTCTACTGCTGAGTTTTCTGTTTCTTCTGTTTCTGAGTCTGGCAGTGTGTATAGCCTTGATATTTCTTTATTGTATTCCATTTTTTGTTGTGCCAACTTTTCCCAGCTTATTCATAATCCTCTCGATTATTGTTATCCATGTGTAGCATGGCCTCCCTATTTTCATTTTGTTGCTGTTCATTCGCATCGCTTTCTTTAGTAGGTGTGTCGTGTCCCGTCTTTGGACGTGTCCCCACTATTTCATTGCGTATGATTCTATTCTTTTGATGATTGTTCTTCTCTCTAGTAATGTTGACGTTTTCTGTCGTTTTTGTGGTTTTCCGGTTTTTGCTAGCAGTTGAATAATGTCCCTTTCAGCTCTTCTCAGGCCTCTTCTGTTGGCCTTTGTCGTTGCTACGTTTTTGACTCCATATATCATTGTAGGCATTATGATGGTCGTGTATATCTTTTTGGTTAGGCACCATGGTGGTTTGTTGTCCTCAATGAAGGGTAGTAGAGCTCTTGTGACTCTTTAGGCTGTTTTGATTCTTTCCCTTACTGTTTACCTCCTTTTTAGTTGATTCGTTAGGTATGTTCCTAGGTATTTCATTCTATTCGTGGTTCTCAGGATGTAGTCTCCTATTTTGTATTCTTCCCCACTTGTTAGACTTGTTTTTGTCAATGGGTCTCGGATCATTATTAGGCTCTTCTTGAAGTTTATTTTCATTTCACAGGAATCCAGATGTGGTGTCACGTTTCTTAGAAATTTAACGATGTCTTGTTCTTCCTCATTAATGATGAGTATATCGTCGGCGTATGCAAGTACGATGGGGGGCTTTATCGTTCCATCGTTTCCATTGAAATTCTGATTCTCCTTTATTGTGCTTTCTATCACTTGGTCCAGGACTGTGGTGAATAGTCGGGGGGTTAGGGGACATCCTTGTTTGACTCCTATATTCTTCATTTTTGATTCCGTCGTCTGTCCAAACCATTGTATTGCAGTGTTTTCGTGTAGGCATGCTTTTATTATCCTGTTCATTAAGTAGTGCGGTACTCCCCTGTTGAGCAAAGTGTTGACTATAGCCTCATGCCTTATGGTATCAAATGCCTTTTGGACGTCAATTGAGGCTATATATAGTTTTGTTCCTTCTTTCCACTTTTCTTTCAGGATCCGTCTGGTGGTGTACATATGGTCGTCTGTTGATCTACCCTTGATAAATGCCGTTTGATAATCTGGTAGTTCGCCGATGTATTTTTCCATTTCCCTCAGGAGGAATTGTGCGTAGTATTTGTACCCTACACTGCAGAGTGTTATTCTTCTGTAATTGTCCACGTTTTGTGGTGATTTGGTTTTAGGGAGCGGTATCTATATGGTTGTGTTCCACTCCTCAGGCAGGGGGTGTGGTTTCCGTCCATGCGTTGGTGATGATTTCTAGGGTTAGCTGTTTTATGTTGTCCGGTCCATAGTATACTAGTTCGTTATTTATTTTATCTATTCCTGGGGCCGTGTTTCTTTTAGCTCTGGCCATTATTTTTAGTAGTTCGTCTTTTGACGGTGGCTTTCCCAGAGGCCAGCGGTCCATTTCTTGTATTGGTTCTATTTGACTTCTCTCTGCGTTTCCTTTTTCTAGTTTCCTGACCCAATGCTGCAGTGGTATGTATTTTCTTGGCTGCGTATTGTTGTTTCTCCTGTATGTTTTGAGGTGTCTAAAAGTTTGGTTTAATCTCTGTCCTGCTGGAGTGGATTCTATGTTTTCGAAGAGTTCCCTGCATTTATTCTGTTTGTGCCTCCTCTCTGCGTCTCTTTTTTCTTTCCCCGCTTCTATTATCTTTTTGTCTATGTTTGGTGTATGACAAATTAAAATACGTTTTATTTAAATCTCAACTTCATGTCTATACATGTTTTTCTCTAGTATACTTGTACGACGTCACGTTATTACGAGAAGTGCGAAAAATTAGCAGTATAATATTAGGTGGAGAGCCGGCTATACAGATTTCCTAGGAATAGATACATGAAAAACTTTGTGTGAGTGAGTAAGTACTACCACAAACATACAGGGAGCCACTTTTCATGTAAGCAAATTTTGTCCGCGTCATGGAATTTTGACGTCAGTTCCGGTCACGATTTTTTTGTGTCAGGTTTTGTGTTATGCAATGAGAGTGTATAGTAGTGGGGTGCCAGGCTTAATTTGCTCGCAACCCTGAGACATCCTCGATTCAAGTTTTTTTTGTGTTTTCTTAACTCATCGAACACATGAATTATTTTCTTTTACGTTAAAGTACAAGCCTTCGAGTTATTAAAAAAAAATAGGGTGCCTCTTCTTATTTGCCCGCATCCTCCTATCCATATATTTGAATACCCTTGTCCCGATTTTATAAATCAAGAACCGCCGAATGTATTTGTAGATTATTCAATCGTCGACTTTATACACCTAGGCCAGTCACCAGGGATTTCCATAGTGAAAAGTTAAACAAAAATTGCGCAAGTTCACGACCCATTTCTCGCAAAAACAGCGTATGATAGAAGCGTAGAGTGCCAAATGCAAATTCAGCACCATAAACTGCTCAATGTATTTTATGGTGGTCATCATTATTTGCCAAGGAATGATGTTTAATTTTAAAATATTACCACATAATTAAGTTCTCAGCAAAATTTCTTAAATTAGTAATTGCGGTAGATAAGTGCAATTAGAAATTAACTTTATAAGTATTTTTACATTATTAGTTAATTTTAAAATAGTTTTATCAGTGATGTTATTAAGAACCTCAAATAGTTCATCAAATAACAAAATAGTTGATTTCCACTCACGTTACTGATCAAACAGAAAACGTGACCAAACACTATGTATATGCGAACAAAAAACAAAAGTGGGGTCGGAGAAATTTTTTATAAAAATCTCTTGTGTTTTTTAATTTCATGTAGAATTTTAGTTGTCTCCATTCGTTTAATGCACGTAAAAAGAGCTATAAAAACGGACAATAAATTTGCCTCGTTAGAATAATTGATATCCCACAGAGCCGTACTTAAAATTTTTGTGCACATTGATAAGAATTTAAATCTATTTGTTGAGCATTGATGAATTTTGAGTCTAAATTAGAATTACCAAATATTCGCTCAGTTTCACCAATAATGATTTAATCTACTGAATTATTATTGTTGCCCAAGCAAAAAAAATGTGGGTTTGGATCAAATTCACCAAGATTAAATAAATAAATTCAATTCTAGAAAACAAATAAACAATTATTAAATAAATAATTCAATTCTACAAAACAAATAAATATGTATCAAATAAATAAATTCAATTTTAGAAAATAAATAAATAATTATGAGATTATAGGTATACAATGTGTCCCGCTTTTCATAAATCCACCCTAAGTCTCAGTTATTAATAATGCGATTTTCCTCAAATTCAGGTGGTAATTATATGTTGTAAAAATGAAGTATTTGGCATGTAAACTTTTTCATTTTTCATTGGCGTGCGGTTTTACGGGGTAAAAATAGGTCGATTTTTCGGCAAAAGGATATTAGGGCTTATTTTAGACAAATTTTTCTATCACATTTGAATTCAACATGTCCAAAAACCCGTTAATCCATATTCTCCATGATCTCAAAAACGGATTTTGGCAGAAATGAAATATTAATTAATTTCTTTAAACATTTTTAAAAATTTTTTGTTATAACAAACCTAAAAACAATTTTTTTTTATAAATTCTGGTTTTCTCAACATAACCACCTTCCAATGATACCACACCGTTTGTCGTAAATATTACCTCGTCACTAAACATTATGTTCTTTAAAAAAATTTGTCGTTAAGATAGTTAACTTGCAACTATAGGCATTAATCAAAAGTGCTTTGAACAACAAGTTTTTATTTGATATTTGGTGATTCATAAGAATTGTCGAAAGTTAAATAGTGTTATTTAATTTATCAATCTTATGGCAGAAAATCGGAGAGTAGTTCTTACAATTCAAGAAAAAGTTGAAATTATCCGCTTAATTGGTTATGATGAAAGATCTACGCGTCAGGTTGCTCGAATATTGATCAACGTCATCGTGATCGAGCACCAATTTGGCACAAAACCGTTGATGCCATCAACAAACTGTTTTCAAGAACCGGAGCCATTTCCAAGAAAAGACAAAGAAGGTACAATTTAAATTTACGACAATATCCAGACGACGCGACGAACGCATTTTAAAAGAATTTCGGAACAATCCAAATGGTAGTATAAGGGCAGTTGCGAGAACACTAAATTTAACCAAAAATAAAATATGGAGGTGTTTGAAACGCAGTAGGATTAGGGCATTTAAACAAAAATTTTTGCATACTCTCTTAGAAGGTGATTTTGAACGGCGGTTAGAATTTTGCCTATGGTTGCAAGGTAACTATCTTAACGGCAGATTTTTTTAAAAGACCATACTGTCTAGTAACGAGGCAACATTTACGACAAACGGTGTGGTATCTAGTCAAAATTGTAGATATTGGGCAGCCGAAAATCCCAACTTTGTATTTAACTATAAAAACCAATACAGTGAAAAAGTTAACGTGTGGTGTGGCATATTAAACGAACAAATTGTTGGCCCCTTTTTCCTGGATAACCTCAACGCAGACAATTTTCCAAATTGTTTATAAAATGATTTAGATGATTCTTTTATGGAAATGCCTTTAGCACAGATAGAAAATGTATACTTTCAGTTAGATGGTGCCTCGGCGCACAATTCTCTGATAGTTAGAAATTTTTTAAATGCAAACTTCACTATGAAGTGGATAGGTAGAAATAGCCCTTTAGAACCATGGCCCCCTAGATCGCCTGATATTACCCCTTGTAACTTTTTTCTATGGGGGTACTTGAAAAATAAAGTGTATGCTACTCGGCCGCGTAACCGGCAAGGGCTTTACCGTAGGATTAGGCAAGCGTGTCAAGAAATTACTCCCCAAACTTTAAGACAACTGATTGAACATTTTTTTGTTTGTTTTTGGCATCTGAAATAATTCTTTGCCACAGAATACATTAGTTAAGAGAAAATGCAGAAGAATATTTAATATATTTTCTTATACTTTCAAATTCGCTTGTTTTAAAAAATTTATAATTGCAGTCATAGTTTGTGGGTTGTTAGCACTCAGTGAGTTAAATTAACAGGGAGTTGGACATTTAAGCCCCGTAATTCGTTAATTAAGTTCGTGATAGCTTGGCGATGGTTACCAGAAGCAAAAAAAAGATGGTTTAGATCACCTATGGAATTATGATAACATATGCAGCACGGCGACTCTACGACTCCTAATCTATACAGATGTGACGGAGATGTACCGTGGTTTAGTTTTAATCTAGTTATAGTGGTAGAGGCATATCTTGGTACATGATAATCGAATATGTGAGGAATTGTATTAGGCAAGGAACGATGAATAAGAGCATAGAGATTATTCGAAGATCTAACATATATTGCCCAAACATTTTGCCAATTCTCCCGTATGTTTGCTTTAAACAAATTATTAATATCGGAGTTTAAGATAATGTTATTTATTTCGGAATTTTTTGTAGCCTCTTTTGCTAATTGCTTTCATTTCCAGCGATCCCTGAATGTCCCTTGGCCCATATAAATGTAACGGAAACACCTTTGTTCATCAGCATACGTAGTTTATGTTTGATGTTGAAAGTTATAAAATTACTAAGTTGTTTTGGCTTACTTGATATGGAATTTCCGAAATTACCTTCCGCAATAACACTAATTGCACAATCTAATGCGTATAGTTCTGCTGTGAAAATTGAATTTTGGTCGAGAATTCTATACATAAAAGCTTGATTGGTGTTTGATATGTAAACAGCACAACCAGTTCCCGTTTTATTTTTTGATCCGTCTGTATATAATATCATTTCATTGAGCTCAATATGGATTTAATAATACTTTTATTCTCTATGACATGATCACCATACTTAAGGAGAATGAGGGTGGGTTTAAACGAAATAGTGTCATATTCATTCGTGAATATTGGGTATTTAGATGTGATATATAAATAATCAATATAATTATTTGTTTCTGAAAAAGCATCTACAAGAGCTGGATTTTTTTTAATGCCCAAAAACTGTTAGTTAGGCATTTTGATTTTGTAAGCATACAAATGCCTCTAGTTAACACGGTTGTATTAAGCCCCCTTATCTTAATTAAACATTTATTTGCAAGATATTGTCTTCTCAGATTTAAAGGTGGTTCCTGTGCTTCAACTAAAACTGCAGGGCATGGGGATGACCTCATGGCACCGATACATATTTTAGCCGCTTTAAATTGTATTCGATCCAAGGTTAGGAAATTTGTCTTAGACGCAGATCCATACAGTGTACATCCATAATCTAGAATAGAGCGTATATACGACCTGTAGAACATTAGGCATATTTCGGGATCTGCTCCCCATTTATTTTTTGCAACACATTTTAGCATGTTGATACCTTTTTCACATTTGTTTTTAACATGCATTATATGTTTTGTCCATAACAATTTTTTATCCAAAATGATGCCTAGAAATTTATACTCGTTGGCTACAGGTATAGTATAGCCACATAAGTTCACATTGTCTGGAGTTCTTAGTCTGTGTCTAGTGAAAATCATCACAGCTGACTTTTTAGAGGAGATTATAAAGCCGTACTGTGTAGTATACATTTTGATGATGTACATTATATAACTTTAGACATTCTTCATAAGAACCATGGATAGAATAAAAAGCGAAATCATCTGCATACTGCGTGATATGTATGGTATCATTAAAAGCTCTATGAAAATCTGCAGTATAGACATTGAATAATAGTGGGCTTTATACGGACCCTTGTGGAATACCTTGAGACACTATTCGTGGGCCATGAAGCACATTATTGTGATCACGGATATATATTTCACGGTTTGCATATAATTCCACTATATTTGTAGCTACTTTTCTACTTAAACATATGGATGATAATTTATCGTTAAGTATATTTAAATCTACCGAATCATATGCTCCCTGTAGATCCAAAAACAGGCATGCTAAAAATTTATTCTCGGAAAACGTACACAACTATGCCACTGCATCTAGTGTACCACGACCACGTCGAAAACCATATTGAGATCTAGGCAAAAATGTGAACTGCTCCATATTATCAAGGTCATTTGAGAAGTTACTCAGTTCTATTTCTAAATGTGCACTAAACCGGGACCAATCAGCAGAAGTTTCCTTCCACTTCGTTGTGGGAGTATCTGATCAGGAACAAAGTTAATCTTTAACTGAGTTACAATGGGGTGGTGATCCTATCCCATAGGATCGGATAATACCTTCCACGTACATTTGTTTGTACAGCGCACAATGTACTTAAAATATATTAAATGGGCCTTTTCAGCATATTTTTTTTATTGCGGAATCATAAATTTTATGAAAAATTAAAATACCCGTATTTTTTCAATTTCTATTTTGATGCAGATTAGAGCCAGAAAAAAATAATTAAAATCACCTATTTACAAGTCCAATTTAAACGATTATCCGTAACGCGCCATTAATACGTCAGCAATCCCAAGCCAATAGTGTAAAAGGCGACTCGGCAATGTTGTACAAAATCAGCATTCAATTGACGTTTGTAGTGATGGGCGATATCGCGATTTTCCAATCACTCCTTAACGGCGACTTATATTTTTCAGTTCCGGTGGTTTTAAACTAACGCCATCACAATCTGCAAGCTGATATGTTTACCGTTCACCGTAATTTGTTTGTGTGAATGTATGGCTGCATTAAGCAGCACTGGACAAGTATGAATTGAACGTAAAACGATGTAAATTACACTTTATATTAATATTTTATATAATCACGGTGATTTAATCACCGGCAGTGACATATCGCTCATGACTAGACGTTTGACAGCTTGTTGATGTTAACATTTTGGTTTTGAGGTTAGCGTAAATTGAAAGCTTCCGATTTCGATTAAAATGTCTAGCAAGCAGTGTTTTGTTCCATTCTGTGAAAATACGACCGAAAATGCCCTAGAAAAGACGACAGCTCAAATGAAAGTTTAAGGTTATCCGCTATCCGCACAGCGAGATTTTAGATTCCAGTTCAGTTTTAGTTAAGGTAAATAATTGGCTGCTCCTATTGGCCAAATAAGCAAAGAGGTGGAGTTATCATTTTCATGCTAGACTCAAACCACGGGAGAATTTGAGAATAGGTCGGCGAATGAAGATTTTGTAAACTGTGAAATTTAGAAGGGAGTTGCTACGTGGACGCCGCGGTGGAATTTTCTGAAAAAGAAGGCGGGGGGACACCCCCCGCACCCCCCGTTTTTGTCTGCGACGCTAGTGCTGCCTGCGGCGCTGATAATTTATTAACAATTATATAGCAAAATAAAAATCAACCTAACTAACCCAATCACCATCACATGAAAGAGATAAATTATTATATGAAAAGAAAGAACATTTCTGTCGTCAAATCCAACCAGAATTTGTGAAAAAGGATATTAATCGTTACAAAATATAAAAAAAAAGTCCAGTGGGCAGTATTTGAACCCGGGACCTGTCGCTCCACAACGCGACAATCATCATCATCATCAACAAATTTATTCAGTTTTTAAATACAATTTATACCTCCCCGGATCATGACCCGGAGCCAACCGTACAACCACGTCGCGCAGCGTCGTGGTGTTAGTGCGGTTGGACGGGTCTTGACCGGTTCAGCTCAATAAAATTTATGAAGTGGATAAAACTCCTGCCGCCTGTGGCGGCTTAAAATTATCAATTAGCTTGAACATGTTAAAAACTTAACTAAAAACAATGGATATAAAAACTTAAATCTATTTTATGGAAAAAACACTTTTTAAAATTTTGTTGCTTAGATGGAGACGAACTCAATTGGAAAAGCTCCATTTAAACAAGTTACCCCAACAGTCTACTCGCCGCTGGGAAATTTTGGTTGTGGGAAAGGAAGATTGAGTTTAAAATGATTAGAATTTTTACAAAGGTTTATCGGTCTAAATTGAATTTTTAACAAAAAAGTACAAAATGACAAAAATTACAAAAATACAAACATATAACAAACAAGAAGAAGGAAAGAGATAGATACAGAATAAAAGATATGGTGGTGAAAAGTGTATGATAGTTGGAAGTTTTGGTAGGATAGAGTGTGGCTATAGATGCTGCCGAAAGATAGGTAACGCCTGGTATGGTAATGGGTGTTTAATTTGGAAAGGGGCATTATGCATTCTTATTTGGGTAATGTTGCGTGTAAGCGGACTTTCACCCAGTCGAAACTCGTAGAATTTTTGTGATGTGTCCCGGATGAAGTCCGCTAGTGGTGTTATGTCGTTACAACGATCATATAAATCTCTGAGGGAGGTGTATCTGCCCGAATCAGAGATGAGGCGCATAAATTTGTGCTCCAGGACTTGGAGTTTTTTCATTGTCGTGACCGGGATGCTGCACCACACCGGTGCCGCGTATGTGATGGCCGGCCTGATCACCATTGTGTACAATAGTTTTTTATTTCTCCTATTTAGTCCGCTACCCCTTGCCAGGAGCGGATACAGACTCCTGGACATGGAGTAGACCTTTCGTACTGTTTCGTTACGTATAGGCCAGCGATCCACGTTGAGAACACCGCTATAGCACAGAATAAATAGTATCTAACCAAACCTTGCCGCGGCGGACAGCTAAGCTGACCAATAGAAACGTCTTATTCTGTAGCTTAACTAGAACTGAACTGGAATCTAAAATCTCGCATCCGCACACTGGGTGATCGCAGTGTTGCCGGTTTGCAAGTTCTTCTGTTGTGTCCTCGATGATGATTGGTGGGATTACGTGTGCAACTAAGGCGCGTGAAACTCGAGCGTTTGAAATACCCCGTGAAAGTTGTTGTATTTCGCTAATTTATTTCTCAGAGATTGCTGTTCTAAGACGCCTCATTTTTAGATACAAAATTATTTTATTTTCCCCAAATGACACCCACCATATTTAAATGTCAAAATTCGAATGTACTGTAAAGGCCCATTTGCTATAGAAGATGTTGTTCTCTCGGTCTGTGCAAATACTTATTTTGTGTTGGTTGAAAAATGAAAGTTATATGTATTCTCCCATCTTCCTGTATGGAAGATTCCGTAGCGAAGAAATGGAAGAGGGCCGCCGGGGAGCGAAATTTTTCCGCATAATTGTGCAGTGACTTTTGTATTGTGTTCTATATGTCGCTTTGTTTTTTACATTGAATAAAAACCACATTGTTTCTTTTTGCAATTGTTATTAATCGTGGGCAAATAAAGTTTCGTGCAAAGTAAATACAATTTTCATAAGCGTTATATTCATTTACCGTGATGAAACCGTTGAAATTAATATATTTATAGGTGTACTTGCATATTAATTCCCTAAGAAAACTAGCCACTCGACTTAACGGTCTCGTGGTTAACTTTTCTTGTGTGACTAATGTGCATAATTACACACATTACAATAAATAACTGTTATACATAGATTTGAAGAAAGACAGTAGTACGCCTATGACCGGTCTTTGTCTGTCATATATTACTCTCTGTCCTTTCCAAATAGACTATAAAAATATAAATTCTTTTTGTCGATCAAATATCCTTTCCATCACTTTCGTCCGGGCAATTTTGTGGGACACACTGTATAGTGTATAATTGTTCATCCAAGTCGATTCAAATACAAACCTACTCATAGACAACCTCATTTGCATTTGTATCAAGGTACCTGTAGTAAGCTTAGTATCAAATACTTTCAGGGATACACTGAAACATAAGCGTTTATCCTATTAAAAATGATGGGATGCCATCCAATAGTATTTACATATATATTAAGACCAAATGATTTAATTAATTGTAGTACATCATCCTTTAGTAAACAACAAATCCCTAAAATTTGAAATGCTAATTGGAGGAATTAATATTAACATTACTGGCAAACAAGGCGACAACTGAATACCTGAATATTATGGTTGAAAATTAGTCTGGTTAGTAGCCCAGTTGTCAGAGGCAGAAATTGGTAAAATCCGGTCACTAAATGTTATATGGCTGAATGTTGCAGAATAAAAGGAACGAAAGAAAAAACGTTTACAGCTGTAAGTGCCGAAGACCTCTATAAAAATCGAAAATATTGGCCGATATTCGGTTCTTAGCCAATAACTCGAAAAATAATAAAAATATATCAAAAAACTAATAGCGCTAGGCAATAGTGGGGGAAATTTCACATCAAGAAGGCATGTGAAGTTTTTTTGTACAATCAAAAACGTAGGCTCCAGATTTGTTTGTTTAACGCACGAGAATGGAACGTGGCGACGCATAAGTACGGCGCGGGGCGCCAAACGAGTGCGGTCTCGGACGCTCTACACTGATTTGTTGTAACTTTTGAACTAAGTAACAAAATTGAGCTAAACAAAGCCTAAATGAAAGAAGAGATATGTGGCTATTGGGTTATCATATTACTTCCACATCCACGTAGTGGATTGGAAGTACAGTAATCGTAAAAAAAATTTCAATTTTTTTTTTCTTGAAATAGGTTTAGAATGTTATGAAACGTCGAGATTTTAAATTTGAGCGAAAAAAAAAAAAAATTCTGTCTGTCGGTCTGTCTGTAACTTTTTTTGTCCGCACGCTTTAACTGTTTAAGATATTGACTTGATTTTGTACACGTATATATTCTAACGACATCTGGCACTGGATTATATTTTCAGATGATTCCGTTTAAGGGTTGGAGGTTAAATAGGGGTAAATAGGGGAAAATAAGTAAAGCAAGCTGGTAAGAGTACAGAAATATTGGATCTGGTGTATATACTAGAAGCGACGGCCTCAAATTTTTTAAATAATATTTTTCATCCCCACTACCCCCACTCCCTTATTAAAAAATATGATAAAATTAAATTGAGATTTTCACTTGAAATTTTGTACACGTATGTATTATAACGACATCTGAAGCTGGAGCATATTTTGACATGATTCCATTGAAGGAATGGGGTAAGTAAAAATAAATAGGGAAAAATAAGTAAAGCAAGTTGGTAAGAGTACAGAAACTTGGGATTTGGGGATTTGGTGTATATACTAGAAACCAAGGCATCAGATTTCTTTCTAATACTTTTCAACTCCCCACACCCCCACCACCTCCACTCCATGATTAAAGGGATTGACTACATAAAATTGAGATATTCACTTGAAAGTTAGACACATATGTATTGCAGTGACATTTGATTGAGATGATTCCGTTGAAGGGGTGGGAGGTGGTAGGTTGTGAATAGCGCAAAATAAGTAAAGCAAGATAGAAATGTCATTTTTTTTACATGTGTGAATTGGAAGTATAGTAATCGTGAAAAAAATTTCAAAATTTTTTTATCTTAAAATAGGCTTAAAACGTCAGAAACGAGATTTTAAATTTGAGCGAAAAAAAAATATTTTTATCTGTCGGTCTGTAACTTTCTTTTTCCGCGCGTTTTCTCCGGAATGGTTTAAGGTATTGACTTGAAATATTGTACACGTATATATTATAAGGAGATCTGGAACTGGATTGTCTCTTGAACATATCCGGTGAAGGTTGTTTGGTGGGTAAATAGGGGAAAATAAGTAAAGCAAGCTGGTAAGAGTACATAAACTTGAAATGTTGTGTATGTACTAGAAGCCGAGGCCTCAAGTTTTTAAATATTTTCCGTCCCCCCACCACCCCCACTCCATTATTGAAGGAGTTGATAAAATAAAATTGAAATATTCACTTGAAATTTCGTAAACGTATATATTAGAATGGCATCTGGAACCAGATTGTAATTTGGGATTATTCCGTTGAAGTGTTGGGGGTTAAACAGGGGAAAATAAATAAAGCAAGCTGGTAAGAGTACACAAACTTGAAATTCTATGTATGTACTAGAAGCCAAGACCTCAAATATTTTCATAATATTTTTCAACCCCCGACCACCCATACTCCATTATTAAAGGGGTTGATAAAATAAAATTGATATATTGACTTGAAATTTGGTACATATATGTATATTATAATCTGGAACTAGATTATATTTTGAAATGGTTCCGTTGAAGAATTGGGGTTAAAAAGGGGTAAATAGGGGAAAATAAGTAAAGCAAGCTGGTAAGAGTACAGAAATTTGGGATTTGGTGTATATACTAGAAGCGAAGGCCTCAAGTTTTTTTATAATATTTTCCATCGCGCCACCACCTCCACTTTCTTATTAAAAGAGTTGATAAAATTAAACTGAGATTTTCACTTGAACTTTGGTACACATATGTATTATAACATCTGAAACTGGATTATATTTTGACATGATTCCGTTGAAGGAGTGGGGAGAAAGTAGAGATAAATAGGGAAAAATAAGTAAAGCAAGCTGGTAAGAGTACAGAAACTTGGGATTTGGTGTATATACTAGAAACCAAGGCCTCAGATTTCTTTCTAATATGGATGTGGAAGTAGTGATTCCTAGGCAGCGGTTTTTAGGCTTTGATGGAGATATTTATTATGCAATTTGAGTATAAATGATATAATAAGTAGACCTGAATGTAATGTTTCCCCATGTTTTTTGATCCGCTAAATCTGAATTTCATGATCACAAGCTCAAAGGTTCGAATTCAGTGGGCCTATAAACATAAGATTAGGCTACAATTAGATAAGTATCTGTCCCCGTCCACGTTTGTCGCCAGCCTCGTCCTTAAAAAGTTAATACTGTTTCTTACAGCATCACAGACAACGACATTAATATGAAAAATTTTCTTACTGGATACTTCACTAAATAACTCGATGTGCCTTTTATAATTGCTGCAAGTATTTGTATCAAACGTATATTTGTTTATGGGTTACCTACCACTTAGTGAGTACAATAATACGATTGGCGTACATCCCGATTAGTGGAGGTTCAGAGGCAGATATTTTGAACCTGCTATCACGACTAGTAAATATGAAGCTGATTTTTTGAGATAATTAATGTGATGAAACATTATTACATGAAAATGTAATCCATTAGAATGAAAAATTTTTTAAGACAAGGTAGGTAAATAAATTCATTTTAGACCTTTGTTCTCATTTTTAACTGAATCTTCATACCGCAGGGGTCATGTAGATACTAGTTAAATCTGCTTGGCCGTAGGGGACTATGTTGGATGTTAGTGTTATAATGAGAATGTCAAATAAGAAATTGGACACATTTATTTTAGGATTTTGATTTGCTAGAATAACGAGAGAAATCAGGTTATCGAAAGAATGCAAAGATTTCATTCATATTTTTTACATACAGTTTTTCTTTTAGTTCTCATAGATAGTTCTTTTTCTGCTGTTTGCAAAATCCTATAAAGAATATGTTTCATTACTATAAGCAAACAAATAATAAGTAATTCACTTGGGGCCGGTTTTTTAATGTCCAGTTAAGTAGCCTAACTGTCAGATAAAATTTATCTGGCAGATAAACTGTTTTTCAATGTGCAGGTAAAATTTACCGGATGGTTAAACTCACTATCTGAAAGTAAATTGAAAGTGCCAGTTAAGAATTTATTCTACTGTTATTCGATTTGCACATGCGCATTTGGTTCAATTTCTGACAATTCTAAAACATTATAACCTAAAAACGAATGTGATTGATTGATATGTTCGTTTTTAATTTGTGATTTTTATTAAATATATTATTTACAATAATAATAATATTCTGGATATGAGTGATGATGACGATGATATTATACAATTTATAAAGTATGAAAGGAGATCCTATACTATGAGGGAACGAGGAAATAATTTTGAGAATTATGATGATGAAGATTTTTTAATAAGATTTCGACTGCGTAAAGAAACTGTTTTACATATCGTTGAGATGATAGAGGAAGTTGCAGGAATAATTATGTTTCTCCAATCACTTAAAGTGTAGTTAGCACCTTTTTTCCTTTTTACACTCTCTATTGCAATTATTGCTGATACACAAACGCACAAAATTAGGAACAGAACATCAACCAACACGCTAGACAACGCAATGAATTTTGAGGTTAAATTGGATAAACTGTTACTAAAACACGCGCGCAATTTGAATTAAACCAATTGAAAGAAACTTTAGGTAGAATCAGTAGTGCCAACATAGCTAAGAAATAATTCATGGGTACGTAGCTGGCAGTTAAATTACTGTTGATAAACACTACTATAGATATAACTGCCAGCTAAGCGTAACTAGTAGCTACCCATCTCTGGCACTTTTAACTGAACATTGAAAAACCGGCCCTTAGAAAAATTAATTTAATTTATAAATGAAGTTTCCATTACTAAGAAAAATTCTCATACTACTTTTGTTATTTAAAAAATATATGGTCGAAAATTTCTTACGAAGTGTAGATTCGTCGGGTGTGTCTTGTACCGCACAATATTTTTGGAGAAATGATTTAAACAGTTGATTATAATGCTTATTTGATTTAAACAGAAATCTACTTTATAAAATAGATGTTAATGGCAACTACTGTATTTACCCGCTTGCTAGAAAATTTTATGAATTTCTCCGCATTAATGTGTCTATTTTGAATCCACTCCTTTGGCAAAAGCCAACATTCTTTGATTCTTAACATTATTCCACGCAGTCTTTAAAATAACGTTTCAAATCAATTCATTCACTAGCCACTGGTTTTGCCGTTTTTACAGTCACATTGCGCATTGACTATACTAAACTTGAATAAGATATTCATTAATTGAGAAAGATGAGTGGTATTAGTTCAAGGCAGAGACATACACATTATACACAATTTGTGGTATTAAGTAATCAGTTCCGACTATAGATGCTTTCCAGTGAGGTGAAGATATCTATGACAAAGGCAATTATTCTACAAAATTATTAAAATTTATTTCACAACACTAATCCTAACCTACATTCTGTATGATGTTCCCAAATTTTGTGGTAATTTTATCGTTTTATGGAGCCTTTATTAAATCTCTCATTAAATTACTTAATGACGCTAAAGGTCAAGGACTTTGTTACAAATTGATGTAAGTATTTTATTTTGCTGTCGTCTTTCCAATTAATTGAAATAACGAATTTAATGACTTCGTTGTAAATTGAATCTGTTACTATCAATTTGGTACCGTGTTTCCAAGTATCGTTGATAAATGTCTTCATCTGAGGCACAGGAACACAATAACATTTCAAATTCTCATTCAAAGATAAAATATTAACACTGTGAAAATATAAGTTCTAGATGTTCATATGGGTGTAGGTTTTGCTAAGCTATAAAAGTATACGTCGGTCGAAAGAAAGAAAATCCTGATCTCAGAATACTCTATTCCCATATGATTGCAAGAAAATGTCTAAATATATGATGTCTTTCGTGATTAAGAAAAAAATGGTGCGCGGTTTTGCAATTTCCACCAAAAGTTCGTGTTTAGCGATTCAAAATATATGGGGATATGGTAATATGATCTCTGCAGGCCCATCCAAAGCGCGTGTGCATGGCACGCGCGCGCCACGTTAAAGGGGCACCAAACTGGAGATTTGTAGAGCTGTATTGAAAAAAGAAAATAATGTATGAAACATATTCTTTATAGGATTTTGCAAACAGAGGAAGAAAACTGTCTATGAGAACTAAAAGAAAAACTATTAGGTCGCGTGCGCTGACGTCACAACTTTTCAGACCTGAGGGAAAACAAATGTGGAATGTGAATTTTGTGGATTCCGTGATGTTTTAAAACTTAATTTTGGATTATTTAACATCTACAATTATGTTTAATCAATTCATGGGGCGAATTTTGTTTGACGAGTTTATATTTTACGAAAATACCTTATGGTGTACAGGATTGGTGTACGGAAGAAAGTTGGTGCTATCAATTTAAATCCCTATATATTTAAATAAAGAAGACCTTAGTACAGATGCCAATGTATTTCCGAATATTAGACATACATATATTGTAATTACATGATTTTTGAAAGGAGTGCATAGTTAAAAGAATGAGTAAAAGGCGTTCAAAAGACGAAGCTTATAACCAGTTTGTTAGTGGTTGGGTGAAAGAAGTTCTCTCCAAGAAATTTATAGGATAACAACTTATTATCACCTAGGTAAGGATTAGTTATAAATTATAAATCATTTTCGTCATGTACTTGCATAATTAAATGTTTTATGAATAATTACTAACACATCAATTTTTCGGGTTATGGTCTCTCTACATTATCAACAAAAACATCATTCCTTGGATCATTGCGGATCCAGTCAAGCCAGGTGAGTTGTTAGTACTCATTGTGATTGTGTTGCAGGTACAGGCAAAACACGTTCGCTAGCCTGATTTGCAATTTATAAGGTACAGAGCAAGATGATAAGACGTCACTCCTTTTAGTTTTTTAGCAGTAAAAATGGCTACGGCTAAGCAGTTAATCATTGTGCAATACAACGCGTAGATTTTGTAAAAAAGTTACTCATGAAAAGATACGAACAAAGGACTTAGTTATGTTATAATGAGGTAGACACAATTTATCTGGCGGTTCACTCATCGTCTATGGTAGTATATTTATGCATGGAGCTGTGCAAATCATTGCAATTTCTGTAAGAACTTTTTGTCATGTCATATTAATGTTATTATTGTGTAACTTGTGTATTTTATTAAATATTCTCCTTTCCTTTTATTGTTTTATTTATCACTGTTATTACTATCGTTAGCAGTAAGTTGAATGCCGACTACGTTGAACTTCTGCATTCATGCCTGTAAATGAGAACAAACCAAAAATATGTCTACTAAATATAGAACTGTTTATTATCGATAAGTTTAACATTTTTAATATAACTTGGATGACATTTATATTAAATTCATCGAGTGATCTGGCAAGTGATTGCATTGTTTTAAAATATATCGTGTGGTGTTTAAAAACTACTCAATTCTGTTGTTTTATATTACAAAACTCTGAAAACGGACTTAAGTCAGTGTTTAGACTCAGGTTTCAAATATTAAAGAATTCAGCACTGAGTTGTTTTTAAATAACCGCAATATATAGTTTAAAACAATAGGTACATTTAGTCCGCAGATCATCGATCAAAATATTACTTTGAACTTTCACTCTTAATTTATAAACTTCATCTTCAGATCTTTATATAATATGTAGCTTTTTTTTTTCAAGTTTTTCTTAAATTGTACCACATTTAAAATGAGTGTCTCATTAAAATTTTTCTCCTTCGGCACGAGCCTCTCTCTTCGTTCAACTCAAGTTTAGATATAAAAATATCACTCAAACGAATATAAACTGTTAATTTCAATACCAAATTGTTTGTAGATTGCTCTAGCAGCACTTATTTTATCACAACCACGTTCAGTTTCATATTTGATATCTGATGTTAAAATAGGAGACCTAACTTGATTTTGGTCTTATAACACAGCAGTGTGGCCTACAATATGAACCCACGTTAAAAATAAAATTCTTGTATTAATATACAGGGTGTTTGGTGCATCGTGTGCCAAATTGAAATGACCGACAGAAAGGGTTATCTGCTATCCTTTCAGGCCCCTTAACACTTCCCACGCCATGCGGGATTTTTCATATCGACTTTCTATCTTTTTAATGAAAAAAATCCCAAATTATACATTTAAATTCAAATTATAAAAAAAGTATTAGGCGTAGACTGCGAATTTCATTTTTATTTTGATGTGTATTGTTGAACTGTTCTTTTAAATCCAAAATTACTGGCATTAATCATCTAGTTGTTTTTTTATTCACTCGCAAACTTTCGGAATAGGTAAAATTTAAATTTAAACTTAGACTTTAGGCGGCTATAAAAAAAAACTCAGAGCAACCGGGATCTTCCAACTCCCTCAAAAATTCTCTAGTCTATCCTCTTGCTAATGATGTGCCACATGTCATAAAAATCTTTTAATAACTTCGTGAACTCGCTAAATTAATGAATCGGGTCACATAAGGCTAATATTCAAAATTTCGAATAAAAAATTATATTATCTTAAATTATGCATGGCAAACAGGTAAAATCTGTTATCTCACTCTTGCGAAGTAAAATCTATCTTCTATCTCTTTCTGTTCATTGGTTTTCTTGAAATAAAGAAACAGTTACATTTTTATGATTTATTAAACAAATTTAAAAATCTTGCTCAAAGTATTGGTCTCTGTTGCGAATGCAGGCCCGACATCTGCTTCGTATTTCGACAGTTGTTGTATGAAGTCGTATTTCCTCCCTAATTGTGCGGAAAGCCGTTTCTATGCGTTGGACAAGAGGACAAGTTCCTCCCTAGTCGCAACCTCCGTCGTGTACGTGAGCTCTTTGGCACGTCCCCAGACATAAAAAGCCAACGGAGTTAGGTCTGGGGAACGTGGAGGCCATTGAATAGGGCCATCCCGCCCAATCCACGCATTTGGGAACACATTGTCTAGATATTGTCTTACAATCAATCGCCAGTGCGCAGGACAGCCGTCATTTTGAAAAACTATAGGCGTATGCGTAGATTGGGCGGGATAGCCCTATTCAATGGCCTTCACGTTCCCCAGACCTAACTCCATTGGATTTTATGTCCGAGGTCGTGCCAAAGAGCTCGTGTACGCGACGAAGGTTGCTACTAGGGAGGAACTTGTCCTCTTGTCCAACTCATAGAAACGGCTTTCGATACAATTAGGGAGGAAATACGACTTCATACAACAACTGTCGAAATACGAAGCAGATGTCGGGCCTTCATTCGCAACAGAGACCAATACTTTGAGTAAGATTTCTAAATTTTTTTAATAAATGATAAAAATGTAACTGTTTCTTTATTTCAAGAAAACCATTGAACAGAAAGAGATAGAAGATAGATTTTACTTCGCAAGAGTGAGATAACAGATTTTACCTGTTTCTCATGCATAATTTAAGCAAAAGTAATTTTTTATTCGGAATTTTGAATATTAGCCTTATGTGACCCGATTCATTAATTTAGCGAATTCACGAAGTTATTAAAAGATTTTTATGACATGTGGCACATCACTAGCAAGAGGATAGACTAGAGAATTTTTGAAAGAGTTGGAAGATCCCGGTTGCTTTAAGTTTTTTTATAGCCATGTAAAGTCTAAGTTTAAATTTAAATTTTACCTATTCCGAAAGTTTGCGAGTGAATAAAAAAACAACTAGATGACTAATGCCAGTAATTTTGGATTTAAAAGAATCCTTCAACAATACACATCAAAATAAAAATGAAATTCGCAGTCTACGCCTAATACTTTTTTTTATAATTTGAATTTAAATGTAGAATTTGGGATTCTCTTCATTAAAAAGATAAAAGGTCGATATGAAAAATCCCGCAGGGCATGGGAAGTATTAAGGGGCCTGAAAGGATAGCAGATAACCCTTTCTGTCGGCAATTTCCATTTAGCACACGATGCACCAAACACCCCGTATAACAATTTACCAGTAACAAAATGCTTGGAATACTCTTGAAAAATCATTTCTTTTCATTGCTTGCAATCAGTTGGCATATTCCAACATCAAGTTTTCCTAGTTGAAAAATCGATGATATTTAATTTAAACTGGCGCCATTTCGTATTGTCTCACTTCGACAATTAATATTACAGCCAAAACTTCTAATTTTGTATAATATAATATACATAAAGGTACTAATTTAATAAATAGTTCGATCAGTTGCAATTGAACACATGAGGAATATTAATTTGTTTTCCCTCAGGTCTGACGACTGTCAAAATGTATGACATCACGCGCACACGACCTGTATGTAAAAATATTAATGAGATCTTTGCATTCTTTCGATAACCTGACTTCTGGTTAGGCTAGCAAATCAAAATTCGAAAATAAATCAGTCCAATTTCCTATTTGACATTCTCATTATAACATAGTCCCCTACGGCTAAGCAGATTAAACTAACAAAGGTCTAAAATCAATTTATTTATTTATCTACCTTATCTTAAAAATGTTTTCATTCTAATCTAGGATAACCAGAGGTCCGGTTATCGAAAGAATGCAAAGATTTCATTAATATTTTTATATATAGCTTTTGTTTTAGTTCTCATAGATAGTTTTCCTCCGCTGTTTGCAAAAGCCTATAAAGAATATGTTTCATTACTATAAGCAAACAAATAGTAAATAATTCACTTTTAAAAATAATGCATTTCGTATACAGCGACTGTGTTGAGAGGACACTGTGTTAAGTGGGGGTTATCGTGGTTTTTATCTCTTACATCCATTTCATAACACATTTTATTACAAAATTAAAATAAGATGTATTGTCACTCAAATTTTTAAACAGCTATTAAAATAACATAACGAACAATGAAATTTAAAAAGTATGTGTAACACCTTAAGGTTTTTATTCTTAAAAACATTATGTAAATCCTATATTCCAAGGGGCCAAAATATTTCCGGCCCTGGATCTCTGAGAAAATAATGGATAAATAATTTTCATTGGACTTTGGTACAACATTATAAAGTGCAATGACTTTCATACAAATTCATGGTTAAAGGCGAATATAGAAGACATTGTTTCATCATTTATTATTACATCAGATCGCTGAAAGCGGCGAATTGTTAATGTTTTTGTACATTATTTGGAATGTAAATTAGTTATTTTATAGTATCAAATATTTAAATTTGAGGAAAATTTCCAATAACTTCAGTACATATATATAAAATCTTGTGTATATATAATCATAATTATTTATAATAATTTATGCCGTCTTCGCAAATACAAAACAATACTCCAGTCAAATTAATAAATTCCTTAACAAATATTCTAGGCTCGGTCTTAGCATATGGTATTATAGGGGAGTGCTTCCTGAGTGTAAAGCCAAAAAGTTGACCTTGTAGGGCCTGAACAGTTTTTCGCTATTATCTCGGAAACCGTTAATTCTACGATAAAATTATTAAGGAATTTTTGTGTTCAGAACTAAGTTTCCCATGTCTTTTTATTGACTTTTTTTTGTTAAATCAATAATTTTTGAATTACAGAGTGTTAAAATCTTTTTGAAATGGTTTTTTCAAAATATGTCACAAACTGTTGATTTTATGAAAGAAAAGTTATTATCAATCTTATCGATCGTACAATTATTTACAAATTTTATCTAAAGTTTTTTATTGTAGGATTTATAGTTTACGATTCACTGCGCGACAAATGTCGCCGCTAGTTGCAGGAGCGTGTTGACTTATCGAATATATTTGCTAATATTCGAACTTTTTTCCACGCCAACCAGGAGACAGATTTCCTTGTCTGACTTCAGTGCCTTTTCCTATTTCTGATTGAACTATTCTTGATACCGTTGGTAACTATTAGTGTTTTTACTAGTGTCCAATCACCATCCTTTTTTTATATAAGCTTTTCTAAGAAGGCAGAATAGAACAATAAATAAAATTCCTTGAACTTTTCGCAATTTAAATCACTGAATCATTTTTTTCTGAGTATATTCATGGCAAACAAAACTTTTTGATACTAAAAACAAATTCATAAACTATAAACAGATAATTTTTTCAATGTAGGAAAATAGTTGGTGTTAAGTAGTGTGTCCTTACATTTTCTTTTAAAAAATTAACAATGTATTTTTAATAAATAAGAAAATAAGTTTTTTATATGTAAAATAAAATATAAAAAATAAATGTGTAATATTTAAAAATAAATTATTTTCTTATTTATTAAAAATACATTGTTAACTTTTGATAACAAGAACATAAGGACACACTACTTAATAACAATTATTCACCTACATTGAAAACATTATTTTTTTCTTAGTTTATAAATTTGGTTTTGGTTGAAGTATTAAAAAAGTTGTATTTGACATTAATATACCTTGAAAAAATTCAATTAGTGATTTAAATTGTGAAGAGTTGAAGAAATTCCATTTATTTTTCTATTCACTAGAGAACTGCCTTCTCAGAAAAACTTATTTAAAAAAAAGGTTGTCATTTGACACTATTATGAACAATAATCGTTTGCAAAGATATGAAGAATTCAATAGAGAATCGGGGGGGGGGGGGGGGTGACCTCGGAGAGAGATTTAACCACTGCCATCGTGTTCAGAATCCTTGATAACGGAAGGAGAGCATAGTCTCGTTCGGCTAGAGAAAATTTGTGTCCTTCGAGGTTCAATCCGACTCACAGAATGCACTATGTATGCGTGTAAGAATATGTGACCTGTATACAGTATATGCAACAAAATAGTGCTTAAAAATCAGTTGAATTATTTTAGCAATTATTTATACTCATTTATATACATATATGTTATTATTATTATTATTATTATTATTATTAGTAATTAAGAACAATGTTTTATGGGTGATTTAGCCATAAAAAGGCTAGAAGATTCTTCAACAAAATGTTTGACGTTAAAAGGAAATGATAAAAAAATATTTATTTCTTATTTTTGGGACGGTGTTTTATTTTTTGAGTAAAAATAAAATATCTCTTGAGATTTTTTCTAAAATGTTGACCTTTTTCAGTAAAACTGAATCAAGAAATCATCAATTGAGAATTTTTAACTCCAACGCACTTTATGAAAAAGTTTTATAGAATAAGAATTGTTTGTAAGAGATCAAAGAATAACTGTTAATTTTTTCAGAATATTTTTATCCACTTTTGGAAATTTCTGGCAATAATTTCAAATTGATTTTTTTTCCATGGCATCGCATCGTGATAAAACATAAAAATTGTAAATTGCGCCACTTAGATTCGTATAGTAGACATTTTTTCCAATTTTTTCATGGCCTGCAATAAAATTTTTGTAGCTCCAAATTTCGGAGAAACTGGGATCGTATTTTCCCAGAGAATGCCCCGTAATGATTTTTCATTAATTACGGAAAAACGACGAAGAAAATTGATATCGTGCAATAGATCATCTTGTAGGAAATTTAATAAGGAAACTTTTTTCTATTTGGCACTTTTTGATAAAACGAACCGTTTTCGAGATATTTTCGATTTCTGCCTAAAAACACGAAAAAACGTATGTATATGTGTATAAAACTATGATGCGCATCCCAAATTTTTAGCGGTACCTTCATTACCTTCATTAGTATCCCAAGATACAGCTTCTACCAAAAATCGTTCTGTCATACCGGTTTTCGTCGAAAATGTCTAATTCCCCCGAACTATACCGATTTTTTAAAATATATTGATATGTTGTATATCATTGCGTACGGAAGAGCTGGGGGGTATTTTTGTGTCAATCTTGACATTTATCTCAAGATCTTGACTTATTATTTCAAGATCTTGACTGTTTATCTCAAGATCTTGACTTATTACCTCAAGATCTTGACTTATTATCTCAAGATCTTGACTTATTATGTCAATATAATGACTTTCTATCTCAACGTTTTAAGTTGCATTTGACAGTTATTATTTAATATATTCCCAGTTCATAAGTCAACACTTAAACGGCGCAAACGACCTTAAATTCCTGAAACTTAAAATGTTAGTTATGGTTATTGTGACTTATTGTGAAGTTAGTTCTCGATTTATCCACCAGTAGAAAATTATTAAGGAACTATAATTATAACTAATATTTTAAGTTTAAGGAATTTAAGGCTGTAAGGGCAGTTTACGCGTTGAGTTATAAACTGGGAATATATTAAATAACAAGCTAACCGTTATACTCTTCGTCGATTTACTGCACTTTTTATATAATTGTTGCACATTCTATAGGATACTCTTCGCAGTTTTTTTGTAAATAATATTAGTTTTAGACATTTTTAGTTCAGTTACAAAAAAAATTATGTAAGAATTTTTTTATTTAAAAAAATGTATAACCTTTTTATTTATCGATCGATTTTGCTCAAAAGTAATAGAGTTCTTCCTCTAGCAAACACTAACTGACTTTCCTAATTTCAATACAATTGGACTTTTCGTTCTTAAGTTATCGTGCTTACAAGAAACGTGAAGGACGGACAGACAGACGGACGGACGGACATTTTGAAAGTTGTTCAGAATTCGATCATCAACACAGTGATATGAAATTTTTTTCTCTACGAGCAATATTACCGGTTTTAGAAATGTGCCGATCGAATGCAATATACTCTTCGTTTTGTATTTGCGAAGAGTATAATAACTGCCTAATGCAACTTAAAATCTTGAGATAAAAAGTCATGTTGAGAAAAGAACTCAAGATCTTGAGATAAAAAGTCAAGATCAGGAGATATACAGCCAAGATCTTCAGATTAAAAGTCAAGATCTTCAGATAAACAGTCAAGATCATGAAATAATAAGTCAAGATCTTGAGATAAATGTCGAGATTGACACAAAAACAAAAGCGGCGCACAGTGGGCTAGATTCCCAAAATCCTGGCCAAAACTCGATAAACCAAGTTCGTTATATTCTGCTTTAATCCACATAGGTTTGTAAAGCAGGGTTCCCTGCGTGTAAAACTGAAAGGACAGCTACCTGCCGTTGTACCTTCATTAGCCGGAACGTGGCCATCTTCGAGTGCTTAACGGTATGAGAATCGGTCCCGAAATACTTAACGTGCGTATGTTGCAGGGTTGGCAGTTTTAAAACAAAATGTTTTAAACAAATGTTTTTTAAGTGTTTAAAACACTGTTACCTGTTTTAAACACGTTTAAAACAATTGTTTTAAACATGATTTTTTTCAATGCGTTTTTTCAGTGTGTTTGATGGACAATTTTCGGAACATCGTTGTATTTGATAAGGTAAAAAAAATAATAAAGTAAAAAATTATGAACTTTTATGTAATGCAATACAACTAGTTATAAGAATATGGTAGTTAAGTACAACGAACGAAACATATTACTATTATATAGAAGATATACCGTTATTATTTATTTTCTTAAGTGTTAATTTTAAAGCGATTAATAGCAAAAAAAAGTCGAGTGCGGGAAGGTAGACCTATGTATTCCTATGCATTTTGACCTGTTGAACACGGATCCGATGTCCGTTTTGCCCGATTGGCTGTTGTATTTTTCCTAACCTCAAAAAAAAAACACTGTAAGAATGCCTGAGAAAATGAGAGTGTAGCTAAAAATCTGAAAAATTTCAGAGGTACGTAGAATGGCAAGAGAAATCGAATGGCGCAAACTAGAATTCTATAGCTTTTTTGGTTTCCGGTATTGAGCCTCGAGAATTGCGAACAAAATAATTTTTTTCCTTCCGGTGACTTTGAGCTGCTCTATCTCGAAAACGAAGGACCGCAGAGATGTCTGGTTTGCGCCATTCGATTTCTATTGCCATACTATGTACCCCTGAATTTTTTCAGATTTTCATTTTTTCGGGCATTCTTACGGTGTTTTTTGAGGTTAGGAAGAATGCAAGAGCCAATTGGGCAAAACGGACATTGGATTCGTGTTCAGCAGGTTAGAATTCATGGGAATACTTAGGTCTGCCTTCTCCAACTCGACTTTTTTTTACATACCTGTGTAGTCAATAACCAATCACCAAAGAAATTATTGCACTATTGACAACTTGACGTATTTATTACACCGAATTGGCCGAGGCGTTGTCAAGTATCGTCCTCGTCTTGTTATGATGCAATATGGGCATGGCTTATAGAATAAACAATGTATTGGGTCGACGCGCCCGTATAAATTTAAGTTTAAAAACATATTTTTTATTGTTTAAACATGTTTTTTTTTTCAACAATTAAAAATCCATGTCTAAAACACATTGAATTGTTTTAAATAAAAAAAAACGTGTTTTTTGATTATAATAAAAAAACACAATTTTTGCCAACCCCGGTATGTTGTGAATTTTTGTTATCACATGGTGTGCTCTTGCCTAAGAAAAATGAAGGCTTCCTGAAGGTATGTAAAATATTATATATGCATTGAAATTCAATATTTTTTTATTTCTTATTACGGAGAATAAATGTTAACTATACTCTTGTAATACAAACGCGCGTGTTAAGGTAACAAAACAAAATTATGAAAATAGTTCGTATGTACAAGAGCTGTTACTCTAATTCGCAATTTAGCATGTGGGAAATGTTCGTGGAATAAGAAATTAATAAAAATTAGCTGCTGGAAACTGCTTATTTCAGTGAAATACGCAAAAACAGAAAGACGACGCGCCATCGTAGCAATTCTAATTATGCCTGCGTCACAGGAGGTACTAATTCCCGATACAACAGTAAGTCCCAACCAAGGGGGAAAATGTATATACCTGGTGTACACTAATGACCAGTGGAAGGGAAATTATATATAGAGTGTCTCAATTTTTCGTCAAATATATTTCAGAATCAGGGAAGAGTGGATCCATCATGAAATGTATAAGCCCATCTTATACACGCCGGAAGAAGCGGGACGAGAAGGTATTTTAAAAATACTTTCCTCATAAATACCTAAGTGCACTAAATACGTCCGCCAAGTTAAAAAAATTCTGCAGGAATTTATATTTTCCACCGATATAACTCACCCCCAGGGATTGATAATTTTTTTCTTGATTTTCTCATAGAAATTTAGTTATCAAAAGTACGTAACCTGGGTTTCAAAAATATCGAAGGATGTTTATACTTTCAACCCCTATATATCACCCCCAGAGAGGGTCAATTTTTATTTACTATTTTTCCCTTAATAACCTATGCACAATAAGTACATTTGCAGAGTTTCAGAATTTTTGCCAGAAATTTTAGATTCTAGCCCACTGTGCGGCGCTTTGACCCCTCAGCTCTTCCGTACTGACGTATCTACAATACTGTCGTAGTACTTTTATCTCATTACATTACGTAAATTAATTTCAGCTCTGGTTGGAATACTCTACATGAGTTACAATCTTCCTTGAAAGTGACCTATCTCAATAAGATTAATAAATGTAATTAATATTGTTTATCTTTTTGCTAAATTGATGTTTTTATTTACTTGCCAGAGTAATATGGTATACAGGAAACGATTAAAACTGACTGTCATCGTTTGAACCTCCCACTTAGTGAATGCAGAAGTACAATGGGCTTGTTCGGCATTTTATTTAATTTCATAATTACAAAGTGCAAGTATCGAATAATTGATCTGCAAAAAATTAGAATTTCATTCGCACGTTTAGTGTCTTAAAAACACTTACAAACCTCCACCTTGCGAAATTGAGGCGCAGCCAGGCGCTACGTTACTATACGCATAGACTCGGCGATCTCAATCGACTCGGTGCTGTTTAGTTGTTATTATCTATACAGTGTAAACCTACAAGAAACGCACAAAATTCATATCTTTGGTACGTGTCATTTGTCAAAAAAATCCTCGAGCAGGTCGATTTTAGTTTTGTAAATGCTATATTTTGTCACTATACCAAAATTTATGACGTCATTGGTTTTTGAGTTATGACGTCATAAGAATTTTTTTTTAATGGAAACAGACATCTTTGTTTACTGTTTTTGGTGGTATATTCCTTTGTCTTTCTGGTGATATGAAAAAAATCGATATTACCTAAGCCATTCTTTTGGAAAAAAAAATATTTTTATTGATTGATACCTTACATAAGTAATTATGAGAAAAAAATCATATCCCTTGCTCATATTGCGACCCTCCAACCATTTGGCATTGACCAAGACGGGTGTAGACACTTTGCACGCTGTTCTGAATCATCTCATGGGCAATTCGTCTCATCTCCAAGCCAATTCTGTCTTTCAATTCTTCTATGGTATCCGGTCTGTTAAAATACACCCTTGACTTTAAGTAACCCCAAAGAAAAAAGTCTAAGGGTGTTAAATCCGGTGAACGCGGGGGCCACTCAATCGGACCTCGACGACCTGTCCACCTTCCAGTAAAAGTGTCATCTAAAAACTGACGCACTGCTATCCCAAAATGAGGTGGGGCCCCGTCTTGCTGAAACCAGACGTTTGCAGCAGGAATATCTTCACCTTCATTGTTCGGAAACATAACTGCTAAGGCTGGCACTAACTCAACTCGCAAAATCTGTAAATATCTTACGGCCGTAAGATTTTCTTCAAAAAAAAAGGTCCCAATAAACGATCACCAATCATACCTGCCCACACGTTTACTTTGCCTCGTCGCTATGTATGGGCTTCTTGAGTCCAATGAGGATTTTCGCGTGACCAATACCTACAGTTATGCCGATCTACAGTCTCCTTTAACGAAAATGTAGCTTCATCAGGAAAAACAACGTTCTTTAAAAAATTTGGGTTTTCATCGCACAAGGTCATCAACTGTTCACAAAACTGTAAGCGCCGATCTGGATCGTCCTCATTCCATTTGTGGATTAATTGCACTTTGTATGGTATTTTTCTTTTTTCAATAGACGTACAACAGAAGTTTGACTCACGTTATGATTTAAAGCCAGCTGCCTTGTCGAAAGATGGTGCTTTTCCTCACTTTCTAGAAGAATATTTAATTTGGTCTCGTTGCTTGTGCTAGGGCGACCAGTAAGAGGGAGGTCAGCGACATTGCCAGATTCATCATATCTAGCCACCAATCTACTTACAGTGGATCTAGAAATTTGAAATTTGCTCGGGATACTTGCCATTGAAAAAATCACATGCTTCCTGATGAGTTCTCAGCCAATCACCATATCCAACCATCATAAAAGTTCTACGCGTTCTCTTTCTAAATGTGGCATTGCATTCACTAGTTTTACACTGTCTCAGAAGTGTCTCAAAACTGCAGAAATAAAAAAGTTATCAATACTTTACACAAAAAGGCCTATATCTCTCTCTTGTTAAAGTGATTGTTTTTTTATTATTTTCTTTGTTTTGTTTTTATGTCAAATGTTTTCATGCTAGTTAAAACAAAAATGTAGGCAACAAGATTTCTCAGTCCATAAGAAAGCGGAACATTACTCGTGAATTTGCGAAAGGTAAGCTATTTTTACACAAAATGTCATTTTTCCAAAATAATGGCTCAGGTAATATCATTCTTTTTATATCACCAGAAAGTTAAGGAACATACCACCAAAAACAGCAAACAGAAATGTCTGTTTCCATTAAAAAAAAATTATGATGGCGTAAAAGTACTTATCTTTTATTTTGTTATCCTGATGGAGAGAACTCCTAGATACGGTCCTGTTCTCCGATGATTATGGGTTTAAAGTTGTTTCACATGTGGCTGCTTTAATTCCAATTTGAGGTTATGAAATCGTAGAAGATTGTCGCCAAGGCAAAATGAAGAAAATCTCTTCGCCCAGAATGTTTTCATATATTCCAATTCAAAATGTCGACTTCATATGAAAATTGCTCGCTTAGTGGAAAACGTAGTAAATCTTAAAACTTGAATGTAAATAATCTTGCTCAAAGCAAATAATATAACTGAAAGGCTTCTACGTTAAATGCATTAGACGGAACTCAATTTGATTATCAGAAAAACTTTATGAGAAAAACTCTATGAAAAAGTTACGTATATTTATAATTATGATTATGAGAAAAACTCATAAGAAAACTATGAGAAAAACTATGAGAAAAACCTAAAACAATATTTCAAATGTTAGACGGTATTTGCCGGTATAATAATTAAAACCTTACCTCATGTGATCATCACGAGGTTTTTCAAATTCTATTATCCCCTTTACAGGTCAAACGAAATTATAAATACGTCTTATTAGTTCAATGGTTCAACGAGAAAGAGTTTCACCCGGCGTTATTTAGTTGAAATATCATTCCTCGAGCGCCATCTAGTATTCGCGAGCGTTAACTCTGACAGATGACGTACGTTCATCATGGTATAAGAAATAAGTGCACTCTATTTGTACTAAGGTTTGTGGGAATAATATTTCCGATAACTTATAATTTTTCTAATAAATATTAACAGTGTAACGAAGGATGCTATCGAGCATTCCGCCTGTTACAGGCGTCATAACGCAAAAATCAATGACGTCATATATTTTGGTATAGTGACAAAATGTAGCATGTACAAAATTAAAATCGACCTGTTCGAGGATTTTTTTGACACATACCAAAGACATGAATTTTGTGCATTTCGTTAGGCTGTATACTAATCGTGTTGGTCTGCACTCATCTAAAATTGCAGATCGGATCTATCAAAGGCTTTTCGTGGGGGCGGTTTTTCGAGAAGCGGCCGGTGTCGATTCGGAAATTAATTCTACATTGTTTAGGATAAATTCGGAGGCGTTCTTTTGAATGGTTTTTGAGCAATTAACGCGCAAAAGTCGGCTATCTCTCTCGCCTCTTAAATCTAGGAACGGGCAGTCGAGGGATTGTAGAGGAATACGATTTGGCGAAATGTTACCAAATGTCAGAAAATGACGATTTGTCTTCGTTCCTGTCGGGCCGAATTTTCGATTTCTAAGAAAATAGCCATTTTTCTTTCGCATGAATCTAGCCGAAATTCCGATTGTGTAGCACGTTCTCCTCATCTTACACCCTTAGATTTCTTTTTATGGGGAGATGTGAAAAGTATGGTATACAAAACTAAGCTATGCAATACAGCTGACAACAATTTATTGACAACTATGACAACTATTTATTGCTGCGGCTTTTTCAATAAAATTGGCAATGCCAGCTATGAAGAATGTTTTTATGTCTTCTTTTTAGTTGGTAATGTGGAAAAATAAATTAACGTTATGCTTGACGACATTCGCTTCAACAAACGATAAATATAAAACTTACAGCGTTTTGATCTTGCAGGCTAGCAAAAACAATTTTGTTTTTGCTAGCCTGCAAGATCAAAACGCTGTAAGTTTTATATTTATCGTTTGTTGAAGCGAATGTCGTCAAGCATAACGTTAATTTTTGCAATACATATTAAAACCATATCATTTTTGAATAGAGAATGAAAGGACCTTTCAAATGAAGTATCACAGGCCCATACCCGAATTCGATTCTTTGATCTACAGGCGATTGAAACTGAAAATTTGCGAAGGGCTGCTTAAATGTTCCTTAAAATTTCTGAAAATATTCAGGTTCGCTTTTTGGACAAAAATAAGCATCTGTTGTCTTTTGGTGTTTTTTTCAAACTGCTTCCTTCTCCCGAAAAAAATAACAAACAAAAAAAAATAATTTTTTTGCAATTTTTTTACGGCAAAAGGAAGCACTTTGAAGTTAAAGTTGGAGGAGCAAAAGTTGATTATTTTTGTTCAAAAAACACGCCTAGCGGTTTTCAGAATTTTTTAGATAAAAATAATTTCGGCCAAGAATTTCCCTAGATTTTATTTTTTTTTCTGCTTCAGAAGGATCCCAAAATATTTAGGCATAGTCTTAGGTAAAAATAATCAACTTTTGTCCCTTCAACTTTTTCTTCAAAGTGCTTCCTTTTCCAGAAAAAAAATTATAAAAAATTATTTTGTTTGTTATTTTATTCCCGGAGAAGGAAGCACTTTGGAAAGAAACACTAGAGAATGCTTATTTTTGTCAAAAAAATAAGCTTGAATTTTTATGGAACATTTAAGCAGCCCTTCGCAGATTTTCAGTTTCAGTCGCTGGTAGATCAAAAAATCGAATTCGGTCGGACTGGTGGCCAAGGAGAATTTTAATTAGGAGGTCCAGGAGAACATTTTCCTGAAGTTTCAGAACAACCGACTGAAACCCATTTTCCTATGAAAAACTGTGGGGTCCTTTGTACGTTGCAGAATGTCATTTCAGAATCCAAAAACAACGTATCTCGGGATTTTTTATAAATATGCACATGCCAAGTTCCTAATATACGATTCAAATGTATTGACCCCCTTTTTTTTTGACCCCTTACTTTAACCGCGAATATCTCAGACGCGGAGGAACAGAAAAAATTGAAACAATTATGTTTATTATGAGTCTATTCCAAATCAATCACTGAAATTTGAATAATGTACATTGGACACTTTTGAAGTTCTGCTAAGTTATATTGAGAAATGTCCTACTTTTTAAGGAAATTTTGATCATACCAGTTTTAAAGCCGCTATATCTTGGAAAATATGCATACTATGTAAATAATATTTTAGACACCCATAAAGTACGGCATTTTTGTTGAAGAAAATTTTTTCATAATTTTTTATTTTCAATTTTTGCAGTTATTGTCAAAAATGTGACGTAATGTTTATTCGGTTATTTATCAATGTATTTAAAGAACTGTTGTTAATATAGTTAATTATATAAAATATAAGCATTTCAGTGGCGGCTCGTCAGGGGAGGCAGGGGAGGCTGAGCCTCCCCTTGGAAGAACCACCATATCTTCAAAAGTAATATCTTAAGAAATTTCTATTAGGTATATCTCAATTTTCAATATTTTTTATTGTTTATTATTCATTAATTAATTTTCAGTTTATATATAACATTTTTGCATTTCCTTTCCACAAACATACCTATAACGTTACAGTCCGGATAGTCTTTGTATGCATATTTCCCGGTCGGCCGGTCTTTTACTGAATGAACACTGCGGTTCGCTGGAGGCTAATACGAAATAGCTTCCAACTTTACCGCATTTACTTATAACATGAATGACCTTGAATTTCTTTGCGCTGTGTAAAATAGCAACACTTGGAATAGCCAAGTATGAGGCTAGCCTCAGATCTCAGCGCATGTGCACAGGTCATTCAAGAGTCAGGTGATTCACAAATAAAACGAACTGACGTCTCACAGTTGCGTTTAGCCGGTTAAGAACAACTTGACGTATAAATACATAAAACATTTGATAGGCGGGCTAGAAATAAGTGCTCTAGGTGAAAATATTCCCAACAACATGTCTTGTTGTCCAGACGTGGTGGATTATTTGTTATTAAATGGATTTACTACTCTTATTTATGACGAAAAGGTAAGAATTAAAAGAAATGCCAGGCCTACACCAGCAATGCTTTCGTTAGTTTTTAAAAGTGGTAAACAAAACAGAGGGTTTTGTGATAACAATTATAAAAAAGTCGAGTGGTTAACGGCATCAACAGTTAGAAACAAATTATATTGTTGGAGATGTTTATTATTTACTAATGATCAATCCTCAATTTGGGACAGGGCCGGGTTTAATAATTTGCAAAATTTGTCGCGAGGTTTAGAAAGGCACGAAAAATCCCAGGAGCACATTTCATCTTGCATTACATTCGAAATGTTTGGTAAACAAAATATTGTAAATTTCTTGGATTCTGCACATAAGAGAGAAATAGAAAATGTTAACGAAAAGGTCCGTGAGAATAGGGAAATATTAAAGAGGTTAATAGATGCCGTTATATAGTTATCTTCACAAGAAAATTCTTTCCGAGGACATGACGAAAAACGAGAATCGTGCAATAAAGGAAATTTCAAAGAGCTGGTAGATTTTTTAAAAACTTATGACCCAAAATTAGAGAACTTTTTGAATAACGCCACTATTTTTTGAGACAATTCCGGTAAGCTTCTGTAGAATGATCATTTTCAGCAGTTAAACGCATAAAAACATTTTTACTAGAAACAAAATGAGTCAAGACCGCCTTTCAAATGTATCGCTTATTTCAATAGAAAAACGATTTTTGTCAGAGTTGAGGAAACACGATTCATTTTATGATGAAATAATCAACCATTTTGCTAGTTCCAAAAATCGCAGGTTACCACTCATTTATAAAAATATTCAGGCTTTAAAGCAGAGATTAATATAGGTAGTTGTTATTTTAGAAAAAATATTTATTTGTGTTATTTATTTTTTAGGAAATATTTTTTATAATTCTCCATAATATGGAGTTCCCCAGTTATATATCTTTTTTCTCAAAACTGTTTTAATTTCTATTAAAACTTATAATTTTACACGCCTGGCAGTAATAATGAATACAATTTTTTGTTTGTAGAAAAACACTTTAATTTTTTTACCAAAACTGTTTTTATTTTTATTAAGTGATATAATTTAATTACAAGTGGGATAGTAGGACTCCTTTGGATACCGATACTCGAGTCGTAGGAACGAGAATTTCATGAGAATGATTTTTTCATCTCATCATATGTTCTATTTCCTTTTCATTCTATTCTTTTATTAGTTCTATTCTCTCAAGTCGTGAATCGGTATCCTGGCGAACAACCCACGGCAAAAAAATGTAACGCGCCGTTGTAATACCTCAGGGGTAGTAGGGAAATGTACAAATTGTAGTCATATTGCACATCAGTTGTCTTTCAGAATATCAAGCCTCTCCTGCAGACAATATCACGAGCCGCCACTGAAGCATTTTCAGAGAAAACTGTTGGTATATATCAAATATTAATTCAGTTACCAAGCGTAAAGGATAATATATCATTGCAAGTTTGCAATAATATTATCTATTATGCTTGATAACTAAATTAATAAACCAATATCTTTTTCTGAAAATACTTGCATTTTATAAAATTAACTATTTTAACAAAAACTTTTTAAATACATTGATAAATAACCGAATAAACATGAGGTCACGTTTTTGACAATAACTGCAAAATTTGAAAACTAAAAATTATGAAATATTTTCTCGTACAAAAAATGCCGTGCTTTATCGGTGTCTAAAATATTATTTACATAGTATGCATATTTTCCAAGATCTAGCGGATTTAAAACTGGTATGATCAAAATTTCCTAAAGTAGGATATTTCTCAATAGAACTTCAAAAGTATAAAATGTACATTATTCAAATTTCATTGATTGATTTAGAATAGACTCATACAATGTGCGTATAATGCACGTAATATATACAAATCTTTATTTATATCTATATATACTTTATTGTTATATAGTTTATTAGTAATAATTAACTACTATTATATTATAGGCTGTTAACATATAGCATTTAACTTTGACATGTCTCATCTATTATAAAATAGCCAAAGAGATCAATAAAGATATTATTATTATTATTATTATTAATAAACACATAATTTTTTCAATTTTTTCTGCTCCTCTGTTCCTGAGATATTCGCGGTTAAAGTGAGGCGTCAATACATTTTAATCGTATATTAATTAGGTAGGTACCCAAACAATTCAACATAGACAAAACAGACATAGTTACACATAAATAATAAATATATCCGTAAATATAGATAAGGAATAAAAAAATAAACTACTGGTTCGTTTCTCTTTTAACTACTGTCCTCTAAGTTTATCTGAAAAGCCATACGAATTAAAGTCATACGAGTCAAATTATCTAAAGACTCTAGAAGGCTTTTGAGAAATTGGTTTACGTGCAACATTGAACATATAAATAATAATAATAGTAGTGCCTGAAAGATAAGCTTATTATTCACCGAGCCTGTTTTTAATTGATAAATTAATACGATACTAATGAGGATCGCACTGTTTATTTGATGAACTCCTCCTTGGAATCAGTAGCAGCTATCGATTCAAATTACGGCTTTTCGAAATCCTGTTGAGGCATTTGTTGCGTCAAATTATTCGTTCGGTGTGTATTTAACATAATTATTTCACTTTAGCTAACGTTGATACATACTAAATATTCTCCTTTGTACATGCCAAAATGTATTGAATTATAATTCTTAAGTCAACGTTGAGTATGCTCACAATTTTATATACAGGGTGGGTAAGTAAGAATGGAGGCCGGTCATATCTCAGAAACCAATCATCGCACAAGTTTACGGAAAACATTACCTTAAGGTAGTTATATCGCGAGAGGTGCGACATCTGTTAGCCAATCAATAAACTTGAGATGCGAGAGACAGAGAGAGAGATAGTAGGAAAAGATTTGGCAACGCCGCATATAGTTTCTGACGCCAACTGATCGACTCGTCACTAACGTCAACCGGGTAAAGCAGACAATCAGGTCTATTCTGTAACATTTTTGTTAAGCTTTAACGGCAAGATCACTGTTAAAATAATTAACGAAATGAAGTTAACGCCTTCAAATAATCGTAATCATAACCTCAAATAGAAGCGCGGTCGTTAAAAACTTATGACTTTAACAGGTCCGTTAAATGGTCGCATACAGAATAGAAAAATGAGTTATTATTTTTAGCATTCGGTTAAAATTAAAAATTTAGCACGGCGTTTATTTTTAACCAAAAAATTACAGAATAGACCTGAATACCTGCAAGATTTCATGTCAATAATATATTTTTCCATTAAGTACGTTTGAAAAATTGACTTGCGGTCGTGCTAATCGGTGACTATTTTTAAGTGGTTTCCCGCGTTCGAATCCCGCCCGAGGATACTTTCTTTTTTTGTTTTCAATTTTTGGCAGATATTTTTGATCCTATAATTGCTATTCGCTCCGTTCTATTGCATTTCTCAGAGAAGTTTTTCAAAATCAGATTAATATTCCGCGGCGGAAAATGCAATAGAACGCAATAGAACGGAGCGAATAGCAATTATAGAATCAAAAATATATGCCGAAACATTGAAAACGAAAAAGAAAAGTGTCCTCGGGCGGGATTCGAACTCGGGAAATCACTTAAAAATAGTCGCCGATTAGTGCGACCGCAAGTCAGTTTTTTAAACGTAATTAATAGAAAACTATATCATTATAGATATAATAAATAAAATCGGAATGAACATTTGTAAATCTTCTACATTATTCTATGATACTGCATTTAAAATAAATGCAAAGTATTTTCAAATATCCGCGCCAAGTATTAGAAATGGTGCGACGTTGCCACGTATACTTCTCATGTCCCCATTCAATAATTTCAATAATTTTCGGTTAGCTGCCATTACGTTACTAGACGGTGAATCATCTCAATATTTACTTGCCTAGATATTTATTTGTCGGGGCGAATAAAAGATCTCGTTTTTGCCACCACACCCACTACAAGAGACGACATGATCGATAGAGTAAGAAGTGCTATTCAAAATATTTCGATTGCAGAAGAAGAGACTTTTGTCCAATCCACTCGTCGGAGAATGAATTCATTTCTTGCATCGACATTTTGAACATCTACGGCGCCACTAGTTACATTCTAAATTTTTTTAATGTGTTGTAATGTGTTCTTACGTTTATTTTTTTGGACGTTTGATTTGTTACATTGTTTGTTATTAGTATTAGATTTGTTATCATTGTTATTAATTACTCATTTTTAAACTATGTAATATATATTCTACTGAATATGTTTGATATGTGTTGTTTCTTCATTGTGTGATTTTCACAGCTTACTTGTTTTCAGCTAATTTTGCAACTTCCGTCGTCAATAATTCATAATTTCAACTTTGTTTGCTAATAAATCCATTGTTAGTTGCCCACCATGTACATACTATGTAACATTAACACATTAGCTCTCTTATTAGTCCAACAATGAAGGGGTATAGAGGACATAGTCGGGAACAGAATTTTTGACATCAGGACTGCGTTTGGAGTAGTTAGGAGGTAATCATACTAAAAGTCCCCGGATCTATGAGATAATGGGGGTGCAGAGGGGCACGTAGAAGATCACCTCTTTTGTTTTTCGCTTATATCTCGAAAACAGTGCATCACAGCAAAAAGATAATTCTGTTCAAAATGAAAGCTGCCAAAATTTCCCACAGGATTGTTATTACTAATTTTTCTCTGTTCCCAGCAGCTTTCGAGATATCCGCTAGCGAAAATTCCAATTTTTCGAAAAGCACTTTTTTCGCCTGAGCCCCTAGACTTACAGCAATGTTCTCACAGTAAGAGTTGTAGGACATTAGAGTTCCTTTAAAATGAGTTATTATTTGTTATTTAATCTTCAAATGATCAAAAGTTATAACAATTTTTAATTTTACCCAACAAAAAGTAAGAAAATCTGAATATGCCACAAATAAACAATTAAAAACAATATTGTCAAAATTAATCATTAAATTATTTATATCGTCAAAAAAGCCGTTGAGTCAGAAATTACATACGTATTTTTATTTTTTCTGTTTTTGTTGATAATGTACCATGCTGTCTTATCTTTATAATTGGAAGTTAGAAATCGTTTATTGTTCGACTCCAATTTAGCATGCTGTCTATATTTTACTTTTATAACCTTTCTTTAGAGTGGTAGGTACCTATTTATCATTATAACTTTTGATAGAAATATCAATTATATGGAGAGCGTCTAATAAAAAATTAAGGCATAATGTCATAGAGCTGTTAATAAGAATATATGTTTTCAAGATTGCATTATTGTTTTATTTATGTAATGGGTTCATCTCTGACATCTGTTGAGAAGAAGCCGCATTCTTTCTAACTTAAAACAACTTTGCAGTAGTTGACCAGTAAAACGAACTAACCTTTTATATTTAATAAAGTACTTTGTTGCCTCCTTGTATCGGCCACTCTCAAACATAGAGTCAAGTGAAAAATATGCTGTGGATAGATATAAATTGTCTGTAGCCCACAATTTTTAACCCACTTTCGATTCATTTTAAAAATAGCAATCAATTCTCAAAAAAGTAACTGAAACAGATATTTGCGTTTTTGCTTATGCAAAATTCCCAACATTGGCTAGTCAATAAAGAAAAAAAAAACAGCAAAACCTCCTAATCTTGGCGTTTCAAAATGAGAGGAAATTAACAAGTTTTTGAAAATTATGAAACTCGTCTGAAATCAGCTGGCGATTGCAGAAAAAATAATTTAAAAAATGTCTTTAAAAAAATTGAGGCGGTTTCACGGGGTAGAATTCGAAATTATTGAGTAAAATTCTGAACAAAATTATTCACAAAGAATTAAACCTAATGATTAATATAAACATAGCGAAATAATTGCCTTTATAAAGTATAGGACATGAGTAACTATAGTATTATACATATGGTTACAATTTGTTAAACTACCGGAAGGTAAAATAGTATACGTAAATATTGGAAATTTTAAATATCGTGTAATAATTTAGGTTATTTTGTAAAGTTTGTGTATGTTTAAAATAGTTATATAAAATATGTTTCTTGTTAAACTGTCTGTGTTTTATAACCTCTTATATGGATACCTCTGAAGTAGTTCCCATGAACATCCAAACACTTAAACACTTTCATTCCATGCGGGCTGCACCAATCGTGTTGGTATCATCGAGATGATTAAAACTGTTCAGTTTAATCATCTCCCAATGATGCCAACATGACTGGGTCAACACGCGTCGAGTGCAGTGTTCAATAAGTGTTTTGTGGAAACTACTTCAGAGATATGCAATGTATATTCATAAAATATGCGATTGTGTATATGATGTGTGTTTCATATCCAGTGAATGTACATTGCATATGTTTATGTAGTTTCGATGGATATGAAATAGATATGGAAGTCGGCGACAAATGTATGTGGTAGGAATGTTAATTTCACATCCATTAGATGTACATTGAATATGCTTTTTCCATCTTGTGGATATACATATCCATAGATTGAATACACAATGTATGTACATTGCATATCATTTTGTTATGTGGGGTAGGACAGAATGCCTTACAACTTGGTCAAAATTACTAAGTAGCTTTAAATGCGTCAATTGTTACTAGTGGTGATTTACTGTAGGATACAAAGAAAATTAAATATACGTTTTAATTATTTATTTATTATAATAATTTTTTTTTGCAAAGTATCACTTAATAATCACTGTCCGTGTCACTTTCGTATACACTTGAATCTGAACTATCTAATTCACAACTACTTTCTAGTTCTTCTTCGGGGCATTGCATATCGGTAACAACCATTGAATCTTTAGTGGGATAGTATCTTCCTTTTGCGACTTTAATAGGATAGGATATTTGCATGTCTAGATTTGGCTTGAGTTCGAATTTTAATATATTGACTTTTTGTTAATTTTGTTAACACAAATAAGGACAAAGCTTCGTCTGCATAATATGGATTTATTTGTGTTGCCTATGCTTTCCTGATCCTGGAGGTACATGCAGGTAATATGGTAGCAGCTTTTTTTAGTAACTCTGCAGTATTTGCTTTCCCAGAAGCGCGCAAACTTGCTGTAGGTTGCGTAAACTAGTTCTTCACATCCATGTTTTTTCGAAGTTCTATGTTTCAATCTTTCACTGCTTTCATCACAAGACAGTTTATTTCTCCCTGTTAATCCAGAAGTGCTGGGTAAATCATTTTCCACCTCAACATTTAGATACAAATTAAATTTCTCTTTCATCCAGTCAGCGTTATCGTTCAGAAACCGTTCTTCTATTCTTCCATTATTGATCCATCGTTCTCCAATTTTGCTACAAACTCGATATATATTATCTCTTACATCATTTTGAATATTACATTTACAACGTACTGAGATTTTACAGAAGAATCACAACAAGATTTTTCGTTCCATATGATAAAAAACATGGTTCCTATTAAGCCCCTTTTCATTTCCACCTAATATAAATAAAGTATTTAGAATACATAGTAAGGGGTCCAAAGCATTAAAAATTGAAATGACCCATTCCAACAAGGTAAATAAGTTTTGAGCTCGCATATCGAAAGAGGGTCCTAATGGGCATCAGAAATGGCTTGTTGGACTTTTGTTGAGGATTGCACAACTTCTCCACAAGAAAAACAGATGGCGGAATGTTATTTCAAGAATTCGTGTTTTTAAACGTATACCTCTCGCTAGAAAATTAACTACATGTGATATTGATCTGATTTTTTTTCTTTACATACTACTGACATGAGCGCATATGTCTGTACTAGTAGAGTTTCAAAATCATTTACGGTTTTTTTCTAATTAAATCCTAAATCACAGGAACGAAATTTGTGTGTTTGAAATTTCGACGTGCGGACAACTACATTAAATGTTTAATTTTCTTATATATTATATGTGAATGAAATACGGTCTAAAGATCAAGAAAGTTTTTGCAAAAAAATTAACTCGATATCTCATACAGTTTTCGAGTTACAGATTTTTTAATTCGATCGTAATAATGTCTTGTTATGATAACGCGCAACGTGACAGCTGCGGCAGGATTCGGTCTGTGTAATTGTGGATAGACATTAGTCTAATAACTAATTTGATTAAGGTATTATATTACTATTAATCAGTATGTCACCAATTGTCTGAAAATTAGACAATCATTTATGTGTTATGTTACAACTATGTGATTTTAAAATAGAGTCTGTTAAAATATAGATGCAGAAATAATGGTTTAATGATTACTGAGAAAAGGAAACTTTGAAGTACGTCCAATTTGTTTAGAAAATTTTCAGTTACGTCATTTTGGCTTAGAAGGTCTGTATATATCGGAAGGTGCAAATACAGTATGAAATCGTCAATAAATTATACAAATTTGAGAAAAAAATCAAAAATTGTCCGAAATTTCATATTTAAGAAAATGTATGGTATGACTTAAAAACCCATCAGAATTATATGAATTCGCCATAACAGACACAATTCTTATTCTAAACTGGAATTACTTTATAAATAGTAACAAATATAAAGCGAATAATCTAAAATACATTTTAGAATATTGGTGTAAATAATGACATACCTACGTTGCCCAATAATGTGAACTTGCAATCATGAAGAAGGGAACACAATAATATTTGCGCAAGGTATGTTTAATTTTTGCAAAATAGAAAACCTACAAAAATTGTGTGGGTACATGACAACAAAGGGTATCTTAGGATACTCACGAAAAATGTGAAGAAGAAAATATTGTAAAAACGTTATTGGCAGTAGGTGTATTGTGTGACCTGTCAGTTATCTTTTCCGAAGAGGATAAATGAGCAGTTATTGTTGCCTTAAAATGAACACGCCAACTATATATTTTGATTAATTTTGGAAATAACTGCGATGCAATTGATGATCGTGTAATTTAAGATGCTCGTAAGTCCTATGTGAATCTATCCATACAGATTCACATAGGACTTACGGATTAAGGATTTAAATTCACTACGGCCATCTGTAGTGAATTTAAATATTTAGATTTGCTAAGGCAGTATTTATTTTTCCGTAAGGTTATTAGACTTACGTTAGCTACGTCCGGGTCCTACACAAGACACTTCCTTACTGCATTTAAAACGAGCATTACAGGGGACAGTAGTCCAGTGGTTTAGTGTACTTTGCTTAGCTAGCAACTGAAGAACCTAGCGAAGTAGGTTAAAACTCTGCTCACTGCGAAATACTTTTAATTGTAAAAATTATCCACAAAAAGTGGTTTAGACCCTTACCTAACACAAAATCCTGATTTATAACAAATTTTCTCGACTTGAGAAGCAGTTAACAAAGCACATAAAATTTTAGTGTCCAAGCGATTTTCCGATCTCCTTCCCAATTTACCCTTTCCCAGAAAATTTGGATATCTGATAGAGAATAACCAAATAAAATCACAAATGATGACAAAAAGTCACAACTGGTTCTAAAGAAAACAAATAGTGGAATTGTAAAGTAAACTGTGATTAAAAATGTGCGTCCACTTGGTGTTCTGTTGCATGTGCAGCCTTTCCTAACAATTGTTTTAAGGGCAGAAATAATACAGAGCAGTTTTTAGCAGACAGTGCTTCTTAATAGTAATGCCTATGTAGTGGTTTGTCAATGCTTACTGAGCTGTGTATACTTATTATGCATTATTATTATTATTACTTATGTATATATTACAAGTTTTGTGTACGATTTTATATTTTCATATTTGTAAAATGCTATATCATTTGTACCACAATAATGATATACTTAATAAATAATATCTCTATACAACACCTTCATAATTAATAGATCGAGTAAATCATCTGCCAAATGAGTTTCTTTTTACCTGTTAATATTTTTGCAAAATTGTAAAAATGTAAATAATAGCACAATTTCAAAAATGTATTGGCTTACTATCTTAATGCATTACACTTAGCCAGAAAACAGCCGCATGCTAACAGGAATACCACGAATCTAATTATGGTTTATTTTAAAAAGTCGTTAACTCAAAAACTGTATAAGATATCGAGCTAATTTTTTTTGCAAAAACTCTGTTGATCTTTAGACCATATTTCACTCGTATATAGTATATAAAGAAATTGAATATTTAATATAGTTGCCCGCACGTCGAAATTTCAAACACACAGATTTCGTTACTGTGATTTAGAATTTATTTAGAAAAAAACCGTAAGCGAGTTTGAAATTTAATTAGTACAGACAGATGCGCTCATGTCAGTAGTATATAAATAAAAAAAATTAAATCAATATCGCATGTGGTTCACTCTCTAGCGAGAGGTAAACGTTTAAAAACACGAATTCTTGAAATAACATTTCGCCATCTTTTTTTCTTGTGGAGAAGTTGTGCAATCGTCAACAAAAGTCCAACAAGCCATTTCTGATGCCCATTAGGACCCTCTTTCGACATCCGAGCTCAAAAATTATTTACCTTGCTGGAATGGGTTACTTGGCGATTTAGACGGCTTTCGAAGGCGTGGACCCTCTACTAACAGTTAAATAAGATAAAAAAGTAGAAAGAATGTAATATTCTAGTAAAAGTAAATTAAAACATTACATAAGTTAAAATTATTTAATTTTCGCTTTTTCTCAGCAGCTAACACGTAGGAGTTTAATATTAAATAACTCAAACAGTAGTAATGGAAAGTGCCCAAAATTTTCTTCATAAGTTTTACAATATATAAGGTTTGTACGGTTAAACAATTAGCGCAGGTCCTAGCAGGTCTAATTTTATAAGTTTTGTTATTTAATAATCCTTATCGGTGAAGTTCATTGAAATAAACAAATGATTATACATTTGTATCAAACAATGTTATGCATCAATGTTAAGTAGTATTGAATAGTACATACCTTCAGGAATTTGATCCACGTTAAAGATATTTTTTAAAGCACATAGTCCAGTGTAAGCACACACATAAAATGTATTAAACTTTCACAACTACAATTCCAAATGAACAACGCTCTCTCACAACTGTAATTAGACCGATTTTGTGTACGTGCTGCAAAGGGTGTTTGCAGGTAGTAAGGTTAGTTATTTTTCTTGGAACTCTTACTTAACTATGTACGCATTTAGATATGTAATTCTGAGTTTATTTTTGAGTATTTTGGCCAAGTTTTAAGGCATTTTGTGCGTTTCCATGAATTGTCCTGAGTTCAGTATGTTAAATCCCTTATATTTAGGTGTTGTGTGGTTGGCTCGGGGAATTTGAATCTAAGGTCAAATTACAAAATAACAAAGGGTTCACTTCGAAATAACCAAGTCTATCCCTAAATAGGGGGCAAAATTCTAAAAAATCAAATAAAATTATTTAAAAGTGCATAAATAAATACTGTGTGAATAAATCCTTAAATATTATGATCAGATAAATATGATTTCGTACACAGAAAAGAGAGCGACGAAATAAGTCCAGTACAGCGAGTTCCACAGGGAGCACACGTTGTCCAATCGGTTTTCAGGTTTAACTGCTCACAACCCGACATTCCTTTTCTAAATACAATAGACACAATACAAGAAATAAATGTTATTACTGAGAGAGGCAATTAACTGCCAAATGTAAGTATAGCATCTCTGATGAGATCCGTTTTACTATATTCAGGTAAATACTCTTAATTAACAATAATGGTTGATTTTTTAATATTGACTTAATAGATTAAACCCACGTAATTTTCAAATTAACAAAAAAAGAAAAAAATTGAAACGCGATTCAACTTTTGGTCATAACTGCATGTTTCACAAGAAACTTAGCGATTTCAAGATATTTCACTTTTAAGGTAGTTATATAGGAAGAGGTGGGACATCTGTTAGCGAATCGATAAACTCTAAAGTTTATCGATTCTCTAATAGATGTCGCACTCGCGAGAGAGACAGTACGCCGTATATAGTTGCTGACGCCAGATGACCGGACTAGCGTCTACGCCTCAAGCGGGAACAAATATTCCCGCATGCGCATTAGTGCTTGTCGGTTATTGTACCGCTTCAACCTATTTATTCCATGCTGATTATCAGGTGCATGGTTGACATATGGGTAATGTTCTCGCTTAGGGTGCGAGAGGTCCCGGGTTCAATTTTTGCACACACCGAACTTTTTTTTTTAATGTTTTGTAACGATTATTGTATTTTTTCACAAAGTCAGGTTGGGTTTGACAGCAGAAATAATATTTCCTTCTTTTTCCTATGATTTTATTCTTTCATACGACTTCTTTAGGTAAGGTTAGTTAGGTTGATTTTAATTTTGCTATCTAATTGTTAATAATTATCAGCGCCGAGGGCAGCTGCCATTACGTTATTAGACGGTAAATCATCTCGATATTTATACCCGTGCTTCGCCAGGAATTAATTTAAGTTTGCCTCGTTTTTGAGATCATTCTTAAATAAGGATCAGTCGTAAGAGGAAAAATAGTGTCACGACATCAATTTATTTCGCATGGCGTCCATAAACGCAATGTTAAATGTCAAAAACTGTGAACTTTAAGCGAATGAATCTCGGAAACGATACAGTTTATTGACATGTGAATTAAGTTTGCTGAAAGTTTCGTAACTTTCTCAAATAACGTAAATTGCGATATAACTACCTTAAGCGCTTCCTTTCAGCTGCAAACAGCGTGAGTGCCAACGGTTTATCGCAGAAAATCATGTGAAAATGGCTTTTCATGCTATTCATTTTAGGTTCATGTGACTTTTTCGATGAATCTTATTATTATTGAGATATTTCCAAAAACGAAAATTTTTCAAAAAAACTGCTGTTTCCATATTTTCGTAGTCAACAATAGGCTTCCTCCTTAGAATTACTACCTTGACAGAGCCAAATATTCTAAAATTATTCAATATGTTTTTTACAATTTATGGTGATGGTTTCTGTTCTTGTGGGTATCGAGTAGCAAATGTTAATTAATCTTAGTGGCACAACGTGAAAGTGTCTTGAACCTTATTTGAGCAAAACAGTAATCGAATAGGTATTCGTAGTTGGCTATGCCTGACTCCAACTTCTGCTCGTTTATACATAGTAAATATTAATGATCTGCTTAAAAATATATCAGGCTTTTTTTTGTTAAGATTGTTGTTTTCATTTAAACCTTTTGACTTTATGAAGATCAGGCAAAATTATTGCAAACGGGAAACTTTTTCAGACCAGTTTAATTATTTGTTGTTTGAAACTCTAAACAAAAATTAAAATAGCGGTAGGCTGACAAGTAGTACCGACTAAACTATTTACAGAATATACAATAGACAATAACCAATATTTATTTAGTTTCAACCGATAGCAGCCAGAGGGAAAATTCCTGAATGTCTTCTTCTGCGTTTACGAACAGATTCTGTACCACCTTTAGGGATAAAGTGCCCAAATCGTCAAATCGGGAAACGACAGCGGTACCTTTTTCGTCGTTCCTGACAACATTCCCTTCTATGTCTCTTTCGTGCGGATCAAATACATAAAAATAACCGCTTTTGAAGAAAATGTCGACCCACTGGTCGTGATAATTCATCATGCAGAATGTTTCTTGTTGGAAATACACGTCTAGGATTCTGTTGAGGTTAGCAACATTGAAGATATCACTGATTATGGGTTTGTACACTGTCACGTGAATTTGTAATTTCCTTAGGTAAAACTTCCTCAGAATATTTTCCAGCCCCAGTTTCTTGTCCTTCGGACCGTATGCTATGTAAGAATCTATGTACAATTGGTCTCCGGTATCCAAAACCAGATCGACATGTTTGCTGGTCCAATTGTCAATCGAGAATAAAGTGTGCATGACCACCGCAACGACGCAGTTGGCTATGTCTTGGTTGTTTCTTGATTCTTCGCTGTAATTTTGAGAGTTCTGGCTTCTGTAACCTCTCACGATTGCCTCTCCGCCGTTCATGACGTAATAGCCGTTGCGTCCAATAAGGGCGAGTCGTTTGGCATCTTTCCGTTTGCGTTCGTTTTCGGCCTTGAAAATAAAACACAAAATTAGAGATTTTTCGTCAAAGCTCGTATCTCAGTTTATAAATGCAGACTTTGTGTACAAAGTGAATTGTTCAGATTTACTTTTCTTAGACTATTGTTACGGATTTCCACCTTTTTGGAAACACCCTGTATGAATCCGTGGGTTCTAAATAATTTTAACAAGAGATTAAACACTACTAACACTTTATTTAACAATTTACTGACTGTACAATACTTGTTTACTTAATGGTTAACCTCACTTTTCACCGAACGTGTCACTTCTAAAATAAACTTACTTCTCCGCGCTTGTAATCGCGCCTTATATACTCCGAAATTAGTTCTAGATCAATCCAGAATCTTCTCCAACCATAATCTAGAAAAGTCCTTGGCTCTTTCTAGAGCCTTCCCAGTCACTATCAGTAGGCATAGGCGTACCATCGCCTTTTCCAAGGGGTGTAATTCATAACACTGCCCCCTCCTTAAGCCTGATCGCCCCGATCAGGCAACTCAGAATCATCGATGTATTTCGCCAGTCTGTCCAAATGCACGATCTTCATCTTGGACTTTTTGCTTCGTTGAATCCGATAGACGACGTCATTAATTCGGGTAATAACAGTATACGGTCCATCCCAAGGCGGTTGAAGTTTCGGTGACCTTCCTTTCTTCCGCTGTGGGTTGTACAGCCAAACCAGGTCTCCTGCCTTGAATCCTTCTGAACTACCCTTACGGTCATATCGAGCCTTCATTCTGTCACTGGCTATGGTGATTTGGTCTCTAACTAACTCATGGACGTTCCTTAGCCGTTCACTCACTTCATCTACATAGCTGTTCACAGGAAGCCGTTCTCCACCTGGTGTTCCAAACATCAAATCACATGGCAGTCTGATCTCATGTCCAAATACTACACGAGCCGGAGTCTGTTTTGTAGTTTCGTGGATAGCAGCTCTATATGCCATGAGGAAAAACGGTATGTGGAGATCCCAGTCACGTTGATTTTTATGAACGACTTTAGAGAGATGTTCTTTCATAGTCTTATTATGTCGCTCCACCATTCCATCTGATTGAGGGTGAAGGGCTGTCGTCCGTGTTTTGTGTATTCCCAATAACTTGCAGATTTGCTGAAATACCCCTGACTCAAAATTTCTCCCTTGATCTGAGTGCAGCTCCAGGGGTACACCAAACCGACATATCAAGTTATCTACCAAGACTTTGGCGACAGTAACCGCTTCCTGGTTCGGAATTGCGTAGGCTTCAGGCCATTTACTAAAATAGTCCATGGCAACCAGTATGTACTTGTTACCGTCCTTGGTTACTGGGAATGGTCCGGCTATATCGATCGCAATCCTCTCAAAAGGAGCCCCGACGTTATATTGCTTCATTGCACCCCTACTTCTAGTCTGTGGTCCTTTACTGGCTGCACAAATTTTACAATTACGACACCAAGCTTCAACATCTTGATGACTATTTACCCAGTAAAATCGTTCACGTACTTTATTTAGGGTCTTGTTAATGCCGAAGTGTCCACCGGATGCTCCATTATGCACTTCTTGAAGTACTTTCGGTACTCGACACCTGGGAATCACTAGACGCATAACAACTTGCTTCCCATCCGGGCTCTCCCATGCTCTTTTTAACAGCCCGTTCATAACTCTAAGTGAGTCCCACTGCCCACAAAGCCTTCAATCCAACTGCTTTGTCCGAAACATCCTTCCACTCTGGTCGAGTTCCTTTTTCCTTTGCTCTCAATATAGCCCCAATCTCTGCATCGTTCAGTTGTTCTTGTCTCAGGACTTCAGTTGTCCAATCATCCGGAACGTCTATTTTAATAGTGTTGACTACTCCCGTGCCCTGCTGTTTTTCCACGTGGCGGCAGTGCTTGCAGTCGTCCTTGCATGGTCTTCTAGATAATGCGTCTGCGTTCTTATGAGATCTTCCTGGTCGATGCTCGATTTTAAAGTCGTACTGTTGCAGCCGTTCTATCCAACGAGCCAGTTGACCTTCCGGGGTTTTCAACTGCAACAGCCATTTCAACGCAGCATGGTCGGTCCTGATTTTGAAATGTCGCCCGTAGAGATACTTATGAAAATGGTCCACTGATTTGACGATGGCCAATAACTCTTTCCTGGTTACACAATAGTTTCGTTCTGGTTTGGAGAGCACCTTGCTGAAGTACTCGATCACTCTTTCTTCTCCATTCTGAATTTGGGACAGCACACAACCAATCGAAGAATTACTGGCATCTGTATCTAAAATAAAAAGTCCATTCTGTTGTGGATATGCTAGTACAGGACCAGTGCATAGAGCTGCCTTCAATTTTCTCCATGCCGTTTCACACTCCGGTGTCCACTGGTACTGAACTTTCTCCTCTGTTAGCCGGTGTAATGGCTTCGCAATGTCTGCAAACCCTTCCACAAAGCGTCTATAATAAGTGCAAAGGCCAAGGAAGCTTCGTACTTCATGAACGTTAGATGGCCTTGGCCAATCTCGTACAGCAGAAATTTTCTCGGGATCTGTTTGTATTCCCTCCGAAGACACTACGTGACCAAGAAATTTAACTTCTTTCTGAAATAAAAGGCACTTCTTCGGGTTCAATTTCAGGTGTGCATTTCTGACTCGTCCAAATACTTCTTGAAGATTTTTCAAATGTTCGGTAAAGTCTCGTCCCATAACCAGCACATCGTCAAGGTAAACCAGGCACGTCTTCCAGGTTAGCCCTCGTAGTACAAATTCCATCAATCGTTCAAACGTGGCTGGAGCATTGCAAAGTCCAAAAGGCATCACCGTAAATTGGTAAAGACCACTTCCTGCTGAAAACGCTGTCTTTTCCTTATCATCAGGATGAAGCCCAACTTGCCAATAGCCGCTCCTAAGGTCTAACGTCGAAAACCACCGAGAGCCTGCCAATGTACTTAACGTGTCATCAATCCGGGGTAATGGGTAACTGTCTTTCTTTGTCACATCGTTCAATTTTCGATAATCGACACAAAATCTTAACGTTCCGTCCTTTTTGGCAACCAAAACTACTGGCGATGACCAGGGACTCGTTGACTCCTCAATGACTCCATCTTGTAGCATCTTATCTATCGTTACTGAGGCTTCTTCTTGTTTTGCTAGCGGAAGCCTCCTAGGTTGTTGTCGAATAGCGGGTGAGTCACCAGTATTTATCCGATGCTGGACTATATCTGTTTTTGTAAGGGCCTCCGTACTTTTGGCAAATACTGAACTTTCCTTTTTCAGGAACTTGATTGCTTCCCCTCGTTCATCCTTAGATAAATGCTCCAACTGGGAACTCAGCAAGGTCAAAACTTCCTGGTCTATATTTGTAGATGAATTTCCCTCTGTTTGTTCTTCGCACCTTGCTACCCACATAACCGGTTCATAGGAGCCAATCGGTTTGCCTTCTTTAATTGTTACTGCATGGGAATTTAAATTGACAACTCTAATTGGGATTTTATCTTTAGTCCGGGTTAAAGTTCTTGCCACAACAATATTGGTTAGGGACTTAATCGATTCGTCACCTTCCACCAGGCCAACACGGTAACCTCCAGGATTTCCTTCCACGGCAGCACCGATGATCTGTTCCGAGTGAGCAGGAATCTTAATCGTCTGCGTTGTCAATAACCTTGCTTTATGGAATTGGTCATCTGCGGTTGCCAGGATAAATTCCTCATTTCCAATTTTCAAGACTCGCTCCCCTACGTCAACAATAAACCTCTTCTCTTCCATGATGTCCAATCCCAAAATGAAATCATCTGTAATGTCAGCCACAATGACCTTGTAATTGAATCTCAATCGTCCAACCTGCAGTTCCAAATTGACCTCTCCATGTACCGCAGCCCTGTCTCCCGTGGCTGTCCGAATAATTACTTCATTTTGCTTCTTCTTAATCTGCAAGCCTGATATAAACCCTGGCCGCACTATTGATGACGTAGCGCCTGTGTCAACAGTAAACACACACTTTCTTCCATTCACATATCCTTGCAACAGCAGACTACTTGGAATTCTTCGCAGCTGGGAAATCTTTATTTCTCTGGGGGCACCGTGTTCCCTAGCCAGCACAGCCCCCTTGGTGCTGGCTATCTTTAGTTTTCCTGCTGCTCTTCTACATTTACAGCATTTACTCGTCTGTCCGAGTTCTGCTGCCGACAGTCTCGTTTCATATGTCCCATCCTGCCGCAGTTGTAGCATTTAATACCCCCACTTGGCCTTTCTCTATTTTGTTGGTTTTCCTGTCTTCTTGGAGGATTGAATTTAGCCAGTAATTGACTGAACATTTTATATATATCGGCCAACATAGGGTTCTGGTTCTCCTTTTCTGACTGCGATTCTTCCAGCGTCATAGCCCGTACTCTTGACTTTGAAGTATCTCTGTAGACGGCTTCTACCTCTAGTGCATGCACCAAGGCTTCACTACTACTTTTATGTCGGGATAGCCTGAGGACTCGTCTGATCTCCTCGTCCCTTATCCCGTCTAGGAATGCCCCCACTGCCAATTGCTCTTTAAATTCTTTTGGCGCATTAGGGTATGCTAAGTGTGCCAGTCTTTCCACCGCAGCTTCAAATTCTTGCAGACTCTCTCCAGCTTTCTGAACGCGCACTTTCAGCTGGGTCTGATATACTTGAGCAAGGTGTTGATCTCCATATCGTAGATCTAAGGCAGCTTCTAAAACTCTAAAATTCCGTTGTTGGTCTACCGGAATTGTCTGGAGCAACTCCAATGCTTGGCCTCTTAAAGCTACGATTAATGCCTTAGCCTTCTCTTCGTCATTCCAGTTGTTTGCACTCGCTGCTGCCTCAAACTGTGTCTTGTACGTCATCCAGGAACTTTGACCATCAAAAGAGGGAATTTTCAATCGCTGGCCTGACGATACCAGTTGCTGGTTTCCTCTATTCCTCAACTGTTGTTTAAGCTGGTCAATTTCTCCTTCTACCTGGTGCATTTTCTCTTTGACTTCGTTTACTTCTCCTTTGACTTGGCTTACCTCTTGTTTGACTCCACTGACTTCTTCCGCTACCTTAATTTTGAGTTCTTCAGTAACGGCAAATATGGCACTCTGTTGGCCTTCTATAATTTTCCTTAGTTCGCCTCTTTCTTCTTGTTGTTTAATGTCCAAGTCTTGCATGATTTTTCTCAATTCTTCCTGACGTCGTTTCTCTTCTTCTTGATGTCGTTTATTTTGATCCTCAAAAATTTTCCTTAATTCTTCTTGACGTTTTTGTTCTTTTCTTTCCTGTTCTTCTTTCTCTTCCTGGCGCTTTCTTTCCTGTTCTTCTTTCTCTTCCTGGCGCTTTCTTTCCTGTTCTTCTTTCTCTTCCTGGCGCTTCCTTTCCTGATCCATCATCATCTTCTGCATTTGGGCCATAAAGTCTTGCATTTGTTGTTCGGATACCATGCTTCTGGTTGTTACCGGCATATAATTATCAACAAAATTTAATAATTACGTCACTATCGGTAATGGGACTGTCCAGAAAAACCTCAAAACGGCACAAAGAAAAGTCTTATCTAGAGTCTTTGTCACTTAACCACTAATGTCCAACAAAAATGTTCTACAATGTCTAAAAACGCACTTGACACTATTTTTCCTGTTCGAAAATAAACCTCGAACAATGTCCAGTAAATTAGTCCTTCCTGTGTTAGCACTAACTCCGAGAATACTGTCCCAGTCTTCTCAACACTCCCGAAAAATCCTCTTGTCAAAATTCCGCTTCCGACACCAAAATGTTACGGATTTCCACCTTTTTGGAAACACCCTGTATGAATCCGTGGGTTCTAAATAATTTTAACAAGAGATTAAACACTACTAACACTTTATTTAACAATTTACTGACTGTACAATACTTGTTTACTTAATGGTTAACCTCACTTTTCACCGAACGTGTCACTTCTAAAATAAACTTACTTCTCCGCGCTTGTAATCGCGCCTTATATACTCCGAAATTAGCTCTAGATCAATCCAGAATCTTCTCCAACCATAATCTAGAAAAGTCCTTGGCTCTTTCTAGAGCCTTCCCAGTCACTATCAGTAGGCATAGGCGTACCATCGCCTTTTCCAAGGGGTGTAATTCATAACACTATATTACGAAACTAGAAAAGCGCGTGACAGTTTCGTATCAATTAATTTTTAAGACAAAAATAAAACCGTTGCATCATGGACAAAATATAAGAAATGCATTTATGATATTCTATGTGAGTGTAACAAATATTACGTGGGTAAGTCATTCAGTCTTTTCGGTGTAAGAATAGGTGAACATAAGAATTATGCTAGGAAAAATGAAATTTCGATATTTAACATTTGCGAACACAGAAGTCGGAAATTTTTTTTATTAAAGAAATGCATAGAAAGAATAAATGCGTGTCAAATTGTTCCGCAGATGTTTGCACAGGTTGGTTACTATTATTGGAAGAAAAGCCATTGAGACAAAGGAAATAATTATATTACTAATAAAAACAAATTTACGACTAATTGTTACAAAAATTAGTTATGTTATCACGGATAAATATAGAAACATATATCTTTTCAAACAACTACTCTCCCGGCTACATGAAACGGCTAACGTTGAATTAAAAGAATGAAAATATGCAAGACTGTCACTATGAATAAGGGACACATGCGCCTGGGACATTTGCGCCGTACTCCAAAAATCGGACCATTTGCGCCTCACGAAGTATTCTTTAAATTCCACAGACTTGTAACTTCCTCATTTTTTAAGCTACGAACATGTTCGGCATATCAAATTGCAGATATTTTTATCGCCTTTAAATATGTATACAGAGTAATTAATTTTTTTTTTAATATTACAAAATGAAATTTAATTTCCATGAATATTTTTCCCTCGCCCTGTACATGAACTGTGTTAATGTTTTCTTATAAAGGTTTTAATTAGCTTCAGTTTATATTATTACGTCACATTCGATATTTTCTTTCGTTTTAGAGAAAAAAATAAAAAACTCTCTTTTTGAGTCCAAATTGAATTTCTTAAAATAAATTTGAAAAGAATGTAACTAATAATTTTAAGCTTTATTTGTAAAAGGCATATAATAAACAATATTTAAACAAAACAGCAACAACCAATAAAAGGAAACACATTCTTTTTCTCTTTTGTGATATCACTTGTGGAACCCATTGTTAATAGGTGCACGTTTTCATGTAATACACATTTCTTACTAATAAAATTAGGTTGCTCTTTTAGTGGCTTTACAGATATTTAATTAAAAAATTTTGAAATAATTCCGTTTCATGAATTTCCTTACTTTTATTCATTTTATTTTATTCTTAAATGTGGCCCTAATAATCTGCCACCAAGCACACACATTGACTTTATATTTTACCTGAAAATTTCTTTCTCTCATCCATCTAGGGTTCCTATCACTCCAGTAGTGCATATTGTTTTTTGTTTACACCACCGCTTTCATTGCATGTCCCCTCATCGCTCTAAAGAATTTTATGAAGGAAATTGTATCTTTTATTCAATACAGATATTCGTGCTATAAAATGAAGTCGCCGTTCATAACCTCCTTGGCGAAGATGCTGTTGTATTAAAATCATTTGATAAGCTTTCTTCGAAGAAATATTTGTCCTAGCACTGATTGCTGATATTGAGGTTTGTGGATTTTCATTAACTGCAGCGACAACTTCATTTATATTAATATCATTCCTCGCCGGTTTTCTTCTGTTTCTCTTTGGTTTGGTAAAAGAACCATATCTTTTAAGATTATCAATTAATAATTTTATGGTTTTATGGTCAGGACAGCGTCTACCAGGAAACCGTTGAGAATAGGCTGTGCAAGCTTTTCTAGCATTATATTTATATCCTCCTTATATATACAGAGCGAGGGAAAAATATTCATTAAATTTCTTCTCGTAATAATGTTTTCAGTTTTTTTTAATAACTCTGTATGCACATTTAAAGGTCTTAAAAATATCTACAATTTGATGTGCGAACATGGTCGTAGCTTAAAAAATAAGTAAGTTACGAGTTTTGGGAGTTTTAAGTGGCAGACCCTGTATATCTAATAACAAGAATCTTAACTCCAAGAATTGTTAAAAACTTTGGAATATATACAAAAATTAGAATAAGCTATAAATTGTTAGAAATAACTTAATAGAATGTTGCTAAAATATATAGAAATCCAATGAAAAATTAGTAATATACTTCTGAAATAATTTTGATTTTTTTTTTATTTTCACGTGGAGGAACCTCCCGAGGCATCACCCGTGGACACCACCGTGGGCTGCGCCCCCTGGACCCCATTCTATAGTACGATTATTTTTGTGCATGAAAAACCCTATCGGCGCCGCAGATATCGTACTCTTCCCCAACATTAACATTTATTTATTTAGTTACTTGTTGTTCGCCTAAATACAGAAAAATTAATTCACTGACGGTACCAACTTGAAGATTAATATTGGAAAAGAAAGTATTTGATAAATACCTGTTAGTGTTGCACTTTTCTTTTAGATTTTTTCGAATACAATCTTTGACATCTAAATAAAGACAAATTGCTAGAAATAGTGGGGACCAATGTGGAACTGCACTTTGGGCACTTCTGATGATAAATAATATTATGATGACGATACTTATTCGAATATAACCAGGCGCAAATTTCCCTTCCAGTCTAATCTGTAACTAAATGAAGGGAGAGTCGAGGTGCAAATGACACCAAGGCGCAAATATCTCAGGCTCAAGCCATGTCACAACAATGTTATTTTCATTTAGACAGTTCTATTCAGCGAAGCCAAAAAATGCTATTACAAAAAATAATAGCTATACCTATCAAACTTCTCGTCAGTGTGACTACTTTCTACTGCGTCAAATGCTTTTGAAAGCTCAGAAAGTGATGAAACGACTAGTTTACCATTGCCTAAACTTTCAAAAATATAATTCAGCATTTGACATGTGGCTATCTGAGTAGATCTACTTGCCCCAAATCCATGTTGAGATGTGCACAATATGTTGTTAGACTCGAGGTAGGCTGACAACCGATTGCAAGCAATTTTTTAGCATTAGCGACAGTAACTCTGGAAATGGTGCGAAGAAATATGCTGGATTTAAGATGACAAGCACGTTTTTGTTTATAAGTGGATGGGGTGCATTAAGGTGCACTTTCTTTAAGAATCGTAAATAGCGTCCCGCTCAAGAACTGTTGAATCCTCAATACGATTGTATTGTGTAAGTTTTCGTGACAGAATGTTGTAAAAAATCTGTCATTACAAGATCCTTAGGTCATTTTGGGACACCTTGTATATAATTTGGACATATAGTATGAGGTGACCAAGGGCACTTCTGCATTATCTACTAGTACATCCACACTTTTATAATATCTCTAGAACATTATTAATTTTACTCACGATTTTCCTCAACGCCCTCTTCTCCTCATCGGCCACCAACTTCGAGCATCTCGACAACACGAATTCACTTCTCGTAGGCGTTCTCTTAACTTTCCGTATCGTCTTTGCATCCCCCACTACTATTTCCACAGGGACGATAGTAAATTCACCCATTCTTTGCACTGGGTCCAAGATGCATCCGATAATGTGATCAGATGCAACCTTGGCGTTGACGAACGTCATAACGCACGCCGTACCACCAATCATCGGCATGCCGCAGGGACCTCTGGGATAAGGGTCGAACATGTAGATCAAAGGCTCCGAGTTCTCTATCTGCTCCTCCCAAATGCCCAAGGTCAACGGATCAGTAACGATGATTCCGTGGGTATTTTCTTCAAAGAACTTTTCAATACCTGCAAGTGTGTTTAACTTAAGGTTAAGTTTTAAGATTGTTGTGTATGATTTTCATGTAAGATGGTCTATCTGATTTAATTTTTGAAGTGAAACTTCTATAGCGTGGGTAAACCTGTTTGACAACGTCACAAAATCTGAAATGCCTGGAGGGGGAGATCTTATCTTATCTATTATGCCCCCTTAAATAACATAGATAAGTATCTGAAGATGGAAATGAATCACCTAAACTGTGGTAATTTTTGTTAGCAATTCTGGTTCACAAGAAACTAAAACTTTGAATATACACACCGGCAAATATAAAGTAACGGATACAAATTTACATTTTTTCCGCCGATTGACAGCAAAGTACTAACTTCGCTGACTAATGTCAATCAGCAAAGTGTCACTTTCCCTGTCTAGGCAGGAAAGTGCCCACTTTCCCTGCCTAGGCAGGAAAGTGCTTAGATTCCTGTCTAGACAGGGAAAGTGATTGGTTGCAACAAAAATAAAGAGATTGAGAATTGTAATCGTTTAATTATTTTAGAATATATTTAAACAATCGGCGAAAAAATTCTAAGTTCAACTCAGCAGCAAGATAGATTGACTGCCTTGGCTGAGTTCCTGGCCGAGCGTAGCGAAGCTAGGAACTCAGCCAAGGTAGGTAAATAAATTTCATTTTAGGTCTTTGTTCTCATTTTTAACTGAATCTTCATACCGTAGGGAGTCATGTAGATACTAGTTTAATCTGCTTAACCGTAGGGGACTATGTTGGATGCTAGTGTTATAATGGGAATGTCAAATAAGAAATTGAACAAATTTATTTTAGGATTTTTGATTTGGTAGCATAACCAGAAGTCAGGTTATCGAAAGAAATCAAAGATTTCATTAATATTTTTTACTTATAGTTTTTCTTTTACTTCTCATAGATATTTTTTCCGCTATTTGCAAAATCCTATAAAGAATATGTTTCACGAATCTAGGTATCAAAATTTATCAAATACACGAGTTTTACAAAATCAACGCTGGACGTCGGTGGGCGTCGAGACGTAAAAATGCAGGAATGTGAATCTAGGTATCGAAATATATCAAATCCACAAATTTAACAACAAGGAATATTTGATTAAATTTTAATTTCGATATCTCCAATATTGATTGAGAAATAATAAAATACATATTTTCATGTTCTTTGTAGTTTTTGCAAATAAATGCCTCTTTCTACAATTTCGCAATTCCAAATGAATTGGCGAACTCGAAATTCGAATCCGGCAAGAAATTTTAGATATGAATCTAGTTTTCGTTTCTGTATATCCTAGACTGTGGATTCCCTACTAGTTCATATTGCATCTACAGAAATGAATTAAAAAAATCAATCGATTTGTTACTTTATTAGCTCCTGACGATTTTTTTCAATGAAACGTAAGGTTTTTAGAGTTATTCGTGAAAAATCGCCCTAACATGCATTTTTTTAGATGAATAATCAACATTTTCAATCGCGAATAACTGATTTATCGAAAAAAATGCATAGAATATGTTTTATTAGAATTCATCCCCCTATCGATTCCTGCGGTATTTTTATTTTCCACCCCCAGGACAACGTTTCGGAAGAGAATCTACTTCCGTTCTCAAAACTTTTTTGGCCGTCAACCATGCCAGTTCTTTGTTTATGTATTTCCATAGTCACGTGAGACATTAAATTATATTTATGTTATTTTTACTTACTTCGTCTCTAAGGATGGGCAACCAACTAGTACAAAAATCTATTGAATAATTAGAAACGTTAACTACCTCTAGCTTTGATTTTCAGTTTTTAGTTTATAATATTGTTCTAGTTTATATATTTTTAGGTGTGAGACTTTTTGAAACAGTCAAGTGCTCAAGAACCAACCTCTGTCTGATCCGTTTGGCGCAGAGGTTTTTTCATTAATATTTTTAAATATTTTTCAGTGGCAAAATACCCAATAAAAAGTAAGAAAATCTGAATATGCCACAAATAAACAATTACAGACAATATAGGGAAATATTTATTATTACCCATGACAGTTCTTTGTTTGACGGCCAAAAAAGTTTTGAGAACGGAAGTAGATTCTCTTCCGAAACGTTAACTACCTATAGCTTTGATTTTCAGTTTTTAGTTTATAACATTGTTCTAGTTTGTATATTTTTAGGTGTGAGACTTTTTGAAACAGTCAAGTACTCAAGAACCAACCTCTGTCTGATCCGTTTGGCGCAGAGGTTTTTTCATTAAAATTTTTAAATATTTTTCAGTGGCAAAATACCCAATAAAAAGTAAGAAAATCTGAATATGCCACAAATAAACAATTACAGACAATATAGGGAAATATTTATTATTAACCATGACAGTTCTTTGTTTGACGGCCAAAAAAGTTTTGAGAACGGAAGTAGATTCTCTTCCGAAACGTTAACTACCTATAGCTTTGATTTTCAGTTTTTAGTTTATAACATTGTTCTAGTTAATATATTTTTCGGTGTGGGACTTTTTGAAACAGTCAAGTACTCAAGAACCAACCTCTGTCTGATCCGTTTGGCGCAAAGGTTTTTTCACTAAAATTTTTAAATCTTTTTCAGTGGCAAAATACCCAATAAAAAGTAAGAAAATCTGAATATGCCACAAATAAACAATTACAGACAATATCAGGCATGGATATTCTTGTATCATGGTAACACGATCTCTAATAGCGATTTCTTTTTCATATTCGAGTATAGTGTAACGTCTAGTTAAATATGAATGAAACCAAGTGTTTCTTTAAATTTTAAATTTGCCTATGAAAAAAAAAAGTGAAAAACTTTCCGTTGCTGGTGCCCAGCACATAAAAACTATTACAAAGTGCAGTAAAGTGTCTGAAGATCAAAAGTTTGAAGAACTTGAAGAGAAGACCAGTAGTGATAAGGATTTTTATAATCTCTCACAGAAGCTGCGTGTCTGCAAACACATCAAAAAGTCATTCAAAAAGATGTTTATCGCCAGGAAATGCTGTTTCAGAATCGGAAACTTCAACTACGAAAATGCATAGGCGATCAGAAGTGCCAAAATTCAATTTTAAAAATGACTCCCTGTATTGTAGACAAAAGTGCGAAGTGGAAAAGAATAAAAAGTGCCCTCATCGATGGCGACCGTCCTTTCAATTCCGAGCTTTAAAGTACAAGGTAGAGAAAATGTCAAACAAGGAAGCTATTTTACAAACGTGCGTGGAAAGAAACGATACCTGGGCTGCAGAAATTAGATTAGAATTAGCTGGCTGTGTGGCAGACCTACCTGCCATAAATGGCAGATAACCATATGGACTGTCGTAATAAATTCATGGGTCAAAACGCTGTGCTTTCAGCAAAACGTCAGTCTAACTGTACCTGCACCTCTAAAACTACTAGAGATATTTTAGCAAAATTTGGCACAAAGAAGTTTTAAAGCATGCCCTATGAGATGGTGGTAATCTTTAAAAAAAATCCCTAATACAATTTACCTGAAAATTTACCCCATTTTCACCCCCTTAGTCTGTACGTCTATGGAATAAATTAGATAGGTATATGCGCTTTTAGTTACCTTTAAGAGGTGTATAACTTAACCAAGTTTAAAATAAATCGATTTATTAATAACTGAGCTACGTAGGTGTTACCGTGAAAAGCGGAACGCACTGTATATAAATATAATATACTTTTAAAATTCTTTGTTTTAATTTTATATAAACTTTATTATGAGAAGAAACCATTAGTAAAAACACTTGTTTATTTACGTAACATTTACAAATAATTCAAAAAGAGTGACATTTCACCTACTTACTTATCGGACACCCCGTATCTGGAGTTGCTCAAGGGTGACGCTTTGTCATCACTTGGATATCAAAACTAGGAGACCCTTAGACCCCAAATCCGTTTTGAAAAAACTTAATACGAATTTTTGGGTTTTACCCCTCTTATAACTTCCGTACTAATCGTCTGATTTGAACTTTATAAGCTCGTTTTACTCGAGAATACATGTACTTAAAAAAAATTGGTTCTATTATGCTTCAATAATAAATACCTGTTCGAGGATTTTTTTGACAAATAACACATACCAAAGATATGAATTTTGTGCATTTCTTTAGGTTCAAACTGTATTTCATCTAAAATTGTTATTTAATGTTCTTTTCTACGTTTCTTTCTATAAAATGTACTCACCTTGTCTTAAATTTAAATAAAACGGTTCCTTGGTGTCGATAATGCCCCTCTGGTCCATATGCCTCAATTCGCAGTTGGCCTTGAGAACTCCGACCTTGTAGTCATTCTTGACTCTATACACGTCCAGTTTTTCGTCCCAGGGATTGAAATCCAAATCTACCTCTTGCATGCTCTCGTTGTACAATTCAGCGCCCCATTCTATAATATCGTCCACGATCGGTCTCGACCATGTATCAGCTTTGTGAATGAGAGACATTGTAAGGGCAATGATGGCTATCGGTGCACTTAGGGCGCATGGGCCGTTTGCGAATTTGGGATTTTCTTGGCTGATAGTACCCCTCACGATGCACTTGCCTAGAGGAAATTATAAAATAGTTTAGTTACTGTTTCGAACGGAATTTCAAATTTACATCAATTCCATAGACCCCGAGGTCTAAGCTTTTCGAAAGCTTAGATGACAACGGTTCATACGTTCATCCATCGGGAACTAAAGTGTAATAATTTTTAGACAATCCAAAGGATAAAACTAAATCGTACCAAAGAATCGAAGTACGAAGTTAATTGAAAGGAATGTAATCTGAGGTACGTTGGACAAACGAAACGTGTAACTGTATCAAGATTCAAAGAACATAAGACCCATCTCAAAATTGAAGGAACTTAAAATTGTAGTATGATCCAATATGCCCTTGATAACAATAATGGAATAGATATTAGGAACTTAAGTTTAATTAGAAATGTAACAAATAATTGACAAAGTTTAGGTAGGGTGACAAGATAGGCTGAATTAATTCAACCATTAAATTATTGTAAATACAGGCATATTTTTAGTTCGGTCAACCTAAATATGCGTCATCCATCTCCAGACCACTGAAAAAAGTGCTTTTAAATACCGAAGCACTTTAAATAACGACGTGTTCGCGATTACCTACTAAGCATTTTTGGACAGTAATTTAAATTCACGCGTACTAAGCACAAAGTACTTTGGTTCTCTTTTTAAATTTAATTGAAATCGCATAAATTGCAATACATCAGAGTCAGGAATCAATTATTTAAGGGGGGATTTCTATTAAACGAGCTGATGAATCGCATTATTTAGGAATTCTTATTGGGAAAACTGTTAGACAAATAATTTTCAAGCTTTGGAGATATATTTATTACACATTAAAGCAACTATAATAAAATTTGTATGTGATTATAGTGAAAATTGTGGCTTTGGTGCCCTTTGAAGTGAGACGCCTCCCAAAATTTCTCGGTTGTTGGCTGACACAATTCTCTTTCTCCAGATCATCTAGAACAAAAAAATCAAATTTCTTTTTACTTCTTGTGAATACAGGTATGGCATAAACTATGGAGAATTTCTTTTTTCTAAAATGAGGACACTGCGACGTATGAAAAAAATACTTTTCTCTCATAAAATCACATTTTTTCATGATAAAAAACGTTTTGCATGTATTTTATTTTCCGTAGTTTATGAGGAAGACAGTTCTATTCTAGATATATGTGCCAAACTTCAGGGCAATCGACTTAATAGTTAGATATCACGTCCGGCGTGATATATCAAGAACTATTAAGCCGATTTCCCTAAAATTTGGCACATATATCTTTCTCATAAACGGAAAATAAAATACATGCAGAACTTTGTTCTTTATCATAAAAAATGTGGCATTTTAAATGTAAAAAGTAATTCTTTTTCATACGTCGCAGTGTCCTCATTTCTTGAAAAAAGAAATTCTCCATAGTTCATATATTCAAAAGTAAAAAAAAATGATTTTTCTGTTTTAAATGATCTGGAGAGAAGGAATTGTCAGCCAGCAACCGAGAAATTTGGGGAGGCGTCTCACTTCAAGGGGCACCAATGCCACAATTTTCATTATAATCACATAAAAATTTGACTGTAGGTAGTTGCTTTAGGGCCGGTACTTTCATTTAAGTATAAATAAGATAACTAGAATTTGCTATCTACTGGATATCTTCTATCTGTACTTTCATTCAAATCACACCTTCGGTTAATAATTCGATGGATGAGATTTTAGACACTTCCCAAAGTAAGTGTTGCCAACTTAAGATGTGGTAAAACAAGAGAAATGTATGCAGAAGCTATGTACTTCAAATAAAGATAGAAATAATCCCCTACTATTATTGCTTACCTGTTAATGACATTTAATAAAACTGTGTTTCATGTGATATATTTTTGGACAAAGTGAGAAAATACATAAATAGAAGTTATTAGATTTTTTTATTATTCATCCCGCCGTGGCTTGTGAAAGTCCGTAAAATCACCCAGTTATAAAAGTCACCACTGGCCAAACCTTATCTAAAATATTGTTAAACACAAAACAACAAAGAACTTTTCAAAACTTAGGTGAGAAAATAGAATAGCACTGCCAATCAGAGCGCAAGCGCGTAGGCGTGGCTTCATTTATCCGGTAGATAAAAGCCTTATTCGTCGATTTGGGCGCCGAATAGTTTATCCTAGGAACAAGCATATTTATCTGACTGATATCACTATTTGTAGGTGAAAATACCGATTTCTTGCTTATCTTCTACATAAGACTTATTCTAAAGAATAAATGTCGCTATCTATAGATGAAAGTACCGGCCCTAAATGTATATATAAATATACAGGTTAGAAAGGAACTGGTTTGTCTATAGTTTTACCAATAAAGATTCCTAAAAAACACGATTTATCAGCTCGTTTAAGGGGAATCCTCCCTTAAATACCTAAAACGTAAAAACACAAGCCTAAATGTCTTGTGAACCGTTTGCACACTTACAGTCACTTTAGACAAAAATTTGGCTTCTGATCTAACAAAATATAGCCTTCATTTTTTTTCTTTTAATAGATTTATTTTGGTGTTTTCATGAAAATATTAAAAATCGAGAACGAAATCACCACGGCATCAAAAATCATTCAAGGTCAAAGTTCACAAAATACGGGTTTTTGCGAAATCGTGCTTTCTATGGCTCGGAGGCTAATTGAGGTTATTCTGAAAATGAAACATAATGAAATTCCCCACGAAGATGATCTCTTGCATTTTTTATGTAAGTACAACGAACGGTTTAGGCAAAAATGTGGTTCGAAATTTCCGCGCAAGGGAAGTTTTATTCTCCTATTACGTGAACACTAAGTACACTATGTTATTAAAATTAGATACATTTTTCTTCATAACGACGGACGCCATTGGCGGAGATCGGAGGTGTTTCCCCCGGGCCCGGCAGTTTTTGAGGGGGCCGGGTTTCACCCGAAGTAGAAGATTAGCATTTGCATTAGGTAGAACGGGAGAGGTATACTTTTTAAAAGTTCCAAATAACTTGTATTGTATATAATGAGGTAAATAAGAAATTGTTAGGTAGAGGATTATCTCCGCTGCCGTTTTTGAAAATTTCTATTTCGCGATAAATATTTAATCTTAAGGAATATCACTCTTGGCCCTTTAAAGTTTCGACGGAGATAAATATTGAAACCTAAGGAATATCAATAGATATTCAATTTTGAGGAATATTACCCCTTGCTTTACAAAATGTTGATTGAGATAAATATTTAAATTTTAAGGAATGTCACCCGCTCTTCAAAATTTCGATCGGGAAAAATATTCAATCAACTCTAGGGAATACCCCCCCCGCTCTTCGAAATTTTTGTAGAGATAAATAAATAGTTTATTATTATGAATGCCACCCCTCGGGCTCCAGCTTGACTGTGGAATTAATCACAAAATTCATACAAATTTTTATCATAGAGAAAAAAGTGTTCATTTATTCATATCTTTGTGTTTTATGCATCCTCACTATTTCTCCCGTAACAATAGGTGCTTTTTCACTGCGTGGATTTGATTTCATGCACTTTGATCTATATTTCTTGAAAATCTTATTGAAGAATGTTAAGAAACAACTAAGTTAAGTTATATATGTTTTACTGTATAATTGTGAACGTGTATGAATAATGTAGACAAATTCAAAAAGTTCTGCACACATTTATTTTGAAAAGCTCTAAAGACATTCGAAAGAATATGTTTGATTGTACTTATAATCCAAATATTAAGACTATGCTATTATTAATAATTAAGATATTGCGAATCAAACTCCCAAATTTGGAGGTAACTGATCGATAAGAAATACACCCTCTCCTTTGATCGCAAGGCATATTTTTCCAATAGTAATTGCAATATATATATATATATATATATATATATATATATATATATATATATATATATATATATATATTATAATAAAATGTTAATTGGATTAATATATCATTATATAAGAATATATTAGCAAAATGAATTATCATTCTAACCAAAGATGTTTAATTAAAAATCTTTGATTCTAACGACTCCCGTCAAAGATATGAATAAATCTGTGGATCAACTGTACAAAGTTTACCAAGCCATCTTCTAACACTTTTTCTCTATGATAAAGTTTTTTTTAAAAATTGTGATTACTTAGTTACACATTAAAGCTGTATATTTTATGTTATTTTCGTTTTTTTTAGGGGCTCTGAATAGTAAGAATTATCGATCGATGAGCCCAGTCGTACGAAACTCCCGGAGATTTCTAATTTTTCGCGTATTTCGAAGCGGCTTAAAACTGTAAGTGGAAAACTCGATTTATCTTCTAAACGGCTTAAGTAAGACAAAAATTTGTAAAGACCTTTTTTGTAGAGATAGAGGCGAGCTACAACTTTTGTTGAAAACTCTTTTCTCTATTTTCATTATTTTTACCGCTAGAACAAAAAAACCGAAAATCAAAAAGTTTTTCAAATTTTTAGAATTTTCCTGGAACTTGAAAGTCCAAAGAATGCATCATCTCATTCTCCCGGTTATTACCTACTTAACCCCCGGAGATGATCCTGTTATTAATTTTTGTTACCCTAAATGGCGAATTTGCCTGTGCTATAATGTAACTCATGAGAAATGTGGTTGGTTCAAGAATATCGCGAAAAAACATAAAAAATAAATTTTTCCTGTAAAGGTTGTTACTATTGGTTAAACATTATAAATAATTATCAACCCCGACTGCGAGAAACATTTTTGAATTCTAATTTTCAATAAAAACAGCTCAAAGTTTTATACATATCGCGAGAAAAAAATTTTAAATATTTTTTCTTGTAAATATTATTATTGTTTAAATAATATAAATATTTGTGCCACTTGGGAAGTTTCTGATTTTGAATGATATTAAAAAACGCACATTGAAAAAATAGATCAAAATCGGAGCTGTTGCTGAGAATTAAGAATTTTTGACGATTTTTATGCTTTATTGACTCGACTACTAGTATTTAATCAGTTTCCAATAAAATTAATACATGAACATACCTGGAATGACACTATGGAAGCCTCCCACTTCGACTTTCTTTGTTGCTTTTTCTTTGAGAACTTTCGGTTCCCTCACTCTGGGACATATGTCCTTCGACATGGTGATTTTGTGGATAACGAATGTGTTCTTCCCAACTGTTGGTAGGTTTGCTAGAAAAACTTCAGCCATAGATGACAAGTCCAAGTATCTAGTGATACAAGCAACGCCATTTGGAGATACAATACCATTTGGACCTCTGTTCATGCCATCGAACATGTAGTACATTTTTTCTCCGCGCCATATTGCAACTGTCAAATCTAGGAATAATAATGAGTACTATAATCACTGTGAGGTATACACGGTTATGCACGGAAAGCGAGTATTAGATGTTTTTTGGGATCTGTTTAATTTAGAATTTTAAAAATTGGAATAGGGTTTTTTTTTGGATGTGACGGATCTAACGATATTATTTATAATATAATATTTTCACGCATGTGTTATTTCCGCTTACACCGGATGAAGCACCTAACTTTGTTATTTTAAATTGAACACCCTATATTTTATTTTATATTTGGATTCCTCATAAAATGTTATCTTGTGTTTACGTGCAATAATATATTCCTAAACCTATCAGTTTTCGAGATAATTAATATTTTTAGAGAATTTTTGTGGTTGCTTAAGAAAATCGATGTCTTCTATCATGTGGCCGATTTAAAGACTTTTCTTTTCAAACTCATACAAGTCCCTTATGATCTAACTAAAAATTGTCTCATATTTTCACAATGTCATACAGGGTATTTTATTTTCATAGATTGTTTTAGTTCAAAGGTCCAAAAGTCATTTTTTTCAAATGAAAGCCCATATACAAGATGGGGCAATAATGCGTTGGACCTCGATATCTCGAGTTCTACGATAGCTAGAAATTTTTTGAAAAATTGCAAGTAAACTAGATAAAAAAGTCTATAACTGGACATTATTTTCGAACATACAGGGCGGGCCAAGACGAGATTGCAGGACCAAGTGCCTTTTTTTAAACGGAATGCTATGTATATCAGTACATTTTTTGAAGCCTCTTTCTAGGCTCTATTCATTCCTATATTAGCATTGAATATCTCCCAACCACTTGGATGTAATTAATTTTTTTGTTGAAATAATGCAATCTGTAGATGGATATTAAAAAAATCACTACAGTCACGATTATGGGTTTTAAGAAAAACTTATGTGAATACCCGTTACGAGACATCCAGTTAATGTCTTTGAATTATTTTCATTTCCTAGAACTACATAGGGTCGCCAAAAATTATTTTTTAATTAAGAACTATTTAAATTGCATTTTCTCAATTCTTTTCAAATGGAACACTCTCTATATTTTTCAACGACGTGTTGTAGAAATGGAAAACGAATTTTTTTTTGTAAGTACTACCCTATGGCTAATTGCAACCAATTTCATTTTATTGAGCAATAATTACAAAATTCAAAAATAAACTTAAAAAAAGAGGTTTCTTCAAATAACTCTGTAGAAAAAGTTATAATAAATGTTATCTAGCAGGCCATTTAGTGGGTCCATTTCTTCCAATCCATTGATGAGCGTAGGTATTATTTAAGTGGTCTCTAACTGCATTTAAATAATGTGGTGGAGCACCATCTTGCTGAAACCACATTCTATTTCAAATTCTTTCAGATAGATTTACCAATAATTGTGACAGATAGTTTTCCAAAAAATGAAGATAAATAGCTCCAGTCAATGTATCATTAAAGAAATGTGGCCCTATTACATGTTCTCCAATAATTCCTCCCCAAACGTTTATAGACTATCTGTGTTGGTTATCAAGTTGCAAAAAAAAGTGAGGATTTTCCAAAACATAACAATGGAAATTGTGCCTATTAACAAATCCATTTTTATAAAAAGTTGCCTCATCAGTAAATAAAATATTATTGAAGAAATTGACATCATCTTGCATTTTACTTCTGGCCCAATTACAAAATTGTAGCCGATTTTGAAAATCGTCATCAGATAATTCCTGGAGCATTTGAATATGATATGTATACAACTTATTTGTTTTTAAGATTCGACCCACAGACCGAATCTTAAAAACCCACAGACCGGTAGACTAAGATTCATTCATGCACTGGTACCATCATATTTATTTAGAATTAATAAGAGAGATAATGCGTTATGTGATTGTGGAGAAGTAGGGGATACGGTACATATGATTTTAGAATGTAAATTGAACGAAGATAATAATCAACATTTTTTGGATGTAATTTAATTTTATAAATCAAATCTTGTACCATGTCCGTTTAATTTGATGCAATTGCTAGAATCAAGAAACATTTTTATATATAACCATTTAGTATGCCATATAAAAAAAAAAAAAAAATTAAAAATATAATAAATATGTAATATTTGTAACTTGTATTTAGAAATAAGTTTCCTATCGTCTTTCCGTCAATGTTAATCCATGTTATCCGAGGTCTAGTCAGTATGTGTGAAAATCGTCTATACGGACCCATAGACGTACCTGTATCACTGTCAGTCCCCAATTATAAGAATCAATAAGAAAAAAAAAGATAAAAAATTATTAAATGAAATAAAAAAAACACATGAAAAAAAAAATTGAAAAAAATACATATATAAATAAAAGAATATATATAAAAAAAAAACTGAAAAAAATATCACAAAAAAAGATATATGTTTGTATGTTTGTACTTATTCGTTTACGTAAATATATGCTTGTTATATACAATAGAAAAATATGTAGTTAAAAAAAAATGGTACACATTGGTAAAAGGAATATGATAAGAAATAAAACAAAAAAATAATTATTATGCTATGAAACTTGGCGAATGGCGAATGGTCAACAAACCTGAAACACACACACACACACACCCATAGACCGTCTACTTATTCCTACTAATGAGCTCACTTCTCTTTGACTAACATGGGGATGGGCTTGTTCCATGATATTCTTTTCATATGGTTTTTATACTTTTTCATATAGTACTCGATATTCTCATTATGAACTTCAAATTTCGTATTATTAACTTTTTCCGTTCTCGAAATATAAGGAGTTGAAATTAGTAATAGCAAAAACGAGCGCTTATTTGTGACGTCACTATACGCAAGTGACGTAAGAAAAGTGGCTTTCTGGGACCTTTCAAATTTAACCTGAAAGGTCGAAAACATGGAATACGTCGAGTGGAAGTTCGTTCTATGTCTCTACGGAAAGGAGAAGGACAGCGATGAATTCTAATCGTAGATTGCAGGGTCAAAATCGAAAATTCGTCCCGACATGACAGGAGCGAGAGAAAATTGTAATTTTTTGACATTTCACCAAACTGTACTTCCCTACTGTCAAGAAGTAAGCAAAATAAACAATACTTCGACAACACTTATAATTATAACAACTAAGGAGCATCAAGTCTATTGAGATCGCCGAGTCTATGCGTATAGTGACGTAGCGCCTGGCCACGCCCCATTTTCACAAGGTGGAGATTTGTAATAGTTTTTAAGATACTAGACGTGCGAATAAGATTCTGATATTTTGCAGATCCATTATCTTATACTTGCACTTTCGATTTATGAAATAAAAAAAAAGTGCCGAACAAGCCCATTCCCAACCGTTGCCAGCACCACAGAAAACTCATATTCTTCGTTCACAATACGTTTCACTCTTTTACTTTTTGTATATTCTACATTTCCAGTTTCCAGAAATCTATCGAGAAGGTTCTGGAAGCTGCTAACATCAGGAATCCTTCTTTCAGAATAACGTTGGTGGTAAATTCTATTGGGAAGTAAACAATTTCTGTCTGGCTCGCCCAAAATAAAAGTCGTGGCTACAAGTTCCGCTTTATTAAAATTCATATTGTAAAATTCCAAATATTTTAAATTCATACAAATTGTAACTAACGAACGATAAGTGTGATAAATGCTCCATTGTACACGACAATTAATTTATATCAAACTGAGGTTTTATTGCGTGTCGAATAACGAAAACGGCAAAAAAATGTACTAAAAAATATTATAATAAAGGAATTGTTAAATACTATTTACTCATTTCAATGGATTGGAAGAAATGGTCCTTCTAAATGGCCTCATTTCAAAATTACATAAAGACGTGTGTCAATCAAAATGGGCAACAAGTCGAACACCTATTATAAATTTTTCTAATGAATTGTTTGAGGGAACCTCTCCTTTTTAAGTTTATTCTAGAATTTGACACTGATTTATTTATGAAACGAAAATGGTTGTAATTAGCTATAGGGAAGTACTTACAAAAAATGTTCGTTTTTCATTTCTACATCGCATGGTTGAAAAATATACAGGGTGTAACATTTGAAAAAAATGAAAAAATTCAATTTAAAAAGTTCTTAATTGATAAATAATTTTTGACCACCCTGTACAATTTTAGGAAACGAAAATGATTCAGAAACATGAATTGGATGTCTCGTAACCGGTATTAAAATAAGTTTTTCTTAAAACCCTTAATTGTGACTGTGGTGATTTTTTTAATATCAATCTGCAGATTGCATTATTTCAACATGAAAATTCATTACATCCAAGTGGTTGGAAGATATTCAATGCTAATATAGGAATGAATAGAGCCTAGAAAGAGGCTTCAAAAAATGTACTGATATACATAGCATTCCATTTAGAAACAAGCACTAGGACCTGTAATTTCGTCTTGACTCGCCCTATATGTTCGAAAAGAATTTCCAATTATAGACTTTCTTATCTAGTTTACTTGCAATTTTTAAAAAAATTTCTAGCTATCGTAGAACCCGAGATATCAAGGTCCGACGCACCATTTCCCCACCCCGTATATTTTCACAGAATTTAATAGTGTTGAATTCCCACACCGATTGATATTAGCATTTCCTATACCTATCTCTATCGGTTTTTTTTATTATGTTCTAAGTTTTCTAAAATGTAGATATACAATTAGCACTGTATTATGTACATACAGCTTCATACACAGTAGGCAATGAAAAATTTCAGAATGGTTTGCTTTATCAGTATAAACATCGTGTTAGTGTTACCGAGTGGTAGCGATAGTACAGAAACGTATTATCTGTTCACTAATTACAGATAGTGTGTAATCGTACGCCTTCAAGAGAATCATGATTTTTTCAGAAGGATTATTTGAATTTTTAACAGACGAAATGTACACCACTCGGCACAACAAAATTTTCAAGCGGTGCGCGAACCAAATTTCCAGGACAGATTTAATTTTTAACGTTTTCTGCCTATTAGTAGATACCAAGTATGAGTATCATATCTACAGGAAGAATGTAAATAGCAATAAACATGTGAACATTTTGTGAACAGTAGTTGTTACCTGTATTGATAATTTGCCCCTAAATATTTACAATTCTGCATATTATCAAGTGGATGGTTGCGGTCCACATAATATATGGGAAGTGTATGAGGAATTAGTAGCATTGTTCGAATTTAGGTAGTTTGGCTACCGGGAATCTTGAAGATACCCAGCAAGGTCCCCTGATTTGATCCCCTTAGACTTAGACTGCTCGATTGTAAAATGTAAGTGTCGTAAGTTCCAGGATATTGGCTTGTCAGCAGCAAAAGGGAGGGCATCTTGAACAGTTGTTGCATTAAATATTTATATTCAATACATTCATTAATTTTTTAAATTTTGTTCGAAAGTGTATGTCATAAATCTAATATAAAATATAATCTCTTGTTTTTGATGTTATTGTCTTGATAATAAACAAATGATTGGACTATTAGTTTCATGAAACATCGGTTTAAACAATTAACCCACCTTTACATTCAAGCACCCCATAACGGTCATTCGCAAAGAATGCTTCAAGTCCTCGTTTTACGTCCAGAATATCCTCGAAATTTTGAGCATGTATGTCGCCGGTTATCACGTTGGGTTCTATCTCCAGAACTACAATAAACTTCGAAATGCATATCTTCCTCACGACGTCATTGATGCCGAAGGTCTCGTGTAGCATGAGCCATTCGATTTCGTCCTCCTTCAGTTTCAGATGATTGTTGGACGTCAGCTGTGATCTTCTTATCCTCTTCATGAAGGTGTACAGCTTATCTCCATAAGTTAGGATAGTGTCGACGCTAAATTGATTGTAACAAACCATTGTGAAAATATATGGGACAGCTAACGCCACGATTGAAGCAGCAAGTAACTGTTTTCCTCGGTTATCTTCGGGGAATAATTCGTTCATAAGGTTCATTGTGCCTGGAAACATATAAAATTTAGTCTCTTTCGTCTGCTCGGAACTCGAAAATATTACGAAACTGATTCCAGACTTAGTTGTTTCTAGTCTCTTCTTATTAACTGAGATGGCTTTACGCACAAAAAATAATGTCCTCTACCCCCCAAAAGGGGGGTAGAGGACATGGCTGGGAACAGAATTTTTGAGTTCAGGGCTGTGTTTGCAGTAGTTAGGAGATAAACATACCAATGTACCCGAACCAACGAGGTGATCGGAGTGCAGGAGGGCACGTAGAAGGTAATTCTCTTTGTTTTTCGTTTATATCTCGAGAACAGTGCATCGCAGCGAAAGGTTATTGTATTTGAAATGAAAACTGACAAAATTTCCTAAAAGATTATCATATATAATAATATAATATAACTTTTGATCATTTGAAGATAAAATAACAATTAATAACTCATTTTAAAGGAACTTTAATACCGTAGAACTTTTGCTGTAAGGACATTGCAGTAAAACTAAGGGTTGAGACGGAAAGAGAGTTTTTCGAAAAAGGGCAATTTTCACCAGCGGATATCTCAAAAGCTATTAATAGAAAAAAATTAATAGTAACAATTTTGTAGGAAATTTTATCAGCTTTCATTTTAAATAGAGTAATATTTCCGCGACGATGCACTGTTGTTCCCAAGACGGTGATAATTCAAAAATATTTACATCAATATTATTGCGACTAATTTTACCTGCTAATTCTTTAACGCCCATATTTAAAAACCAGGCATAAAGATAAATCCAGATAAGAAAGTAAAACAGTTGAATTTCGGATTCCGAAGTGACCACACGTCACGTGTTAGAAATAGCATCTGCCACCCTAAATTATTAATGGTCAGTTCTTGGAATTGTTTTGGTTTTAATGATCGTTTTGTAATGGAGTTCCAAGGAGAAGATATGTATTTTATATTGGTGTAACATAGCAACGAAATATTTTCAAAGTATGTAGGTTTTGTGGCATTCACGGAGTGAAAATAATACAATAATGCTTTACATCATTCACTCTCTTTGAAACTTTTAACTACTTTATCCTGCACACCCTCGCTTATACTATACAGAAATTTAAAGCTTGGACTTTTTTGTATATAAACCATTTTGAGTTGATCTGACGGTTTATTTCAATACAGCCTCTGCGTCATCATAGTTCTTTTTGTACACATTTTATAAACGAAATTATATATATGCTAATTAAAGTTAATTTTTTATTACTTTGTCTTTAGGTACCAGTTACAAATGTTCCTTTACAAGGAAATAAGTGATTGACCTCTGGCCGTGTAAAACTGGGAGTGATGCGAAACGAGCTCTCCACGTATTACGCATAATGACAGAGCCCTTGCCCGACATCGAAAAAGTGAATACTGACAATTTACAAAATCGAATTAGTTACATGTGCAAAAAACTAGCGGACTATTGGAAGAAGTGTAACCGTGCACAGTCCAGGTTCATGTAAAAGCATTCGGCATGGTTGAATGTCGTTGAAAACATCAGCACCCGGGCGGCCCTTGAAGGAGTTTTCAGAGTGTTGTAAACGGTCACAGCGTAGAAGGTTAGCTAAGTTATCAGCGGTAGATGATTATGCTGTTAATTTTTTATTGAGAAAGTCTGAATTTGGCTTGTCACCACTTCATTCATGGTTTCACTATTTTATACATCTTTCGTATAGACTTCCATTAAAGAAATGGCAAATTAGATCAGCAGAAAATAATGCTCTTTTTGCACAGAGAAAGACATACATTCAAGCCTAATTTAAAAAAGATTAGGCTTAATTGCTGATAAACCGCGTAGTGGTGGAAGTGGGTCGTCAAATGATGGAAATACCGCTAGAACATCTTTCGGCTAATCTGCCACTTGCGCAGAAATTACTGGGCTTGACAAAAATATAATTGACAGGTGTGGTACCTTGCTCAGTTTCTTGTCATCAGGCTACCATATAAATAATGAAAAGTTTAGGGACTTCGCGATAGATACGACCAGGCAACTAATTCAGGAATATCCCTGGTACAACTTTTTCAAAGCACAAGTGCAATTTCCCATTTGTATAAGATTAAAATAAGAAACAAATTTAATAAATGCATCAAGGAATTAAATGCAAAAAACCGCATTTTAATCCGTCTTACTGCACAAGTTTTCGATAGTTTCGCCTATTTTTGTGCTAAATTTCCTCAACTATTAATAATTAATGTACTTTAAAAATTGGCATATAAATCGAGATGTACCTCTCAATATCCATCTTCCGCGTGAAATCTCCTCAAAGTAGTACCAATCTCCTCCATACACATCGTTTCTTTCATCATCGGGCTTCAGTTTGTCCGTCAGTTGAGCCGTGTTCACGATCCTAACCGCTTTTAATACAAAGGGAACATCCTTTCTTTCTTTAGGAGAAATATTACCGTATATGTGATCTATTAGATCTTCCAGCTTCGTGAACCACATAGTACAGGCTTTTCCTTTCTTTTCTTGTTCCCTCCAATATGAGGAACTTTTGTGTATTACTGGAATTACGATTTCTTCCTCCTCTTCTACTTTTTTGCTAAGAGACAAAATATGGTTATTTAGCAATATGACAGCTTCCCATTTTTATTTCTCATTGAAAATACTCCAGTAGAATAAGGCAAAATAAGGGGCAAACTTCGGAATAGGAGGGAATAAGCTGTACATTTTTTTTTAGTAATATAATGCAAACATTTTTTCTTATTGTTTCATAGAATTTATTTATAATTTTTATAAGGTGAATACATAATTTGATATTTGTTCGAATGTAGGAAGTTAAAAACCTAAAATTTAGATAAAATAATATCTGGAAAGCCTGGAAAAGTCGGAGAATTTTAAGATTAAGATTTAGTAGACACCCTGAGTGCCAAGAGAGCCAGAAAACAATTGCAGCTCAATTTGATCAATAACAACGGAGACTTTCAAATCTGAATAGAAATACACTCGACCAGGCGAGGCCCGCTAAAATGACGTCACATGTCCGTTAGAACTGCACGCCAGCGCTGAGATTCACCGACAAAAATATTTTTTAATTGACTAATTCTGCAAGATATCTATTTTAGTTGTAGCTTTTTGGGAAGGGAAGATTCAGTTTTAAAATTGCTATTAAAAATTGCTCCGTCAGTTTCTCTTCCTACGAATATATCGTGCATCTGCAGCAAGTAATCCTTTGCAGATCCAGCTGATTTTTTTAACCGCTTCTTATACTATCGGATTAGAACCCTATTGAATTACATAATAATCTGTCGAGTAGTTTAATTTTTACAAATAATAATTATTATTTAACATCATTGTAGCCGACCATTTCTTTGGCTTCTTTTTTATAAATAACTTAAAAGAAGCCACCAATATTTTTTGTTTAACTCGCTCTAACTCCGGAACGGCTCAATGACAGAGTGCTCACGTCTTAGGCTTGCGACCATGGAGTGCTAAGTTCGAATCCTGGTCAGGATATGGATGTTTGGTGGCGTTTTTAATGTGTTACCGAGATGGTAGCAGTGGGCTGGGCCGATTTTGCGTGGCACAACACGTCTAGTAGCTGCTGAGTTTCAGTTATTAAAAAAATGTGTTATTTTGAAGTTCAAATTTTAACAAGTCTAGAGAATATGGATATTTCTCTAAGGTATGCTGCTGAAATGTAAAAATTTGCATTAGTAAATATAGTATGCAGTAAACTTTATTTATCTAAATACATACCAAGTACATCGAGAAGCAGTGAAGGTAAAACCTTTTACTTGAATAGAGTTTTCTAGGACTAGCAGTTTTCAAAAATTTCGTTTATGAAAAAATTGACCAATAAACTAATGTTATTAGTACACGGAAATTAGCCAAAAAAGGAGGAAACCTGGACAAAATTAGTAATAAATTTTAATTTTTGCACAGACGTTATTTGAGGTGTCCCAAATTCACAAAAATCACAAAAATCCCAACGCGGCTACCCAGATATTGAAGGACAAAGTTTTTTGCGAATATCTCGCGTCCTATGCATCGGATGGTTTTTCGCGAATATCTCCCGCCAACAAAATCAGAGAGCAATAACGTTAACGTGAAAGTTGTAGAGAATTCAATTATCTATAAGATTGGTGTTTTGCATTTTTCCCAAAACCTGGCCATTTTCGAGATATTCAAGGTCGAAATTAAAAAAAAAACGATTTTTTGCAAATATCTCGCTTCCCATGCCTCGGACGGTTTTTAAATTTCGACTTTGAATATCTCAAAAATGGCGCGAGGTTTTGGGAAAAACTGCAAAATACCAATCTTGTAGATAATTGAATTCCTCACTTTCATGTTAATTTTATTGCCGTTTGATTTTTTTGGCGTGAGATATTCTCGAGAAACCATGTTTTTAATACTTTGATATTAATAAATGTCTACAAAGGACGTACTTAAATTTAAAACTAATATATCAAAATAGATTTGTATTGACAAAAATTTCTGTATTCTGTAATTCTCTAGTATTGTAACAGTTGAAATACTGTGACACAATATATGGACCTTGTTTAAATGGTACTGATAGTAATCGAATTCAAAAACTTCAGAAGTCCTTGCGGTTAATTTTTGGTACAAGGAAGTTTAATCGTATTAGCCACACACGAAATCTGAATAACTGGCTTAACATGAAAAATAGACGATATTTGACCTCTGTCAGTATTTTAATATACTGATTAACAAGATCCCGCAATACTTGTATTCTAAAATACGTTTTCGGACTGACGCACAGTGGGCAAAATGGCCGAAAACATGGCCAAAGCCCCCTAAGAGAAATTTCGATTTAATGACTATTTATACCCTAGATACTTAGTGCGATATGTCTACTATATGACGTGATTGTTTATAAGACCCGTGTGCATATATCTCATCCAAAAATCCATTGTAAAACCGAGCGTCATGACGTTGCATCTCAAGCTCACGCTTCGTGAAAAACAGCGCTTCTTTAAAACCTTCACTGTGTGTTTCGCAGTTGTCCGGATTTGATTTTGAAAAAAGGATTCTGTTCTTGAGAGCAAGTATATTTAACTATGTACTTCAAATTTGTCACAATTACTTTATTAATAATCAAATTTAGCATGTAAAATATGGATTTTATCCGTTCCTGTTTCAAGAAATGCTAACAAGAAAAGCATTAAGTTAATTTTCCCACTGTTTCCCATCCTGAGAGCAATTTCTCCGTGTTCGTTACATACTTCTTCATAATGCCTATAAAAATCAGCTTCGCGAAGCTTCTCCATTTTTATTTATTTAATTGTTTCGGTCGCGATGCATGAATGCATTGAAGCTCGCGCACACTACGCTCCATTTTTTTAATGGTTTTTGACAAATGAAACAATTATATTTAGTGTAGTACGTTAACAAGAATGTCTCAAAAAATATTTTTGTACACTAAATGTGTTAAATATTTTACAAATACATATTATAAGATGTTTTTTTGACGTTCATGGTAGCGCCAGATCCTTTTATTTCGAGACTACGTAAATTACCCGCGAAAAAATAAAATTTTTGTCATCCGAAGCGGTAGACTTGTTAACTGAGTCAACACTTGAACATTCGAATTCAACAATGCAAAGTAGCGATGATGAAAGTGATTCTTCTTCTGACGACGAGTAGCAGTTACAATGCAATTATTGTATGATAGTAATATTTTTTGTTATTTCTTCTTTTACAAAAAATCAATTATTTCTAGGTTTCTAATATAAATGTATATCATATTCGACATCAGTGACCTCGAAAACCCGTATATACCAATTGCCAGTAATATTGAACTACATCTAAGGGTTTTGGCCACGTTTTCGGTCATTTTGCCCAGTGCGTGACGTCCACAATTTAAATATTAGATTTAAAGGTACCCTTACTCCTCCCGTTCATTATACCCAATTTTTTAAGAGGTCATATTCGTACAATATTACAAAGTGTATTAATGAATTACCCCAGGAATTAAAAACTAATAATATATCTGGTTTTAAAAACATGTGATTGAGTTAATTATGAACAGGCAGTGATTTCACACAAAAATTTGTTGTATTATTTTCGTTGTTTCCCATATTTTATGCACCTTGTCCAGAACTTAGCTCTTGTAAGCATAATTTAGAAAAATTCGATTGTGTTATTTAGGCTATATTATTTGTCTCGGATTAGGAGGAAGAACAGGATGCCTTTAGGCTTTACTGAACCTCGCCCAGTAAAATCATTACTCTAAATTGTAATATTAATTTGGTTAATAAAGTCCTTTATTATTATTTTAATTATTATCTTGAATATCTCGAAAAAGGTTGCTAAAAAAAAGACAACTTGTAGATTATTTAATCATTTAATTCTCTACAGCTATCACATGACCATTTGGTATTGTCACATTTGTACTCATGCATCCAGGAACTACATAATACTTGCATTTTACTATTTATGTTACCACAAAATCTTAATAATGGAAGTCTTATTACTTACTACAACAGAATAAATGACGTCACTCTGACACACTAACGAAGCGGTATTGAGGAATGAACAATAAAATAGTAGCACTATGCCAGCAATAGACATAGTCACTATAGGTGTTCTCTGAGCGGTTGGGGCCATGTGACGTCACAACTCGACTATCTGATTATTCCTGTGTTTTTAAAGCGACGACTTCAATTTTTATTATTCATGAAGAGCAGCCAGAAAATTTTAATTTTTGCCATGGTTAGTATACTCGTAGAGTCCTGCCAGAATATGTAGTAAAAAAATGTTAATGTCAATAGGCGGGTTCGGTAATTTTCAATTTTTGCTTAAATCGATAGAACCTATGGAAAAAAACAACCATTTAAAATTAAATGTCCAAAAATAAAGGTTTTATTGATACTTGAAAATCTTCCCGTCGCCGCGAGGCTAGAAACGTACCTATGCGTGAGGCTACTGCGGTGTCGTCAGTGACCCGACAGCGCTGAGCGGTCTCCAAAATCTTCTCTTCCTGATCTGTAAAAAGTGGGTAGATACGTAGTGTAAATTTATTTGCAATTATTCAAAGGTCTTTGGAAGCTCACACTATGTAATATATAATATACCTACTGTTAGCAATTAATGCTTTTCATATAAGTTTATCTTCAAAATTTTATTAAGTAGTTTTTAATATACACAAATCGGTACAGTTTACCTCATATTTACTTGTCACATAAAAAATTCCCATTGATGTCCCTGCGACGCCGGCGGTTCTATTAAATCTGCTTTGTACATGCGGCATTTTTTATTTTTATATCTAGTAAATACACGGTAAACTTATATAAATACATATTAATTATAATTCTTAAACGTCGCGTCGGAGCATGAAAGCGTCGACGTATATTTGTCAGTTGCTTATACCTCTGCCTATTTCTATTCTAATAGATATAAATAAATAAACAAATATAAAATAATCATTTATTGCCAGGAAACAAAATAGTTTACAGACAAACGGTGAAAAGTTACTTGTCTAGCAGATTGCCTATTTTATATACGTATTCAAATGTTAGTTTGTTTAAACTTTACCGAAACTTCACTAAATAATAAATACAAATACAATACAAATAAAAAATATGCCACAAGTTTGGTACTTACAGTATTTAGCGCCATTGCTTTGAGCTTGAGTTAGGTTCGCATTGCTTGTCAAAAAATCAAATACCATCTGCACATTTCAATGTGGTGTGTTTCGGAAATCGGCTTTCTGGTACCCCGGTTGCATTGTACGACTAGGACTTTAAAAAACACCACCGATAAATGTCACAAAACTTAAATATTATAGTGATTCGCTGCTTGCACTATGCGGGATACGTGCGCGTAGGGTGGAGCCGGAGCTTATATCAGAGGCCACTGACGTCAATTCCGTTGTGGGGTCCACCATTATCACCGAACTTTAATTTGGCAATTGCAGGCGCTGCAATTTTTTTTTCTCATTTTTTTTTGCACATACGTGTTTTGTTTACTATTTAACTTCACATCTGCCAAGAAAAATGTTTTTTTCTTTTATGACCGAACCCGCCTATTGTTTTTTTAATACAAAATAGGGATTTTTGCACAAAGTAAGCTCTTATTGAAATGCAACAATAATAATGAATGCGAGACATCAAATTCAAGGTCTACTGGGTGAATTTTTTGAAAACACAGTCTTTCAGTTGCCAACTTAGAAAACTTTTTCGAATTTATGACGTCATTTGGAAAAAGAATACCTAGTTGTGATACATCGTTGTAACGAGAATTTCACGTTGAATCTAAATATGCAAATATAAATATATAATTTGCTATTTTGTTTATTATTGTTTTTTTATTTAATCGCCTTATTTATATTAAGGTCTTAGCGGACTTCAGCCATTGCTGTTCTACCACTCAATCAGGACACGTACACATAGACATCAACACAACAACCATTCCCTGCGATATTGCCATCTACCGCAGCTGAGACTCGAATTCAGGAGAGATAACAGCGACTAGACATGTCGTGCCACTCAACAGTGGTCCAGATCACTGCTACCGTCTTGGTAGCACAGGAAAAACGCCACTAAACATCCATACCCTGGCCAGAATTCGAACCCTGGACTCCGTGGTCAAAAGCCAAACACGTTTAGCACTGCGCCACTGAGTTGTTGCTACTTCCCGTAGGACCGGAAGTGATATTTTTCATATAATAAGTGCAAAATGTGAATATCTCTGGTATCTGCAGCCGCGGATGCGGTACTCAGTATGGTCTTAACTATACACGACTTTGAACAGTTAGTAAGCTACCTTCTTACGTTACATGTGACCATGGTTCAATTGTTTGCTTGCGATGTTACATTCCAGCGCTGTTTCGAAAAATTTAAGCTCGCGGTATTTTCGGAATCCCACACGAGACGTTACGAAGCTTTGGGTGTAATGTTAAACACACCTAACTGATTGTGTCATTCATCAGATTTACTAAAATCTTCTCTCAATTGTGGCTGTTTTAAACCTAGAATACCCGACCTATTCTAACGACAGAATTTTTTCAAAATTCAATATCAACATGAATAAAAAATAACTTACTGCTCCTCTTCTGCTTGATGCTCCATCCCTTCACCCATGTATAGTGCGTCTAGTTCTATCTCATCTGGAGGAGATGCGCTATCTGCTGCATCTGTTTCGGGGAATTGCTCATTCTCGACCTGCTCTTCAGCGTCCAAATTGTCTCCTTCTTCGGGTGATTCTTCCTCTGCTTCTTCTTGTTGTTCTTCTTCTTCTGGCACCTCTTCCACTGGTGTTGGTGGTGGTTCACTCCAGTCCTCCATACCAATAGTTAGACCCATCTTGTCCCTCGGTTTCGAATCGAAGAGGTAGAATAGTTTGTCGTCTCTCCAAATTGCTACTGATAATGGCTTAGATTCCAGCAGTACCTCTTGGTTGAAATATTCTTCAGTTTGCTCCTGTGCGAAGAACTTTTGCAGGGAATCTTTCAGATTGTCTCGGATGACACCTATTTAAATAGTTACATTATTAGTTGGTTGTAGTGACAATCAAAAAAGGACACATTTGGAAACAAACAGACCCTGACCATATTCTATCAGAACAACTGAGTTTATGGACCAGATGCCAAAGACGATGAAGAGCTCAAACCTATCGGAAAAAAACTGGAACAGTTGAAATTCACATGGTTGTTTTCAAAGTATGTTATTTAAAAAACACCAATGTATACATTTCTAAAGGAGGCACTGCAGTGATAAATTTGAGGTTAAGTCTTGATAAATTATGTTTTTCTAAATATCTCGACAATTGTTTATCGGGCCGGAAAACGTTAAATTCTTTTTTGAAGGAACGAAGATCTGAAAGAAAGGAGGCTTCACGATATTTTTTTGTAGATTAGCGAGTAAAATGGAATTTAGTAAGTTGTAAGCATAAGATTTGTACACATTTTTAATTTTTTTATACTTTCTTGTTTAAGTTCGATATTATATCTACGCTTGTAAATTTTATCATATTTTACACAGTTCTGAGCAAAATCTTTGAAAAAATAAAAACCGCTGACTAAGAAATCACTACTTCCACATCCGGATTTTCTATCCAAGTCTCTTTAAAGAAAAGCATCTTGACTATTCTTGCACTCTAGCATGTGGAAATAATTGATCATAGAATTAGGTTTCTAGCATATATGCCTAAAATGAAGTTTCTGGACTCTTATTAGCTTGCTCTAGTTATGTGTCCCTACAACGGAATCTACCCCTATTAGACCTCCAACCCTTCAACGGAATCATCTAAAAATATAATCCAATTACAAATGTCGTTATAATGCATACACGTACCGAATTTCAACTAGAAATCTCAATTTTATTTTATCAACCCTTTTAATAATAGATGGGTGGAAGGAGTTGAAAAGTATTACAAAAAATCTGAGGCCTTGGCTTCTAGTATATACACCAAATCCCAAGTTGTACTGTTACTACCTTGCCTTACTTATTTTCCCTCATTTACTATATTTAATAACATTCCTCCATATTTTTTTCTTGTGGATGTGGAGAAGTTGTGCAATCGCCAACAAAAGTCGAACAAACCATTTCTGATGTCCTTGGGGACCTTCATTCCGAAATCATTCCCAAAAATGATTTACCTTGTTGGAGTATAGTACAGGAAATGAAGGCAAGATTTTATAAAAATCTCGGAATAATTCCGGAATTTAAGTAGGTAATAATTTGGAGAATGAGATGATGCATTCCTTGCACTTCCAAGTTCCAGGAAAATTTTTAAAACATTGGAAAAATTTTTTGATTTTCGTTTTTTTTGCACTAGCGGCTAAAATAATGAAAATACAGAAAAAAGTTTCAACAAAAGTTGTAGCTCGTCTCTTTTTCTACAAAACAGGTCTTTACAAATTTTTGTTTTACTTAGCCGTTTAGGAGATTTAATCGTCTTATTTATATTAACGTCCTGGCGGAGTTTAGCTAATGCTATTCCACCACTCAACCAGGACACGTACACATAGACATCAACACAACGACCATTCCCTGCGATATTGCCATCTACCGCAGCTGAGACTCGAACTCAGGATAGATATCAGCGACTAGACATGTTGTACCACCCAACAGCGGTCTAGTACACTGCTACCATCTCGGTAACACATGAAAAACGCCACTAAACATCCATACCCTGGCCAGGATTCGAACCCGGGACCCCGTGGTCGCAAGCCAAACGCCTTAGCATTGCGCCACCGAGCCGGTTTTCCACTTATAGTTTTGAGCCGCTCCGAAATGCCTGGAAAATGAGAATTCTCTGGGAGTTTCGTACAACCGGACCCATCGATCGAAAATTCTTACTATTCAGAGCCGCTAAAAAATGAAAACAACGTAAAATGTAGAGAAAGGTCTCATCTTTAATGTGGAACTAATCACAAGACACATAAAATATTTTATCATAGATAAAAAAGTGTTAGAAGATGGCTTAGTAAATTTTATACAGTTGATTTATTCATATCTTTGCGTTTTATGCATCCTGCCTATTTCTCCCGTAACAATGAGTGCCTTTTTACTGCATGGATTCGATTCCACGCACTATAATCTATATTTCGTGAAAATTTCATCGAATAATGTTAAGAAACAAATAAGTTGTATATGTTTTACTGTATAATTGTACATTCTCTGGATGTGTATGAATAATGTAGACAAATTCAAAAAGTATTGCACGTATTTAAAAAGCTCTAAAGTCGCTTGAAAGAATATGTTTTATTGTACTTATAACCCAAAAATTAAGACTGTGCTATTATTATCAATTAAGATATAGCGAATTGAACACCAAAATTTGGAGGTGATTGATCGATGAGAAATATACCCTCTACCTTGATCGCAAGGCATATTTTTCCAACAAAAGTAATTGCAATAAAATGTTAATTGGATTAATATATCAATATATATGAATATATAAGCAAAATTAATTATCATTCTAACGACTCTCGGCAAAGATATGAATAAATCTGTAGATCAACTGTACAAAGTTTACTAGGCCATCTTCAGACACTTTTTCTCTATGACAATTTTTTTCATGAATTTTGTGATTAGTTCCCCATTAAAGCTGAGACTTGTCTCTACATTTTGTGTTATTTTTATTTTTTAGGTGCTCTGAATAGTAAGAATTATCGATCGATGTGCCCAGTCGTACGAAACTCCTAGAGAATTCTCAGAGAATTCTCATTTTTCGCGCATTTCAAAGCGGTTTAAAACTATAAGTGGAAAACTCGATTTATCTTTTAAACGGCTTAAGTAAGAAAAGAATGTGTAAAGAGTTACAACTTCTGTTGTCTATTTTCATTATTTTGGCCGCTAGAGTAAAAAACCGAAAATCAAAAAGTTTTTCCAAATTTTTTTGAATTTTCCCGGAACTTGGAAGTGCAAAGAATGCATCATTTCATTCTCCAGGTTATTACCTACTTAAATCTCAGAGATGATCCTTTATTAATTTTTGTTACCCTAAATGGCTCATTTGCCTGTACTAGTAGTCCAGTTGGTAAAGTAAAAAAATACACCAGAAGCTCGCAAAAAAATGTTATCTGAGATTTTCCCTCCGTAACTGTTAGTGCGAGGATTAATCATCACAAAACCACAAAAATCAGTTCTGGGGATGCCGCGCAACCCCCTCAAAAAATCACCCCTTCGGTGAAAGAAGCCTTATTTTACTGATAACTCGATAACCGTTGAAGACATAAAAAAAATTGCTCGTCATAAAAAAGAAAGCTTGACTAATTGGTTAAAAACAGTCCTTTTGTAATTTTCTTGTATATGCCATGGTTTTCGAAAAAATCGACATTGGCAAAAATTGCAAAATTTGTATTTATAATGCGCGCGAATTTTCGTTTATTTGAAATTTTTTGCGCGCGGCCCATAGAAAAAATTGAATTGCTCGAAAACCAAACAAGATAGGAAGAAAAATTAAAATGGGTTTTAAAGGGGATATACAATACTCTCTTGTGTTGACATTTTTGATGGCTGTTGATACTTATGAGTAATAGAAATAACAATATAATATAGTTTTCTCTTGATTCTTTGTGCATCTAACTATTCACAGGCCCATAAAAAACAACTGACTATAATATAAGTTATAAATGCATTATCTTTTAGTTCAAGGTAGTACTTCAATGTAGAAAAAGTTAAGAATAAAAATATTCACATTTACAAGCAGCATGTTAAAATTAGCCAAAAAAATCCAAAAAGGTTGCATATTCAATTTTTGATGATATTTTTTTAACACAATTTTTTAACTATTAAATGATTAGAAACAAGAGTTATATGATACATAAACTGAAAAAAAATGACTTTAATTTTCAAGATGTTTGGGTCTTTTTTTATTTTTAGGAAACAATAAAAAATTGGCCAAAATTTGACTAACTTCAACATTCTGGTAAATTTGTAAATGTAAACATTTTTATTCTTAACTTTTTCTGCAAGTACTACCTTGAACTAAAAGATAATGCATTTATAACTTATATTAAAGTCAGTTATTTTTTATGGGCCTGTGAATAGGTAAAAGTGCAAAAAATCAAGAGGTAACTATATTATATTGTTATTTTTATATACTAATACATATCAATAGCCATCAAAAATGGAAACACAAAAGAGTATTTTATATCCCCTTTAAAACCCATTTTAATTTTTCTTCCAATTATGTTTGGTTTCGAGTAATTCAATTTTTTCTATAGGGCGCGCGCAAAAAATAAACGAAAATTAGTGCGATTTGAAAATACAAATCTTGCAATTTTTTTCAATGTCGATTTTCTCGAAAACCATGGCATATACAAGAAAATTACAAAAGTACTTTTTTTAGGCAATTAGTCATGCTATCTTTTTCATAATGAGCAGTTTTTTTATATCTTCAACGGTTAACGAGTTATCAGTAAAATAAGGCTTTTTTCACCGAAGGGGTGTTTTTTTTTTGGGGATTATGCGTACCCACAGAACTGATTTTTGTGGTTTTGTGATGTGTACTCCCTCCACTAACAGTTACTGAAGAAAAATCTTAACATTTTTTGTTATGAAAATCTTTATAATTATTGGACTAATGAGTCATTTCAGTTTTTAAAACTTTGGACCCCTTGCTAACTCGTCAATGCTCGACAAATATATAAGATATTATTCCTATCTTGTCACAAGCAAAACAGAGTAATTTTTTTCATTTATCGCTACAGTATTTTTAAGTTAATGCGCACAAAAATTTTAAGTACGGCTCTGTGGGAACTAACAAGGAAGTGATACGCGGTTGTTTTTATGGCTTTTTTACTTACATTCAATATTTGTAGACAACTATAACTCAGAATTCTTTCGGATAGCACTGACTGGCGTGAAATTTGGGCAGTAAGTAGTGAATGGCTCAAGGAACAAAAGTTATATAGTGCCGATGTGCGCTTCTACCCTGGGGCTGGATGCCACCCCTTCTCGGAGGTGGAAATTAGTTCACTCAAAATAACTACAGAAATCAATAGGAGAATCAATTCTGAGCAAAAAATTTTCTATGAAGTTTTTTCGATAAATCAATATTTTTCGAGTTATTGATTTTTCATCTAAAAAATGCATGTTTTAGAGCGATTTATGACGAATAACTCGAAAAAATTAGGAAAAATTAAAGACATTTTCCCACAGCGATGAAACTCGTAAAAAGTGAAGCATGTGGGTTGCCTAAGCATGATTGTCACACCCCGCAGTTCTAAAAAGGGTGGTTTTTGACAAATATGTACATATACAGGTTGGACCATTAATAATAGGCCATAGGGCAGGGGTAGATTCTTTGGGCCAAAATATGAGAATATAACCCAATATGCTTTAGTAACATGTTGCTGTGGAAAAAGGTACATGGTGTCCAAATTAAAATTATTTTTTCGTTTTTTTTGCAATAACTCAACAGCCTCTTGACTGATCTTCGCCAAATTTGCTAGAGGTACTCTTCTTATTCTAAAAAACAATAGTTTATGTACTACATCACGTTAGATCATAGAGGGCACCGTAAGACCTGTATCTGATGATGATTTTCTTTCATATTTTTTTTGGACGAAACATTAGTATTTCTGACCAGAAAATTACTTACAAATTCTGTCTACGTATTTGTCCGAATTCCGCATAGTTTAGCCGCTAGAGGATGCGAAAGAGATATATACATATACAGGGTGTAATCAGTTTCATATCATTAAAAAAACTGGTAATGGGGACCGACTAGACAAACAAAAAACCTTTATGACTTTTCTCTCTAGGGTCACTTTGGAAAAAACTGACCGAGGTCAACCTTTTTAATATATATATTTTTTAATATTAATGTAGAAAATAATTGAGAACCACTGCTTTTCTTGGTCAATAAACTTGTAGTTCCCAATTATACAACTTTTAAATTGTCATAAAAAAAGTGCAAAGGCCTTGGATCATCGACCGCCTTTGATGGACCGCCTCAACCGAACTGAGGCAATTATAAAGAGGTAAATAATTCGTTATCTTTTCCTGCACAACTGCCAGCAAATAATGGCCGTAGAAGTTTCAACAGAGCATTTCTTCACATGTGTGTCTTTTAATTTGGAACAAAATATTGGATTAATGTTTATAATTTATAATATTTAAATGTGATTTATTAACGTTTGTAACATAAATGAGTGTCCTGGGTTAAAAGCTTACCACCTAAGTAAATTATTCGAAATCTGCAATAGACAGTTCGGTACGTCAAATTAAGGACATACGTACTTCGTTCAACACTAAACAATAAACTATCAACTAACGTTGTCAATAAAGAAAAATAAAAGAAAAACTTGGTCCAAAATCCAAAACGGAATACAAAAAGAACGAACGAGTAAGTTGTGTCTGTACGTAGTCAAGAATTTAACGACTTGAACGGTAAAGTCAATAAAATAAATCTTCACTATAAATACACAGCGACCCGAAATTAAAAAATAACAAAAACAACGAACGGCGGGTTGGACGTGTATACATAACGAAACACCCACAGAAACTAAAATATTGCACAAGGGAGAGTCAGAGTATAGTTTGCTTCAGATCACATCTACTAAACACTCAGAAAACGTCGACGTCTTTCATCTTATTTACCGCACCGCTAAAGACCGCCGACATTTTATAGCTATCTACACAAATATTGAGTATCATAGTCAAAGACACGCGCGACGATCTAAACCTACCTCAATATTCCAGCAGTTCTCAAAAAAGATTTTATTGAAAATATGCGAAATGTTTGTTTATTTTTTTTTCTCCAAAACTATGAGCTTTAGACCCCATGTTATATAAGGTTTTTCTGTTTGTCTTGCTGTTCCCTACCACCGGTTTTTTTTAATGACATGAAACTAATTACACCCTGTATAGAGATTTGCGCCTTTTTTTTAGATTTTCAGCAAAAATTATGCATTTTGGTGAAAAATATCAGGAGAATAAAGTTGTAGAGCATAGAATTTCCTGCAAATTTTGTCTCTACATTTTTAATTTTTTTTTTCGAATTTCGCATAGTTTCTGCGCTAGAGGGCGTGAAAGAAATATATATAGACTTTCGTGCCCTCTAGCGGCGAAACTATGCAAAATTCGAACAAGTACGAAACGACAAAATTTATAAGAAATTTAATGCTCTACAGCTCTTTGCTCTCCTGACATTTTTCACCAAAATGTATAGTTTTTCCTCAAAATAGAGAGAAAGGCGAAAAAGCGCTAAAATTCATATATTATAAAATCACTTTTTTTTAAAACTGAGGGGGGTGAAAATCATGTTTAGGCAACCCAAATGCTTCACTTTTTACAGGTCTCATAGCTGTGGGAATTTTTCCATAAAGAAGCGGCTTTTTGACTAATTTGAAGGACTGTACGTTTTATCAAAAAGATCAAGCGAAAATGAAGCTTATAAAATAGCAAATCGATTGTTTTTTTTTTATTTCTGTAGATGCAATACGATCCGAGTTATGGTTCGTTGAAGCCGACTGTTTGTTCGCCGAAAACTGAATTCGAACCTTTCAACGTTAAATAACGGAAAAATGACGAATTTTTGGAGGAAAACTTGCTAGACATTTTTAAAAGTTCTTGAAGAGACCTTTAAAATGAGCTTCAGTAAAAGTCGTTAGCATAGAAACTTACGGAGTTATGATGAAAAAAGAAGGTCTCTCGTTTTTTAGGAGGAAAAATCAGCAATGAAACCAATCGCTTAACTTCCTTAATTTTTTATATATCTAATCGCTCCAAGAACCATTTTCCATCCCCGAAAGGGTAGCATCCACCCCAGGGTAAGTGCGCACATCGGCACCATATAACTTTTGTTCCTTGAGTCATGCCCTATTTATTGTCCAAATTTCACCTCAATCGGATTTATCCGAAGGAATTCTTAGCGAAAAAGCGTCAAACACTGGACTATTATGTACGACCGAATATGCCATTGCATGAAAAGGGGGTTGTAGAAGGAAACTGACACGACAGAAATTTGTTTTTGTCCAAAATTGGCTTCAGCTCGTCAAAATACTTTAGAAAGGTTAGATCAGAACCTTAGAACAAAATCTATATTTTGCACTTTCTATGAGATAGGAGGTGGTAGACAATAACTGATGCGGTAGATTTTTTTAATATCAGAATCGATTTCAGCATGTCAAAAAACATGTGATAAGACAGTACATCTAAGAATTATTTTTACGAATAATATGACTTACCCTTAGCAACATCTTCAAACTCGACACTCATGTTATTCAGACCGATGGCAAATTCCTTCTTTACGTTTGCCGAATTGACGACTCCATCTTCTTCCTTTTCTTCTTCTTTTCCTTCTTCTTTTTCTTCTTTTTTTTCTTCTTTTTTTTCTTCTCCACCTTCTCCCTTTTCTTCATCGGGAATTGGAACTGGAGGTGGAGGCGGTGGCTCTGTGAGATTGATTTCCTCTTCTTGTTCTTCTTTGTGGATTTTAATCATGCTTTGGACGTACAAGTCGTCTCCCTTATTCATAATCTCATCCAAATCCGGTTTCGTCCACTCGCCGGAAGGTTTCAGCTTATTGAAACCTAGAGCCACAAGGCACATGGGGATGGTTTGTTTTCTACAATTGAAGTCGTATTTTGTAGTGATCTCGCTATACAGCGATCGTAAAATCGCTGCGTCTTCGTTGATGCTTGTGTAGAAGTTCAGAGGGGGTCTAATGACTTCTCCAGCTTCGTAGAATTTCATTTTTACTCTGTTGATGTTGTAGAAATCTTCCTTTCCCGGACTCAAATTCATTTCCACCGATTTTGTCATTTCATCGAGGTCTTGAGTCCTAAGCACACAGGCAGTGCCGTACCCTGCAAGTGATATATTTTAAGGGGTAACATGAGGCGTCCCAGAATTGATATCCCTAATGAAAAAAACTGTCACTTGAGAGGTCATATTGGGCCTATAAACTCCAATTTACCTAATTTCAAAAATGCGTGCATGAGAAAGTACATCGACTTATGATGACAAAAATTAATTTTTTCAATAACTTGCGTCAAATAAAATATTATTTATTTAATAAATTTACCAAAATCCTTTGACACCTTGCAAAGTGACATAACTAGAAATCCAACACTAATTAATAAATTAATATTGAAAATTCAATTTACCTAGAACCAGTCTCAATTTCGAAAATGGTTGAGACAATTAATAATTTAAATAATTCAAATTCGGCAGAGCCTGATGATATTTCTATTAAAATAATAAAGCTTTGCGCCCACCAGTTAGCCGAACCATGAACACATAAACACATAACATCAATCAATGTTTTAAAGAGTGTATCTATCCAAGTTAGCTAAAATGGTCCAAAGTTATTCCCTTACACAAAAAAGGTGACAGCAAAAAAATTTGTAATTACCGACCCATAGCGATATTATCGGTATTTTCCAAGATATTTGAAAAGTTATTGTCCAAATGTATAAAGATATTTTTAGAATCGGGCAAAATTTTATCTACAAATCAACATGGATTTAAAGAACACCGGTCAACAATAACATCGCTATTAAGTATTTTGGATTTTATATATAAATATTTAGATTAGGGACATAAAGTCATCGCATTATTCATAGATCTTTCAAGAGCGTTTGACCTCGTAAATCATGTCATTCTTTTAGAAAATATTGAATGTTATGGTATACGAGGTTTGTGTAATAAACTCTTAAAATCATATCGACAGAAAACAGTTTGTATATTTCTTGGTGCTAAATCCGAGGAACTGCCTGTTGATATTGGCGTACCACAAGGTAGTCTTTTGGGTTCGCTGTTACTTATTCTTTTTACAAATGATTTAGGCAACTATTTATCCACATTTTATGGTGCTTTTTCTGACGACATTACTATTATTGCAAGTGATAAGCAAACGAACGATTCTACTAGCACACTTAACCTAAATCTACTCACATTATCTCATTATTTCAGCAATAAAGAAAACTAGTAATGAACCAGGATCAAACTTTTGTTATGCAATTTCATCTTACTGGAAAAAATATACATCGAGTGTATTAATTAAGCACAACAATAGATCAATTCAGCAAGTAACATTACATAAAGTTTTGGGAATTCATATAGATCTATCCCTAGATTGGAAAACACGTTGCCTATATATGCAATAATTGAGCAAGTAATTGTTTTGCATTAAAACGATTGCGCCATATTATTAGTTTAGACACTCTTAAGACGTACTTTTGTCAGGGGAAGGACTAATAGGGATTATTTAATTCTAGCGCAAGAACTCCTGGAGACAGGACTAGCAATAATCTGTAATGACCAAGGGTCGGAATTTTTCGGCGTTAACAGAGTCGGACTTGACTTGATGCTTAATTTTTCAAGAAACATACTAACATAACAATGTTTTGTTCCAACAATAATAGTGAATTTGTACTTGTAATTTCTCTCCTTATGTTATCCCTATTTAAAACATTAACATACTACCTTTCACATTTCTGTAAAGTTATTTTATTGAGTGGAGAAATTGTTAATAACAAATAACAATCAGTTGGAACTGAGAAAATGTATTATAAAAGTACTTACCCTGGATGTTTGCCTCTTTATGGTCAGATTGAGACGACATAAAAAAGATACCAACAGCCAGTTTCAGAGAGATACAGTACAGCATAATGGGCATTGTATGAAAGATGTAATAAAAGATGTCTTATTCGTTTATTTTATTTACATATATTTATTTGCATTCTATAAAATCATTATTCTTTCCAAATTATCTGTAGTAATTTCTTGACGCCTACTGTTAAATCCACTTTAATCCTGAAAAGGAGCCCTCTACATTGACAGAAGTAAGAAGAAGGAATATTTTTTTCACTTCTGAAATTAACTCATTCACATCGGGATATTAATCTCTGACTTTTTCTCCTGCTCGATACAATCCATGCGCTGCACATTTAAAATAAACTAAATCGGGATGTTTATCTTGCAAGACCTTCCCTGCCTTATAGTGCAGTCAAGAAAGCATCAAATTTTAGTGAAAAAGGAATTGTTTCCAGTCTATTTTTTTTTACATTACATCGAATACTCTACGAAATGGACATTTTCTACCTCTAGCAACCGCCGATGCGCAAGTTATCGGCCATTTTGTGAAAAATCAACCAGATTGGTCGTTCTTTCTAAATATAGTTGAGTATACCTCGGTATGTGTAGGTCCAAAAAAATTTAGAAAATTGAGGCTCTTCGTTATGATATAGGCGGTTACAATATGAAATTTTTATCTGCACACATAATATAGTATTTGATTTAGTTAAAATCATTTTATTAGCTAGTAGGTATGTAGATAATGCGACGGGATGGCTAATTTCACTTCATATTTACGTTTTATGGATTTCTTGGTTTCGTACTTTGGTTAACAGATATTTTCGATTTACATTATTGTCAACGGAAAATTACTGTTTTTTTTAGATTTTAGCAGGGAAGAGCTGGCGATTGGTCTTCAACACTCCGACCTCTATATAGGTCTATTTTAGTACTCATTTTTGTACCTTAGGGCTCCATATCCAGACATGGCCTTACTAGACTTTGAAGTTGTTGGTAAGGAGCTCCTTGGTAAAGTTATCAGGCCTTTGTTTCTTTTTCTCGCCAAGCCGTCTCAATCCAGTCTAGGCTTTTACAGCTCATGACATGGACAGGGGTCACCCATCCATGCGCCGGACCCGGACGACGTTGCTTAACTTCACCGGTCGAGTTCCGGCACCATTTAACATTTAAATATGTTTGTTTTGTTTAAATATTACATTTCAAACTTAATTCTAGGAAATTGTATGCGAAATATACAAAACATTAAAAGTTATTTTATACAGGTATAAAAATACTGATAATGATAGTCGATGGTATGACTGGGTCCCTAATTTAAGTTTATCTTTATACATGTTTTTACTATCAGACACTTCTTACAATTTATGCTGATTTGCGATTAGTTTTTTATCCCTGAGGCTATATATTTTTTTGCGAAAGCAAATAGTCCGGTCGTATGGGGAGAAGAACGAAAATAATTTTTTTGATCATGCAGGGAAAAAATATGATTAAAAACCTGCCTAAAAATCCCAGCACATAAACTGGCGATGGTACAAGGAGCTGCATCTTTTATGTGATATTATTTTTCAGTATTCTTAATATAATTCATTGTACTTTATTTAATGCTTCTGCGTGTGACCCTGTTATCACTGAAAGATTCCGACCATTGGCTATGACTTAGATGAGGTAGAAAAACTCGGAAGGATATAAGAAAAATTAGACGTACCACTGTTGATTCCTTTTTCGTCTCGACAATGGGCGTCGTAGCAGTAATATACACCTTCCTTTTTCCAAAGTGCCAAAGATATATTATGAGACGTGACAACACAAGCGTCATTATCCACAAAAAACTCCTCCAAACCCTAGAAAGCATTTATTAATTATTTTTTCATATCGTCTTTGCTTATATCAATTTACCTTTTTGAGATTTTTGTGATCGTTTTCACTTTTGGCGTTAATAATTCCATTAATAATACAGTCGACAATTTCATAATTGACTTCTTTGCCGTGCACCACGAAGCTTTTGTTCACTTCGTTCAACATGAGCATTCTGTTAATAAACTTGTCGGTTTTTGTGAGAGCTACTACACTAGCATTGTATAGCTCGTCTCCCAAAACGAGAACCTAAAATAAGGCATACGTTTAGTAGCGGTCTCTGAAGTAGTCATCGAGTGATGTTAAGTTTTAATAATTTCTCGATGATGCCCCAACTTGATTGACGAAACGCCAGCAACTTTTATTTTTATTTTATTGATAATTTTCCGCTAAATACTTATAATTCTGTATATTATCAATATTATCATATCTATGGATGGTTGCAGTCCACATAATATATGGGAAGTGTATGACGAATTAGTAGCATCGTTCGAATTTAGGTGGTTTGGGTACCGAAGGATCTTGGAGATGGCCATCAAGGTCCCCTGACTTGATTATTTAGGTCTTTTACTTTTGAGGTAATATACAAAATATTGTATACTACCCCGGCTGCTACCAAAGAAGAAGTTTTGAAGAACAGAGTATGGGCTGCATTTCAGCAAATAAATTCACTGAGCTACTGTAAGTGCCGTAAATTCCAGGATATTGTCTTGTCAGCAGAAAAGTGGAGGGCATTTTGAACAGTTGTTGCATTAAATATTTATATTCAATGTGTTCATTTATTTTGTAAATTTTGTCAACCCGGTAAAAGAACACAAAAAATCGATCTTAAATAACAATAAAAATACAGGAATGTCAGTACACTGTATTGAAAACAACCATTTCATAGATACTGATAACATAAATTTACTTCATTCAGAAAGAAAAGGTAAACGTTTAGATCTGCTAGAACAACTAGAAATCAAAAAATCTTTCAAGTACAACCCTTGTACCACAAATGACCAGCAGAATTTCCTAAACACCCCTATAATAAACCAATTGTTAAGAAATACCCTTTGATTTATATAATCAGCTTAGGTCCACTCCAAACATTCAAATAATTAAATATGTTAAATTAAATCTTAAATAGCTTAAGTCATAAATAGATTAAGACATAAATACCTTTTTCTACTTCCATCTTTAAAATGGCGTTTATCGTATACGTTTCCATGACGCTAAATAATCCTTTAAACACGCTTTCGACAAACCGTGACTTCGTGCATTTTAGTCACAGCCTGAACTTAGCAACGAGATATTAGTCACGGCTGAGGTTAATTCTAGATATTTTAATGGCAAAAATCAAGTTAGTTTTCCGTAATTCTTGTCATCAATCTGTCAAAATAAATCGACGCGTTGTGACAAGAGACAAGTAATTTTGTATTTTTTGGAAAAAAATGAGCCTAAACGACAGTGAAAGTGAAGAAGATGTTTTCATTGGTACTCCGCCCGAAATTACTCAAGCAGCGGCATCGGCAACTGCTAGTTTGCTGCCAGAAAAATCTAAAAGTCAATAGGAACGTGCATATAAACTTTTTACTGTTACCAGGTTATTGATACGTTAATAAATGAAATATTAAAATAACTTCTAAATTTTTTATTTAGATATTTGCTGTCGTAGAAAAAGTATAGTATGCAACACGTTTTATAAACTTGTTAGTCACTCATTTTATTAAACACTCGCTCCGCTACGCGTCGCTCGCGATTAATAAAACTCGTGACTAAAATTACGTTTATAAAACTTGTTACATAATATACTATTAGATATAAATTGAATAAGCACATCGCAAATTTTAGTATTCACTATGTAATACTCTTGATAAAGGCCTAATAAGCCGAAACATATGTAGAGTATTTATAATATATTGATTGATTCATCTAAAAGCAGTGTTTAATTTATTAACAATTGTTATGTGAATATGTTCTATTAAAAAAAAATGGCTTTTGGACCTTTGAACTAAAACAATGTTCGACTGTGAAAATAAAATACACTGGATGATATTGTGATAATATGAGACAATTTTTAGTTAGATCATATGGTACTTGTACGAATTTGAAAAAATAGTCTCTAAATCGGTGACATGATAGAATACATCAATTTTTTTTTCGGAAGGGTAGAAACCGTCAAGAATATTCAAAAATATTAATTATCCCGAAAACTGGTAGGTTTAAGAGCATATTATGGTACATACACCCAAGCTAAAAATTTATAAGGAATCCAAATATGAAATAAAATAAAGGGGTGTTCCATTTAAAGTAACAAAGTTAGGTGCTACATCCGGCGTAAGCGGAAATTAGTCGAGGCAATGAAGCAGGAAAAAGGCCTAAACCCCAACATGAGACTGCGCCCCATTTGATTTGTATGTGAGATGGCGCAAAATGTTCCTAAAGATGTACAGAACAAAGTCAGGGTCATGGAAACTGGTGCTTTTTCGATTTCCGGTCGTGTGGGACAGAAGTGCGCTATTTTCGGTCACCAAAAATTTCTTCTAAGTTGAAAAATAAATCCATTGGGAATTTGGGTTTTACATCGCTGACACTGAAAAGGGATTTGATTTGATGTACCCAGTGTTTCTTTACCGTCCTGCCAGAAGCATTTTGTAAATTTCAGGAAGGAATTCTGTTGCTTGTCGTAATCCGATCGCCACGTGTCTCGTAAGATTATGCAATACTCTCTATATGAGGTGAGCTTTCATTTTACTTAGTTTGGTGTTTTATTTAGTTCTTATTTATTGTAATTATTACAGAGTGTTTGGAGGGACTAGACATTTGGGAACTAGTTATGTTTTGGAGAGGCTTATGTTTGGTATAAGCATATATTTGGCATAAGCATATATATTTGGAGAGGCTCACAATTGGGATAAGCACGTGTTTGGGGCTGTCATTTTGGTTATGTAAGGGGGCTCAGTATTTAGAGGAGTGATAGGAGGAAGTCCATTACTCAGATATTTGGTTTTATATGGGTCCTGCTGACATTTGGAGAAGTTCTGGTTGGAGAGTTGTTCGCAGCAGTCTCTAAGAGATTTGGGCAGAGTTTTAGGAGTGACACGGAGTCGCAGCTGCGGCCAACGTCGAGAACATCTAGAAAAGTGGTAACAGGTCACGCTGCAGATGTCAGAGAAAACGCCAAGGCTCTAACCAGGTTTTATTGCTTCATTTTAGTTACATAATTTTATAGAAATTATTATAGTTTCATTCAGTGATTTTTTTGTGAATTATTAGAGTAAATTGCACAACGATTTTGCAACTACATACTGAGCATGATGAAGTGTCTTAAGATTTTTTACTGTAAGTAGCGCATGGTACCACGTGATACTAATTTACCTTCTATTATGTCACATATGAAGTACTTTTAGTAGAACATAATTATTTTAGAACATTCTTTAACATTCTAGTGCACATAGCGAGCATTGTGAAAATTGGCTCATAGAATCATATTAGTTACATAATATTTTAGTGATGAGCGGTAATTTTAATCCATTGTAAACCTTTAACTCGCTGTTGCTAATTTAAAATTCATTGTTGGTATCCTTTAAGCCGTAGTAGCATTTTTATAAAGAAAAGGTCAAATCACAGAAATAAATTTAGAAGGGGTCAATTACATAATTTGCATTTCTTTTGCATATATAGATTAAGTTCAGGGGACAATTGGGAAACTATTTGTTTTTTTATTGTTGTATATCTCACGTGTGTGTAATAAATGTCTAATGTCTACACGTTCTTATTATTTGCACTGGTACTCCTGATATTTGTTTAAATTTTGAGATTTCATAGAGTAGAGTTCTGATATTACAGATATATTTTGAGAATTCCATCGCATGGTTGCTAGTAACTTAATTTTGTTCCGAGTTGGCAAAATTATTTAAATCATATTACGTAACATACAGCCGGTGGCGCCCTTTTGAGTGTCCACACACAATCCTAACCCACGACCTATGCTCTCCACCAAAAATCGGCTGCCGTTCACACCGATGTAACACGTTTTAATATTCAGGTATTAAAATATGTTACACACTCTTCTCGACATATAAGCGTTTAGAAAAAGAAGAACGTGAATTTAAGCTTTTTGTTTTTTCAAAGAATTAGTATTTACGATTATTTCTGGTTATTGATTATCAATAATTAGAACATTGATGAGAGACCAATAATAAACGTAAATACTATACTCCGTTCGCCCAAGAGATTCAGCTAAGCCACTCCCCACAAATGTGCCCTAATTTGAATATTATATTTCTATTGGTTGAATTTTTAAAACCCATACAACCAACTATGTCGAAAGCGCTATTAATATATGAGGTACTTGTTCTCCCAGACAAATCGTTTTCAACCTCAAATCAGATGTATGGTTTTAGAAATAACTGTTGTTTTTTGCTGTTATTTCTATTCATCTAATAAAATAGTGTTTTTCAATACTGTAGTGCATATTTGTATATATATCAAGGTACGGAATAAAAACGATTTATAATATTGATTAAATGTCAGAAACACTTTTTCTTTTTTAGGTTAAAAATTCATTCTTGTCAAATTAATTATGAATCAAGCTCAAGCACTTTCTCCGTCGAAAAAAGGGAAAAGCAAATATTTTTCGGTTAAAGAGAACGAAAATATTGTGCTGCAAGGAACCCAGACAACCTATCTATCTATTATACCATTCAATAATTTTTGAATTTTGCCGCTTTTATAAATTTGTAGCGTGTGAAGCAGGTTGTTGCCCTCAAGGTCTAAGCAAAATGGGGAGTGGCCTTACTGCATCTCCTGGGCGAACGGTGTATATTTTTTTTAGAAAAAAAGCTTATATACACATTTTGTTTTCTTAACGCTTATATCTCGAAAAGGGTGAGGTTGGGTAAAAAATGTCAAGAGTCGAAATATGCATTAATTGTCCAAAATATGAAGTGCACATGTTTCAGGTCATAATAAATAATCGTAAATACTAGTTTTTTGAAAATAGCGTAAATATACGTTTTTTTATTCTTAAATGCCTTTATCTCGAGAAGATTGAGTTTAGCTAAAAAAAGTCGAGTCAAAAAATGCTTAGAATTGTCCATAATATAAACCCCACATGTTTTGATTTATAATAAATGCCCAGAAATATTCGTTAAAACGGTTTTAAAAAAACAAATCCTAAAAACACGTTTATTTTCATACGCTTATATCTCGACAAGAGTGAGGTTAGGTAAAAAATGTCAAGAGTCAAAAATGCTTAGAAATATCCAAAATATAAAATCCAATGTTTCTGTTTCAACTATAAAAAAATTGTTGGTGTTCGAACTTCTGTTCCAGTTTACGACCGAAAATCGAAATAGCACCAGTTCCCATGACCCTGACATTGTTCTATACATCTTTAGAAACATTTTGCGCCATCTCACATAAATATCAGGTGAGGCGGAGTCTCATGTTGTGGTTAAATGCTTCATTTCCTCGACATAGTATATAATATTTTCATTAGATCTGTCATATAGAAAACCCCCTTCGCCCAATTTTCAATTTTTTAAACTGAATAGATCCCAAGGAACGTCTAATTAGGCAATCCAACGACCTGTCAAACGTAATTTAATATGGCCGACGTGGGCACACAATTTTGATAGGTCCGTTTTTTTGTCAGCACTTTGTGCACCAGTGCTACAAGTGTAATTAGTGTAACTGAATATTTTGTTCTTTACGATGCGTGTAACTGCTTTAAAATGTTCTTTTCGTCGAGTGCAGCTACACCAGTATTACACTAACTACTACTGTTCTAAAATTGTAAAACAATCTTCAAACCTGCTCTACACCAAGTGTAGACGAAAATAATGGACCTGATGTTACCGCTGTCATTGTATCTTTAAGTATTACAAATTATTTTCTGATGACACCGACCGGATGGTCTGCCAAGAGCGACCATCTTGATTTGGATTGCCTAATACCCGCTTTCCGTGGATAATCCTGAATAATTAATAATAACTTGTGCGCAAGGACACAATGGACATAAGAATTTCCATACCTCGTCAATTGTTTCTCTCTCCCACTCCTTCTCAGGCTTCAACACCTGCATAGCCAAGGCAACTAAGGCCGTTGCGGGACTTTGAAAATTTCGAGAATATTTCGAAAACGTTTTACTCCATTGGCACATTGTTCCTCTGAGGATCCATTTTACAGGATTAATTCCTGAAAATATGTAATTTTAACTAAACTTTGTAACATATTACGAATTACTTTACCTTTGAAACAGTACCACGATTCAGGTATATCTACAAAATCATTGATTTGAACCTTGCTAATATAGAACGGATCCCATTTTTTCTCTTTCTCAACATTATTCATATACAAGGCGACGAGGTCCTTGAGATCCACGAACCTCATTACACAAGCGACTCCTGGCGCGTGGTCGAGAGTTACCCCATTTAGGTCCAAATTAGTGGATTTCTTAATGGCTTTTCCATTTTTATCCCTGAAAAATAATGGTAGAATTTGATAATGCACTTCAACCCTTAAGTACTGACATAAAATTCTAGGAACATGTATACTGATGTGTCGTCTGAGAGACTACTTTAAAAAAATGTAAATATATATATATATATTTGTTATGATGACATTATACTTTTGTGTAAGTATAAAATATTGGTGTGATATAAATCACACATTGAAAAAATAATACTAAGGTGTTTGAAAAAAAATATATTTGGTAACTATAGATAGGAAATGTAACATAAATACATATATACCGCATTTTGCGATTATAAAATAAAGGAATGAATGCAAAACTAATTCAGCTGTTTTAAATGTTAGAAAAATATTAAAGAAGCGTTGGAATGAAAAAATTATGAATATAGCAATACATTTACAAACGTCAAAAATATGCTTCTCACATATCTTCCACGCAGCGGACGCATACTTTTTTTGTACATTGAAGGCATAGGTATAGGCTTCTTACGTGTGTTACACAGGTATTTTGTCATTCTTCTCTTTTCACTTGGGCAAATGGAACATAGTTTTTCTAATATGTCTTACTCAACTCAATCAACAATTTCGTATGATTAGTTACCGTTTTTATTAAAAATAGACTTTATTTCGAGATTTTTGTAGTAACTACCAAATACGCGCCTGTCACCGAACTCGACCCACTTTGAACTCTCGCCCTTTAAATATGTTAAAGTTCTCATAAAAGAGAGTTACGTTTAACGAATATCACCCCTTAAATTCCAATCATTGCTGAGATATAGCTATTTGAATAATTTCCGCTACCAGCAAAATTTGTAATATACTAACTTAGGATTGAAATTTGATTTGAGTTACTCAAGCCAGGTAGGAGTGGGAACCTGAAGCAAATTCTTAAAAACACTTTTTACATGTGGTTCGGACTCCACTATAAACTGTAGGGCCTCGTTTCTCTTTACCTTACACAAAATCATTCTGGATTTTCAAGGAGTTACCTCGGTGACTTGAGAAGCGGTTAAGAAAACATTTTAAGAAAACATTTTAAGAAAACAAACAAACAAGTTGTTTTAGTGGAAATTTTAAGCAAACAAATAAGAGAAAGTGGCGAAACTATCAGCACTACTAAAACAGCTTACCTTTCGTTGGGATCGAACCAATAATATCTTTGATCCTCATACCACACCGCCATAGTTATAGGTCCTATGACGACACAGACCTCATTATGTAGCAGATAACTTTCCAAGGCCGGCTCTAAATCAAAAACGTCATAGTCCCTTGATTGTAACCTCCCTACCACAACATAGTCCTCGATCATCGGAGAAAACAACCTCCCTTCCATTTCAGTTTTTCTTTGGAAATTCGACAACTTCAGGCTCTGCGTTCTAGGGATACTTATCATCGCCTCCCTGTACAACAGGTCACCGTATTTCAAAATGGTGTTCACTATTCTCGGAACCCACACTTTAGATTTGTAAAACCTTAGCATTACTAATGCGGAAATAGCATTGCCCATGCTTTGGCGGCCTTGGTACTTGCTGAACGCGGGGTCGGTTTGGCAAGTTGAGCCACGGAGAATGAATATTTTATTTGCGACCAACTCTGAAAAATACGTTTTTGTTAGAACGATTAAATTAAATTAAATGGTGTCATCTAAGTAAATAACTAGACTGGGGTTGTAATTACATTGTTTTCCACAAGTGAGGTTGTTTTAAAGAGACTTGGACAATAGTCGCATTGTAAAGGCTATTTTTCGCTTAGATTGTGATTGTCAACATGGTAGTTATATAAGGGAACAGCAAGAAAATCAACAAATTTATATATTTTAAAGTATATTTCCTATGATGTTCATCCATACTTAAATCCATTTATAACTCATTGTTAAAAAACCACGGAACAAGACAAGTTATTTTAGACTTACTTAAAGTGAATCAGAGCCATGTATGGTATTTACGAACTCAATTGGAACAGCACGGAACTAGAGGATTTTACGGGGTATTGTCAATTTATCGCTTCACATTGAATGTGAGCACATAATTTTACAGATTTATATTCACCACTCCTCCTCTACAATCCACGTGGACTTGATCTGCCTGTCACATAGAAGTATAGGTGGTATTAGATGCCTAGCGAATTTGATTTGTCAACACCAACTTTGTTCAGAGTTTTTGCATGGTTTAATATATAAAACAAAAAATACGTATGAACTATTTGTATTGTAGGATCTGTACGAGGCAGTGCCAGTACCAGGCAGCGTTATAAATTACTTAATTCTAATGAATATTTGAACAAATTAGTTTTATTACTGTGTTTGAGTGATTTTTTTGCAATTAATTGTTTAAAATGGCATTTTGGAGGCCTTTCGAGACTAGTGACAACGAAACGGATGATGCAATTTCTTAACTGTTAAATGATTAGAAACAATAGTTATATGATACATAAACTGGAAATAATATTTTGGGCTAAATTCTCAAGATGTTTGGGTCTTTTTTATTTTTAGGAAACAATAAAAAAATTGGCCAAAATTTGGCTAACCTTAACATGCTGGTTAATTTTTAAATGTGAATATTTTTATTCCTAACTTTTTCTACATCGAAGTACTACCTTGAACTAAAAGATAATGCATTTATAACTTATGTTAAAGTCAGTTATTTTTTATGGGCCTGTGAATAGCTAAAAGCGCAAAAAATCAAGAAGTAACTATATTATATTGTTATGTTTATATACTAATAGATATCAATAGCCATCAAAAATGGAAACAAGAGAATATATTATATACCATTTAAAACCCATTTTGTTTTTCTTCCTAGCTTGTTTGGTTTTCAAGCAATTCAACTTTTTCTATAGGCCGCGCGCAAAAAATGTCAAATAAATGAAAATTCGTACTCATTAAGAGTACTTTTGCATTTTTTTTTCAATATCGATTTTCTCGAAAATCATATACAAGAAAATTACAAGATGACTTTTTTTGGAAATTAGTCCAACTTTCTTTTTTATGACGAGCAATTTTTTTATATCTTCAACGATTAATGAGTTATCAGTAAAATAAGGCTCTTTTCACCAAAGAGGTGCGCGGCACCCCCGAACTGATTTTTGCGGCTTTATGATATATAATCCCTCCACTAACAGTTACTGAAGGAAACTCTGAGATAACATTCTTTGTTATGGAAATCTTTATAATTATTGGACTAATAGTAATAATTAGTACCACAGAGACGTAGGAAAATGGCTGCAGCTAATGTTAGTGAAGGAGTCACAATCAATTATGATTTGCATTGGCAGGTGTGCAAAGCCGTTTCGCTCTTATTAGATCTCATTAGCACGGCATAGACCCAACGCATCTTTCGAGATGGGCTTCTATTCACCTTGTGAACAGGAAGCAACAATAACTCGGCGTCATGTAAAGTAGATTTCTATATTTATTTATTATCTACCTAGGTAAAATGATACTTTGTCTGGAACAGGTTTCCGTGGGATGGGAAATTTGCACACATCTGATTTATGTATAGAGTTTTGTAACCATGAAGGTCTTTTAGAAAGCGACAATCCATCGCTCACGTCTGGTGCAAGTTCTTCCAGTTTCACTTTCATTGAACCTACTTCGTTTTTTTGTTCGTCTAAGTATGCTGTTAACCTTTCTTCTACAACATCTATGGGCGGTTCTGAAAAGAAAATACTAAGATATAGAAATTGCAAATTATTCTAGACAGATTTTAAGTTTTCGGAGCGATTGTCGTCCGGATCGGGATACACAATCCCGTTACAGCGGTTGGTAATACTTTGCTTATTGCCAGAGATCGGGAAGTAGCAATAGAATCCAAAGACCCTTTTTATATAAAAACAGTATAATAATGCAAACATATGTGAAAGTATTCCTAAATAATATGAAAACGATATCATGATATAAATGTTTAAATGTGCTATGCAATAAATCTGCTTTCTTTATAAAAATTGAAAGGAAATATTAAAAGTTTTTATCAGATAACTTGTAGCTATAAAAAAACAATTACTTCTAGTTGTCGAGCTGGTGGTTATTTACTTATTGGTTTACAAACTTCCTTATGCGAATAAATGTTCGACTTAACACACCTGTTAGTCTACGATTTTTCGGGTGGACCATTGATAATAGGCCGTAGTGCAGGGGTAGATTCTTTAGGCCAAAATATGAGGATATAATCAAATAAGCTTTAGTAAAATGTTGCTGTGGAAACAGATACAAGGTGTCAAAATTCAAATAATTCTTTCGTTTTTTTTTTGCAATAACTCAACGGCCTCTTGACTGATCTTCTCCAAATTTGCTAGAGGAACTTTTCTTGTTCTAAGAAACAATAATTTATGTATTACATCGCGTTAGATCATAGAGGGGGCCGCAGGACCTGTATCTGATGATGAATTTTTTCATATTTCTTTTGAACGAAACGTTGTGGTACCTCTGACCAGAAAATCTGATGAGGGCGTCATTTCCACGTATAAAAGGTACACTTGGTAGAACTTGATAACAACAACCGCTTTCGAGGAAATTGACGTTAAACATTTTAATAATTTTTTGGAAGACAGATTCAAACTTAATGAAACAAAGTGTATTTATTGAAAAGCGTGCTTTGGTTAAGTTTCAGTTCTGTCATGTACGTCATTTAATCATTTTATTTTAATACGTTGGGTTGATTCTACGGTTGGTTCCTTGTGAAACATTCTTCAATAATTTAAATATACAGGAAATTATGCGTTTTAGTGTTTCAAAAAGTTTTATTAAAACTCTACACGTGTTTCGGCTTATTAGGCCTTTATCAAGAGTACAAGATATTACTAAATTTAAAATGTGTTCCTTACTTATTTATACCTAATGGAAAGGTATACATTATGCAAAGCTTTTAATTTATTTATTATATGCAAAATAGTTATATAACTCCTATCTTATGTAAATATACTACAAATAGGTTCCTAATGTTACATTATTTTTTCTAGAATATTATGACCAATAAATAATGTTTGATCATTAGTTACATTTTTATGCTTTTTGACAGCTTTCATGATCTCAAATTGTTCTAGTAAATCTAACTTCTTTCCTTTATTTTCTGTATGTAGTAATTCGACTTCATTAAAATTAACAAAATGATTATTTTCTATACAGTGTGTTGACATACCGGTGCTATATATACCATTCGTTATTGATTTTTTATGTTCAGCGAGACGATTTTTTAATTTGCGGCTAGTTTGACCGATATATAGAGCATCGCAGTCATTACATTTTAATTGATATACACCTGTTTTTTCTAATAAATCTCTTTTATCTTTATTATTAACTAACGTTTTCCCTAGATTATTTTTATTAACAGAGATAGTTCTACATCCTAGTTTTTTAAGTTTATGACTAATTTTATCGCTAATCTTAGGCCTATAATTAATACATTTATATATGTCAGTTCTTTGTGGAGTATCAGCATAAAATTCTTTAAGTAACTTTTTCTTTTATTTATTTTTTATTAATTTATCTATGAGGTTTTCACTATAACCATTGTTTCTAGCGATTTCTTTAATGGTGTTTACTTCTTTCATAAAGTTATTCTTATTTAAAGGGAAGGTTAGTAGACGGTGGATATATGAATGGAAAGATGCCATTTTTATTTGTGACGATTGCTTAGATTTTTTGTGAATGACTGTGTCTGTGAAAGTTGGTTTACGGTAAATGTCAAACTCTAAGCTGTTGTTTCTATTTTTTAATGTTTAATTGATTTTTTAATTCTAAGTCTTTTTGAAACATTAAAAAGCATAATTTCCTGAATATTTAAATCATTTTATTTTGTTCTTGTCTTCCTCAAGTTAATTTCTTTAACTTCTTTATTTAAAATGCCTCGACATAATAATTTTTCAAATAGGGAAATGAGGGATATGATATGTGTTTGCGTACAAAAAAATTTTAGCGGCCGTGTTGCAGCGAGAAGATATTCATTTCAATATCCAAATAGAGCACAGCCAGACCATAAGATTTTCAAAGATCTGTTTCGTCGTTTGGGAGAAACAGGTTCATTTCGCCATAAAAATGATGTAGGACGACTAAAACGAATTATTCCCGACCAAGAACTAGACATTTTAGTTCGTGTGGATGAAGATTCTCAAGTCAGCTCAAGTCATTTATCAACGGCAACAGGGGTGAGTAAACAACCTGTTCTAAGAGTCTTATGCAAAGAACGCTTCTACCCATATCACTTCACTCCTGTACAAAACTTGCCTCGAAGGGATCTTCCACAAAGGCTACAATTTTGTCAATTTGTTCTAAATAAACACAACAAAGATCTAAATTTTGTTAAGAACATTGTATTTACCGACCAAGCAATTTTTACTCGCCGAAGTATTTTTAACTGAAGAAACACCCATTACTGGGAAGTAGAAAATTCTCATGCCGTTAAATAAAGACATTTTCAGCACGAATTTAAGATTAACATTTGGTGTGGTCTTATGGGCGATCAGTTATTGGGACCATTTGTCCTTCCTCCAAATTTAAACGGACAGTATTATCTGTTTTTTTTTTCAAAATACTCTTGCTGATATATTACGTGCTTTCATGCTAGACATACGAAACAGAATGGGGTTTATGTAAGATGGACCTCCCCCTCATTTCTCAATTGAAGTCAGGAATTATCTTGATGAGACTTTCCCACGCAGATGATCCGGTCGAGGAAGTGAGTTTGCTTGGCCACCAAGGAGTCCTGATTACAACCCTTTGGATTATTATGTGTGGGAACATATGAAGTCCTTAGTCTATGCAAATACCATAAATTCAAGGGAAGAACTGTGGGACAAAATACCAAACGCAGCCAATGTTATTAGAGGACAGGAAAATGTATTTTTCAACGTAAGAAAACCTTTTATGAAAAAAAATAGAAAAGGCATAGAAGTAGGTGGAAATTTACTTTAAGTTGCAGCAATGAGGTTTTTGTGTGGGGGGAAAGTTTATATAATTAGTACTAATGTCATTAAGTCAACTTTTATGTTATTTTTTGGTCTTCTAATAAGATTAAATCCTTATTTTACACAATCTTTTGATTTATGTATTTATCTTAATACCATGAAAATACTCCATTAGTTGTGAGAAAGAGTTTACGCTGTTATTATGATTTTGTTTTTCCTTACGTTTTGTACGTTTTACAATAAATACATTTTGTTTAATTAAATTTGAATTTGAATTTCAAAAAATTATTCAATTGTTTAACGGCGATTTCCTCGAGAGCGGTTGGAGTTTTCAACTTCTACCAAGTGTACCTTTTATACGTGGAAATGACGCCTTCATTGGATTTTCTGGTCAGAAGTAACACAACGTTTCGTCAAAAAAATATGAAAAAAGTTCATCATCAGATACAGGTCGTGCGGCGCCCTCTATGATCTAACGTGATGTAATACATGAATTATTGTTTTTTAGAATTAAAAAAGTTCCTCTAGCAAATTTGACAAAGATCAGTCAAGAAAGAGGCAGTTAAGTTATTGCAAGAAAACGAAAAAATAATTTGAATAAATTGAATTGTCTATAATTGTTTATTTGTGGTATATTCAGACTTTTTACTTTTTGTTGGGTATTTTGCTACTGAAAAATTAAACATTTTAATTAAAAAAACCTCTGAGCCAAACGGATCAGTTGAAACAATCAAGTATTCAAGAACCAACCTCTGTCTGATCCGTTTGGCGCAGAAGTTTTTTCATTAAAATATTTAAATATTTTTCAGTGGCAAGGTACTCAACAAAAAGTAAGAAAATGGTGATATATGTTGTCCGTACGGAAATTTCTTTTCGCTGTCGCTGATAATGACTCCATATAAAACATCACCATAATGAATATGAGAATGTCACAGAATTTTGACTTACACTCGCTGGACAGATCTTTCCCAAAACTGCATAATTTTTTTCAATCGATGACATGCTAGTTTCAGTTACTCTTGTCAACGCTAGATACAGAACATCGTGTGTCTGCTAGTGTTATATTTACCAATACTTTCAAACCCCATCATATTAAATTTGGAGAAGCCTGCTTGCTATAACATGCCTGAACATATTTACGTGGTTTTGACGTTACTTATTAATATCTCCTGACATCTCACTATATGACTGTATTGAATATGCTTTACTCATCTTGCATATTTTATATTATCAATAGTTCTTCCAATATTCACTCTACACCGAAAAACTTTCGCGGACGACTATGGCAACTGCGAGCTACTTACTTTAAACTGAAGTGCAAATGCAGCGGTAGTCTGTTTTGCTAAACTGTAACGTTCTCGAAATCATTTCCGATTCCACGGAAATTGCAATTAATCGCGGAAAAAATCGAGAAAATTTTTTGTCAGGGAATTATTTAAAAAAAAACGTAGGATATATTTACCTTCAGGTTCTTCTTCTTCCGGTTCTCTCGGTTTCTCTATTGTCATATATTCCTCAAAACAACAAGGAGGTACGGTATTTATTTGGACTATCCTTTGGACTGTGCAATCGATTATATCGATTTTGGCATTTAGTGTCTTGTTGCTAACGTTGTTATATATATTATCTATCAAATTCTCAATGGCTTTACATCGGCAGAGGAGCGAATAACCACTGAATATCTCCCCACAACCACAACCTATTTTGGAAAAATGGAAACTGGTATTAGTTTTATTGTGAAGATTCGATTTGTATGTATAAATAAAAGTAGTTAACATGAGTAGTAAGAACGTAAAAAACTGCTGCCTAAGGAATCACTACTTCCACATCCAGATTATGTCACATTAAAGGAAACATCCTGACTATATTTGCACTCTAGTATATGGAAATTATTGGTCATAGAATTTTAATAATATTTGGGGCAGACGTTATAGAACAAATTGAGTCGTTGGTTTCTTAGGTCGGGCGTCAGGTAGATTAACATCGTTCTAAATCGGGAAAAAGATTCTACTGTTGGAATCAGTTCATTATAGACCTTTTTCAGACATACTAATTTTTCTCCCTCACCGGCCCCCGGAACACCCCCCATTTTAGGGCAATATCGCTCAAAAATAATTTTTTCGCCAATACCTCGGTTCTGAACGGTCCCACGAAAAAGAAGATGGAAAATTAAAGATATCGAAATGGTTTAGACACATTTTTACGTAGTATAAATTTTCTTGGAGTTATAGGCGGGAATGTCTGCGGTAGGGTGGAACGAAAAATGAGATTCTTAATTCTTTTTCGACAATCATTACCACATAGTTATCAAAAGGTGCACTTGGCTGTTATTAATAACTGTGCAAAAATTGAAAACGGTACTTTGTCATATTTAGGTTCCTCAATGGGTTCAAAATTTTAGAAAAAACTTTTTTTACACCATTTATTTTCTATTAGTTATTTTTCTATCCTTTGGATATTGGTAATATCACAGTCGCCAAAAAGTGTCTTAATGTACCACAAATCAGTGTGCCACATTTTAAATGATATGATCCACACTTCAGGTTCGTCAAGGAAGTCAAAATATTGTTACGGATTTCCACCTTTTTGGGAAACACCCTGTATGAATCCGTGGGTTCTAAATAATTTCAACAAGAGATAAACACTACTAACACTTTATTTAACAATTTACTGACTGTACAATACTTGTTTACTTAATAGTTAACCTCACTTTTCACTTTTCAACTTGTTCACTTCTAAAATAAACTTCTCCCTCTGCGCTGGTAATCGCGCCTTATATACTCCGAATTTGACTATCTAGATCCATCTAGAAACAATCAAGAATCTTCTCCAACGTTCCAGAAAAAGTCCATTTCATTCTGACAGCTCCCAGTCACAATTCTTAGGCATAGGCGTATCATCTCCTGTTCCAAGGGGGTGTAATTCATAACAATATGCTCTTCTAAGCAATTTTTTCCAAAAGCATAACTTATTTGATCGGGTATTCAACAATTGTAGGAGGATGAACATCAAATAGTATCACACATTTCGTTAAAAAGAAAACACCGAAAAGACGTGGAAAAATAAGCAAAAGCAAAATAAGTTTAATATTTCAGTTATTATCCATTTTTAAGTAATCTGATTTTGTTTTAAGTGATGTCAATATTTTTGTTGATTTTATACGACCTTGAAAGAATCCATCTCGATTTTCTTGGCCAGAGACAGTTAGTGATGCCTTAGTTGCCAGACGTACGAATCGTTCAACAGCTTCGATATTGCAAGAAGTGTGAACTCTTGTCTAACGCTTTGGTAACACACATTTCCATATTAGCGTCACTGGCGGCTCAGTAACTTTTGTCATTACCAAGGATTCATTCCGAGCCTCAAATTTATTTTAGGTATACTAAATGTTCGTATTGCTGTTGTTTTAACGGTTCGTGCCATCAGGATACGTTGGACACCATCTTCCTTGTCCTCATCAGTTCTGAATGACAGGTGACAGATTTCTTGTTTAATAACGGTGGAACTTCTACATAATGGCATGTTTTTCAATGCCCTGAATGCTGGATTGCTTTCCTTCTGTCATTTTCATTTTGTTGGTTACCATCGTCGTTGTATTTTCTCTAGATTTTAAATTCTTCTAAATTTGCTTATAACCTCCATGAAATTTTTAAAGTTTATCCCAGATGCGATTTCAAAAGACGGTAGGAATTCATGTAGTTTGCCAAATCTCTTCAATTTTCAATATAAAAGACAAATGATAGTAGGTTGGAACTTGTTAACCCCACACCCCAGTCATAGACGCCTATCGCTTGGACTGTGATTGTATTCGAGCGCGTTATCTGTCGCGTAATTCCTATAGACGACGCGATTTTCAAAGACAATGAGGAACCGGAAGGTTTAGAATAAAGCAAATGGACTTGGAGGGGCTTTTAATCATACTTTAATAATTATTTTAAGTACTGTGTCTACCAGAAAATATATTTTTTTAAATAAACCAATGAAGGTAATAAGAACCTGTAAAATCACCAAAATTTCTAAGCCTTTGGTCCCGTGAGGAACCTGAAACTGCTAAGAGCTTTTGAAAATGAATTTTATTTATCCAAATGCGCATTTTGATATCTATGCAAAGCAATTTAAAATGAAAGAATTGTTTATTCTACTCTAGTGTACAGCTAATGCTAGTACCATTATGCGTTCGTTACCACACCACCTTGCGGTAGAACGTTTGGCGCGTTTTTTTTTAAGTGGTATCCCCAATCCAATTTTTGTTTATTTGGTTAAGTTACTTCTAATTCTTTTTTCTCTACGGCCAATGCATTAAGTACATTAGCTTAGATTTTTTCAAAGTTGAATGTTTAAAATGGTCCCTTGCTTTAATAAAACTGAGAGTGTCGGTTTCATTGTCATATGCATTGTTTTTATTAGATTCAGCCTCCTTGTGGTTATCATGTTCCAAAACAGCTAATACATTATCTTCGGGTTCCTCGTATTGATCTAAGTCGTCTACATATATTTCGACATTTGTACATGATTGTCCTTGACATCCAGAACAAATAACGGAACATCTTAGTTCAGCTTTTCTACAAAAGTACATGCGGCTTTGCAGTCTTTTGTACACTTGCAGCTTATTGTTTTCAATAGATCTTGTGAAGCAGCTTCGTTTTTGGTACTAATTTGAAACAACCCTATTTTTTTTCTCATCCAGTCCCAATCTTGAGGACTCTTGGTATTGCCGTACCACTGCTGAGTCTGATAGTACATTCTAAAAAAGCGTTGGCTTGCAACAAACTTGGTAGGAAGTACCGATGCAAGGTTACATGTACTTTTTGTCACTTACTTAATAAAGGTTATTCAAAGATTGCTGATCGGGTTCTGCTCCGTAAAGGGCTAATATAACTTTTTGGCCTGACATATCTATAACATCAGAGTGAGGATTGTGGTCTCTAAAACATTCCACGTGTTTCTTTGTAATCCTACCGAGTTCTGTAATAATCTAACGAATGTTGCATTGCCTTGCCTAAAAAATGCAGAAGTTGTATCACATCCACTGAATGCGTGGAGGAATAATATGTTATCCGCAACTTATTTTGGGTATTTAAAAGAGTTCGAAGAATAAATTCGTTCGTCCGTTTTCCCCATACTTGGTTTAATAAAAGACATGTTTCATTGCTCATATTTTTTACCTGAACATTTTTTTTCACATAATTTCAACTTTTCCTCTAAATTGCGAAAACCCGTTTTTCGCGACCGCTCGCAATTTTTTTTGCAAATTTCACCAAAAATTCTTTTTCCAAAATAATATTATCTTTCAGAGATCGCAAACTACATGTGAGTATTTTTTTTTGCTGAGGTTGCAGTTTATCTCAGATCTGAGTCCCTAAACAGATAGCTCGCCTAGACTAGACCTCGATAATTCCCAAATACCATACAAAGTTACAGGTTATGTTAGTAAAAGCGTGTTTGAAGAAAATAAGACTGGAAAATTTCGGTGCAAACGTCAGCCTATTAAGGTGGATTCGCTCATATGATAGCAGACTGAAGCCAAAATGCTCAATTAAATAATTTTACATCTTAAAAAAATCGTTGTAAAATTTAGAAGTTCCGCAAGGTTCCGACTTCGAACCACTGATTTAATGAATGGTGTAAACGACTCTCTTAAAATCTCTCATTGTTTTCCGTATGCAGTTGATCAACAACTTTGGCCGGATTCTGCGTAATTAGTTATAATCTTCAAGTAATTGTCTGTAATTGTTTATTTGTGGCATATTCAGATTTTCTTACTTTTTATTGGGTATTTTGCCACTGAAAAATATTTAAAAATTTTAATGAAAAAACCTCTGCGCCAAACGGATCAGACAGAGGTTGGTTCTTGAGTACTTGACTGTTTCAAAAAGTCTCACACCTAAAAATATATAAACTAGAACAATGTTATAAACTAAAAACTCAAAATCAAAGCTATGGGTAGTTAATGTTTCGGAAGAGAATCTACTTCCGTTCTCAAAACTTTTTTGGCCGTCAACCATGACAGTTCTTTGTTTATGTATTTCCATAGTCACGTGAGACATTAAATTATATTTATCTTATTTTTACTTACTTCGTCTCTAAGGATGGGCAACCAACTAGTACAAAAAAAAATCTATTGAATAATTAGAAAGGCATCTATCCTAAAACTAAAAGAAAACTTAAAGAATCCGCGATTATTTTATTAAACGAGGATAGATGCGTTTCTAATTATTTAATAGATTTTTGTACTAGTTGGTTGCCCATCCTTAGAGACGGAGTAAGTAAAAATAAGATAAATATAATTTAATGTCTCACGTGACTATGGAAATACATAAACAAAGAACTGTCATGGTTGACGGCCAAAAAAGTTTTGAGAACGGAAGTAGATTCTCTTCCGAAACGTTAACTACCCACAGCTTTGATTTTGAGTTTTTAGTTTATAACATTGTTCTAGTTTATATAATTTTAGGTGTGAGACTTTTTGAAACAGTCAAGTACTCAAGAACCAACCTCTGTCTGATCCGTTTGGCGCAGAGGTTTTTTCATTAAAATTTTTAAATATTTTTCAGTGGCAAAATACCCAATAAAAAGTAAGAAAATCTTCAAGTAACTTAGAAAATTGTTAGAAACCAACCTGGAAGCCCAAACCATCGGTTTCCGTGTTCATCGTGCGCCGTGGGATCGAACATATAGTAGGTGTCGTCCTTGATCCAAATGGCCAAATATTTGTTGCACATTTGGAATATTCCAGAAGGGTACTTTTTGAACAAGGATTCGACTGCATTCTTGAAGATTTCCTTGGCTTTTTGCTCGCCGATCGATGACAACTTGTCGCTCACCCTCGGACCTTCATCTATGCTCAAAGTAACTTTGCTCCTTTGATAGAAGAAGGAAGTGATTATTTTCTCTGGTGGAATTTCCGTAAGGCACGGATCGTCGGGTTGCTGGAGGCTTTTCATAAATAATTCATCGCCGTGGTCTAGGATTCTATCCAGATAGTATCTATCCCAATCTTCCATTTTGTAAAGGTAGGCGAATAGACAAGCTATAGCGCAGTTGCAAGCCCCTAAAAAATTATTGGATGCAATTGTCTATATTCCTTATATTATGAAGTTGGAAACAATCGATAACAAAAGGGCCGGTTTTTGTAAAGGACCTCTCATAGAAATTGGGTTTCGGTAGAATCGTCTGTCAAATAACAATAGCAATAGCAATAACTGTGCATACCGGGTGTTAGAAAAGTATGGGAACGGTGAAGAATCTCGAACAGTTTGCATCAAATTGAAAAATAAAAAAATACGCGTCAAAAAGTTTCCAAAAAACTATCTACTGATACCAAAAATGACCTCCCCACCCACCCCCAGTGGGTGGGGCGAGGGGCAACTTTAAAATTTCAAATGGAAACCCCTATTTTTTATTACGGAATCGGATTCTACGGTAAAAAATACGTAAGTTTTATTCAGGACATTTTTTTCGACTCTTGCACGGTGTCACTGTAATCGCAAAAACTGAAAGAATGCATAACTGTTTCAAGAGTCTTGTGCCCACAAAAAAAGTCCAATTCAAAAACTGAAAAACACGTATTTGTTATTTTTACGAAATCTATCCAATGACATTGGATGCGACTCTCCCACCCCCAACCCAGTGGGTGGGGCGGGGGACAACTTTGAAATTATTTATGAAAATCCCTATTTTTTTTATAGCGGATTCTGATTCTACAGCCAAAAATACGTGAATTTTATATCGGACATTTTTTTCGATTCTTGCAAGGTGTCGCGGCAATCGCAAAAAATTGAAATAAACCTGAAGTCTCCATAAGTTTGTAAATACAGCTACTCGTGTTGACAAAAAAACATTCAGTTTGAAAAACAATATCTGTGACATCTTGATTTTTATGGATGTTTTTTTTAAGTGTTGTTAATAACAGTATTTGTTTTGTGAAATTTCTACGAGTTGTAACATTTTTTGCGATTGCAGCGACACCTTGCGAGAATCGAAAAAAATTCCCGTTATAAAATTCACGTATTTTTGGTCGTAGAATCCGAATCCGCTATAAAAAAATAGGGATTTTCATTACAAATTTCAAAGTTGTCCCCCGCCCCACCCACTGGGTTGGGGGTGGGAGAGTCGAATCCAATGTCTTTGGATAGATTTCGTAAAAATAACAAATACGTGTTTTTCAGTTTTTGAATTGGACTTTTTTTATGGGCACAAGACGCTACTCTTGAAACAGTCATGCATTCTTTTCATTTTTTACGATTACAGCGACACCGTGCAAGAATCGAAAAAAAATGTCCTGAATAAAACTTACGTATTTTTTGCCGTAGAATCCGATTCCGCAATAAAAAATAGGGGTTTCCATTTGAAATTTTAAAGTTGCCCCTCGCCCCACCCCCTGGTTGGTGGGTGGGGAGGTCGTTTTTGGTATCAGTAGATAGTTTTTTGAAAACTTTTCGACATGTATTTTTTATTTTTCGATTTGATGCAAACTGTTCGAGATTTTTCACCGTTCCCATACTTTTCTAACACCCGGTATATATTCCTTGTCATTTGACAGCAAGTTGACAGCTGCCAATTGTCGATATCGTCTATTTGACACAACAATTCAGCAACCTCAAGAAGATAAGATTACACTTTGCAGAAAAGAGCATTGCGGAGTTTTCAAGTGCATCAAAAAGGGCATTGGTCAATTCCGAAGAAAATTCAAAATATTCTCTAGATGATTCCAAACCCTTTTTGCCTCTTGCAATTTTTGTCCAAACTTCTTTTTCAAGGGAAGAAATGCCAAAATTCTAGAGTTTTGGTTTTTCCTCGATGGATAACTATAAAAATGATAATTTCAGAAAAATTTTGTCAACAAAAGTAGTCTATTTTTAAGCCATTGATTAAGGAAGCCGTAATTATAACGAAAATGAGTAAAACACTAATATGTTTCTTACCACTATATTTGCACCAAACGTGACTGCAGTTTCAACACTTTAGGTCATTTTCATGCTAAGAATTAAATATAAAGCATTGGTCCCTATTTAAATATGTTTCTAGAATTAAACAGATTAGAGAATTATGAAAGTACACAGGTAGTTTATGATATCCTAACCATCCAAGGGTTGAATTTCTCAGAAATATTAATTACATTTTGGTAGCAGTAAAAAGAGCGGAATACATAATATTTATATTGAAACATTCTTTATAGGATTTTGCAAACAGCAGAAAAATTAACTATCTATAAAAGAAACACTTTGTGTAGAAATATTAATGAAATCTTTGCATTCTTTCGATAACCTGAATTCTGGTTATGCTAGCAAATTAAAATCCTAAAATGAATTTGTCTAATTTCTTATTTGACAATTCTCATTCTAACACTAGCATCCACACAGTCCCCTACGGCCATGCAGATTAAACTAGTATCCACATAACCCCCTACGATTATGAAGATTCAGTTAAAAATGAGAACAAAGACCTAAAATGAATTTATTTATCTACTTTGTCTTAAAAAAATTTTCATTCCAATGGATTACATTTTCATGAAATCTATCATTCTGTTTCCTGGAAATGCTTAGCCTTGAAACGTTTTTCGCCCTTATTCTGGAGCTCATCAGAAAGACATAAAGCCATTCATAAAGATGTTTCATGCAAAACCAAGACAATTTCTATGAATAAGTGTGAAATGATTATATTTGACATTGACTGATAAAAACAACCTCACCTATCTATTAGCTAACTAGTATTGGAGCCTATATACTCTATGCATGTTTAAAAATGAATTATTATTTGTTTGCTTATAATTGTATTGAAACATTCTTTATAGGATTTTGCAAACAGCAGATCGTAGGGGGTTATGTGGATACTAGTTTAATCTGCATGGCCGTAGGGGACTGTGTGGATGCTAGTGTTAGAATGAGAATTGTCAAATAAGAAATTAGACAAATTCATTTTAGGATTTTAATTTGCTAGCATAACCAGAATTCAGGTTATCGAAAGAATGCAAAGATTTCATTAATATTTCTACACAAAGTGTTTCTTTTATAGATAGTTAATTTTTCTGCTGTTTGCAAAATCCTATAAAGAATGTTTCAATACAATTATAAGCAAACAAATAATAATTCATTTTTAAACATGCATAGAGTATATAGGCTCCAATACTAGTTAGCTAATAGATAGGTGAGGTTGTTTTTATCAGTCAATGTCAAATATAATCATTTCACACTTATTCATAGAAATTGTCTTGGTTTTGCATGAAACATCTTTATGAATGGCTTTATGTCTTTCTGATGAGCTCCAGAATAAGGGCGAAAAACGTTTCAAGGCTAAGCATTTCCAGGAAACAGAATGATAGATTTCATGAAAATGTAATCCATTGGAATGAAAATTTTTTTAAGACAAAGTAGATAAATAAATTCATTTTAGGTCTTTGTTCTCATTTTTAACTGAATCTTCATAATCGTAGGGGGTTATGTGGATACTAGTTTAATCTGCATGGCCGTAGGGGACTGTGTGGATGCTAGTGTTAGAATGAGAATTGTCAAATAAGAAATTAGACAAATTCATTTTAGGATTTTAATTTGCTAGCATAACCAGAATTCAGGTTATCGAAAGAATGCAAAGATTTCATTAATATTTCTACACAAAGTGTTTCTTTTATAGATAGTTAATTTTTCTGCTGTTTGCAAAATCCTATAAAGAATGTTTCAATACAATTATAAGCAAACAAATAATAATTCATTTTTAAACATGCATAGAGTATATAGGCTCCAATACTAGTTAGCTAATAGATAGGTGAGGTTGTTTTTATCAGTCAATGTCAAATATAATCATTTCACACTTATTCATAGAAATTGTCTTGGTTTTGCATGAAACATCTTTATGAATGGCTTTATGTCTTTCTGATGAGCTCCAGAATAAGGGCGAAAAACGTTTCAAGGCTAAGCATTTCCAGGAAACAGAATGATAGATTTCATGAAAATGTAATCCATTGGAATGAAAATTTTTTTAAGACAAAGTAGATAAATAAATTCATTTTAGGTCTTTGTTCTCATTTTTAACTGAATCTTCATAATCGTAGGGGGTTATGTGGATACTAGTTTAATCTGCATGGCCGTAGGGGACTGTGTGGATGCTAGTGTTAGAATGAGAATTGTCAAATAAGAAATTAGACAAATTCATTTTAGGATTTTAATTTGCTAGCATAACCAGAATTCAGGTTATCGAAAGAATGCAAAGATTTCATTAATATTTCTACACAAAGTGTTTCTTTTATAGATAGTTAATTTTTTCTGCTGTTTGCAAAATCCTATAAAGAATGTTTCAATACAATTATAAGCAAACAAATAATAATTCATTTTTAAACATAATATTTAATTGATCATTTAACAAAATTAAATCATCCTTATTATTGTATTTGTATATTTCCAGTGTTTCTAACAAATTAAGTTTCAAACCTTTGCTAGTATAGTGTAGGATTTCCATATTATTAATATCTGGGAAGTTATGCCCACTCTCTAATATGTGATTAGAAAAAACAGAATCTGTTTTTTGTAGTCTGAAGGACCTATCACGATCGAGGTATTTGGTTTTAAAATTACGTCCGGTCTGTCCTATATACAGGGTGATTCACGTAGGCCATTCATTAGAAGTTTTTCAACTTGCAGTTGGATTAGAAACTTGAAATTTGGTATGCAGCCATAATCGATCATGCCCGTTCTACCTAAAATATTTTCAGTCCTCCAACTATACAAGGTGTGCCAATAATTGGTACCAACTTTCTTATTTTAAATGGAAACCTATATTTTTCTTTACATGGTTCGATTGGTCTTCTAATTCTGAGTTCAGAGAACCTAAGTTATGTTAACTTATCTATTACAGTTTTTGACATATGTCCAATTTTTTGAAAAAAATTGCCGCTGTAGTAGTTTACGAACAAATTTGTATCTCGCTAACCTTTCAAAATTATAAAACCAAATTTGTGAAGCAGTTAGCTGGAAGTCCAGGCTAACTTTTGATGTCCCATCGGTGGTCCCATTTTGTACCACATGGGCGCAGTCGATTTTCAAATGTCACAATCAAAAATTGTCAAAAAGTCAATTTTTTCAAATGGCACCTACTATTTTTTTTCACACCATTCGAAAGAAAATTGAATTTTAGGGTGAGTTATTTAAGCATTCCCTATACCTAACTTCACCCCATATCGAGTTATTCAATAAAAATCAAGAAATACCTTATCTTGCCGAGAGATTCCTTATTTCATCAAGTATGCCATGGAAACAAAAGACAGTTGTAATAATTTTTAAAGAAAAATATGGATTCTTATTTAATTACACACAACACCAACAAATTATTATTAACGAACAATAACAATGTTGACGAAATTCTGACGTAAATGTTCAATGTGACCATCATATTTTTGTTCAAATATTCTATTATTCTACTTTCAACAGATTGCGCAGCACATCTTTGCGCCTACCATTTCTGACGCCAGAAATCAATGCAAAATTGAATTTTAGGGCCACTTTTCTTAACATTGTGTATGTCTATCTACAGTCGTTTTTGAGTTATTGGCATTTTTTGAAAAACATATTGTTTTTTTTTTCTCAAGGGTAGTAGGCTTTGGAAATAATCATTTCATTTTAATTTTTATTCAAAAATCGTATTGCAATAATAAATAATAACAACAAAATAACAACAAATAAACAGATTAACAAAATAATTATTTGAATACAAATGCTCAATGTGTGCACCGTTTTCACTGACAGAATTTCGTCAACATTGTTCTTGTTCGTTAATAATAATTTGTTGGTGTTGTGTGTAATTAAATATAAGATCCATATTTCTCTTTAAAAATTATTACAACTGTGTTTTGTTTCCATGGCATACTTGATGAAGTAAGGAATCTCTCGGCAAGATAAGGTATTTCTTGATTTTTATTGAATAACTCGATATGGGGTGAAGTTAGGTATAGGGAATGCTTAAGTGACTCACCCTAAAATTCAATTTTCTTTCGAATGGTGTGAAAAAAAATAGTTGGTGCCATTTGAAAAAATTGACTTTTTGACAATTTTTAATTGCGACATTTGAAAATCGACTGCGCCCATATGGTACAAAATGGGACCACCGATGGGACATCAAAAGTTAGCCTGGACTTCCAGCTAACTGCTTCACAAATTTGGTTTCATAATTTTGAAAGGTTTGCGAGATACAAATTTGTTCGTAAACTACTACAGCGGCAATTTTTTTCAAAAAATTGGACATATGTCAAAAATTGTAATAGATAAGTTAACATAACTTAGGTTCTCTAAACTCAGAATTAGAAGACCAATCGAACCATGTAGAGAAAAATATAGGTTTCTATTTAAAATAAGAAAGTTGGTACCAATTTTTGGCACACCCTGTATAGTTGGAGGATTGAAAATATTTTAGATAGAACGGGCATGATCGATTATAGCTGCATACCAAATTTCAAGTTTCTAATCCAACTGCAAGTTGAAAAACTTCTAATGAATGGCCTACGTGAATCACCTTGTATATGTTATTGCACTCTGAGCAATTTAACCTATAAACTCCAGATTTTTCGTATCTATTGGTTTTACCCTTGGCGCTGTAAATTAAATTTGATCATTTTTGTTGGAGTTTAAATGCTATCTTGATGTATTTTGAGAATATTTGATATTTCCTCTGTTAGTGTATTATACTATGTGATGGTAGCGCAATGTGTTTGTCTTTCTTCTCTAACTATGGAATAAATTGCCTTAAAAGTATACTTATTTTGTTTTTTGTTTATTAATTTGGCGATAGTTTCTGTGGAAACCATTGTTCTTGCCTATTTTTTGAATTATTGAGAGCTCTGTTTTGCATTTCTGATAAAGGCAACAGAAAAGCTGTATGTAGCATTGAATTATAAGCTGCTAGTTTGTGTGCGTATGGATGGCAAGAACCAAACGGGATAGTTATATCAGTATATGTAGGTTCTCGTTTTCGTTTCAAATTTAAATGGGTTATTTTTGTGTGATAGTTGGGTCTAGAAAATTTATTGTATGGTTTGCGTATCGTTCTAATGTGAATTTAATTTTTAGGGTGTATGTTATTAATAGAATCTAGAAAATTGTGTAATTGTCTAGTAGTACCCTTAAAGCATGCCAAGACGTCGTCGACATATCTATACCAAAAATGAATGTGATTCTTGCCTGCTTGGGAATTTAATATACTTTCCTCTAAATTAGACATAAATATATCCGTTAATAAAGGACTTAAGAGGTGATCACATCGGTAGACCACTGTTTTGAATATAAAATTGATTATTGAATTGAAAGTCATTTTGACTGATGCATATGTCGAAAGCTAATAAAGTTTCCGTTGATATAATGCTATTTAATTTACTTTTGTTTAGTAAATTATGAATAAGTTTTGAACATTAATCTGGGGGGATATTTGAAAACATGTTTTGTTTTTAACGTAGAATGATACCAGAAATTAATTATGTGGGGAATGTGTATTTTTTAACTTCTCTGCTAATTCTATGTTTAGGTTTAAAATCTCTATGCTGTTTAAAAGCTAAATTTAATTTTTTACCTAGTTCTCTAGTTGGACTATTGATATATGATACTACAGGCCTAATGGGATTATCCGGTTTACGCGTTTTAATTAATCCGTATAATTTTGGAGCTAAGGGATTTCTATGTTTGCTACCGATTGTTTTAATTTGGTTTAATATTTTTTAGTGGTGTCTTTATTAACACGAGTAATATCTTCTGACTGCATGAAATTATTAACTTTATTTGTGTAGACTGTTTTGGTGACAACTACCTTTACTTTACTTTATTAGCTCCCCCGCCTTGCGGCTTTGAGCAAACTTAATCTCTATGCTACAATATTGTCATCATATAATGTTTATACATACATACATATATATACACACATATACATTATCTATAATACCTGGAAAGCAACCCTCACACATGTAATTCCTCAGTCACCATCACTCTCTCTGCCCACTCGTTCCATTTCCTCACTTGTTCCACTTGTACTACCTTATTTTCTCTCATTTGTACTTCCAAATGACCCCATTCATTCCTCACAAACCTTCTCCCTTCTTCCCTATCCATTCTTTCGCATACAAACCTTACATGCTCACTATTTTCCTCTCCTCTTCCGCATTCGCACTCCCCATCCACATCCCTCAGGCAAAACCTCTTAAGGTACCCCAGAAAATTTCCATGTACTGTCGCCATCTGCACTCCTTTAAAGGATAATCCCAAGGCAGTATAACCCACTTCCGAACATACCCCGAAGAGGGTTTTTCCAGTTTCTCCATCCTCCCATCTTTTCTGCCATTCATCTATAACTCTTTTTCTCGTTCTTGCCTTTCTCCCTCTCCGATCAATCCAAATTTCCTCCCCTTCTATTTCTTCTCTCATTCTTGCCCTTTTTGCACTTTCATCCACCATTTTATTCTTTCTATTTTCCTCACCCTTTCTCCTCCACATGATAATACATTCAACTCCCATATTCAGTCTCTCGATACTCAATTTTATCTCAACTATCTCTCTTTTTTTCGCCCCTCCTTTCTTCAACCTCTCGAGAGTTTGCGGGCTATCCGTGACGATGGATGCCTGCATTCTCTCTCGTGGCCTCATTCCCTCCTCATTCACTCCTCTCTCAGTCACTCTTCTCTCAATCATCTGGATGGTTTTCCCCATAGCAATGGCTTCCGCCACTCCCACGGGAATGCCATCCGCAATTATCTCTTCAAATCTCCCTTCTCCAAATATTCCTTCAATTACTCCAGCTATTCCCACCCTCTCTTCTTCCTTTCTACTCGCGTCCGAATAACCCACAATCTCACTCTCATTTTCGATTTGTTCCTCCCATACCCTCACTGTCCTCACCTTAAATTCTGGGTGTGGCCTTAGTGCTCCTTGTGTTTCTTTTCTCTTCATCTCTTTTGTTTTATCGAGGTGAAGGACCCTAGCTAGTACCTCAAGCGGCGGTATGCCACTTAAGAACTCCAGAGCGCCTGTAGGAGTTGTCCTATAAGCCCTCTGGAGACCAAGAAGTACCATTCTTTGGGTGGCCCTTAGGTGTCTCACTATTCTGCTATCATTCGCTCTACTCCCCAGATCTCAACACCATACATTATTGCCATTCGTGTCACACTTTCATATATCATTTTTATCAAATTTTCGTTCGCTCCGTATTTCCTTTTTAGCATCGCAATCACCCTGGTACAGGTCTCTCCCACTTTTTCCTCACACTCTTAACATGGTCGATGAATCTGAAGGTCCTGTCCACCACGATCCCCAGGACCTTCACTGCATCTACCATGTCCACAATCCCGCCTCCCATTCTAATCAGTGGTTCTCTTATTTTTCATCTCATTCCCACAAACATTGTTTCGGCTTTTTTCGCATTATAGCGGAGCAGATTTTCCCTCTCCCCTGCTCGCATTCTTCTTTCGCTCGTTCCCATCTACCTTCAATCTTCTTTACGGATTCCCCGCTCAGTATTAGAATCTGGTCGTCAGCGAAGGCCTGCGCATGACAGACCTTGCCTCCTTTCAGATCCACTCTTCCTACCTCCTCTTGCATCAAGCTATTTAGCTTGTTCATTCGTCTAAACCATCCTTCCATCACTATCAGCCATAGCGTTGGTCCTAAACTGGGGCCCTGTGGACATCCTCTATCAATTTCGGAAACCACTCCCCTACTTTAAATCACTCTGTTTCCTAAGAAATTATTTAGGTACTAATTGATCAGAACTTGGAACCAATAAACATTTCGACTTTTAAATCGGTAGTAAATTATGTAAATTAGGTAAGGGATTGATTATTTTAAAGCATTAAACAGAGTGGACTGATATAGGCCCAACTCATTTAGAATATTGTTTCCGGGAATGTTCTTGGATTTAATAATATCTATTGATTCTAATAAATTTAATTTAAAACACTTGTCACTTACGTGTAATCTTTAGGTCATTCATATTTGGAAAATTGTGACTAGTTTCTAAAATATGATTTGCAAAAGTTGAGTCTGTTTTTTGAAAATTAAAACAACGTAAATGTTCTTTGTACCAAATTTTGAAAGAGCAACCAGTTTGACCTATATGCAAGGCATTACAATCTGGACATGTAATTTTATAAACTCCTGATTTCGTTAGATGATCAGTTTTATACTTAGCAGTTTGCTAATTTATGTGATTTGAAGCTACCTGAGAAATTCCCTCTCACGACAGTCGAATGACGGTCCCGGGAGCCTATACATGCCTGCGAAGAAAGGAGACCAAGACAGAAGAGCGCCAGAAGAAACGACCCAGCTGGCAGGGTCCAACAGCCAGGACCAGGGGAGGTTTGCTAACATCGCCAATAGCGTCCGCATTTGCGGGGGGATAGGCGAAAAAGCAGGTCCACCCCTTACGAGGCCGGTTCAGGTCTACAGCGATAATTGGCGCAAAGAGCTCAAGCTCGACCCCTAATCATCCGAGACCGTCATCTTTAGTCAGGAATATTGGCGTACGTGAGAAATTTGAGATTGTTGTATCCGTGAAAGTTGGCTTTCTATAAATATTAAAGTGAATTTTATTTTTGTGAGTTAAGGTTAGATCCAGCAAATTGATTTTATTATCTTTCTCTGCCCCCACTGAAACTTTTATTTTTTAGAAAGCCAGCTTATAACTCATGTTTTTTTGGTAAATAACGCCTTATTTATCCGAAAATTTGAAATTATTGTGGGTCAATTTTGTATATGCACACGCACGCACATCAAAATCCATCGATCGTAAAAAAACATTAATCCCAAAAAGCAAAGTTTTCTTGTACGATGCTTTAACACAATAAAGCAGTGAAGTTGCACTTATTCACTAAATTTACCTTGTTTTCCATTAGATTTAAAATTATATCTCTTGTGGAATTGAGAGAAGTGCCCTAGAATGATAGAAGTTTCGCCATAGATTGTGTATTGATGCCATACTTTTTTCAATGATGATATAGCCGGTTTTTGTGATATTCCCTCTGGCTTGACATAGACTGGCTTCGGTTTCTGCTTGGGACGTTTATCGGGTGGTATCCATTTCTTCGTGGGTACTGGGGGGTAATCGATGACAGGTTTGGGATTGAATTTCCTCTTTTTTACTCTGAAGATAAAGAACGATTAAACTGTGCCAATTCCCGTCCAAACGTTATAATATATATATATTTCTAACATTGCTCAATCTTAACGCTCACATACGTAGAAATAATGCCTTACTTACTATTAAATTATTATTAAATCCAAGATCCAAATTACTCATAGATGCTATACAGGATCTTCCAAAATTCCCAGAGGAGCTCATGGCGGACTCTTTACAACATTCTTAGACAAAAACCTTAATACAATTACGTCGAGGCTCCAACCGTTTTCGATCGGGACGCTGTCAAAATTTCGAAAAGAAAATTGCCCTGTGCGAGGCTAAGGATTTATAAAATTTGTAGGTAGCGCTGTAAACAAAATGAATTGTGCTAACCGTACTGAATTTATTAATAATTTGTAGGTTGTGTACTGCTACAACTATTAAGTTTTTTTAGTTGGGCTAGGCAAACGACGGAAAAACACAGAATTTTTTGATAAATTAGTAGCCAAAAGGTTTTTCCAGAATCGCTTTAAGAACTAATGGGAGAGGCTTCTTATTTCCTGAGTCAAAAAATTTAATTTGCATCATCGTCTTTTATCAACAATTAGAGCGGAAAATCGTTTTTTTTTTAAATACTGGAAAAACCATCGGTCGCGGTCGTCGAGAAAAGTGAGGAATAGGTGATTTGTGTGCAATTAAAATCCGTACATTATGAGCCTTTCCAAATTAAAATCTGTCCAGTGGTAAAAAAGTTATTGCCAAGAAACCTGCAATGTAGTAATTTTTTAATCATTAACATAACTTTATAATTTTCTGATAACATTTTATAAAACTTTCTTAAATAAGTGCGTTTTATAGAGTTATGCATTACACCCCCTAGAAAATAGAGACTGATACGCCCATGATTAATAGTGAACTGTCCTGGAAATTTGTAGAAAGAGGTCGAGTTTTCTGGAGTGTGGTAGGAGAAGATTCTCGATAACTCTAGAGGCAATTTCAGAGTATATAAGGCGAGATTCCTGGCGAAAGAAGAGGAAGTTTTATTAAACTGATGTTTGGTACGTAACAAAATGTTGAATATCTACTATCTTGTAGATACTTTAAAACATAACTATTACCAGGCTTGTCATTTTCACAAAAACAGAATTGCGTTAAATTGTATAAAAGTAGGAACTTTAGGAAAGGAAATATATACAGTTCAGAATTGGTTGACGACCGACACATATTTTGTCTTTAAACTGTCGGTGCATTAGAGAAATAGCATGTAAACGTTAATTGATGCAAATTTAAGTCATATGTTGTCTCCTCAGCACTTGAAAATGGTTTAAGGTCAATTGGGGTATCTGGGCCCAGGGGGTAACTGGACCATGTTTTTTTTCCGTAGAACTTGTGGGGGTAATTTCACTTCAAGCAGTTGGCAGCACTGAAGGATAATGTCATCTCACTACAACAATTAGTCTCATGTTTCTGAGTGTTGTTGCTTTCATGTAGCAATTTTTTAAATTTTGTAGTGCACAATTTTAGCAACGTGATGTAATCTTAATTTTTATGAAATATCTACAGGTTTACTGTATATATTATCAACATCACAGTTAATTTAGCATAAATTAGAAGCATGATATATCCCTAAAATGTTATTGCAAGCATGTATTCTGCCTTAGGTCATAAGCTTGAGTGGGTGGCCCAGTTACCCCCACCATTTTTCAAAAATGGGGTAAGTGGGCCAGTTAATTGGGGCATCTGGGCACGGCCGGGACCAAGTTACCCCAAGTACATTAAGTATGATATTTTTGTTTTTATTTATTAGGTAGATGTAGATCACTGCGCGCAGTCACACAAAAAATAGCGATCTGAACCCGGGACCCGACATATTAATCCCTATGTATTTTGATGAGTTAAATACGAATCTGATGTCCGTTTAGCTCCATCAAACACCATTTTTTTGTAAATCGCGAAAATAGCCTAAGCAACCTCATTTCTTTACATTATTTTCGCGATTTACAAAAAGTTGGTGGGTAACGGAGCTAAACGGACATTGGATTCGTGTTCAGCACGTCGAAATACGTAGGATTACTATGTCAGGTCCCTGGTGCAGATCACTTTTTTTGTGGACCTGTGTTATTTATGCTTACTTGAAATTGGATGTTTTTTACATTTAATTTTGCACTTTTTACTTTAACAGAAGTTGTGTTATTCATAAATTTGAATCAATTTCACACCTAATTGTTATGTAGTAGTTCTCTTGCATCGTCGACAACTCGACTATGGTGTAGTTTAAATGACTTGTGGTAATTTTTGTACGAAGTTTACATGTTTACCAACACACCCACTTACCTCAGTTCAAATAACAATCGTTTGTATGAAACCAAGACCCGTATGGTCGAGTTGCCCCAATTTCTAGGGGTAACTGGGCCCATCAGACTTTTTATTATTTAATTATAATTACAAAGAAAATTAAATTTGACTCGGTATTTAAATATATATTTAAAGACTGTATATTTTATTATATATAAAAAAATATTTAAGATATTAATATAACTTATTAGTGGTTCTCAGGCAAGTTCAAAGTATAATCTTCTCGCTCAGGTTGTAAAATCATGGTCCAAATACCCCAAGTGACCTTATTTACAAATCAAAATGCTTCACAAATTGGGTGACTAAGGTTATATTTACATTTATTTGACATGTCAAAATAAGGGTGGCTGCAACAAAGATGGGGCTATAGTAATTTTGGTCATAAAGAAAGAGATGGTAATAAAATGTAATGTCTGAACTATGTTGTCAACACACTTATAAAAATGTGTATCTGCTTCTATTTATATAAATTCTTTGTTACTCCACCCCTGGAAGTCCACGTTGACTAGATCGCTTATTGCAACAAATCATCTATTTGGTAGGACAAACAGCCAATTATATTCAGTGGGATTGGTCCACGTTCTCAACTCGTTAGGAAATATTTATTACAATTTTGTTGTGATGATAATAAAAGAAGCCGAACACCTTCTTAATGACCTTTTTTGTTCATAAATTAAAAACTGATTGCGGCCGGTCTCCTTTAAACTTTTTTGCAAGTTTTTCATATGGCTGAATTATATACAGAACCTACTACACCTACAAGAAATACATAGAAAAATTACCACTGTTGAGGTACGGGAAGGGGTTGACCTAGCTACCCTAAATTTCATGTACATTTTTTTTTTATATCATAATAATTCGAGAGGGTGAGACGATTAAATTTTAAAAGTTAAAAAATAAGGACCACTCTACCCTGTATATACCCTATAAATGCTTTGGATCGTGAATTTAGTAATATCTTATGTAAGCCTTGCAAACTAGCAGTGTACAAGTTTAAAAACAGCACAATATTCTCTCTTCAAATAAAACCGATAGTAAATATCGATTCAAAGTACTGAACTTCATATTCAACAAACCAATTTGCCATCAATGGGGATAAATCGTTTTTTGCAGACAGAGTCTTTCAGGCAAAATAGGACAATAACTTACTTCCTGCAGTTTTCATTTTGATTTCTCAATTTGGTTGAAGTGCTATTTATATCTTTGCATGTGAATGAATCATCCACCTTGTTGAAAATACAAACATTTTCTTGTAACTTTGCTGTTAAATAGCGTTACATAGCTTATAACATTAAGGAATCTTTAGGGTAATTCACCTAGGTATACTTACCCCATTTTTTGTTTCTTTATTATAAAAAATAACACTTAGAATTTTGACACAGCTCGCGAAAATTATTTTTGAAGTTTGACAATTTCTTGTTTTAATCTGACAGTTGTAAATGTCTTACCGTACCAAAATTTGCATGTGACGAGCAAATTCAAGTTTTCCCTTTTCTGGATTTTCTACTTTTTAAAATTATCGTAAATTAAGACATGGATAGTACCAGGTAAATCACCCAAACTCTTCTAATGGAGTGTATGTATACGTTTCCTTGAATTTTAGCACTAGCGAGGAGGATCCACTTAAGGAAGACAGGCCAAAAATTACCCAATCTGGAACTCCTTTCGATCCCGTAAGGGCACAGAGAAAGAAAGATATAAAGGAGCTATTTTCGAAGCGGAAGTTAGAAGTTATACCAGAGAAGGAGAGTATTATCAGTGCTAAAATTCAACCTTCAGTGGGGTAAAGACACTATATATTAGTTGCCACTAGTGTTGCCGCGAGACGAGACGAGATTTTGTCCATTCTCGATCTCGAAAAGTTGCAAAAGAAGGTTCTCGATTTCAAAAATCAATTCTCGATCTCGACTTTGAGATTCTCATATCTCGAATTTTAGGTACGTGCATTCAAAATGTTGCCTATTATGACGTACAGTGGGAAAGGGTCTAGCGAGATAAGCATGGTGAAATAGCCCCCATAGCTAATATTTGAAATAACATATATACTGAATTTAGTACGACAACAGAATACTACATGTATGGTTTTTGACACTTGACCTTGACCTATTCTCAAGATATTCGAGAAAGTAAGCGCACGCGCGCCGTTATTTTTCAAACCTAATTTTCTAAAAAACTGTAAAAGCTAGGAAGATGGGACCAGTTGCAATTATTGAGGGATACTTTCAAGAATATTTTATATTTTTTCCAGATTTTTTCTTAAGTGTTAATAGTACAAAATAGTTGTACATATTACAAGCGTTATTTTTTAGTAAGTATACCTACACTGACCAAAAACATATAAAATATTGTTTTGCTTCTTGAGTAATATCTAAACAAATATTGTTCGAACGTGTACGACCAAGGACGAGGAAGTGAGAGAGTAGATCTCAAACGTGCTGCATCGTCCATGCTGCGAATAAACACATCTAAACATGTTTAATAGATAATATCAAATAAGAACTTTATGTATCGTTGCCTTAATACAGATTACACTAGTCCTTAGTTGATTAGATTTGGTAAAAACGATTGCTTACGCACAATCGCAAGTTGCGTTGGAACCATGTTTGAGAACTGTAAAAATTGTGATTATTTACAAGTATCCAATTGTCGCATCATCTTTTGCAGCGCCTACCCTATTCAAATGTGAAGATGAAGAACTCTTTACTACACAATTAGATTTTGGTGTAGCATCCTCAGAAACTCCAGTTATAGAGAAAAGTGTACTCAATATTCGGTATCCTGAGTGGCGAATCTAAGCCCAGTGACGATAAATTCTTTTCCTCATCTTATTCAAAATGACGAATTTACATATCTACCTACGTCACGTATAATATCCACTTGTAAGTGGTGTTTTATTTGTCACTCTGCTATCCACTTAATATGGGTAGCTTTCAATGTACGTTGTGATATTTATAAAAAGATTGGTATTTATGTGTCAGAGGTTAATCGTTGTTGTCATATACATATGAGAAGCACAATCTTTTTTAAAGATGAGTTAGGTCATCTACCGAACATGGAAATGGTTCATTTTTTACAGTAATGTCACAATTCGATAAAATAAATGAAAATTATATGTTGGAAAATCAGTTACGAATATTGACGCGACTTTCTTGAGAAAATATAATTGAGTTAATATAGTTATTGTTTTCTATGCGAAACAAGCGTTAGCTGTGTTCACATGTAAATTAACAACTGGATTTAGTGATAGTATGCTAGGTTTACCATACAAAAAACATGTGTCCTCGTTTTTAAATAAATATTCTACCTATATCGCACGGAGAATTTATCAATTTGTAATATTTTTTAAAATAATTCTATGGAATGCATCTTCGTAAATAACTCGTTTATTTTCAATTTTTCGAAAAAACTCTATTTCATATTTTTTGTCCAAAAAGATCCGCGCCTTTTATACTGGTTATAGAGATTGATCGACGGAATACTTAATTTTCGATTTTTGTTAGGAAACTGTTCGGTATTTGTAGAATTTATCAAAAATATAAAGTTTTCAAGGATTTATAGATTCGCTATTGTTTTGTCATATTTCTTACAAACATCACCTAATAGACCTAATCGAGCCCTCAATTGCCATTTTTGAAAATCAAAATCAGATCTTTGTTTCGGGAGTTATTTATTTCTTTAGAGAATCATACTCGGCCCTGGAAAAAATACTTACGGTCAACGGATTCGAGCCGCCAGCAAAAGGCTTCATTTGTGGCCATGTACCTTTGATTCCACCAAGTCTCATCGAAATCTATCAATAGCCTATGGACAGTTATCGTGCTTCTTGGCCCGATTTCGAAAAAAACAATTTTTTGCAAAAAACTCAATTTTCATTTGTTTTTTGACATAGTCTCTTGTATACTTATTTGTAGAGCGTTGCCAGGGGCACCATTTCTTTTTTGAAATATCTCGATCCGACTGCCCGTTACCGAGTTGATCAATATTTTCCAAAAAACTCGAAAGATCTATATCGAGTACTTCCGATTTCCCAACGGAGCCGACGTTGAGGTCTTCTAAAGGCCTCCTATTAACCTCCCAAGTTTCATCTAAATCCAAAAACGGATTAGGAGGGCTGGGCGTGACAGACAGACAGACCGACTGACCGACGCGACGGACGGAATTTTCTAAATTCGCTCTCGAGTCGATAGATATGACTTTCATTTTGGTCCGACATTTTTTTTCGGGTTTCGATGGTCCACCGAAAAAACGCAAAACCTATACTACAGTTTTTTTCAAATGTAGTAACAGGGACATTTCAAGATCGGAAACAGTCTGGCCGGCATGATAACATCCTTATATACCGTAAACACTGCAATAGACTTGATTCTGCTAGGGCACTGCCGTGTTTAAACTCTTGGCAGACGTGCGAATTTATCAAAAAACATTTAATATAACTAAAATGTAGGAGGATATGTTTTTGTCCATTACAGATCTTTAATGTAATTTTTATGAAATAAAGCGCTATGACCTACAGCCATTCTGCTTTGTTTAAACAATTCTTCATACATTTTCGAGATCGAGAATCTGAAAGAAATAGAGAGTTGGGTTGGTCTTTTCTCGATTTCGTTTCGAATATTCGAGATCTAAAAATTTCCATCTCGATCTCGAATTTCGAGACGAGATCGAGAATTATCTAGTCTCAGCGGCATCACTAGTCGCCACGTACTGCTTTTGGAAAATTCGAATAATAGCCAGAAGTTGAGTGCATGGTTATATCGGCGCACCGCCCATCACACCGTAAATCACACAGAAATATTGAATAAAGCCGGTACCAGACGATGCGTCCAACGCCATGTTGGACATATTCGTCGCTCCGGAAGAAAAGTGACAACTCAAAATATATAGTTTTGCAGAAGAGAGAATTTAAAATAGTTAACATATTTAAAGCTTTGCCGAATAAGCTGTAATGAGAGAGATATAACTATTCGTTTTCTTTATAACACTGCTATTAAAGCAAATCTATTGATTTAATGTAGTACATTCCGTTCAGACACACGACTCGACTAAACTTATGACGTTATTATACTCATTGCAAATAGTACAGTCAAATTAATCGTTTAAGGTAACAAAAATTAATAAAAGGATCATCTCTGGGATTTAAGAAGGTAATAACCTGAAGAAAGAGATGGTGCATATTCTTTGCTCTTCCAAGTTCCGGGAAAATAAAAAAAATTGGAAAAACTTTTTGATTTTCGTTTTTCTTTGCTCTAGCGGCCAAAACAAATGTTGTAGCTCGTCTCCTTCTCTACAAAAAAGGTCTTTATAAATTTTTGTCTTACTTAAACCGTTTAGAAGATAAATCGAGTTTTCCACTTACAGTTTTAAGCCGCTTCGAAATGCGCGAAAAATGAGAATTCTCCGGGAGTTTCGTACGACAGAGCTCATCGATCGATAATTCTTACTATTCAGAGCCCCTAAAAAAAACGAAAATAACACAAAATGTAGAGAAAAGTCTCAGCTTTAATGTGGAACTAATCACAAAATTCATAAAAAAAATTAACATACAGAAAAAGTGTCAGAAGATGGCTTAGTAAACTTTGTACAGTTGATCCACAAATTTATTCATATCTTTGCCGGGAGTCGTTAGAATGATAATTCATTTTGTTTGTATATTCTTATATAATGATATATTAATCCAATTGACATTTTATTGCAATTACTTTTGTTGGGAAAATATGCCTTTCGATCAAAGTAGAGGGTATATTTCTCATAGATCAATCACCTCCAAATTTTGCAGTTCAATTCGCTATATCTTAATAATTATAGCACAGTCTTAATTTTTGGATCATAGGTACAATAAAATATATTCTTTCGAATGACTTTAGAGTTTTTTAAATGCGTGCAGTACTTTTTGAATTTGTCTACATTATTCATACACGTTCAGAAAATACACAATTATACAGTAAAACATATACAACTTATTTGTTTCTTAACATTCTTCAATGAAACTTTCACAAAAAATTGAGTAAAGTGCGTGGAATCGAATCCATGCAGTGAAAAAGCACCCAGTGTTGCGGGAGAAATAGGCAGGATGCATAAATCTCAAAGATATGAATAAATCAAATGTATAAAGTTTACTAAGCTATTTTCTAACACTTGCTCTATGATAAAAATTTGTATGAATTTTGTGATTAGTTCCACATTAAAGTAGATACTCCTCTCCACATTTTATGTTGTTTTCATTTTTTTAGCTGCTCTGAATGGTAAGAATTATCGATCAATGTGTCCGGTCGTACGAAACATCCAGAGAATTCTCATTTTTCGCGCATTTCGGGCCGGCTTAAAACTATAAGTGAAAAACTGGATTTATCTCGTAAACGGTCTAAGTAAGACAGAAATTTGTAAAGACCTTTTTTGTAGAGAAATAGACGAGCTACAAATATTGTTGAAATATTTTTTTGTATTTTCATTATTTTAGCCGCTAGAGTAAAAAAACCGAAAATCGTAAAGTTTTTCCAAATTTTTTTGAATTTTCCCGGAACTTGGAAGTGCAAAGAATGCATCATTCCATTCTACAGGTTATTACCTACTTAAATCCCGGAGATGATCCTTTTATTAATTTTTGTGAGGTTTTTACAAAATTTTTCCTTCATTGCCTGTACTAAAATACAAAACGAAGAGTATACTGCATTCGATCGGCACATTTCTAAAATCGATAATATTGCTCGTAGAAAAAACATCTTCATATCACTGTGTTGGTGATCGAATTCTGAACAACTTTCAAAATGTCCGTCCGTCTCTGTCTGTCCGTCTGTCTGTCTGTCCATTCGTCCTTCGCGTTTCTTGTAAGCACGATAACTTAAGAACGAAAAGTGAGATTATATTGAAATTTGTGCAGTAAATTAGTGTTAGCTAGAGGAAGGATCCCATTGCTTTTGAACAATGTGGATCGATTAATAAAAAAGTTACTGATTATTTAAATAAAAAAGAAATTGTATGTTTTGTAATTAAACAAAAAATGTCTAATACCAATATTATTAACAAAAGAAACTGCGAAGGGTATAGTATAGAATGTGCAACAATTATATGAAAAGTACAGTACGACGAAGAGTATAATGGTTAGTTCGTTCAAGATTAGCAACACTATAATCGTGATGGTGGAACAACCACGCGCGCAAGTGGCGGAATTGAGGCATTATATTTATGACCTTTTCCTAGGGACATCTCTATCGTATTTGTGAACTTGTTGTGCAAGAAAGCCAAAACATACAAATTTTGTGTTGTGTCACTTTTCTTCCGGAGCGACGAATGATAGCTTCCCTTATTACTTCCCTCGCATACCGAAGGGAAGTATTGTATTCGAGAAAAAACCACCCTCAGAGATTTTTCGGATTTTGACGTTTCAGATCACGTAGATTACAAAACATAGGTTTTTCAATTCCATCAGTCTGTCTGTCTGTTGGTGCATTAACTTAAAAAAAAAAAAAAAAAAAAAAAAACTACTTGACGGAGAGCACTCAAATTTGGTAGGTAGTTGACGCTAGTGTCAGCGAAGAAATGGTTAAATTTTCACTGGAAAATATACAGGGTGGACCGTCTAAAGGGAATAAATAATGAGAACAATTTTTTTTGCTCAAATTTAAAATTTTCACGTTTCGTGACACGCTAAACCTATCTCCAAAAAAAAAAAAATTTGATAATTTTTTTCACCAACATTTTTGAAAACATTTTTAGCACTAAAATAGATGAAACAGTTTTTTTCCTTGTTCAAATTTAAAATTTCCACGTTTCATGGCATTTTAAACCTATTTAAAAAAATAAATAAATAAAAAAAATTTTTAGCAACATTTTTGAAAATTTTTTTTCCACGAATAGATGGAAAAACATTTTTTTTTTTGCTTAAATCTAAATTTCCACGTTTCATGGCATTCTAAACCTATTTCACCGACATCTTTGAACAAAATTTTACTACTAAAATAGATGAAAATTTTTTTTTTCATTTGTTCAAATTTAAAATTTCCGCTTCATGGCATTCTAAACCTGTTTAAAAAAAAATATTAAATGATTTTTATCAATATTTTTGAAAATTTTTTTTCCAAAAAAATTTCTTTTGCTCTAATTTAAAATTCCCACGTTTCAAAAATAAAAAATGAAAATTTTTTTGAAAAAATTCTTTTTTTAACCACTACTATAGAATACATGATATATTTTTTCTTTTGCTCAAATTGAAAATTTCCATGTTTCAGGGCATTCGAGACCTATTAAAAAAAAATTGAAAATAAAAAAATATATTTTGCCACTACTTACTATTTATAGAGTAGATGAAGAAATGTTCTTCTGCTCAAATTTAAAATTTCCAGGTTTCATGACATTCTAAGCCTATTTCAGGAAAAAAGAATGTTGAAATTTTTTTACCAATATTTTTGAAAAATATTTTAAAACTAGAATAGATGCAGAAAAAATGTTTTTGCTCAAATTTAAAATTTCCACGTTCCATGGCATTCTAGACCTATCAAAAAAATGAAATTATTTTTTCAAAAAATCTAGTCTTTTTTTTACACTACCTACCATAGAATTGATGGATCTTCTTTTCTCGCTCAAATTTAAAATTTACACTTATCATGACATTTTAAGCCTATTCCAAAAATTTTGAAAATAGGAAAAATAAAAAATTTGAAAATTTTTCGCCACCACAAAATATAAAATAGATGACAGGAAAAAATTGTTTTTGCTCGGATTTAAGATTTCCTCGTCTCATGACATTCTTAACCTATTTAAAAAAAAATGAAATGTTTTAATCACTTCACTACGTGAATGTGGAACAGAAAATATGACACATGGCAATAATATTTGGCATATGCACCTATTACAGTTTTATTGAAAAATGTACAGGGTGGTCATCCCAAGATATAATTCAACCATGGTGGACATTTGTAAAGGTATTTGCGCAAGCCTTCCATATTTGGCACCTGTTATTTAGTATTGAATTTTTGCCGTTGAATGAGCACTCTGTATAGTTTTTTGATCAAAAGTTATCAGATTTTCTTTGTAATAATAGTGATGACTATATTCCGATTATTATTCTCAATGTCATTTCGTAAATAATAATTTTTAAAGTGACCGACATGTACAAATAAAGAGGGAAGTTCTGTGTAAATACCTTTACCGATTTTTTTAATTCATTGTTTGACGGTTTTTCGCTCAGAATTCTTTCGTATGAAACTGATTGACATGCAATTCGGAGAGTAAGTAGGAAATGAGTCAAAAAATAAAAGTTATATAGTGCTGATGTGTACTCTTACCCTGGGGGTCGATGCCAGCCCTTGTCGAGGGTGGAATTTACTACACTCAAAATAACCACAGAAATCCATAGGGGGATGAATTCCAAGCAAGAAACATTCTACGAAGTTTTTTTGATAAATTAATATTTTTTGAGTTATTCACGATTGAAAACGCATGTTTTAGAGCGATTTTTCACGAATAACTCGAAAACCTCACGTTTTATAAAAAAATTACCAGAAGCAAAAATGAGGTTTATAAAATAACAAATCGATAACTGTTTGTTTGCCGAAAACTGAATTCGAACCTTTCATATAACGGAAAAACGGCGAGTTTTTGAAGAAAAATTTTTCAGACCTTTTTTAAAGCCCTTGAAGAGTCTCTTAATATGAGCTTTAGTAAAAGTCGTTAGCATAAAAAGTTACGGAGTTATGATGAAAATAAAATGGTTGTCGCGTTTTTTCGGAGGAAAATCAGCAATGAAACCAATGGCTTAACTTCCTTCATTTTCACTATATCTAATCGCTCCAAAAACTACTTTGCAGGAAATTTCAAGGACCACAAGTCCTGTAAAGTTGAACCTTCCTGAACCCTTCGTTTTTGAGATTTTTAAGTTTAAAGGGCTCGGGGGAGGTGGTCCTCGCACTCAAATGCAAACTTAAAACGGTGATATTGCAATTAGTTGTAACCCTAAATAAATAAAAATAAAAACAAATTTTTTGCAATAAAAACAAAATGTTTGTACTTTTGCATTCTTTACGTATTCTCTTTACTTTCTGAGTTATTGTGAAATATAGAAAATGTTTTCAAAAATTTTTAAAATCATGTCAAATTGCATCTAACTTTCTTTCAAATCTAGGTATTCTAAACCATTAAAATTTCAAGAACATTTTGTTAATACCTAAATAAAGTAAATTGTGACTGGATACGTTTAATTTAAAAATTATATTGAAAGTTTAAAAATTGTATAACTGTATTAGGTTTCAGATTTTCTCATGACGATATATATAAATCAGGCTCATTTTTTAAATGTTCGTATATTATTTAATTGAGAATCTGCAAAAACTGTAGTACAATATTCATCGAGAAGAACTGCCTGTAACTCGGAAAATTAGCAAGTTACAAAAAAATTCCAGGAGATAAAACATATTTAGAACGCCTCAATGCACATGTCTGAATTTTATCAAATGTTTAAATTACATATTTTTAAAGCGCTACAATTTTAAAGAAATGGGTAGTTTTTCATGTTTTTCCGATAAGTCTTATATTTTGATGGCACATTCACCTGAATTTTTTCAGATTTTATTGTCAACTTTTATATTTCCTCTCCACCACTTTTAGGAATTTTCGAGTGGCTATATCTCGAAAAATATGCATGTTTCGAAAAAAATAATGAGAGTAAAAACTTATTTTGGGCCAGAAAATGTAAATATATTGTTTTTTTTTAATTTTTTACCTAATTCTAAAAGTTACGAATCCCGTGATAAAAGGGGTGTTTTCTACTCCCTCCGATCAATTCCTACTCTAATCTTTTTTTCAACTTTTTTACTAACCTCATTACAAGCACATTGCACGAGGTTTAACCAAAATCCATTCGCTAGCACTCAAATTAGAGGTGAAACCCCTGTTGACAGGACAGTACTTGTATTTTAAATCCAAATATTTTAGCCCAAGAGCCGGTAACATCAAAAGTACCGTCATCGCGGATTTTAAAAATTCTAGTGAAAATTGACTGTAGGAAGCCATACGTACAAAATGAGTCCGGTATAACGAGGTTTCTCTAGCCGCAAGTATTTTTAATTGAATTAACTACTGAAAAACCGTTATCGCGGAAATTGATTTCGATTAGAGCAGTTTTTAGTAAATTTGATGCTCTTTCAGAAAAACCTGGTATGACAACCTCTGCTCTGCCGAAAATGACTGTTATACCTATTTGAAGGAGGTGGTAGGTAACAAAGTTTTACCGTTATCGCGGATTTTGATTTCAATTAGAGCATTTCTTAGGAAATTTCATGCTCTTTCAGAAACACCTGGTATGACGACCTCTAAATTGCCCAGTAGCAGATTCTTGCGTGTCCTTCCGTCTCCTGACCTACACTATAAGTACAACCGGTATGACAGGCAGTTTCTGGGCTGTCATAGCATGATATTCTGAAAAAGCGGTCAAAAACGAACAAAATTTTAAAAAACGTTTCTAAGCCATCACGGTAAAACTTTATTACCTATCACTTCCTGCAAATAGGTCATTTTCGGCAGAGTAGAGGTCATCATACCAGGTTTTTCTGAATGAGCACCAAATTTCCTAAAAGTGCTCTAATTGAAATCAAATTCCGTGATAACGGTAAAACTTTGTTACCTACCACCTTCTTTAAATAGGTATGACAGACATTGTCGGCAGAGTAGAGGTCGTCATACCAGGTTTTACTGAAAGAGCATCAAATTTCCTAAGGAATGCTCTAATTGAAATCAATTTCCGCGGTAACGGTAAAACGTTATTGTTTTCTTTAATAATAATTAATATAATTAAAAATACTTTCGGCTAGAGAAACCCGTCATACTGGACTTATTTTGTACGTATGGTTTTTTAGAGTCAATTTTCACTAGAATTTTTAAAATCAGCGATGACGGTATTTTTGATGTTACCGGCTCTTGGGCTATTTTCAGAATCATATAGATGTTCCATATTTGCATTGATTTTTTTAGCACGAGAATTGGGCTCAAATATGTTCATGAAGTAAATTTGCAAGAAGGTCAGGCTGGGATAAAATATCCCGGTCGTCCGCTGTCTAAAAAGCAACAGAGAAAATTCGAGGAAAATAGAGCAAATACTCAAAAGGGATTTTGCAAATATGGACACATTAAACTTCCGGATCCTATTCACAAACGAGAACTTGATGTCGAAGTGAGTATATATGCCAAAATTCAAAATGCTTGTATAGTATACTTAAATACATACAGTTTCATATACCGGGTGTCCTAATATTTTGTGTACATGGAACTACCATGGCTTCTTGTAGTCAAAATAAGTCGATTTAACTAAATTTGTTTTTATTTCCAGTTGCCTCGTTTAGCCACTTAACAAACATTTTTTGTTTCTTCCAAGTAACTTTGAAACGCAATTAGGGGAATCAAATTAGATTTTTACTTCGGAAAAGTTCCTCGATCGATGATTTTTGTTGAAACGTGTTCAGAAAGGTATGGAGAACAAAGTATCAAAATGCCACCGCGAGAAATTGTGCGGAAAATTTCACGTTACCTTTTTAGCCAATCAGAAGTTTGTTTTTGTGTCGTTACCAAGGCAACCCAAAAAATTTCCGGAAATTTTCAACCTCCAGGGTACCCTGAACGAAATTAATAAGTGGAAATTTTTCTGTCAAATTATTGACATATGATCATATTTGACATTTGTTATTACATGAAAATGGAATTTTAATTTTCAAATTAAACGAGATAACTATAAAAAAAATCATTGAGCTTGAGCATTTTCCGTTTGCATGGAAAATCGTTTGTGAACGATTTTACAAGGGATGCCAATAGTGCGAAACGAAAAGCCGTAAAAAAAAATCCTGCGGAAACTTATTGGCGTGCAGTTTCCGTGCCCACAACAACTTTTGGTGCGCACGTTAAATCGTAATTTTTTTTGGTATCTCCGAACGAAGTTAAAATGCATGCCAATATGTTTTATGACAAATTTGCCCTGTCAAACGACGATTTGCCGATTGACATTGGAGTTTTTTTGCGTAATTTCTAAAATTTTGTTAGAGAAACTATAGTCTACAACACGTTTGGAATAGCATATCCCACACTCGCGAACCGTAGTCCTCGCCTTTAGCTCGAACTACAAACTTTTCGTTCGTGTGGAATATGCATTTACGAGGTTGAATTCAGATTGTATCATTTATTGGTGTTACAAATATTTGCAACCCGATTTTAAGACTTTCGCAATTATTTAGACCCCACTTATTGTTTAAAACGTCAAAATCGTGTCCGTGCCAGATAAAAAAAATGGCGAAAAAAATCTCCCGGTCTAAAGAAACTTATGCAAAATTAGAAAAGGGTTTGTAGCCCTTCTCTGTTGCATAAACAATCATTTGCATAACTTTCGCAATTTTTTTTCACAAAATATTTCATTATAAAGTTAAAAAAACCACTATTTTCAATGTTCCGGTCATCGTAGCAGGGTGCAAACTTGATAGGTGTAATAATTATTAAAATTTTCCCTAAAATTTGCATAAATATCTAATTTTTTTTCAAAAAGTTATTTGCAAATTTATGTTTTTTGTTAATTTAACAATGTTCGGGGCGGAAAAGGGTGCAAAACCGGACTCATGATGTTTTCACCTCCTCCAATATTGTCTGAAAGATTAAAGGCTTTCGCAATTTTTGTCTAACTTTGCATTATGGAAGTCCGTGGTGACTGGCCTATTTATTGCAAATTCGGATTGTCTGAATAAAAATAGGTTACTTTTGTTCGAAACATTTTTTCTGAAATTTTCACTTTTTTTAGATATCCGGTGAGGAAAAATCAAAATTTTAGAACTGCGATTTTCTTTCTCGAAAAAGAAGTTTGGACAAAAATTGCAAGAGGCAAAAAGAGTTTGGATCGTCCGGGGAATATTCTCAAATTTTTTCGCAACTGTTCAATGTCCTTTGCAGAAAAGAGCATTGTGGAGTTTTCAAGTGCATCAGAAAGGGCATTGGACAATTCCGAAAAAAATTGAGAATATTCCCCGGGTGGTTCCAAACTCTTTTTGCCTCTTACAATTTCTGTCTAAACTTCTTCTTGTTCGGCTCAAAAAGTTCTAAAATGTTCTATTTTTAGCACTTTTAGCTTAAGTTTTCTCGAAATCCTGACGTGATGGCGCAAAACGGACTACGGCATCGTGTTCAGCACGTCAAAAAACTTTGGGATACGGTAATGGAATCCCATTGGTCGGATTTTTTTTTTTTTTGTAAATCAGTGTAATTGAATTCTCTACAACTTTGATGTTAACTTTATTGCCGTCTGATTTTTTTCTAAGCTAAATATTCGCGGAAAACTTTGTTTTTGAAACTTTGACCTTGAGTATCTCGAAAAAGGGAAGGTGGTAAAAAATTAAAAAAACAACTTGTCGATAATTTAGTTCTCTACAACTTTCACATGGCCTCGTGGGCATCCGATGCATAGGACGCGAGATATTTGCAAAAAACTTTAACTTTCAATATCTTGGGTAGCCATGTTGGGATTTTTGTAATTTTTATGGATTTGGGTTTGGGAAACTCAAAGATTTTTACTAATTTTGTCCATGTTTCCTCCTTTTTTTGGCTAATTTCCGTGGACTACTCGTCACTTCATGCTTTTGATTACGGCTGTGTCTCAACGAAAAGACCTCTCACTTTTTCTACCTTTTTTTAGTTCGAGTTACCGTCTCCAGATGCAAGTAGTGCCAAAGTAAGTCCCCGGAATGTTACCCCTACAGCAAGTTGGTTGTACCCGGTGCCCCCATCCAAAGACGCCTTGGATCTTAAAAAGCCGAAAAGTGGAATTTTTATAAACGAAACTGAAAGGATGGAGAAGGAACTGGATTATGACAGTTTTGACTTGGTTTATTCGAGAACACCCAGACCGTAATGTTTTCTTATCTCTGTACCTGCAGGCCATACAGAACCGCAATACTCTCAATTTCTTTATCTTACAGTGCAATAGGCCATTTGATTTTTCATTGATAAAGCGCTGGCAATTTTTGTAATTCCTGAAGAGCTAAATACAAAGTACGATTTAACCATTATACTTCTGTGCTGTGATAGTAAATTGTTGGCCCTGTGTGTTTAATATGCACCTTTGTTATTGTATACTGTACTGTAACATGCCGAATGTTCAAATGCATCTTGCGTTACATTTCTAATAATTATTAGAAAAATAATTATTAATTATCGAAAATTTTATTCTCTTATTCTCTCGTACTATTTCACTTCAGTACTGTGAAGAACGCCTCATAATAATAGATGGTACACGCTATCATCATGAAATAAATATCCAAATTAAATAAACGGACACACCACGTCGGGTTAGAATAGAATAGAAACATTTATTTGCCATAAAAACTGTTTTCACTGAAAAAGGTTTCGTTAACTATAATTAGAGAAATATAAAAATAGAAACTATATACGTATATAAAAGATAAAATAGAAAATGTATACAAACAAGAGACGTACAGATTATATATAACAAAATACGATCTTAATGTATTAAATAATCTAAGTCTAAAAAAAAATGTGTACTTATATAAAAGATAAAATATAAAATATGTACAAACAACAGACGTACATAAATTGCATGTAATAAAATACAATCTTAATGTATGAAATAATCTAAGTCTAAGTTCAATGTAATGAATACAGTCTATGTCTAAATGTTATTTGTGGCATTATCTTAATTTTTTTTTCCTTCTTCAATTCTTTGGGATTTCCTGCCACATGTATGTTTTCTTTCTAAGCGGTGCTATGGGAATCTACAAAATATATCACAATTAACCAGTATGTTACTGGTAAAAAACCTCTACGCCTGTGACGTTTACGTCAAAGGATCAGTTAAAGGTTGTTTTTTTTTTATAAATAAACAACACAAATAAGTATAAAAACTTGAAATTAAATATTTCGCCGACGTTTCGGAAATCTAATCTGTTTCCTTTTTCAAGGCTTTTTTGAAAAATCTTTTTTTGCTGTGTATGACAAATACATTACATACAAATTCTTAGAGCTGTGTATTTGTCATACACAGCAAAAAAAGATTTTTCAAAAAAGCCTTGAAAAAGGAAACAGATTAGATTTCCGAAACGTCGGCGAAATATTTAATTTCAAGTTTTTATACTTATTTGTGTTGTTTATTTATAAAAAAAAAACAACCTTTAACTGATCCTTTGACGTAAACGTCACAGGCGTAGAGGTTTTTTACCAGTAACACACTGGTTAATTGTGATATATTTTGTAGATTCCCATAGCACCGCTTAGAAAGAAAACATACACGTGGCAGGAAATCCCAAAGAATTGAAGAAGAAAAAAAAAAAGAATACAGTCTATGTCATTGATGAGCAGAATTCGTCAATGGAATAAAAACACTTTTCAATTAAATAGCTTTTTATCAGTCTTAAGTAACTTGTACATCTTTACTAGTTTTAATCTATCTGGAAGTAGATTAAATAGATGGGCACCAGCACAGTATGGGGACTTTTTGTATTTACTAAGCCTATAATTGAGGATGTGTATATCGTTGGCACTCCTTGTTCTATGATCGTGTACTGATCTATTAAGCCTAAATTTGCCGACATTATTAAAAACAAAAGAAAGTAATTTATACATGTATCTGCAAGGTAGTGTCATAATTTTCTTGTTTCTAAAAGTGTCACGGCACGTATGTCTGTAGGGCAAATTGAAGATAATCCTAATTATTCTTTTTTGCATGACAAACACCCTATTAATTTCTACAGCCTGTCCCCAGATGATAATATTATAGCTAAGCACTGAATATACAAGAGAATAATAACATGTTATTACGGATGTTTCATTAACTTCTCTTTTAATGCATGTTCAAAATTCCAAATGTACATTTAGCTAACTTTGTGCAGACACTTTCTATATGACCGAAGAAGTCAAGTGTTGAGTCTATGACGATGCCCAAAAACTTTGTGTTGTTACTTGTTTCTACATGGTCAATATTAGGTAACAAAGTTGGTGTTGAAGAAGAGAAATAGAGAAACACTGTTTTGTTTTTGCATTTGTATTAATGACTACAGATGTATCATCAGCATACATGAAGACATCACTCTGATTTACGAGAGATGGAAGTTCATTTGTGAATAATAGAAATAGTAATGGGCCTATTATCGAGCCCTGTCCCACTCCAATATCCATATTATATATATCTGAAGTTACGCAATCTAGAGAAACCAATATTTTTCTATTTTCAAGATAGGACATGATCCAATTTAATATGTTGCCTTTTATTCCTAAGGAAGATAATTTCAATTGCAAGAAATTTGAATTTACGCAATCAAAGGCCGATGTTAAATCAAAGAATAGCCCAGCAACTTTTTTACCTTTATCAAGGTAATCATGTACTTTTTGGATAAACTCCAGGCTGGCTAATTCCGTAGACCTATTAGATCTAGAACCATACTAGCAATCTGTAAATTTGTTTTTTTCTTCTAAATAATTATACAGGCGTGTGGCTACCGCTTTTTCAGATATTTTAGATATGTAACTTAGGATTATGATTGGTCGGTAATTTTCTAACATGTTGCGTAATGGTATTAATTTACCTAATTTTAAAATATTTGGAAATTGTCCAAATTCAAGAGACTTATTGATCAAGGTAGCAATTGTATCGGCCAATGTATGTTTGCGAAATTTGAGAAGCCGCAGTGGTATTTCATCAACCCCTACAGAATTTTTATTTTTCATTTTATCAATAATTTCTATTACTTCTATATTAGTTACCGGTTTTATGAAGATTGAGGTACAGCTAATCTGATGCGGGAGTATGCATAAATTGAAGTGTTTTTCTAATTTCTTTTCGATGCAGGTGGAGAAGTAATTACCGAAAATATTAGCCACTTCTTGCCTATCACATATTAATTCATTATTAACTTTTAAGTTAATGTTGGTATTTTTGTTTACACTTTTGCCTATTCTATTGTTTATAATTTTCCATAAAGTTTTATTTTTATTTTCTGAGTTCATTATTTTCTTCGTATTGCGTTCAAATTTCCTTAATTCTTTCCTTTTCCGTTCAAGTTCTTCATCGAGATGCACGTAACTGAAATTTTGTTAAACCTCTAAGGGGGATATTAAGATGGAAAGACCTCGTGGACGCATTAGGTGAGACTTTAAATAATTATATATCGTTAAATACCATCTAACGTTTAAAACATTGTTTTAGGTTTTTCTTTAAAATAACAAATTTTCTTTTAACGTCGAAGTAATCTCATCGTTACACTTTTTGCTTCAAGAAAAATTATCTACGTTCAACATTTCTTAATAACTATTTTTCTTAATAAGTTTTAAATCCCCATTTTTCTTGATAGTAACGAAATTGTAGAATAACATGTTTCTCTTTATCACGGAATTTTTCGACATGTCTTTAAGATTTTTCTACTAAGCAAATAATATTCATGTGAGGTCCAATCCAATTATGTGTACGCTAAGCTTAACGCGTTCAAAGTGTTCCACATCCCATGCTCAGCTATTGATACTACATTTTGCGTTAAAGTTTTGTATATACGAAAACCTACTGGGCGAAGAGACCTCTTTTAATTTCAGGAGCGTACTTAGGAATTTCTCTCATCAAGATTTTTCAAACGAAAGATAATTACTTTTGATTATTGCACCATGTAAGGGGGATTATTTTCACATGTTAGTTTGATTCATAAAACCCAAGTCGATTAAAATATACAGTACCATAAGGTTCAAGCGAAATCTAGCATCTTTCGTTAGATTACATATTTTTAATTCGTTGTAATATATTAATTCCTAGTTACCTTTTATCTTGATTCGTTGTTGTAACTATTTCGTTGTATTATTATATATGCCTTTTGTTTGGTTATATATGGTAATAGTCGTGGTGCATTTTGTTGCAACGAGTGTATATGGAGTTTCTGAATTCTCAGCTAATTTACGAAATATATTTTTTGTAATATAGTTATTTTGTCTGTCGGAAAAATCTCAAGTTTACCTTGAAGTTATGTAATGGTAAAGCCACGGGGCATTTCGTGGTAACATATGTTTTATGAGCATTGAGATAACGTTGCGAGACGTATCCTTTGTAATATATTTATTTTGTATCTCGTAAACATCTCGAATTCCCCTTGCATTTAAGCAAATTATAATATAGTATATTTTGTATATATTTCTGTTTGACATTTTGCTATACAGTATCACTGATACTGCGATAGCTCATTTTTTTGTAATATAATATTTTGTAATAATATATATGTAATATGTGTCTTTTGTTCATCTCTAGCTTTCCTTTTTCTTGGTTACACTAGTTAATCATGGCGCCCAAGTCTTGACCTCACTGCCCTATTTGCTCTCCGTATCTTTGCTGTGCTAGCCAGGTTAAACTAGTGACGCTAACCATGTCGCTCCTAGGGTGGCCCACATTTGAATAACTTGGGCATATTTTTTAACACCGATTAAACACTCTTTTATCGCCACAATACTTGAAATAATTTCACCGAACGTTAAATATGTAAACGCATTCTTCGCTGTGACAAATTAACGTCTTTTAAGCAATGGGCCATTTGATTTTTCATTGGCAAAGGGTTGGCAATTCTTGCCAATATGTGAAAAGCGTACTTTGATACGATGTAGCCCTTATACTTCTGCATTGTAATAGTAAATTGTTGGCCTTGTGCCCTTTTGTTAGTGTATACTTGAAATAATTTCAGGGACACTGGTACACTAAATATATCAACGCATTTTTCGCTGTGACAAAGTAACGTTTTTTAAGTCATATTAAGCTATTTTGTCATTAATTAAATTATTGTCGGCCCGATGCATAGATATAGTAAATCATGTAATGAGTCATTACTGACTTGAAAGTTTTTGCACAATATTTATCAATACAGAAAAAATTATATAAGGTGGTAAATCCGTATTACGACGTGTCGCTATAATAGACAACTCTGCGAAGGCATGTAGACAGTCTATTAATGATGGGCCAATATCGATATTTGCTGCGTAATTATTTGAGTTTAGAATCTCTCTAATCAATATGGAAATAAAGACAATTACTAGGATGTGGTTCTTATGACCCGTGCGGTATTGCCTGAAAATTATAATTATTTTTCTGCAGAAAATCCGCAAGACCCCCTACACAAAAAAATAAAATGAGCAAGAAGAGGAAATTCGTTGGAGAAGGTTTAGAAGCCATTTCAGAAGCCGATGAATCCGGCGATAAGTCTAGAAAAAGGAGGAAGAGAAAGAAGAAGCGAAGAATGAGTTCCGCCATAAAAGTTCCTGGAGACGCTCAGCAACTAGGTTTTTAGAAATCATTTTGAATTTTGCTTTGTTTTAATATGAATATGTTTGTTAAACCTTGCGGTAAAGTACACTCGACTTCCTCTAAACTAAAAAAAACAACGGTCTAATACCAATAAGTAGACCCATCTCGACCATTTATAAAGTCTCTTCTGCAAGATTATTAGCCAGCATTCGTTGAAGGAAAAATTTCCATCCTGCTGATGCTAATAATAACTGACACGTCCTTTTAGAATAACAAACGTTATACAGAGACTCACATGCAAACAAAATAATAGCTGACATTTATTTTTCAAGGTCTTCAAGGGGTATTTTCGGAGTACACTTCAATTTTAGATCCTACAAAACTATCTAGTGGGTTTTTTCTATGGTTATAACCGTTAGACATGACTATACTACCATAACAGATAACCTGACGTAAATTCCACGTGGCCAAAATGACATTAGGCAGATACCTTCGAAAGAGTTAGCGTTTAAAGAAAAAATAATTGTTCAATTACTTTTCTGTGGCAAATTGTATGTCAACATTGATAGAAATGTTTCTGAAAGTCGAGAACGATTTTAAATGGTCTTACGAATAGATTCATATGAGTGTAAAAGTAATTGTTTCAGCATAGAACTAAATAAATATATTCTTTAACAATAGACTTTCCTCCAGAAAACAACATCTACCTGGCAACGGCAGAAGAGGAATTGGCAGAAGGTGGGGGCGAGGAGGTTATGGAATCGTATTTGACAAAACGGTTTAGAAGAAAAGTCTCGCAGGTATGATCATAAAACAGGCACACAAATGGAACATAATATTTTTTTTTGATATCAAAATACCATATTCCCATTTAAATTGAACCGCTGAACACGAATTTGAAATTTGAAAGTAGGCAATTTGATCCTCAAATTCATGTTCAGCGGTTCAAGATACATGGGAAAGTTTGTTTTTGCATACGTCGTAACCTTGTACCGAAAAAAAGATAATTGGACGCTAAAGGTCTTAAATTAAAGCTAACTAAAAAGGTAGATGGCGGTATTTTTTTATTGTTCAACATGGGGGTTCCTACCCCTCTGAATGTGGGATGAATTAAGTATAAATATTTTTCACTGAATATTTTTCTCATGGTGGTATGTAAAACAATTCAAAGTTATTTTTCAGAGCAGTTAAGCTAAAACAAACCCATATCTAAAAAAATCTACCCCTACATTAAAAAACGTAATAATGTAATTTAAAACATTTTACATATTGTTATGTTATATGGAAAACGTCTCAGTTGTCGTTGTGTTTGCGACAATGTTGTGTTGTTTTATTCCAGATACGATTCAGTTGCATCAACTGTACAATAATATTACTGCTAGCTCAGAAAATACTGCTTAAGAACATGCGCCAAACTCTTATCCCAAGAGCAAGTTCAAGAATTTTTATTTTATCAATATTATTTGAAAAAAATTATTAATTATCTTGAAAAGAAAGGCTCATTGAAAAATAGCAATGTATAATAATTCAATTCAGATGGGAAAAGTCTTACATGAAGTAAACTGGTAAAATTTAAATTGATTTCTCTTAAGATTTAATGGCAATTTTAATTATTTACTTTGAATTGCAATTTTTGTTTACTTTTGACTCAAATGGCTACTTTCAAACTTTGTTTGTTATTTAGTACCAAATATGATTTAAAGGTCTTATTCTGATCCGGGTCTACCTCCGCAAGTACAAACGAACATCCCTGTATATCGATCTTGGAAAGAAATCTATCTTCACGCATGTACGTCGTCTTCTATGCGGCGATTTTGCAAATAGCGCCTTCTGAGTTTTCTTTCTGGTGTTGACGAAGATTTTCGATGAAACGCTTTTAATTAATGGATTAACTGCCCCACAGTAACTATTTACCAAAGATAGGTAACTGTTGCTTAATTATATGCTTTGATAAACTGCTCAAATATTAATCTTTCAACAAATATCTTACTTAGATTACAAGGATAGAATTTCCAGCAACGAAAGTTTATTTAATTTAATTTTGGGTACCTTTGCTTTACTATTTATAATAATTATAGGTTTTACTACTTTTTATTTATCTTCCAATACACTGTTTCACACTTTATACTTTGATTTTACTTAAAATTTTTAATAGGTGTCCTTTTCGCGTACCCACGCTTAACTGACCTTTTTGATTATTAAATCCACAAATCCCATTGGCTCCTTTCCTTTGAAGCATGGCATTCTGAATTTAAATTTGGAAATTTGGAAATTTGGAATTTGAAATAGATTTTTAGACACTTTTATTAACATTCTTAAAAGTGTGTTTACATTTCTGATCATTTCTATACCCCTTACATGCCCTTTCATACAATATTAAAAAATGAAATAAAATTTCGTTTTTGTTACATTTTATACTTATAAATTACTAAAATCGACTTTATTTCCCAATCTGTCTTTATAGCTAATCCCTACTAACAATATTCTACATAATTTTATTATATCAACCTATTTCATAATTAATAATATTAATATGTACTTCTTACAGGTTGTACCTTACATTATGTACAAGAACTGTCCTTTGATATGTTTTAGTTGTTTGTAACATAACTGAAAACGAACATTGATCTGTCCTCTACAATTAGGATATGAAATTAGTAATTACTATCACTTTACAACAAAGTTCTGCGTCTACATTATGAAGACGGTTTATGATGTATCCACAAGCTATATTGAAAGTTTCATAATACTGAAAGTCATTAAATGCCAGAGCTCCTTAGCTGTAAAGATGCATATGGTAGGTATTTAACTTACTTATGCTATACTTTCTCATTACGATGTATGTTTTTTGTGAAATTTGCAATTTTACACTTCACCCGAGAGTATATAATTCACAAGATTTAGGGCTCTCTTTGTACTAATTTAATCATAGCTTGATTATATAACTATTTAAAAAGTCTTAGTTACTTAGTTTAATTATTTTGTTCATAGATTAGTTTATAATTCTTGTTTTTTGTGCTATTTTAGGTTCTACTCAGATTTCTAGGAAGCATATTCCAGTTTGATATAATTTTACCTGTTACTCACTTCTTTAGTCATAGTATTAGTTACACAATGTGTCACATAACCCTTTTTCACAAGGTTTGTTAAAAAACTTAATTTTTTGTTACATTACTTAAGGCCGGTTTTTCAATGTCCAGTTAAATAGCTTAACTGTCAGATAAAATTTATCTGGCAGGTAAACTGTTTTTCAATGTGCAGGTAAAATTTAGCGAGGGTTAAGCTCACTATCTGAAAGTAAATTTAGCAGGGAGTTAAAAGTGCCAGTTAAGGATTTATTCTACTGTTAGTGATATTGCACATGCGCAGTTGGTTCAGTATCTGACAATTCTGAAACATTCCCTAAAACTAATGTGTGTATTATTTTAAAGATACCTACTGTTACCTAGTTTAAGTTTAATTGTTCAAACGGAATTGATTTTTATTTATTTATAGGCCCGATATTTATGTTCACTTAAATAAAACTCTGAAAACCGAACTGATGTCGCATTCTATTGCAAATGTCCTCGTGGATGTAATTGTGTTTACCTCCACATACCTATGCTAAAATTTAATTGTAACGTTCTTTGCGCTCACAATTATTAAATGTTTGATAGCTCAAGATTGTCTATAACTACACGAGTCTGTCTGACAGCTGATATTGTTTTACTACATTCAATTGCTATTATGATTTTTCCAATGTTATTAGGTTACCAGATTTACACAGAAATGTGCCATTTTAGTTTCCAAAGCCCACTAATCTATTATCTATTAGCTGCATGTTTCTAAAAGCTTGGTTGCATTGTATTTTGGCTGCAATCTCAAATATTTCTGAGCGGATTTTCAAAATTTTGGTATCATTAGATTCGCATGAAAATGAGGTATTTAAAAATGTTGGTGAACGATTAATTTCCCATTTAAGAAAACCGAGTTAGTGGGTAAAAATCACATTTAAAAATTTTAAACGCTTCTAGAGAATTAAGTAATGCAATCATATTGCTCTTTTTATTTTTAACGTAGCACACAAACTAAAATATATTTTGGGCACCACAGCACTCTGGATTCAGAAATAGATTTTTTAATAAAATTTTTAATGTCTATCAAAAAGTGACCAAAATGGATGTATTGTATTCAAAATTTCCTCTAGATTCCAAAATTGTAAAAATATATAGGGTGTTCCATTTAAAAATCGAAAGTTGTGGGCATTTCCGGTCAAATCGGATGTGCACCAAACTTGATTTTTTATTGAAAAGATGGCATTTTAGTCGTGTAGTAAGGCCTATAAATTTCAATTTTCTATTCCAAATATTTTAGGAAATATCGAGCGAGCGCAATTCGTGACTCGCCCGGTATATTATAAATCGTCTTGCAAAAAAAACATTACTGACAAATATTTATACCCATAATTACCCTTTTAACCCCCTTTAATGGGGCTGGCAACGCCTATATTGAAAAACGAAAAGATGCCGCCATACATTTTTGATAAGCTTTAATTTAAGACCTTTGGAGTTCAATTATTTTACTTCGGCTCAAAGTTATGACGTACGAAAAACAGGCAAAATAGTGAACTTTGCGGTCACTTTTTTTGTGTACACCAGGTACCAACCTGGTGCATAAGCACATCAATTTTCTTTTCAGAGATGAGAAAACAGCATTTCCATGTAAGAGCAGTGAATAAGTCGGGATTTTGATATTTTCTTACTCATTTTTGCTGCAGCTGCAAAACCTATTTCCCCTTCGCTTTCGAGGGAAATGAACACGAAAAAAATAATCAAAAAGATTCTCACCACCGCACCCGCAGCCTTCGCAAACGGACAGAAACCACCATTTTGATCCTTTCTCTAATAGTTGCCCAAAGCTAATAATTGTAAATAGAATTCTAACCAAATATAGATTTTGTGGACAGGATTAACAAATAATAAATTAAGTTTATTTATTTATTACTGCAGCCAGATTAACAAAACAAAGAGTCTTAACCTAGTTTACAATGAAAAAGAAATGACACCTGAGGAGACCTCGTATTGTGTCAGGCAGTATTTTACATTATCCAATGTGTGCAGCCTTTAATATGTATATGTACCGTAATTATGAATTTCTGACAAAACATGCAAATTTAGTGGTTTTTTGCAATTTGCGAGGTAACTACTGAGCCTATTTTGTGGCCACCGGGGCTCGTTTTGTTCGTTATTTTATTGCGCACATCTTTTACCTGAACACTTTTTTCTTATAAATTCAACTTATTCTTTAAAACGCGAGAAACTGTTTTTCGCGACTTTCACTTTTTTTTTGCAAATTCCACCAAAGACTCGTTTTCCAAAACAACATGCTCTTCGTCCACACATCGCAAACTACATGTGAATATTTCTATTTCTGAAGTTGCAGTTAGCCTCGCCTACACTAGTGTATCTTTGTGCCAATATAATAAAAAGATATGTAAAAAGTCTTAAATATGTCACTCCATAGAAATAAAAATAAAAAAAAAGAACAAGAAGGAGGTGTTCATATCACACAAGAGAGACTAACTTATTTCTGTAAATATTTAAAAGTTGTATTTATTTATTTTGTTCAAAGATATCCAAATGCACTTCCTACCAAAGCAGAGACATCAAGACCATTTATTCGGAAGAGACAATCGAAGAACAGTTACCCAATAAGTACATTCAGAAGTTTCGAAGAGAATCGGAGGTGAAGCGATACGCACCCAAGAAGAGGAAAGTCAAAAGAGGAACGCTGGAGAGCCACTCTTATACCACTATAGAGCAACCGACGCTAAGAGATTTCTTTTTCGGATCGAGAGAAGGAACTATGCATCAAGGTATATGGTGTATCTTACAGTTTAATTGGGTATTCTGACTCGGTGAAATTTAAATTTCAACCTTAAGTAACCACAATGTAAATCAGAAAGTTAAGTAAGTGCAAGACTAGCCATAGCTACACTTTGCCTTCTGGCTTTTATTAAAAGAGAAACCTATCAGTATTTAAAGTATTGTAGAGCCATAAAAAAATATTTTGGTTATGTATTAATGAACAAAGCATCATATTCCGATGATTTTGTGGTTTAGCAACTTCAAATAAAGGTCAAAATTCGATTAAAATATGGTTCTCGTAGGACAACACTGACATAGCTACCTGAAAAGCCCTTCATGGTAGGAGTGAGTGTGTTTTTGGCACGCTGTATTCAAACCCAGGTCCAGAATCTCGAGTGATGAAGTCAAAATATTTTTTAGCCGATAAAAGTCGCGCTTTGGCAGTGGTGATTAGGGTACCAATGTAAATTAATTACATCCAACATGATTCTACATATTTTTATATGGGTTATGTTGGTTTCTTGAATGCGAACAGGTCATCAAGAAAGAACCAGCACATCACAAAGATCTCTTTATCTACCTTATCATCTGTTGTGTTTTTATTTTTTCTTCATCTTACGGTTTCTTAACATCCCACTATTTTCGCTGATGCAGGATGTTAGTATCTGCGCTTACCTGATTGTCCAACGATCTGCCTATCTGCCTCGTCGTTATTGTTTTTCCCCGTCAGAAGGTTCACCTAGGGGTGTCATCACTCATTCTAAAATTGTATTATTATTATACACACTCAATTCACTGATAAACATCCACACTATAGTTCGAACTGGTCTTCAAAACTAAATTTATAAAGAACTCTAGCTTTTTAAAGTTGTCGCTTTTTACTCAGGGTGGTTTCCACCCGATCTAAAGGGATGGCTGTTGAGGCAGTTTTTCGTAAATGACTCAAAAGTCTTACATTTATGGAAAAAGTGATATGGTACAAAAAATTAAATTATGATGTTACAAGTATTTTCTTTTTTGTTTATTTCTGTACGATGAATAGGTCTGAAAATATAATATCTTAAAAGTGACGCTCAGAGACAATCAGTATGATGTTAAAAATACATATAATAGAAATTAAAAGACTTGAAGTACCTACTCTTTTATAGGATACTTTTTCCATTCGTATGGCTTAAAAGATAACGATGTTATATGCAAAGCCAATGAGTGCTTTGTAATTTCTTTAAATAAAAATTTTTTTATTTTCCTGCTGTCATTGGCCATAAAATAGAAATTTAATAAATCTGTACTAGTTTTCGCTAATATAAATATAGTATTACCAACATGCTTTAATTTTGAAACTTTCAGTTTTTCAAAAATTTTGAAAACATGTGAGATTTAAATATATTTCTTTGCCACTAAAAGTTCAAGCCCCACAAAAAAAGGAATTTTTTCAGTAAAATTGTAAAATTTTTCTTAATTTAAAGTAGGTGTACTTTTAAAACGACTGCTTGAAAATTGCCAAATACGTCAAAAACTCAACGCTACCGACTGAGCTAATATAAGGGGAAATCGGGGCATGCTTTATTTTCTCTATTAAACAATAAATGTAATGTATTACTTAATAGATAAAACATCATTACTCTTATATAAAATTTGTTCTGGCATGATTAAGATAAGAAATAAACGAAGACATGGCTCTTTTAATTACCATTTCTACTCTCGTGGTTTAGTTACGCGAATCACCCCTAACCAGAACGTCATACTCAGGGAACAAGTAAACAGATCCGTACTTGAATTTATTTGTCAATGTCGCGAAGGACGGGCAATGCGTCCACCGATCCATAAGATATTCCTATTTTGATGCAAAACAACGTAAGATTTTTTAATTTACCAGAAACGCCATTAAGTTTCTACCGAAAACTCAATTTTTAAATTTCTGGTATTATTTTGCTCATTCTAATATGCAAAAATTTGAAGTACGGTGTGGAGCTTGAAAATATTAGCGTTTCGTTCCTACACCATGAACTCGTCAGTAAGGCTGAAAGTAGCCACTGCCTTATACGCTTTTCCAACGAACTCAACATGGCCGCTCGTATATATACTTAGTGGGCCAAATGATGTGTCTCCGCAGGTTGTAGAGTAGGTGTAGAGTACGTCAGATCACGTCGGGATCACCAATTGTGGAGCTTGAAAATATTAGCGTTTCATTCCGTGGCTACTCCATGAACTCGCCAGCCCTGGCATCATCATCAACATATTTATTTCCTTTTTTATACAATTAATGCTTCCCCGGATCATGACCCGGAGCCAACCGTACAACCACGTCGCGCAGCGCCGTGGTGTTAGTGTGGTTGGACGGGTCGTGACCGGTTTGGCTCAATAAAATGATTAAAATAAGATAAAACTCCTGCCGCCTGTGGCGGCTTAAAATTATCTATAAATTTGTACATATTAAAAACTTAATTATAAACAATGAATAAAAACCTTAATCTATTTTATGGAAAAACACTTTTTAAAAATTTTGTTGCTTAGATGGAGACGAACTCAATTGGAAAAGCTCCATTTAAACAAGTTACCCCAACAGTCTGCTCGCCATTAGGAATTTTTGGTTTTAGGAAAAGAAAATTGAGTTTAAAATAGTTAAAATTTTTACAAGGTTTATCGGTCTAAATTGAATTTTTCAACAAAAAAGTACAAAATAACAAAAATTACAAAAATACAAACATATGACAAACAAGAAGAAGGAAAGAGATAGATACAGAATAAAAGATATGGTGGTGAAAAGTGTATGATAGTTGGAAGTTTTGGTAGGATAAGTCATCATCATCATCAACAAATTTATTCAATTTTTAAAATACAATTTATGCCTCCCCGGATCATGACTCGGAGCCAACCGTACAACCACGTCGCGCAGCGTCGTGGTGTTAGTGCGGTTGGACGGGTCTTGACCGGTTCGGCTCAATAAAATTTATGAAAAAGATAAAACTCCTGCCGCCTGTGGCGGCTTAAAATTATCAATTAACTTGAGCATGTTAAAAACTTAACTAAAAACAATGGATGTAAAAACTTAAATCTATTTTATGGGAAAGAACACTTTTTAAAATTTTGTTGCTTAGATGGAGACGAACTCAATTGGAAAAGCTCCATTTAAACAAGTTACCCCAACAGTCTGCTCGCCGCTGGGAAATTTTGGTTGTGGGAAAGGAAGATTGAGTTTAAAATAGTTAGAATTTTTACAAAGGTTTATCGGTCTAAATTGAATTTTTAACAAAAAAGTACAAAATGACAAAAATTACAAAAATACAAACATATAACAAACAAGAAGAAGGAAAGAGACAGATACAGAATAAAAGATATGGTGGTGAAAAGTGTATGATAGTTGGAGGTTTTGGTAGGATAGAGTGTGGCTATAGAGGCTGCCGAAAGATAGGCAACGCCTGGTATGGTAATGGGTGTTTAATTTGGAAAGGGGCATTATGCATTCTTAAGTAGGATAAGTAAGGCTGGAGTAGCCACTGCCTTATACGCTTTTCCAACGAATTCAACATGGCCGCTCGTATATATACTTAGTGAGCCAAATGATGTGGCGGTGGAATGTAAGGGAAACGTCACACGCCACATACGGCTCTGTAGAACCTTGTTAGCAGGTAATAGCGCCGACTTTGATATGTTGGTGGCCTGTTTTTATGATCTTTTTTATGTACACCAAACAAATAGAGACAACTATAGTTACTTAACTATAGATGTTGATCTTATTTTTTAATTTACGAGAAATATTAATGACATGGAGCAAATTGGACCACGAATTCGGATTCGGCGTGTCAATATACATCGGAATATGGTGCTTTGTTCATTAGTACATGACCAATTTCTTTTTACAGCTGCGTGATTAATGAAATAAATTTGATTTAATATTATTATTAGATCACACAAAGTGGGACCACCAAATTTTACAACATATACTACGTATAATAATCTCTATTTATTGTCGTTTAGGTTATAACAGTTACCCAGCAACAATCCGGGATAAACAGGGAATATGTATGTCGGTAGCCGCTTATTGCTTCTCCATCCTGAAACACCCCAATAAGTGGACTTCAGAAAACATTGACGAAATTTTGGCTATTGGAAACGAACTCTGTCAGGAAAGCATCAAGAAATTGCACAAGCACAATCCCGATAAAGAACTGAAGCCTGAGGAGCTGCAGAAATACTGTGTGATGGGTATAATAATCCATGTTATTATAAAATTGTTCTTTTTGTTCTTTTTCTGTTTCTTCTAATAGACAAAGTCTTGGCCGAGGTTTTGTGATTCATGAAATGTTCTAGTTTTAGTTGGTCTCTCATTGCTGCATAGGATGTTCGACAACCGCATCTATCGCGGCTGCCTGTTATGCGCACGGCAGAGCTAATTATTGTCAATCTTACAAAAACAAAATCGCCCGATTCGTATTAAAAATAAATATAAAATGTGACGTCGGAACAATAGCTTCACCCTAAAATTGTCCTTTTCAGAGAGAAATGAATTTTTCTAACGCAGCCGTATGTTCCATGAAAAATGTACGGCATGACAAAAAATGTCTTCGATTCATGAAAAAGCATTAATAAGATCATTCAATTTGATGTTGGTTCAAATCACCACAACTATACTACATAGGAGTAGGGGGTTGAGCCTGGGGTTTCTCATTCTGTAATCACCACGGCGCACAGTGTGGCAGAATAGACAAAATTCGCTCTATTCAATTTTTGAGATATATCGACTTGATTTTTTTTTTAATGCTCGGAAAGGGATCTGGAATACTGGGTCACTGCGGCTTTTTAGAAATTATTTGTTTGCATTGAAGGTTAAAGTCATTCAAGGTCAAATTCGTTTTTTGAAATGGAGCCCCCATTTTTTATTGCAAATTCGATTCGATTCTTACTAAAAATAGACTATTTAAAAGTGATTTTTTTTTTCCTTCTTCAATTCTTTGGGACTTCCTGCCACATGTATGTTTTCTTTTTTAAGCAGTGCTAGGGGAATCTACAAAATATATCACAATTAACCAGTATGATACTGGTAAATAACCTCTACGCCTGTGACGTTTACGTCAAAGGATCAGTTAGAGGCTGGTTTTTTTAAATAAACAACACAAATAAGTATAAAAACTTGAAATTAAATATTTCGCCGACGTTTCGGAAATCTAATCTGTTTCCTTTTTCAAGGCTTTTTTGAAAAATCTTTTTTGCTGTATATGACAAATACACAGCTCTAAGAATGTTTGTTATATTCAATATCCATAGATACTTACTATTTACATAGAACTGTTGATATAATTAACAGTTTTTTAGTTTTTATACAAATTAAGATAATGTCTCACAAATAACATTTAGACTATATCTGAATTATTTTTTGTTTACTTATACTTGTAATTAAACAATTCTTTACAGGATTTTGCAAACAGCAGAAAACATTTTCTATGGGAACTAAAATAAAAACTATTTGTAAAATTATTAATTTATAATCTTTGCATTCTTTCGGTAATCTGAATTCTGGTTGTGCTAAACATGTATAGAGTATATAGGCTCCATTACTAACTAGGTAACACATTGTTTTTTTTCATTCAGTCAATGTTAAACAATGTCAAAAAAGTTGGTTATTGTCTTGGCTTTTTCCATGGAACTTCATGTGAGTGGCTTTGTGCCTTTCTGATGAGCTCCAGAATAAGGGCGAAAAACGCTTCAAAGGCTAAACATTTCCAAAAAAACAGAATGAAAGATTCCATGAAAATGTAATCCATTTGAATGAAAAATGTTCCAATAGGCGAGGTATGTAAATAAATTCATTTTAGGTCTTTGTTCTCGTTTTAACTGAATCATCATAGTCGTAGGGGGTTATATGGATACTGGCTTACTCTGCATAGCCGTAGGGGACTGTGTAGAAACTAGTGTTAGAATGAGAATTGTCTAACAATAAAGACAAATTCATTTCGGGATTTTAATTGCTAGTAGCATAATCATAATTCAGGTTATCAAAAGAATGCAAAGGTTGTAAATTAATAATTTTACAAGTTATTTTTATTTTAGTTCTCATGGATAGTTTTTTGTACTGTTTGCAAAATCTTATAAAGAATATGTTTCATTAAAAATAGACCACATTTGTTCGAAACATTTTTTCTGAAATTGCCATTTATTTTAATTATCTGGCGAGGAGAAATCAAAATTTTAGAAATTTGCGATTTTTTTACTCGAAGAAGAAGTTTGGACAAAAATTGCAAGCGGCCAAAAGAGTTTAAAATTATCCCGGGATATTCTCTTTTTTTTTTCGAAATTGTCCAATGCCTTTTTTGATGCACTTGAAAACTCCACAATACTCTTTTCTCCAAAGAGCATTGGGCAATTCCGAAAAAAATTGAGAATATTTCTGGAATGATTCCAAACTCTTTTAGTCTCTTGCAATTTTTGTCCAAACTTCTTTTTCGAGTAAAAAAAATCTGAAATTTTGATTTTTCCTCGCCGGATAACTTAAAAAAATGACGATTTGTGAAAAAATGTGTCGAACAAAAGTAGCGTATTTTAAGTCAGACAATCCGAATTTGCAGTAAGAAATAGGAGTTCACCCCTTAAAAAGTACGATGGGCCTGTGGTCTATAAATATTTTATCACAAATCCGATCCCTTTTCATGGCTTCCCACGATAAGCAAAACTTTTACCCGAAAAGTCAACAATAAGAAAGTTTACAAGAGTGCGGTACTCCATCCGGGGTCGCACTGTATGTAATTTCGACTAGTGTTGTCTCGAGTATCATGCTTGCTTTCAAGCAGCTCGGCAGGAGTTGTTTTATGTTTGCGTTTCTATCTCTAACCCAATTGACCAGGCTAATCCACGTTCTCTGTGCTTATTTGCAGGTGAAAAGAAAATACAGTTTCTAGTCGACGAACCGGAAGTTAGTGGGTTTATCCGTTCAGACGACAAAAGGGTGTACAACTTATCAAAGGCCTTAAAGATATTCTTCGCCAGACAAACGTCCGGCATTCTAAAAACACAAGACATCAGTATAGCAATTTGGAAAGACAAATATTATTATCTGTTCGACGCCAGACCAAGGACAAGGGACCTGTTTCGGTGCTCTACTGGAGCAGCTATAATGGCAAACTTCTATGATGTTGCGTCGATGACGACCGTGTTTTTGGAGAGGTCCCACTTCGGCAACTGGCCATTTGTTATATACAGTCTGAAAGCTTTTAAAGTTTTAAACAAGGACGATCCCGAAGATGAGCCGAACGCCGATCTTGACATTAGAAGTAATTATAATATATTGAATGAGAACAAGGCGGTCGTTTTGGCGTCTTTTGATTTAGCGGATAAGTGCTTTGATTTTTCTAGGAATAAGCAGGCCCTGGCCATGACGACAGTGTGTTTGGTAAGTAAAGGGGTGCACGTATGCAGCGCACAGTGGACCATTTCACAAATCTAGCATGACAAAAGAGATTAAAATTTCATTAAAATATTTACCCTAATGTATTAGGTATATAACAGTTATCAAGAATTAATAAAGGTTTATTGCCCCTCATTGGTCCCTTCCGAGTAGCAGATAAAGAAATCACCCTTGAAAGTTTAGTACCGGATTAGTCTGGCAAGAGATATTGTAGAGAGTGCAGTTGCATATGGGGTATTTAGTAGCAAGTTTCTTAAGTGTTAAGTGTTTCAATGGATCCAGTGACTATAGGTATGTCTCCATTATTTACAATACATAATAATATAAAAATATTTTCTACTGATTGAGGTTTCGAGGCTTTATATACACTAATTTTTCATAAAATAATAAATGTTTGTAACTTCTATCGACTGAACTTATATGCGGGCCAAAAAGTGCCAGGCGACTGTTCAGCTTATCTTGTAGGACAATGTTTCTACATTTTAAATATTTTAAGTTTCTTTGCGGTTTTTTCCTTTAACGTTGTATCTCTATTATTTTCAGAATCGCGACATACATTGTCAAGAACAGAGTTTTTCGACAGGTGGCGTAGTTTCATTAAAAAATCACGTACGGAGGACTTCTGAAATTTGCAATTAGTACATATGAGATTAATGATTTAACCGATGAAGGTATAAAAAATATAAAAACCGTTATAAAAGATTTTTCGATGAAAATTTCTGAACGATGGAATAATTCTTCTCGAAAACTGGAAATTTTTCTAAATAAATACAAGGACTGGCTAGGTGGTAGGGACATAGATTTTGTGGCAATTACCTACAACATACAGCCAGCAACCTCTGCTGGGTTACCAGCTGGGCGATCTATATAAAAGTTTGAGGAGTGCAGCGAAAGATTTAAGTGGAGAAAAGTTCAGCATCTGTTGGAATCAAGTACTTCTGCCGAGTTAACTAAGTTTCTCTTCGTTCAGAAAGTAAAGGAGATGCTGCAGATATTGTCAAGGAATTGTCTTTAGCTTCTCCTAAAAGGGAAACTACAATTAGAAAACTTCGACGACAACAAAATTTATTAGAGCTTTCTTACATTGTTTTAAAGAATACTCCTCGCAAATCCGACCCCTTATTGCTTAGACTTTTTTTCCTATTTTTACCGAATTTACGAACATAACGTTATGTCCACAAAGTTTCAGAACTTTAAAATAAAATGTGTCTTTCAATCCCCTCAAAAACAACCCCTCTACTATTTATAATTTTTTAACTATTTATATATCTATTTTCAACCCTCAAAACTACCCCCTTAATGCCTAGAATTTTTTCACAATTTTTCCGGTCTTCTAAGAACTATTTTAAGTTCATTTAGAAATTTGTCGAATTTTGTCCACATAGAAGTTGGAAATGGCCCACTGTGCAACGGTCTTATGTAGAATGAATGAAAATACAGTATTCCTGTAGAAGTACTAATTAAATAGTAATTAAATGTTCAACATTGTATTTAAATGTGAAGTAGATCTGCTAAATAAAAATAATAATTGACTAGTAAGACAATTAAAGGTTTAGCAGGATTATAGATGTTAAGTAAAAACAATAAATGGAAATGATAAATGCTCTGTAACAAATGTTAACAAATGTTTAATACAAAAATAGGTGTCCAGAAAATAATCGAAGTGAGTGTATATGAGTCTTGACTGTACTTGTCTTTCGATACGAGAGGTCCAACAGTTCAAAAAATAGCCCAATCAACCTGTCACAGCCTAATGTTAAATTTATCAAAATTCATACCTGGAACAAAAAATTCGGTTGCATAGAAAGAAAATCTAAGAAAGATTTGTGTTTCAATGGGCGCGAGCTGAAGTGGCGAACCTAACCTTAAAAATTTCAAAAGTTAAGAAAAGCAGTTTTTCGTAAATTAACGAAAAACCAATGACTCTAATCGAAAAAAGTTGAATGAGGAAGTTGTAGGTGCTAAGATGATCTTTCGATTGCTGTTTTTAAGTATCAGTTGCGATAACATCTTTTGAGATATATCGAAAAAAACAGTCAACAATCGGCTTTTCTTGTTTTGGCTGTATTTTTTTTCAAATTTACCTTCAAGTACTTACTATCAACCGTAGGTATAGCTCACGGCAAGCCGGAAAAGCACGTTTTTGAAAAATTAAAAATGTCTTTTATTTTTCGAGATATACCGATTTTTCGAAAAAAAGACACTCTCGAAAATTGGCTAGACTATCTCAACGAAGGGTTCTACAGTAACAATCTTGGACTCATTTTCTTTATAAAGAGTTGTACTATATGCTGTAAGAGAATTGTAACGGTTTTAGTAATTTTAGGGGTAAATGGTAAATGTAAAATGGCTTTAAAATGATTATACATTTTTTAAGCTGTTTTTTAAAATAATTTTGCCAATTTAAATTTTATAAAAATGACTTTTACGGAAATGGATTACTGTCATTTTTTAACGAATTTGCAAAAAAAAAAAAATTGGAACCCAGATGTGTTTTTTAATTTAGAGGGCGCAATTTACAACGTACAGTGAGAGCCTTTATGGAGGTTAATGATGAATACCTACATTTAAAAAAAAATACTACTACTACTACTATTTTATTGACTTTTAGCATTTTGATTGATTGATTTGATTGATTGATTTGCCAGCGTAAGGTGGGAATTGCTGATAATTCCGGGCATCCATGGAAGTTCGTTCCAACACGCAGCTTGGTCGTCCGTCGAACACGCCCAACGGACGGCCAAACCGCGTGCCGGAACCAAAACTCGGACGTTTTATATACCGCCGGACCGGCTGCATACGGGTTGGACATTGGACATGCGTGTTGTCAGCAGCGAGAGCCGCATGACGCATGGGGTGGGAATATAGGATGGGAAGTGTAGGTGTTTGAGAGATGATTCTTTTAAGTTTCAGTTTCAGTGCAGTTATTTTCGAGATGCTTCTTTTCAGTTTCCATGCTTCTTTTAAGTTTCCATCTATGGTCACCACCTTATTTTTCTTCTTTTAAGTTTTCTGTTTCTTCTGTCTTTGAATCTGGCAGCTTTTATTTTTTATTTTATTTTATTTTTTTAATTGATTTATTTATTTATTCCGTTTTTTCCCTCTCTTTTTTTTATTTATTAACCGCCCCACAAGTAATTATCCATCTACGGTGGAGTTGCTGGGAACGGCCCTATCTCGCGGTAACAATTTTTTTTTGCGCGTTATGAGAAAAGAGGTCCGAAGAGATAGTTTGCCCACCCTTGAAACAATCGGTTCCAACTTCGGGAAGTTTTTCCATTTTATCACCTATATATTATGTTTAATATCTTTTCAATTTTGATCTCCAATTCTTCTTTAAAATTTAATGAAGGCATAAATAAACCAATGCTAATGCTACATAAACAAAAACTTATCTGTTTCATTCACACATCTGGCTGGCTGTTGCTTATTTTATATCACCCACTTCAAGAGGGGACGAATCCAGGTATACATTTTACGGTCAAGCACTCGAGCAGTACACTTTTCTCGGCTTGTTTATATACACTATTTTATGTTGCTTTATTCAACCGACATAATTTAATCAAATATCAACTATATGAAATAGCCATACTCGCGCCAATTTATATCAATCAATGCAGAATTGTTCACGCTTCCGTTCAGTACAATTTCGGCGTTTTGTTGCCGCTTTATCCGGATTTATCTCGATGTCCCGTAGGAGCCACGAAACATGCGTCTTTCACCATAATTAAATATTAAAATGAAATATGCTAGCGTGCCGCTGGCTAACTGTATCCGGCGCACCGTGGGGCAAATAGCTCATTTTTTTATCAAACGACAATTCCCAGGCCTGGAATTAATGAAACTTTTTTTTTTATAAACTTTTCGTTATAAAATTTCCTTTAATTTTATCGAGACTGAATTTCGAAATTTCTAAATTCAAAGGCCCCGCATCATTAGCGTTGGAAAAATCATTTCGGGGGAATTTTCCTCAAACTTTGGGAATGGGCAGTTCAAGGGTTTTTCAACAAAAAATGTCATACGAAAATCTGAACAGAAAAATCTAATTTTTTTAGGTTATTTTTGCAATTTACTAAAAATTGGAGGGCGATGTAGCTAAGCGGACGTCAGATTCGTGTTCAGCGTGTCGAAATACATAGGGATTACTATGTCAGATCCCGAGAAGAGCTCACCTTTTTTTGTGGTCTTGTGTTATTATAGTCTAAGAGCTGGCACAAAATAATTGTGTACCTGGGCAGAATTAGTTCACAAGTCTTGTATGTCGTGTCTTCGGAGCAATTTTCCTACAGCAATCATACCAATGATTCATTACTGTACCTATCTAGTAACAGCTTGAAACTAGAAACAAATTAAAGTTTAAACATATTTATATTAGAAAAAAACATGTGTGTCACGTCTGTGCATGATCGAACTACCTGGCACAAAACTTTCTGATGCCTTGGCACAATATCTTTTTTATTGTTATTATTTTTTTTGGTTCATTACTGTACCTATCAAGTAACAGTAATTCTTATGTTCCCCAAAGGTGTACTCCCGCATAACTCCGCCATGCGCTTGGCACAAGACTACGCTAGACAAAATAATGATAATAGGGAACCAGCTCTACTTGGAATGTATGGAATGTGAAAGCCTGGCTGACCTGAGGCTGGACAATTTGCCGGCCATTTTTACTGTGGGTCCCTACATCGTGGAGATTTACATATACGCCAATATGTGCGCCGATTTGTTGTACAGAAAATGTTGTTGTACATTGAAGTGGTGCTTCGAAGACTTCTTTCAGAAGAGCTCGAATGGAATTCTTCAGATTGGCAGTAGCCACTTGGCAGTCTGGAAACAGAGGAACATGTTCTATTGCTTCGATCCTTATTCCAGGAACGGCGAAGGTAAATACAACTAATTATAATTTTCAGATAGTGTTCTATTAGAGAAATTGAGCAAAGGACTTCGCAGTTTTTAAATGTAATTTAGGTTTTACCCAGGAGCTGAAATTTTTAGTCCACGATAATTAGCCGAAAAAAACAGCAAATAGAAGAAAAAATGTATATACAAGTGATATTTCGCCCAGGAGTAGTTTATACTAATAGAAATGAGAACCCGCAAAGTTCCCACCCTCTATCCGTGGGTGAAACCACCCTTTTTCGCGAAAAACCACCACCGGGCGGGACTTAACTAAAGGAAAAGACATAGAAGAAAAATGTTCCCCAATAACTTCGTAAAAAATGTTAAATGGATTATTGACATATTTCCCACTGTTTTCCTACTATCGGCGTTCAAAGTTGGGGGCGCTCGGCGAAAATCGGTCCTACGTCATTTATTACAGCAAATGTCTCTAAAACGGCCACTTATATGACTTAGAAAATTATTAGAATGGAACTTGAGAGCGGCATTTCCTCTACCAGATTCATGTATTATTTTTTGTTTTGATTCATTTTTGTCAATTTTTTTCACATTTCCCGCAAACACGCGTTTTGTAATTTTACACTATGCCCATTTCTTTTCATCTAGCTCTATTCAAACGTCGAGCACTGAATTGACCATTAGATACATATATTTTTTGAATAGTTATTATTTTTTGTAATTTGTATTGTATTTTATTTTTTTAGTAGATTATTTTCATTAACACTTTTTTATTGTTTTTTGTTTAATAAAATTTTTTCAGTAGATTATTTTTGAAATTGTTTTTTTATTGTTTTTTTTTGTTTAATTGTTTTTTTAGTAGATTTTTACAGCGATCTGCAGTCCTCGAATGTCCTATGAAATTGCAAGGAAACTGCGTTGTTTACACTTGTATTAAGCGGTTGTGATACTACTTCTGCTGTTCTGCTTTATTCGGCAAACGCAAAGCGCTTACTATAAATTTACTGAATAATAGAAACGATTTAGCAGATGCCTCCATATTTAATAATCCAGAGTCAACAAAATAAGAAGTCACAACTGCTGTAGCGCGTTTCATGCTAACTATATATAGACTGGACCATTAATAATAGGCCAAAGTGCAGGGGTAGATTCTTTGGGCCAAAATATGAGGATATAACCGAATATGCTTTTTAAAACGTTTCTGTGGAAGAAGATACAGAGTGTCAAAATTCAAATTATTTTTTCATTTTTTTTTGCAATGACTCAACAGCCGATTTTCGCCAAATTTGCTAGAGGAACTTTTTCGTTCTAAGAAACAATAATTTATGTATTACAAGGCGCCGCAGAACCTGTATCTGATGATGAATTTTCTTCATATTTTTTTTGACGATACGTTGTGGTACTTCTGACCAGAGAATCTGATGGGGGCGTCATTTCCACGTATAAAAGGTACACTTAGTAGAACTTGATAACTCCAACCGTTTTCGAGCAAATTGCCGTTAAACATTTGAGTAATTTTTTGAAAGACAAATTCAAATTTAATGAAACAAAGCGTGTTTATTGAAAAAAGTACAAAACGTAAGGGAAAACAAAATCGTAATAACAGCGTAAACCCTTTCTCACTTTCTTATGAAGTATTTTCATGGTATTGAGATAAATACATAAATCAAAAGATTGTGTAAAATAAGGATCTAATGTTATTAGAAGATCAAAAAAATAACATAAAAGTTGACTTATTGACATTAGTATTTATTGTATGAACTTTCCCCCCATAGAAAAACCCCATTGCTGCAACTTAAAGTAATGGTCTCCACTTCTATGCCTTTTCTAATTCTTTTCATAAAAGATTTTCTTACATTGAAAAATACATCTTCCTGCCCTCTAGTAAAATTGGCTGCGTTTTCTATTTTGTTCCACAGTTCTTCTCTTGAATTGATTAGTATTTGTAGAGACTAAGAATTTCATATGTCCCCACACATATTAATCCAAAGGACTATAATCAGGACTCCTTGGTGGCCAAGCAAACTCACTTCCTTGACCGATCCATCTGCGTGGGAAAGTCTCATCAAGATAATTACTGATTTCAATGGAGAAATGAGAGGGAGCTCCTTCTTGCCTAAACCACATTTTGTTTCGTGTGTCTAGCATGAAAGCATGTAATATATCGGCAAGAGTATTTTGAAGAAAAAACAGATAAGACTGTCCATTTAAATTTGGAGGAAGGACAAATGGTCCCAATAACTGATCGCCGATAATACCACACCAAACGTTAATCTTAAATTCGTGCTGAAAATGCCTTTCTTTAACGGATTTTCCACTTCCCAGTTATGGGTATTTCTCCAATTAAAAACGCCTCGGCGAGTAAAAGTTGCTTCGTCGGTAAATAAAATGTTCTTAACAAAATTTCGATCCATGTTGTGTTTATTTAGAACAAACTGAGAAAACTGTAGCCTTTGTGGAAGATCCCTTCGAAGTAAGTTTTGTACAGGAGTGAAGTGATATGGGTAGACGCGTTCTATGCATAAGAATCTTAGAACAGATTGTTTACTCACCCCTGTTGCCGCTGATAAACGGCTTGAGCTGACTTGGGGATTTTCATGCACACGAACTAAAATTTCTAGTTCTTGATCTGGAGTAATTCGTTTTGGTTGTCCTACATAATTTTTATGGCAAAATGAACCCGTTTCTCCCAAACGACGAAACAGATGTTTGAAAATCTTATGGTCGGGCTGTATTCTATTTGGATATTGAAATGAGTATCTCCTCGCTGCAGCACGTCCGCTAAAATTTTTTGTACATAAACACATATCATATCCCTCATTTCTCTATTTGAAAAATTATTGTGTCGGGTTTTCATGAAATTCAATTATGGCGAGGAATTAATTCGATCCGATGGAGTGGGGTTGTAAAAACATTGAAAACATTATTTCACCCATATATACAACTGACGCGCCAACTCCGTCTTTAATACTTAAATTAATATCTTACAATTGCAAAATGGGTTGTGGATATGTAAAAGTTGGATACGCTGCTCGACAATGTGCTCCACCTGTAACTGACAAGGTTATCTGAATTTTTCCTTACAAATTTTGCAATAAAATGAAAGTGCCGCAGCTCTATATCTTGTTTAGTTTTCGAGACATGGCCTCGGGAAGCGGTAAGAAAATTCTATTTTCACCTTCCGGTGATTTCGGGCGGCCATATTTCGAAAACCAAGGCACGTACCTACCTCCGGCTTGCGCCACTCGATTTCTTACGTCTTCCTACGTACCCCTGAGATTCAGATTTTTGCTAGCTTTCGTTTTGCAGAAGTGGCCCTTTAAGCTGGATCGTGTCGCGCGAAAAGCGAAATCCTCGGTCCTCTCACTTTGGCAGCCGATATCTCACTTAAAAGGCAGCGAAAATATATCGTGCCTCACATCATCGAATTGGAAATTTAATTTTAAATCGATCTAGCACAAAAAAGGGGCGTCAGTTTTGTCTACAAAAAGTTACAGCAACTTATGTGAAAAGATGTCGTAATCGCTTAAATTTTGGGTTTTTTTGAGGTTATGGCAAAATCCTGATATGATGGGGTTAAATACCGCGGATTCGGATTTACCGACTAGTCCCTTCAAATTAGGAAAATTGAGGGAAATTTTTCCTACAGCTAAGCCACTCATATAGAAAGTAGTGTTGGGGTTGTGTTAACATATTTTTCACCAAGCGCATGAAAAAAAAGGGTTGTTTTTTAGATATAGATACATATATATATTTCTTTGGCCACTTTAGCGGGTTCTTGCGTTTTTCTGCAGAACTATGCATATTTGAGAAAATATTTTATATTTTCTACAATTTTTGTTCTTTACATTTTTTTGAAATTCCGCTTAGTTGCGCCGCTAGAGTATAAATTTTTTTGGTGTTTGATTTGAAGTCAAAACTATGCATTTTATAAAAAAGTATCAAGATATCAAAGTCGTAGATAAAAAAAAATTCGACAAATATTGTTCTCTGTTTTTTTTTTCAAAGTCGCGTGGTTTTCCCGCTAGAGGGCCAAAAACATTTTTCAGTACTCTTGAGCTAATAAAAAAATAGGCATCGTGAACAGCTGTAGTATTTTGCCCCTCCACCTCTATCTACTCAATATTTTTTACCGGCTAAGCTAATACAGATGACATATACAAAAAGGCCCATCACGACCACTACAGCTGAATACGAGTAGTCCATAATATTAGATGCACCGTTCTATGCGCAGCTGTGTAAGAAATGAACGATGGGTTTAAAAAAAAAATTTTTTTTTGCTCTCAGAATTTTTACATAATTGACGAGTACTCTAAAAAAATGCATAGTTTTGCCTGTATATCAAAAATATATGCGCCATATTTTTTTTCTGCTCAAGAGTATTGAAAAAATGTTTTTCTCGCTCTAGCGGCAAAACCATGCGACTTTGAAAAAAAAGCAAAGAACAACATTTGTCGAAAATTTTTTTATCTACAACTTTGATATCTTGATGTTTTTTTTATAAAATGCATAGTTTTAAAATCAAACACCAAAAAAATTTATACATTTACATAAACTTCCGCGCTCTAGCGGCGTAACTAAGCGGAATTTAAAAAAAGTGAAAAGAACAAAAATTGTAGAGAATCGCTAGATCCACAATATCAAATCAGGTCATATTTTCTCAAAATTACATAGTTTTGCAGCAAAACGCAAAAAACTGCCAAAATGGCCAAAAAAACATATATTGTTCTATATCTTGATATCTATTTTATATTTTTATACGTTCGAATTTTACTTCTTAAAAGTAAATTGAAATGAGTTTACTGGGCGCCAAACAGTTTCTTAAAAGCTGTTAATATTATAGACTATAGAACACCATTAGCATGACTATCTACAATCTATAGAATGACTCTTACTCAAGGTCCAACGAAGTCGGTTCAATAAATGCTCATCGATCAAGATAACAATCTAAATAAATCAAACTCAGTATTGAACGAACAAAGTATTAATTTATTGACAAATTTGAACTTGTAATGTAATTAACAAATTTAAATAACAAAATCTAACTGAACTAAAATGATAAATATGGCCTTTATTTAAATTAAATATGTACCATGGATTTCTGATATTGTAAAGCTTTACCTTGTCTTTCTTTCGACTCGAGTAATGTTAAATTATAACCTCTAACTGGTTATTATAATCCTTGAAATATTATGTCACTTGACTGACTTTTTAAACCTCTCAAGGCTTCTTCTTCTTCTTCTTTACTGAATTGACGTTTGTTTATAACCTCCAATTTGTTTTCAAGATTTCCTTGAAATATTTCTATCACTTGACTGACGTTTGAGTTCCTTCACCATATAAATTTGCTAACTGGATTAACAAATACTTCCCTCTTCTAAATCTGCTTCTCCGGATAATCTACTTCGTAATACTTTTTAAGTTTACTCACTTTTATATTTAATATACTTTTACAAATTTTTCTTGATATCAATATATCAAATATTCACCACTTTTCTTCTATTTTCAATTTATTAATTATTCGTGGATGAATATTTTTCGCAGCTCGCTGTTCAGCGGTGTATGATCAACTGATTTGTTATTTTTAGTCGTTTCATTGGGTTAATTTCCAATATTTCAATTGTTTTTTTCTATTTTGATCTAATATTTCAAAACTTAATTTTAATTTAAATTTTAAACTATTCAGTTTTGTTTATTCTTTATATTAATTGAATACTGTTTTTAATTCTTTAATTTTCCTGATAAATTTCTTATTCTACTTTTCAGGATTAAGTGAATAATTGTAATTACTCGAAATATATTGACATATTACATATACTTTTTAAAATCTACTTATAACTACAATTAACAATTCCAATCTCAAATAAATACTAATTCATACATTTAGATGAATAGCAATGATAAACACAAAATGCTGGTAGCTAAAAACGTACTGCAGTTTTCATACTGACAGAATACTAATATTATAAACTAAAACAATAAATTGATACGCCAACAAACATTTAACATCATACTATTAGTCCTTTCTTTCTGGATGATGTGAAATATCATTTACAAAACACCTTTCTGCAATGATATTTGAAAATATCTGAAAACTTAAAATGTCATTCAGTGTTTTGTAATATATGGACTTACTGTTTCTAAAATAATCACGCTGCAATGTAACTACTATTAATAGTCTTTCATTCAATATTCATTTTGTGTAGATTTACAGTGTTTCTACACAATTTATGATTTTCAGCCCTAAGTTTTGACATGAATGTCAGATTTTCTAAAATTTACTTTGTTTTTCAAATTCATTCTAAATCATTTAAAATTAGACTGTGAGTCTCTACAAGTTCATGTTTTATTATATACTATTTAGAATAACCTTGTTAAACTAAAATAACTTCATTTTATGTTTATTTAAATATTTTGTTCGTATTCAATATCAAGTTTCATTCTCTGCATCCTACTCGCTGAGAACAAGTGAACTTGAATCAATTAAATAAACCACACATATTCCTGCTTCTGTATGATCCGTTAAAGTAAAACTGTTATGGTTATTTTCTAAAATACATACAAATTTGTGAATTTTATTTATGATTTCAAACACGACAGGTAGTGTTCCACAGTGTGGATACACAGCAATATGTATCCATATCTAAAAAACAACCTTTTTTTTTCATGCGCTTGGTGAAAAACATATTAACACAACTCCAAGACAACTTTCCATACAGGTGGCTTAGCTGTAGGAAAAATTTCCCAAAATCAGTGATTTTTCTTCTAATTTGAAGGGACTAGACCCTAGAAACATACAGTAAACATGGTCAGACCCCCATATCAGAAACAATCGTTTTTGTGTGTGTGGCTGTGTTATTTTTTTTAATCGTGACATTCCGTAAATTTCTAGGTTTCCAATGCCGAGATGGCACTGCTTGCGTTTCAATGCACGCAAATATCGAATCCTTGGTGAACACCATCGCCACCAACTTCGAATCAAAAGATTCAATTTTCTACCTGCACGCACTAAAAGTGTGCAAAATCCATAGAGATCCGGTCCAGTCGGCTAGCTTCCCGAAGCATTTGACGATGGACGACTTTCCCTTGGAAGAAGTGAAGAAATACAAGATGAAAAAAAGTCGAAAGCCTGCAACTGAGAAGCCGGTGACTGTGGACTACTCCGCCTTAGCTATGCGAAGGTTGTTAGCTGGCGAATCACCAAATTCTTCTCTGATCGAAGTTGGATCTACGGTAGAGAGTTTGGCTGTGTGGCAAATGCCGCCGATGGTTCACAAATTCCCCTCGAGGTCCGTGTTGAAGGCCGAGCCTAAGCTGATCGATGTAGTTGCAGATTTGGACTCTCCCAGCTTGTCAGACACACAGGTTTCTTTTTTGATTGCCATTGTTCAAACATAAAATATTCAGAATGTTGTTAGAAAGTCCTGAACATTGCAGTTATACCTCGTGTTTTAAGTTTTATAGCGAATTTAATGCTCCTTCTATTTGTTGATTTCTGACTAGAGTTATTTTCGAACAATAGCTTTCGTGATCACAATACCCAGTAAACACGGATACGTTTTTCATCTTGGAGGGGTTTGAAACTTTTTATGTGAAATTGCTTCTGGTGACGTAGTTCCTGAACACAAAACTTGAATTGAAACATTCTTTACAGGATTTTGCAAACAGCAGAAAAAATAACTATCTATAACTAAAAGAAAAACTTTGTGTAGAAATATTAATGAAATTTTTGCATTCTTTCGATAATCTGAATTCTGGTTATGCTAGCAAATTAAAATCCTAAAATGAATTTGTCTAATTTCTTATTTGACAATTCTCATTCTAACACTAGCATCCACACAGTCCCCTACGGCCATGCAGATTAAACTAGTATCCACATAACCCCCTACGATTATGAAGATTCAGTTAAAAATGAGAACAAAGACCTAAAATGAATTTATTTATCTACCTTGTCTTAAAAAATTGTTCATTCCAATGGATTACATTTTCATAATCGTAGGGGGTTATGTGGATACTAGTTTAATCTGCATGGCCGTAGGGGACTGTGTGGATGCTAGTGTTAGAATGAGAATTGTCAAATAAGAAATTAGACAAATTCATTTTAGGATTTTAATTTGCTAGCATAACCAGAATTCAGGTTATCGAAAGAATGCAAAAATTTCATTAATATTTCTACACAAAGTTTTTCTTTTAGTTATAGATAGTTATTTTTTCTGCTGTTTGCAAAATCCTATAAAGAATGTTTCAATACAATTATAAGCAAACAAATAATAATTTATTTTTAAACAAAACTTGAATACCAACACGCGCTAATCAGTTTCGTATCATTGTGAAGTGATTAAAATTGAGTCAGTTTTAACCATATATTGCTATTGTGGTTAGTGGAGTGCGCATCGAGTGATGGTATTCGAGTGTTGTGATGCTTGCGGAAAGTATGTCCCCAGAGGTTTGCATTACCTGCTCTTTATACAACAGTGTGATGCAGGCATGCAAAATTACAGAAAGTTAATGCTTGATATATTTCAAATTAATCTGTAACTACTACAGACAGGGTCTACCAGACCCACCGGCTCCTATTAGTTGCCCTTTAGAACTAAAAATTTATTGTGCGCTAATGCGCTTCCGTGTGTTCTCCTACAATTTAGTATTGTTTCTAATGTTGCATGAGGTGGCACGTAAATTTAAGTAATTTCGGAGTTATCGTGTACTTTGGATCTAGCAGTCCCAGTTATAGTAAGAGCGTAATTTTTTAAGGTAGGGTTAATATTACACTTTACCTATATTTTTGCCAGTTTGGCGAAATATTTTATCTGAATATAATATTCCTAATATTCTGATAATTTTCATTGTTTTGCAATCAATATGGCTTCATCTAAAATTAGTCTTTCTGATGAAGAGCTGGCGCGTATGCTAGAAAGAGAAAATTTTTGGAAAGATAATGCTGAATGGATCGAGACAGGTGAAGGAATAGCTGTGACTGATGAAAATAAGCATTTTGTCAAGTAATTAATGACGCAGAAGAAAGCGATGAGGAGGAGGAGGACCATGAAATATATAGTGACCATGATACTAACAGTGACATTCAAATGACGAGTTGGAAGTGGACTCATTTGAGGACGAAACTTTATTGGGACAATTTGAAATTGAAGATGAAAACCAAGAAAGTTTGAGTAAAAACTATTTTTTGGGAAAAGAACTAAAAGGGCAAAAGAACCACCTAAAAGAAGTCGAACTTCAGTACATAATATAGTAAAAATTTTGCCAAAGCTAATAGGTCCAGCACGTGTTAATCCTCCCAGCACAGTGCTAGAAGCATGGAAATTGCTTGTATCTGATGGTATGATTGAAAAAATTGTGGTATACACCAACATCAGAATTGATGCCGTGTGTGCCAAATATAATAAATTTAAAAAGCGTAATAACTCTTGCTGTTAATTTTACCCTTCATTTGTCAACAAAACTGATAAAATATAAATTGAAGCTTTTATTGGCTCCTCTGTATGCAAGGGATTTTCAAATCGGGGCACTAAGACATTCAATCAATGTGGGCAACTGATGGCACTGGTCGTTATCTTTTTAGATGTACCATGTCACTTGCAAGATTTTCGTTTCTTTTGGTATGCCTCAGATTTGATGATAAACAAACAAGACCTGACAAGCTACAAATAGATAAACTTGCTGATATATCTGATATATTTAATGAATTTGTCGAGAACTGTAAAATCAACTATTCTGTGTGAGAATTTGTAACTATTGATGAAATGCTTGTATTAGTTCGAGGTCCATGTGGGTTTAGAATGTACATACACAATAAACGCACTAAATAATGGCTGATTCAAAAACACACTATATGTTGAATGCAGAAGTTTACACGGGCAAGGAGATTACAGAAAATCGAAATAAAAATTGTTACATCCTACGGAAGTAGTTCTTCGCTTGACAGAACCAGTATTTAATACCAATCGAAATATAACAGCAGACAACTGGTACTCCCCTGTAGAAGTAGCCCAGGAATTAAAGAAAAACGAACTAACCTACGTTGGAACACTAAAAAATAATAAACCTCAAATACCTCCGGAATTTTTACCAAATAGAAGTCGTCCTGTACAATCATCCATTTTTGGATTCACTTCTGACATCACCATAGTATCTTATGTACCTAAGAAGGGTAAAAGCGTCATTTTGATTTCAACCCAGCATCATGACAATATTACGGATGAACTTCCAAAAAATGCTTGATGGTCAATGACCTTATTCCACTTTATCCTAAATATTGCAGAAGTCAATAGTAGAGTTCTTTTTCAGTTCTCCCCCAATGGAAAACAAATAGTTCGGTAAGCATTTTTGAAAGAACTTGAAATTGCCCTCTACTCTCCTCATATGAAACAAAGAATATACAACAACAGCAGGCAAATCCATCTACAAGAAAGAGATGCGCCATTTGTCCCTCAAAAAATGACCGGAAGACAAAGTTCTGCTGTTCATCATGTAAAAAACCAATATGCCAATGATGCAAAATGATGTGTCCAAACTGTATTTAAATTAAATTTTACATATTACCGAGTTATTGAAGTGAAGTGTACTTTTATAATATTGTGTGCATTAAAAAGTTTTATGTAAAAAACTGACGTTTTTATTTTGAAAAAAACTTATGGGTACGTGAGACCCACTGATAGCACTTGTGAGAACGGAATTTGTCAGTAGTAGTTAAGGGTTAATTAGCCTAAACTTTTAAATATATGTGTAGACACAAATATATAAAATGTCTCATCATTCATAAAAATTACGTTTCTCTATTCTTTCTGAAAGTTTACATATAATAAGAGGGTAAATTATACATATTTATATGGCTTAATTGTTAATATTGAATGCTGGTCATTATAATTTATTATATTTCTGCACTATTAGATGGCATATTTAATAAACACATCACAAATTAGACAAGCCTCAAATTCATTGTCAAGATTGCTTAGGAGAGAGTTATGCATTTCAAGTAATACAGACATGGAGTCGTTACTAGTCAACATTACCATATATATAAGTTGGAAATTAAATTCAATTATTTTTAGACAATGGGAGCAAATATGCTACCCACGACACCCTTTAGCTCACTCGCTAATACAATTGGTCAGAAAAGATCGAAGCAATCCACAGAAGGGCCAATGCTATGAAAAGGTGGCAAATATACGAAAAGTTCATTATGGTCATAACGGTACAACTGTACCTAAAATTTCTAGTAATCCTACCCGGCTACCTGGAACAACCCTTGTCTGATCGATAATGGGCCATGAGCCTAAGTTACAACAGTCCAAACTTGTCCTTTGTGTAAGTTGGTTGTTGTACGGTATTTATATACGCTCGTGATCGGTTGCATTTGTTTTAGTATTATTTTATGATATACATTTACTTAGTTTTTATTAACATAGCATCAACAAGTACAGGTAAGTCAACAGATATTTGCCAAAATAAACCTACTTTTTATACTTTTAATGCATAAAAGATATTCACCAATAACTGTTATTTGTGCATGGCGTGTGTTAATTGAATCGTTAGTTATCCATAAGGTTTTAGTTGATTTCGGTGTACGTCCGAGCACTTTTTTTTCCTCATTTATGAGCTAAAATCGTGTACTTTTAGTATGTCTAAAAGTTATTATGCCATATTCTGCCTTTTGTAAAAAGAATAAAAAAAAAAATAGTTGTTATCTGAAATTTATATCGACATCGCGGAACATACATATCAATAAATAATTTTGATATGAATTTTTCAATTGTGGTGTGGCGAATCTCAATAAAAAAAATTGGTTACTTTGTCACAGACTTTGAAAAAGGTGGTCGGATGCTCACAGAATAAGAGAAAGATTTTTAGCTAAAAATACAAGTTGGTTAGAAACATCCATAAGTTTCAGAAATTATGGCGTGTCCGAAAAAAGTGAAGCTGCAGTTGGACGACCCAAGTCTGATTTTAATACAACTTGTGAAAGGACTAAGCGACATAGAACCAAAGATTTACGTGCTAAATTCTCTCATGCAGAACTATCATATGCAACTCAAATGAGTTTACGAGCTTCAGGTCAAACGTATGCCTCAAAATTAATTAAGGAACTTACGACTACATCTCCCAAACGTGCAACTCAGTATACGATAGCTTTTAAGAAATTGGATACAAGTAAAAGTAGCCAGCTTGAATTGTATTATTAAATTTCGGCAATTTTTGAATCACTCTGTATATGCTGTTATTATAAAATTAGTTATGGAACGTGGCTTTTATTCAACAATAATTTTTTAATTTTCGCGTATAAACTTTATGAAATAGAAAAAATTATTATTGAAATATGCATAATGTGTCACATTGTATATAGTAAAGTGCACGAAAAGTCGATTAGTTGTTAATTTTAAAACCTTCTATGCATTATGTACAAAAACATTGATAATCCAGTTAAAATGCGAGTTTTGCTGTGAAATTGAAACCAAAACGAGCTTACCTTACCGGTACGTTTTTTGGGTCGCTGAATCCGAAAATTGGGGTCCCGAGGGCTGGACTCTGTCCGTTCACCCTTAATTTGCAAAATACACCCCTTTTTAGGGTGTTTACATTACAGATTACATTTTTTGGGTTGCTGAATACAAATTTACGGGTCTCGAGTATTGCCAGCACCCTTAAATTTGCAAAAACTACCCTTAATTAGGGTATTTTTGCAAGATTCTTAGTAAACTGTATCCTACGTGTAAAAGTTTGTTGAAATACAGTTTACTAAGAATCTTGCAAAAATACCCTAATTAAGGGTAGTTTTTGCAAATTTAAGGGTGCTGGCAATACTCGAGACCCGTAAATTTGTATTCAGCAACCCAAAAAACGTAATCTGAGACCACAAATACATAAATTTGTTAGTAACCCCCTAAAAAGTGGTGTATTTTGCAAATTAAGGGTGAACGGACAGAGTCCAGCCCTCGGGACCCCGATTTTCGGATTCAGCGACCCAAAAAACGTACCGGTAAGGTAAGGTAAGCTCGTTTTGGTTTCCAATTTCACGCCCCCCCTCGCATTTTAACTGGACTATGATAGATAACCACTAAAAACAATTTTTGCCAACTTTTCATAGCATTTGCCCCTCTGTGCGATCCAAAGAGTGATATAATCACTGCTACTAACAACAGTGATTGCTGAACGATCACCGTAGTGATCACTGTGATTAAGAAATTGCCATTTGACCCATCTCTAGTACACAATGCTGCTTTATTTATATAGAAAGTGACGTCACATCCGTTTTTTTGGTGGCGAATTTAATTTGTATCTAAATTACTTTTCAAATTATTTAAAAACTTTTTTTGCCTACAAGTTGTTTTAACGAGCATTTTATATTTTTCTAGTTAAAAAGAAAGTGCACACACTCTAGTGTGTAGTCTAGTGTCTAGTAAATTATCGAACGACGAGTACTAATGTTATTGATCGTTCATTTTCCTAATTTTCTTGTTGAACGTACGTTACAGATAGAACCCCCACTACCGGACCAACCGAAAACAATGGAAGACATAGAATTCATGGACCTTGATTCGTTTGCTTTAACTCAAGAAGAAATAGAACTCCAAGAGATAGCGAACCAAGGAGGGGAGGAATATGAAGGAGAAGAAGATTATGGCGCTTCCGGAGACTACGGCGAAGGGGAAGAGAATATGGAAGATGAGGATTGGTTCTATACTTGTGCTGATTATACGCAAGTCGGGCAGTATTCATTGCCAAAGGACATGAGTACAATCAGCGAACAGGTAGAAAACAGATTATTGAGTTCATAAGTGACAGCCGCAAAATAGTGGAGTAAACGTAGTAAAAAAAGAGGCATTGTTTCGGAATGATTTGTAACGGCATAAAAATTCATAAAAACTTTTTAAACGTGTTCTATATAAGTTTAAATTCAAAGTCTACCGGTTGGTATTGTACGCCAAATCTCTATTTGGTTATTAACAAAAAACTGCAAAATTAGCTGTTAAGTGAAATATCTTGAAAATTAATCGAAGAGAAATCATGAAAATCAGGTAAACTAAAATCCAAAATATAAGCAGCATTTGCGGCTTCCTTTATTCTTTTTTTTAATAGGTGTTCGTTTGCAAGCGCGTGGCTCTCGAGGCGGCTCTCTTTGCGATGTAATTCTTAAGGGCTGCAGCTTTGAATGTTATATTTTGCACACAACTTTACTAGGGGTTTTTGGGTATGCTGATTACGAATTTGATATCAGATTTGCAAAATTCCAAATGGTGGATACAAAATGGCCGACCGAAACGTAGAAATAGCGCGAAATTCGCAAAAGAAAGAGCAGTATAAATTTTTTTAATTATGGTACCTAGATGAAATTATATTTTTCATTTATCTTTAAGAGTGGGTATGCCATCTAAAAATCAGAAATAAATTAGTCTAAAACGCCGCACCGTCCCCAACAGATTATAAACGAAATTTGTACAAGCGAAAAATAGAAGAAATCATATCAATCTAGGTTTGTATCGTTTTAATATTTTGAAAAAAATTGGTATTAATTAATAAGGTTTGTTTCAATTCGCAGTAAATTGCGAGATTTGATGATTTTTACTTCCCTCGCATTCCGAAGGGAAGTATTGTATTCGAGAAAAAATCACCCTCCGAGATTTTTTCGGATTCTGACGTTTCAGAACACGTAGATTCCGAAAATATAGGTTTTTCAATTCCGTCAGTCTGTCTGTCTGTCTGTCTGTCTGTCTGTCTGTTGGTGCATTAACTAAAAAGCTACTTGACGGAGAGCAGTCAAATTTGGTAGGTAGTTTACCCTACTGTCAGCGAAGAACTGGTAGAATTTTCACTGAAAAATATACAGGGTGGACCGTCTAAACGGAATAAATAGTGAAAAAATTTTTTTTTTGCTCAAATTTAAAATTTCCACGTTTCATGACGCGCTAAACCTATTTCAGAAAAAAAAATTTTGAAAATTTTTTTCAATCATTTTTGAAAAAAATTTTACAACTAAAAAAAATTTTTTTCTTTGTTCAAATTTAAAATTTCCACGTTTCATGGCATTCTAAACCTATTTAAAAGAAAAAAAAAAATTTTACCAACATTTTTGAAAAATTTTTTACCACCAAAATAGATGAATTTTTTTTCTCAAAATTTTAAATTTCCACGTTTCATAGCGTTCTAAATCTATTTAAAGAAAACTTAAAAAAAAAAAAAAAAATTGAAAAAATTTTACCACAAATAGATGGAATTTTTTTTCCGATTTAAAATTTCCACGTTTCCATGGCATTCCAAATTTATTAAAACAAATTTAAAAATGTTTTAGAAAAATAAAAAAAAATGAAAACATGTTTTGGTAATCTATTTATCACCATTATAGAATAGACGAAATATTTCTTTGCTCAAATTTAAAATTTCCACGTTTCATAACATTCTGAACCTATTTCGGAAAAAAAAATTTGCAACATATTTTCACCAATTTGGAAAAAAATTTAACGCTAGAATAGACAGAAAACATTTTTGAAAATTTGTTCTATATTTTAATCATCACTATACTTCCACTCCATTACGTGAATGTGGGATTGAAAATGTGAGAGATGGCAATAATATTTGGCATATCCTATTATATACTTTTATTGAATAATGGCATCCCAAGAAATAATTGAGTCATGGTGGACATTTATAAAGGTATTTGCGCAAGCCTTCCATATTTGGCACCTGTTATTTAGTATATTGAACTTTCACACTCTGTAATTTTTTTGACCAAAAGTTATCAGGTTTTCTTTGTAATAATACCAATAATTATATTCCGATTATTATTCCCAATGTCATTTCGTAATTAATAATTTTTTTGAGTGACTGTCATGCACAAATAACGAGGGAAGTTCTGTGTAAATAACTTTACCGATTTTTTTTTTAAATATTTAGAATCAAAATATGAGAAAAACCTCGATGCAAACCATCATTCATGTTTTCTGTGTATCGTACTATTTTTGTTTTTCCAAAAAACAATACTTTTTGCAAAAACATGTGTAGCACGGAACCGTACAAACGCACTTTTTGCAACAAATGTTACACTGATGTGAGCTCCCTCTGGATTTATTGTAGTTTAAGCTCCGCCCTTCACCCATAATTATTTTGCGAATGAGAAATATAACGAGGGAACGATTCTAATAACACGGGACGCCCAATAAAATACCAATTTCCATTAATTTACTACTATACTTAACAGGTACTCTACTCTTTGATTATACTACAAGTGCCGAATTATAACAATATTGTAACTAGTTATATGTAGTCACCCATGCACTAACAATAATGTTTAATTGTATTTCAATTCTTCTTTTTAAAACGGTGGTATGCTGGTATATTTAAAAACATTTATTGGGCAATACAATTGATATTCATTTTTAAAGATGTCTTCTTGTCGTAAACACATGAATATAGAATTATAAGGGGCAATGCGATTTGCAATGAAAGGAGTTAGAAACACAAAAGTAAAGCGCACATTTTTCCCATTTTCTCAAGTCACACGCATCAGTTTGTTGCATTAATAGACCAAGCGCCAAAGACGAAAACAGACCTAATTGCGTCAAATTGAGGTAGAAGGTCGCTAGATACCATGATTCTGAATAAGTACCTACAGCCAAGAGAATTGTGAAAAATCACGATTTTTCGTAATAACTTTTATTTCTTGGAAAAATAGAAAGAAATGTTTGGGATAAAAACTGTGGGCAGTAAAGTTATCTATCGATCTGTCAAAATAATGAAATCTAGGCTCAAAATTAAAAAAAAACAGAGAAACCAACTTACTCCTCCTTAAACCCGAAAATATTTTCGAGAAAAAAGCAACTTTCGTGAAAATTTAACAAATCAGAGCCAAAAGCATTGTGCGGAAGGTGATGTTGAGCGATTTTGAAAATATTTTCTTCTTGAGATCGCGCACCAGTGTATACGTTCTAAGAATCAAGTTGCAGGTTTTTATCTCTGCTTTCAAAATTTGTAGAGAAAACATTTTTGAATACAAATTTTAGCCATCTTTTTGAAATTTGAAAATTTTACAAATTTTTAGAATCATTTTGAAATTCGTGTTTTTAGAAAATGCACTATTAAATTTAATTGAAACAAATAATTGAGGCTTTGGATTTTTTAAATCTGACCAGTGAAACTGGAGATATCCATATTTTTTGAGAAACGACCTATTATGTCTAAAGTTATTAATGATATTTTGATGTGGGGTTTAGTTTATAACACCCGTTAAACTTTTGCCTACTATAAAAGCAAATTTACAAGTTCTCCCCCATCCATTTTTTTAAAGAAAATATGAATAATAACTGGTAAAACTAAAAGTGTACACCAGGCAAGTTATTTTATATAATATGTATTAATATGTGATTTTGTCGAGAACTACTACTCCTAGAAAGTAAAGTTTCAAATAAAAGGTTGCCTCTTTCCTTGATCTTTATTTATTCCCGATATACTTACTTGTTACTGACTTCGAGAAATTTAAATTTGCTTGCTACATTTACGTCTGCAAATTTCCGTTTGGGATTGATACTTTTTCATCTCCAATTGGTTTCATATCATTTGCTTTTTGCAATCAAAACTTATAGCCACTTACGTATAGCGCGCACGCTCAGGCAAGCCTATTCCAGCGTTGCTTGCGGTCGGCGCAGCGTCACTTGGGACCTTAATTAATAAATTTCTACTCGCTCCAATTTGATGCGCAAAATACATATTATATATGTTTCTTTCGTAAAAATTCCCGTTCTTTCGAATGGCGCTATCAGTTTTTTCGTACAAATAAAATTTAAAAAGTCATTTGCAAAAAAACTTATTTTTGCACTTAAATTGTTAAATAACAATAGGACGCGTACACTTTTTTGCGGTAGACTTTTCATTACGTTATTCTAGCATACTTGAAGAATATTGTTCACCAAAGTCTACCTGGTTACAAATTTTTCCGAACTGAAAACCTTCGTTTACGCCACTAAAAGAGCAATGTTAAAAAAAACTTTTTTTTTATCCCGGATCAAAATGAGTCCATGGTATAAATTAGTTGCCTTGGCCCCTAAGTAGCAGAGAAAAATACTTATTTAGCTGAAAACAGTCGGGAATATTTTTATATGCAGGCTGTCAATTTTATCAGGACCCTCTAGGATATCTCGCTTAATACCAATCTGCATGATTAATTATAAAAATTGTGTCGGTATTTTGTTGACAAAATGAATGTTTTGAATCTCGTTTTATTCAATTTCCACAGCATACTTACTTGATAAGCGTATTTTCTCGACATTTTAATCGTCATCCACCAAAGAACTTGTGTATTTGGGTTAATATCAAACTGACTTTCGACTTGAAGATATCGATGGATTTGGCGTGAAAATCGGTATTTAACTACTGGGTGCCTAATAGATGATGCCATTTGAAAAAATTCACATAATTACAAATTAGTGATTTCGAACATTTTGGTTTGTCGTAGCTTCTAAACCAACTCGAAAAATCTCGCGTTTACATTTTACTTCCCTCGCATACCGAAGGGAAGCATTGTATTCGAGAAAAAATCACCCTCCGAGATTTTTTCGGATTCTGACGTTTCAGATCACGGAAATTACGAAAATATAGGTTTTTCAATTCCGTCAGTCTGTCCGTCCGTCTGTCTGTCTGTCTGTCTGTTGGTGCATTTACTAAAAAACTACTTGACGGAGAGCAGTCAAATTTGGTGGGTAGTTGACCCTACTGTCAGCGAAGAAATGGTAGAACTTTCACTGGAAAATATACAGGGTGGATCGTCTAAAGGGAATAAATAATGAAAACAATTTTTTTTTGCTCAAATTTAAAATTTCCACATTTCATGATACGCTAAACCTATTTCAGAAAAAAAAATTTGAAAATTTTTCGCCATTTTTGAAAAAAATTTTACCACGAAAAAATTGTTTTGTCTTTGTTCAAATTTAAAATTTCCACGTTTCATGGCATTCTAAACCTACTTCAAAAAAAAAAGTTTTTTTGAAATTTTTTTTACCCACATTTTTGAAAAATTTTTCACCACTAAAACATATGGGAAAATGTTTTTCCTTATTCAAATTTAAAATTTCCACGTTTCATAGCGTTCTAAACCTATTTTAAAAAAAATAGTTTTTAAAATTTTTTTTACTATTTTTTAAAAAATTTTACCACTAATGGACTGAATTTTTTTCTTTGTTCAAATTTAAAATTTTCACGTTTTCATGGCATTCTAAACCTATTCAAACAAATTTAAAAATTATTTTGATTAAACATTTTTTTGAAAAAAATTTTTTTTGCACAAAATTTTAATCTATATATCACTGGGTACAGAATAGATGAAAAAAAAATGTCTTGCCCAAATTTAAAATTTCCACGTTTCATGACATTCCAAATCTATTTCGGAAAAGAAAATTTGCAACATTTTTTTTTACCATTTTGGAAAATAATTTACCACTAGAATAGATGGAATTTTTTTTTCCTCAAATTCAAAATTTTCACGTTTGACATGACTGACATTCTAAACCTATTTGAGAAAAAAAAATTTCCACCAACATTTTTGAAAAAATTTTTACCACTAAAACAGATGGAAAATTTTTTTTTCTTTGCTCAAATTTAAAATTTTTACGTTTCATGGCATTCTAAACCAATTTCAAAAAAAAGAAATACCACTGTAGAATAGAAGGAAACTTTCCTTTTTGCTCAAATTTAAAATTTCCACATGTCATGGCATTCTAACTTATTTCAGAAGAAAAAAATGTTGAAAATTTTTTTAAAAACATTTTTGAAAAATTGAAAAAAAAAATGAAATTTTTTAACCACCACTATACTTCCACTCCACTACGTGTATGTGGAATTGAAAATGTGACAGATGGCAATAATATTAGGCATATGCAAACCTTCCACATTTGGCACCTGTTATTTAGTATTGAACTTTTGCTGTTGGATGAGCACTCTGTATTTTTTTGACCAAAAGTTATTAGGTTTTCTTTGTAATGATAGCAATAACTATATTCCGATTATTATTCTCAATGTCATTTCGTAATAATTAATCATTTTTTAGAGTGACCGCCATGCACAAATAACGAGGGAAGTTCTGTGTAAATAACTTTACCGATTTTTTTCTCTTAGTGTTTGGTCCATTTGATTGATTTCAGTGCATCCACTGTAGTTTAGATGCACAAATAAAAATAAAAAATTTTAAAACTACGCTGTCGACTTGAAATCGTCTCTGGAATCCAAAAGTGTAAAATTACACAGGGTGTTCCACTTAGAATTTCAAAGCTGGGTTCATTTCCGGGGAAACCGGAAATAATGGTAGAGTGTCGAATTATGAAAAACTCTTTCAACAATTATAATGATATAGGGTTTGGCGAAATGAAATATTTGCACAGAGATGGATAGGTCGAAGAGGACTTATTGAATGACCATCGCCAGATTTAAGTCCTTTAGACTATTTTGTTCCGGGGTCATTTAAAATTCGTTGTCTATAAGACCAGGCGTCAGTCGTTAGAAGAGTTTGAGGGTCGAATTAGGACGGATATTCAAGAAATATTACAGCATGCTATTCAATACTCCTTAAGAGCCCTCGTTGATCGATTAGGATATTGTTATAGTAGGGGAGGCCACGATGCTAAATGGGGATTTACTCGAGCGTCGTAGGGAACTATTTGATTTTGAAGATTAGATGGTAGAAAGAAAAAAAGGTTATATGATGTATACCCTTTCCCCGGTGGGGGAAGCGTCTACAGGCTTTCAAAAATGTAAAAAAAAAACAATCACATGGAAATACTCGAGCGCGTCAGATATTGATAGTGTATATGCCCCACGTGTCTCCGATTACGGAGGTATGTTAATCTGCCGGTTTGCATGGTGGGAGCGGCCGCACGGAAGTGTTAAAAATGGGAAAAATAAAAATTTACTCGAGCGCGTCAGATATTCAGAGGGGATGTTAAGTGAACCCGAACGAAGCTCCCATTCAAAAGACTGACGATTCGGATGTGACGCAAGCTTGTGGCGGCTTTTTGAAAATGCAAAGGAAAATAGCCATTTTGAAATACTCGAGCGCGTCAAATTTTCATACAGATGGTTTAGCTTGATGTCCTGGTCGTGCTGATCAATAATCTGACGATTATTTGGAGGGATTTTCTTAATCTGACGGTTTGAAAAAAAATATTTTTATGATTTTTTTTTAAACCACTGAATGTGATAAATAAAATGCACGGAAAATAGCATGCAAATAAAAAAAAATTACAAATTTTGTTGAAATTTGTAAAGAAAGTTTTTTATTTTATTTTCTGCACACATAAATCTATTTCTTTTAATTATAATACATATAAACACATATATTACATGTATATATACCTTCGGTAATCTCTTTCTCTGATAAAATTACCAATGATAAATAAATAACAGGTAAAAAAAAATTGACCGAGGTTAATAAAAAACGATATTTTTAAACTTTTTGATAGTTTTATTGGTGGGTGATAACTTTACAGAATTCACAAAAAATTAATGAAACAAAATAAACATGTTAAAAATATTTTGTTTTGATCTTCATCTTCATCCGTGGAATTATCATCATACAGCAAGTCTGGTTCGATTTGATCATAAATTTCATCCACAGCCTGCATATCTATAACAAGAAATCGTTTATAATACTTGACAATATATTTTTTAATTAATGAAAAGCGTATTATTAAAGTATTGAAAAGCAAATGTACCTGAATCTGAAGTATCCCCTAGAATATCTGGTGTTATGACTACATCTTCATATACTTCTGGTAATTGATCACCAATGGCGTGATGTCTGGCGTGTGGGAACGGTGCGAGAGAGTGAGAGACAGAGAAAGAGTGAAAGGGAGAGAGATGCGCGGCGTGGGGAATACGTGCTTCACTGCGGTGCACGCGCTAAACTTTATTGACGATTTTTGTTATTTCGGCTTGTGGAAATAGGCAGATTATATTTTTCCCATTATCCTTGAATTATTTCCTTCAAAACAAAAAAAATTCGACTGCGCTCGAGAATGTCGAGGTGACGTTTTTTTTTTGCAAGTTTGTAACCCTCCCACTCCCTTGCGTAACGCTGAAATCGTCAGATTATTGAAACGCATACTTTTCAGCATGTAATTAACCCATCACACCTTAATCTGACGCGCTCGAGTATTTCCAACTATGGATTTTTTTTTACTATTCTGATCGGCTGCCCTACACGCGCGGCCCTATATAGAGGGCTTAGATATGGTGGAGGTACCCAACAGGGTGCAAGGTATTCCCTATATGTTAATCTGCCGCGCTTGAGTAAATCCCAAAATCCCCTATTGGGCTCCCCTACTATTAGGCTACTGAAGGTATCCAGTTTGAATATTTATGTTATATTAGATTTAAGCACTGTATTATATAATAACCTTTGTATAACCGTATTATTCTTTAAGTTCTTATCAACACGTTCACATAAGTAATTTAATACTTTCAATAACAAATTCATTTCTTTATTTCATATCTTTCTTTATCTTTGTAATTCAATACTTTAATATTCCAAATTGCACGTTTTAGCTTAGGTTACTTTTGTGAAACCCTGATGCATAGATTTAGTTTCTGTTTACTCTGCATTTTATACAAACATTATAAATACGACCGAACGACGCTTTTGGCCTCAGTCTGCATCGTTCAGTTAACTCGACATATTAATTTTACGAAGAGCATAGTCTCTCTTGATATTTTTATTCTTATTAATTCATGTTTTAGCTTTGTTAACTTCTCCATTAAGAGCAATGCTCGGAGGTTAACCATCAACTAGTTTAAGTATTTAAGTTGTAAATCAACCCCAGTTTGTGTAATAATAAACATTGTCTTGTGCAAATAAAAAAATTGTTTTTAAAAAGTGAATTCTACAAATCCAGATCTAACAATTGGCGCAGTCGGTAGGATCCGCAGCAACTCTACTAGAACAAGGAACCAGAGCCTAACTGGTAGTGGTGGATCCCAATCCTTCAACGGAAAACGAATCTCAAACCTTTGAAACCAAGAAAACCGCACATTCAAGAAACTTAGCATTTAAGAAGAAACGAACCCTAGCATTTAAGAAGAAACCAACCATAGCACTATTAAGAACAAACACACAATCCCGCAACAAATGAAAACCTTTATGTAAGTACTTTTAACAATTGAATCATAAGTGCATCGAATTTTATTTTCATTTTTATTTTTTTACGCGAAGTGTTCTATTGTCCAATATCTCCTACCTCCAATTTTTTTTCTCTCTCAAATTTTAAATAATTAAATTGTAACAATGGCTCAAGAACAAGTTGAAATAGCTCGTGAACAACAAGAAATTATTCGCGAACAGCGTGAGCAAGTAATAGAACCGTACAAATTGTCAGAGATATTCTCCATTGTCCCAGAGTTTGATGGAGACCAAATTTTATTAAACACCTTTTTAAACGCTTGTGATCATGCACAACGCATGGCAGTCGGAGACCAGCGTATTCTTTTCACGCTTCACATCAAAACCAAGCTCCGTGGGCGAGCAGCTCAATTCTAGGAACCCATCCACTTGGGTAGAAATTAAACAGTTACTGGCAGTTCATTTCGGTGATTCCAGAGATTTGACGTCGTTAATTCAAGACCTTCAACGCGTTAAACAATTGCCAAATGAATCCGCTTTAACTTTCTTCTCCAGGTTGCAAACGCATAACGCTAAAATGCACGCCGCAGTGCAAAAATCACGATTAACTCCAGATCAGAAAGATGCACAGTCTCAACTCGTGGAGACTATGACTCTAAACACTCTGCTTACCGGGCTAGAACCGCGGTTAGGTCAAATTATAAGGGCTGGAAACCCCGATACTATGCTCGAAGCTTCAGCACGAATCAAACGAGAGCTTCAACTCTCCTATTTTGAGAATCAAAAATTTAATAAACCGATTACTAATCCTCGAGACAATCAAGCCCCAGTAAGAAAACCTAACACGACAACACCTTTTCAAAAAACTTGTGTGTATTGTAAGAAAACCGGACACGTCATAAACGAATGTCGTGCACGTCAACAATCACCGCAATACCCGAATTTCACCCCCCAAAATTATTCAAATTTAAATTTCCAAAGACAATATGCTGCCCCGCAACAACCGCAACAGCAGCAACAACAACAAAGGCCATTTATACAACAGACATTCCCCAATCAAAATCAGAGGCCCACTCAATTCCCTAATAGACCAAATCAGTTTCAACGACCGTCTGTAATACAACCAAACCCAAACTATAATAGGAATGCCAATCAACCAAGAACTCATCATATTAACTATCCGGCACAATATTACTCCAACGAGGAATATCAAGAAGGCGCATATAATCCAGAGTTTCAGGAATTTCCATCTAATTCACAAGAGGAGCACTATCAATATCCCGACAACTTTCAGGATTTTCAGCTAGGCCCTCAAACCCTTCACGACCCCCCGAATTTCGAGAACCAATACCCCGAAACTTTGACGGAAGAGAACCCTATTCAATTCCAGGAAACAATTTCAGAGAACTACAACCCAGTTGCAGACCTCTCGTCCCAAATTCAGTCCATGAATCTAGACGACTACAACCCCAATCTGAACTTCCCCGAACAAATTTTCATCTAAACTCACTTCTAACCGTCAAGTCCAGAAACCTATTCTATATTAAAGATATCACAAAAACATTCAAACTTCTCATTGACACGGGCGCGGGAATCTCTATTTTTAAAGAAAAGACCGCCGCAAGAATCCCTAACAAATTTCAGAAAAATGCCGTTATTCAAGAAATAACTAATGAAACAATTTTAATAACTGAATCAAAACTTATCCCATTTAAACCCGGCGACCCTCACAAGGTATTCATTCATAACTTAGATATAGAATTCGACGGATTACTCGGATCGGACTTTCTAGATCACTATGATTGCACGATAGACATAAAAAATAGACAACTTATTACTAATTTTAAAACTGTACCCCTGTTCAAAGCAGGCGAGGAAGACATCGAAACATCAGTTATTAATAAGAATGTACAATATCTCCACTCTAATGACAATTCGATAAAAAACGTAATCTCTATTCAACCACGTACAGAACAAATTTTCAAACTAAAATGCGATTTACGAAGTACTGATGCTATACTGCTAGCTCAGGAACAAGAAAAGGTCAGATTACCCAATGCCGTGGTTAAAGTAAATGAAAAAGGTGAATTTTTAACTTCCATAATTAATGCAAATGCGATACCTAAAACTATCGATTTTCACGACTTAAAATTAGAACCAATCACTGAATTTGAATTAACCTGTAATGTCAATATTTCAAACATCAATGCAAATGACTTTCAAAATAATACCAACAACAGGCTGTACGAAATTGAAAATCAATTACGTTTGGAACATCTCAATGACGAAGAGAAGGAATCGATCGTAGATTTATGTCTAAAATTTTCGGACATATTTTACTTAGAAGGCGACTCACTATCTTTCACGAATGAAATAAAGCATTCGATAGATACTAATAACGCTAAACCTATCTTCACTAAATCGTACAGATACCCGCAAATTCACAAGGACGAAGTAAAACGCCAAATGACAGAAATGCTCAATCAAGGTATAATTCAGCCGTCCATCTCACCCTGGTCCTCCCCAGTGTGGGTTGTACCAAAAAAGCTTGACGCCTCAGGCAAGCAAAAATGGAGAGTTGTGATTGACTATCGTAAACTCAATGAGCTGACAGTTAACGATAAGTATCCATTACCCAATATTTCAGATCTTCTAGACCAACTAGGAAAGTGAGTATTTCACTACTTTAGATCTCGCGTCTGGCTTCCACCAGATAGAAATTGACAAAAATGACATTCAAAAGACAGCATTTTCAGTCGAAAATGGTCATTACGAGTTCGTTCGTATGCCATTTGGTCTAAAAAACGCACCCTCCACTTTTCAGCGCGTTATGGACAATATTCTTTTAGGCATTCAAAACGAACGCTGTCTCGTTTATATGGACGATATAATCATATACTCACCCACCATCCATGAACACATTTCTAGGCTCACCGAAGTTTTCAAAAGGTTAAGAAAAGCCAATCTCAAAATCCAGCCAGATAAGTGCGAATTTATAAGGAAAGAAGTAGCTTATCTAGGTCACCTCATCACCCAAGACGGAGTCAAACCGAATCCTTCGAAAATTGACTGTATTCGAAATTTCCCCGAACCCAAGACACAGAAAGAGATTAAATCCTTTCTAGGACTAGCCGGTTACTACAGGCGCTTTATCTCTAACTTTGCAAAAATTTCAAAACCTCTCACTAAGCTTCTGCAGAAAGACATCCCGTTCAATTTCGACTCGACTTGTAAAAATCTTTTGATGAATTGAAAACTGCATTAACTTCAACCCCTATTTTAATATACCCAAACTTCGATGAAACCTTTCTGTTAACAACTGATGCTAGCGCGTACGCTATCGGAGCCGTGCTTTCGCAAGGACCTATAGGCAAGGACCTTCCCATTGCTTAGGCGTCACGAACTTTGTGTAATGCTGAAACAAAATACTCTACAATCGAAAGGGAGCTTCTAGCTATCGTATGGGCAGTTAAACACTACAGGCCGTACCTTTTTGGACGAAAGTTTAAACCCATAACTGACCACCGACCTTTGACTTGGCTCTTTTCTATAAAAGATCCCGGCAGTAGGCTAGCACGTTGGCGCCTTAAACTTGAGGAATATGATTACGAGATCATATACAAGCCAGGTAAAATCAACAAGAACGCTGACGCCTTATCGCGCATTAAAGTCAATCACATACAAAAATGTGTAGCGTACCACAACAACACACAAAATCCAGAAAACCCGCCTGACCCAGAAATCATTCCCGACGAAGATATACCACCGGAACAAATAGCCAGAGAATACGAAACCTTCGAGAGATTGTATCAGACAGAGTCCCTAATCGATTACGCGAAAATCAGGTTTTCAAATAATCAACTGCTCGATAAAGATCATAAAAACATAATTACATTCTTTCAGCAAGACAATTTGCAAGATATCCACTACAAAATAATCGAGGATATTCTTGAAGAAAACCCTGAGTTTTCAAACAACAAAATTAACACCGTATCTAGTCAAACAGTAAAAAACAGATCGTATCATATCGTACCCTTACCATTCGACCCCTTGTCGGCAATTTTACAACTTTTCGTTACGATATACAAAAACCAGAACGACATAAATCCAGCAAAAACATATTATGTCGAGAATAACTTGAACTTACCTATTCTCGAAATCTTCTCATTTATTTTTAGCGACAAAGACATACAACTAGTCGTTTGTCAAGACGTCGTAACAAAACCCGATGAAGACCAAATTCTCATAATTCTAAATCAGTTTCATGCTGGCAAAAATAATCTCCATCGTGGCATTAATGAGACGATACGTAGAATTAAAAATAAGTACAATTGGACCGGACTAACAAAAGACGTCGAAAAATTTATAAAAGCTTGTGAAACTTGTCAAAAAGCGAAAATATTACGTAAAAACTTAGACAATCCTCTAGTTATTACGGAGACACCGAAAACCCCGTTCGAACGCATTAACATTGACATCCTTGAAGTTCCTACGCTAAATTACGCCCTAACAATCAGGGATGAACTCACTAAATTCACGCAAGCTTATGCTATAGAGGACAAAACCGCGAAATCTATCGTAAATACACTTCTACTGTACTTTCAACATTACGGTACACCCCTTCGCATCCATTGTGACTCAGGCCGAGAATTCGAAAATCGACTTCTTAAAGACCTTTGCCTTCTTTACGATATTAAATTAACATATTCTAGTGTACACCACCCACAATCCAACGGCTCACTAGAGAGATTTCACGCGACGCTCATAGAAATGATAAGGGCTAATAAATTAGAAAACCCTAGCGAACACCCGTTAACCATCTTACCATACGCAGTTATTTGTTACAATAACTCTATAAACAAAACTCATGACTTCACCCCGTACGAATTAATATTCGGACATAGTGCAAGTCGTCCCCCTGAAACACTTTACAATCACGAACAACTCATATCTAAGTACATGCGAGATTTAAATAATAGAATATCGCACTATTATAAAATAGCTCGTACAAGGACCCAATTACAGAAAGAAAAGGCAAAAATAAGATTCGATAAACATGTACACGACAATTTACCCGAATACAAAGTAGGTGACAAAGTCTATGTAAAGGAAAGTCAAATTAAGAATAAACTTCAAAACAAGTTTAATGGACCATTTGAAATTAGAGAAATTCTAAACAACTCTGCTATACTTTACAACCCTCAGACTAAACACACTACAAAAACTAACTTCGACAGAATGAAACCATACTTTGAAAATTTATTTATTTTCAGGTTTCTTCTGCTGCTCAAAGCAGTATCACCCCAATATTCTATTGAACCCATCAACAATACCATCGGAATATACTATCACGAAGAAGACCGAATCGAGATATCAAATGATAAATGGACAATTCTAGTCTACAAAGACATCGAACCAATTAAACTAACCCTTGACAATAATAACAAAATTCTAAATGACATGATAACCACGTTCGATACAGACAACCCTCGCATGACATCCTTTCGATCGGAAGTTAGAACACATATCAGTCTCTTAACCCAAATTTCCCAATCATTACAACAAAAAGTTGAGGAAATATTTGTGGACACTAAAAGATACAAACGAGGTATTTTAAACGGAATTGGTACATTCTGGAAGGCTATCACAGGTAACCTAGACGCCTCTGATGGTGAATACTATACGGATTGTATTAATAAACTCACGAATGACGAACATCAACTAGAAAATCTGATGAAGAACCAAATTTCGATAACGACCTCGGTAATAAAAAGTTTTAACTCTACAATTCAAAAATTAAAAATCGACGAGGAAACCTTTAATAACGATATTAAAGAAATCGAGAAATCAATTTATGATATATCAGACGATTTAGCGTACATTCAATCAAAATTACGAGTACTCGAGATATGCGAATCTCTTATGGAAAGTTACATGTTTTTAGAAAATAGTTTAGATAACATCTTAAACTCAATCACATTCGCTCGATTAAAAATCCTACATAGTTCGATAATTGCCCCGAAAGACTTAGTTTCTTCTCTTCAGGAAGTATCTCAATCTCTGCACAAAAATAATCTGCCGATAACACCACAAATTTCAAAAGTTGCTCAATATTTTGATATAATAGAACTCCAGGCTTTTCAATCTGGATCTAAAGTAATATTTGTTTTAAAAATTCCATTAACAGAACCAGAAACTTACACCCTCTACCACCTTTACCCTATTCCTATATTGGATAATCGAACAGGACTACATCATATTTTATCAACGACACATAAGTACATAGCAAAGGACGATGATTCATTGTTATTTGTACCTCTCCCGAACCTTGACAATTGTAAATCCTTAAACCCCAGTGTAAGACTTTGTTCAAATGTGCTTCCGTACCCCATAGACAGTGACGCGATATGCGAAGCCCAAATACTAAAATAATTAAGTGTAGTGCCCCGGACTTGCCAGTCAAATTTATTGTTTGCTAAAGACTACAGTATTCAAAAACTAAGCAACAATAAGTGGCTAATACTAGTATCAGACAATCTACCGGTAACCGTAAAGTGCAACAACAGAGACGTTATTACGAAAATAATCCAGCTGAACTCAATCTTGACTTTGAAATCGGAGTGTAGTGCCTTCATAGGTAGCACCAGGGTCCATACCTCATCGCACCCGCTAGACAACATCACTTACAACAGTCATCCAGTTCAAATACCATATGATTGCTGTAACCATCTCCCGGAGAAATCCAAACTCCCAAATTTGAAGCCACTGAAGTTAAGCAACCTCAACACGGATGATCTAAACATCGCCAAGCATAAACTAGATCAATACTCGGACGATCTAGACAAAATCATCAATGAACCATTCATCAACAAGAACATTTCTTGGTTCACGTACTTTACGATAACTTTGATTATCATACTTATTATTTTATTCATAATCTGCAAATGCAGAAAAGGCAGAAGAGACGCAAGGATCGGCATCTCCGTATCCAACGATCAACCACCGCGACCTCCGCAACCACCGAAGTCCAAGCTTTTCAGTGGATATGGACATTTACTCCCCAAAAGAAGACCAAGTGTAAATATTCGTGAAATCCCCGAGGATATCGAATTAAATCCCTCATACAGCAAAACTTACGCTTAAAAGTTGATTTATAGCATCAACTTTTTTATAAGAAAGGGAGTTGTTATATTAAATTTAAGCACTGTATTATATAATAACCTTTGTATAACCGTATTATTCTTTAAGTTCTTATCAACACGTTCACATAAGTAATTTAATACTTTCAATAACAAATTCATTTCTTTATTTCATATCTTTCTTTATCTTTGTAATTCAATACTTTAATATTCCAAATTGCACGTTTTAGCTTAGGTTACTTTTGTGAAACCCTGATGCATAGATTTAGTTTCTGTTTACTCTGCATTTTATACAAACATTATAAATACGACCGAACGACGCTTTTGGCCTCAGTCTGCATCGTTCAGTTAACTCGACATATTAATTTTACGAAGAGCATAGTCTCTCTTGATATTTTTATTCTTATTAATTCATGTTTTAACTTTGTTAACTTCTCCATTAAGAGCAATGCTCGGAGGTTAACCATCAACAAACCCCAGTTTGTGTAATAATAAACATTGTCTTGTGCAAATAAAAAAATTGTTTTTAAAAAGTGAATTCTACAAATCCAGATCTAACATTTATAACACATATTTTCTCTTCTTCTCAATATTAAAGTGCTCAATAAGTTGTAATGGCAAATTTAATTTTTATTAAGAGTGAGCAAGGTGACAAGATGAATCCTCAACTCTGCAACTAGATGGCGCCAGCGACTACTGTGGTTATCTACTTTGCAGTTTGTACTTCCTTTGCACTGCGGTACACGTCTGAAATTCACTAAACGTTAAGAGATGCCCATTATTATCTTTCGTTCATGCCGGCTCGTAATTAACTTTTCGCGGGTGCAATTTACGATATTGTCTATAAATGTTATTTGTGGCATATTCAGATTTTTTTACTTTTTTGTTGGGTATTTTGCCACTGAAAAATATTTATAAATTTGAATGAAAAAACCTCTGCGCTAAACGGATCAGACAGAGGTTGGTTTTGGAATACTTGATTGTTTCAAAAAGTCACACACCTAAAAATATGTAAACTAGAACAAAGTTATAAACTAAAAAATGAAAATGAAAGCTATAGGCAGTTAACGTTTCGGAAGAATATCTACTTCCGTTCCCAAAAACTTTTTGGCCGTCCACCATGACAGTTCGTTGTTTATGTATTTCCATAATCATATGAGACATTAAATTATATTTATCTTATTTTTACTTACTTCCTCTGGGCAACCAACTGGTACAAAAATCTGTTGAATAATTTGAAACGCATCTAGCCTCATTTAGTAAGATAATCGCGGATTCTTTCAGTTTTCTTTTAGTTCCGTTGCTCTCTTCTTCCAAAATCCTCGCCGAGTCCTATTGAATCCTGTGATTATTATTATCCCACGCGTGTTCACAAATTTTGGATTTCACAGGATTCAATGGGACTCTGCGAAGACTTTGGAAAAAGAGAGCAACTGAACTAAAAAACTTAAAGAATCCGCGATTATTTTATTAAGCGAGGATAGATGCGTTTCAAATTATTCAAGAGATTTTTTGTACTAGTTGGTTGCCTATCCTTAGAGACGAAATAAGTAAAAATAAGATAAATATAATTTATCCATAATCACATTATAATTGGAGTTCTATCCATACTTATGAAGCATATAAAGTACCACTTTATCCACTAGTGGAATAATGCAATTACTTTATTTCACTAGTGGAATAATGAAAAAGACATTTTATTTCATTTTTATTAATATTGATATTAACATTTATATTAATAGGCATTTCCTTATTTGTTTTATCATATTTCACTTCGTTTCTATTAATAACAAATTTGTAGTTTTCATCGGTTTCAGAACGCATAGTGCTTGTCTAAGTTCCTCCGTTTTTCTTTCCATTCATTTAATTCGGAAAATACTTTTTCATAATGTTCCTGGACTTCGCAGGCAATAATTGGAGAGTTGCTTCTTCAGCTTCCCGAAGGATTCTCTCAGGAACAAAATCGCTTTCTTGCACTTTTCAGCAACTTCACAAATTTTTACAAATGGAATCAACAGACAGTCAAAACTAAATAGCAACTATTCAACACCTTCCAAGTTTTTTTAACATTGAAAATGTTTATGTTCGCATATGGGGGTCGAGTTACCAGTTTTCGTTCAAAGTCAAAAGACAGCGGGTCGCGGTCGAGTGAGACTGTCGTATATGCAACGGCTGTTATATGAAAATGTAATATTGGTTGCATATATCACAGGGGGTCAAGTTACCAGTTTTCATTTACGGTCGAAATACAGCGGTGTCGCAATCGAGAGTAGCTAGAAAAAGTTTATCTTTTATGTACGGGTGTTATCATTTCCAATGTCCCGATGGTTGCAAGAATGACGAAATTTGTGAATTTTTAATTAATTTCAATAATTTTTGACGTTACAGCCGCTGACAGAGCGAAATGTCAAGTCATTTTTTGATGAAATCTTATTCTAAATGACCATGATTGTGAATAAAATGTTGTATAGCATTCGTGTTTTAGTCGCGAGAGTTTATTATTTATGTTCTTCCGAAACGTTAACTGCCTATAGCTTTCATTTTCATTTTTTAGTTTATAACTTTGTTCTAGTTTATATGTTTTTAGGTGTGAGACTTTTTGAAACAATCAAGTATTCAAGAACCAACCTCTGTCTGATTCGTTTGGCGCAGAGGTTTCTTCATTAAAATGTTTAAATATTTTTCAGCGGCAAAATATCCAACAAAAAATAAGAAAAACAAATTACGATGTATGGAAAACGCCAGTTTCGATCTTTCGATTGCGATATGATACGGCCTTGCAGGTCGCGTATTCAAACAGATTAAAAAATTTAAAAAATTGCGTTTTCAGCTCTTCGTCGCCAAGAGACAATCTACTTACAGTGCTACAACCAAAGTTTAGACAAACTCTCGGGTGGTGTAGCGGCGAGAGAAAAACTTCACTTTTTTAAAGTTTTCGGCTTTAATTTGTTGCTCAGATGTTACCTATATATTATTATCACGTCTATAGTCAATCTTTCCTCTATCATAATTACTTTCTGCACTACCTTTTGTCTCTGAAAGCATTCTATATTTAAACTCCTTCCTGTCTCTTTCTTCGTATCTGTTTGTTTCATAATGTTTCTCGCTGTGTTTGTTGTTGTTTGATGTTTTCTAAATTTTTCTCAATCACTCACTATTATTAAAACTAAACCTTTTTTTTGGACCATACAATTAAATAACAATGGATTGGACGACTGGAACATGCTTCATCTTAAACTTTAAATTGTATATAATATATAATTATATGTACTAAAACAGAATTGGACTAAAATTATGATTAACAATGAACTGTTTTTGGCAAATTGGGCGATGTTTATAAAATGAAGATAGGTGTAAATTGTACATAAATGAATACTACAGGATTACTGAAGAATATTTTTTGTTACCCCTTGTTCCTTCCACGTTTAACTAATAAATATTTGTTACTCTTTATTTTATTATTTTATTTAATATTTAAAGAGTCACAAGTCTCACACCCACCAAACCCTATATCATTATAATTGTTGAAAAAGTGTCCATCTGAAAATGTAAAAAGATACAGGGCAATCTGTTTAAAAAACTACCGGTGACGTCATATTTCGAAAAATAGGGAGCTCTTGGAAGTCAAAGTACATCACTGATCTAAATAAAAATACTACAAACATTTTTGTTAAGAGTATTTTTTCATCGATCTTATAGTTTAGTCAGAAATCAGGAGATTCCACACATTCGTCCAACCCTGTATATTCGTTGTTATTTAACAAAATTGCAGATAAACACAGACATAACGTACTTCCCAATAAAGAAGGACGTCCTGTATCCTACATTCATGAGGGGCAAGCAACAAATGTACACCCGGCAACATTTCAGTCGGAAGAAAATGAAAGGTGACGACTGGGATTTGTATTATCCCCCCCAACCGACAGTGACGATATCCGAGGAACTGCGAAAGGAGACGAATTTTATCGCCCTGCCTGACGACACAGAGATCATTCATGGTAGCAAAAACATCATTGAATATGGAAAGGACATCGAGTTTATAGCGCCCTTTGTGTGCATCATGGCCGGCGTCGTAGCAAAGAAATATTCGATATTATCGTGGACACCAGAAATTGTCGATTATATTTTGAGATGCGGCAACGAGCTGTACACAGCCTCTAAGTTTCGATATGATCAGGTAAATATACAATTAACGTGGTCCTTAAAAACTAAATTTTCAAATTTACCCGGGGCACCCTCTTAGTTAGTTCTATGATGTAAAAAAAGGCTTACATAAAAGTCGCTACCAAGTCTTGAATTATTAAGATAATCGAGGATATTACAAAAGTTTCTATCAAAATAAATCAAAGTTGGTGAACATCAAAATGACATTGATCATCAGTTAAATTAATAAATAATACAGTACATTGTCCCCCAATTTTATCCCAACCAATCATAATTTACTGAATAGGATAGCCACACACAGCGTTCATGTTAAAACAAGAGTGTACGTGTACAGATGCGCGCTTGGCAGTGCCATGCAGAGCCTGATTTGAGAGCTCAGTTTCCTATCAGCTACTGTACTGTGAGGAAGAAGTTCTTAGCATTTTCTTTCATTATAATAACAAATTAAACTTAAATATAAGAGACTCAGCATACTGTGCTGCTAGTGATGTGTTTCTGATTGTACATTCCTACTAGATTAAAAAACATGCAATTGACAAAATTCAAGGAATGGCAACTTTGTGTGGTTCAGGGATGTGGACATTTGACCAGCAAGCCAAATACACGTAGATGTTCTCGTCACATTGGGTCCCTTACTACTAGTTGCCATACTCAAATGTCTTAAAGTTCAAACAATGTTAAATAATTCCAAACCTGCCTACTTGACAAAACAGTCAATGCACTTTTATCTTAAAGTATACGGCCTAATAATCAAACGTTCGGTACACTTTAGTGCACTAAACAAAGTTTAAAGTAGTGAATTAAAACCACTTTAACAAACGAAGTATATTTTCAGTTAGAATAATTTAGAAAACACCATAGTTTTAAGAAACACAGCTGCACAAATACAAGTCAGGCTCTGCATGGCACTGCCAAGCGCGCGTCTGGACATGAAACACTCTTGTCTTAACATGAACGCTGGGTGTGGCACTCTTGTCTTAACATGAACGCTGGGTGTGGCTGTCCCATTGAGTTAGAAGGTAGGGAGAAGACATCCTATACAAATTTCCTATACAGAAACGGCATCAGTAGGCGTGGCTAAATGTAGTAACAATATGGTGGTTTTGCCAGACCCGGACTAATTAAAATAATAATAACTTTGTACCCCGACGAGATGGTCTATCTGGATAGCGTAAATAAATGTTCAATTCAATAAATGCAAGAGTTTTAACAGTTTTTATTTACCTTGATATATAAAATGTACAACGTTATCCTAAAATAAACCATTTGTTTCTATTCTACGAAATATATAATCTGAGTAAGTATATTAAAAAAACATTTAATTAGCTTTCTTTTAATACGGCTCTGTTTGTTGTTTACACTACCTATGAAATGTTATTCCCGTTAATTTCTTCTTGTCAACGCCATCTCTAGAAGAGCAACTTCTTTTAGCACACACCATAGTCGTTTTAATGTTTATTGTCTAAAATTTAACAAACTATCAGTAAAAATCACAATAAATCGCACGGAAAACAAACTGTCACTATTTGACGGAAAAGTAGTAACAAGATGGCGAAATGATGCCGTTTTTGATCACGTGACAGCTTCTCCCTACCTTCTAACTCAATGGGCTGTCCCTATCAGTGAGTTATGATTGGAAGTTGGGGACAATGTACTGTCCTATTTTATTAATGTATTTGATGATCAGTGTCATTCTGATATCCACTACTTCGATTTATTTTGACAGAAATTTTGTAATAACCCTCGATTTTTTTGAACATTCAAGACTTAGTAGCGACCCCTAAAAGTGAATTAAAACATTTCAAAAAATTTGAGTAATTCTTTTTAATGGAGTAGATCAAAATGGCAGGGTGCACCAAAGGAAATTAAGAGAAAAAATGTTTACCCTAATTTAAGGACCACCCTAGTAAACATGCTCGGATAGTAACTATACAATGGACCACACAGCTCAAAATTTCATGTGTTGAATCATTCTGCGTTTTTTAAGCGATGATGTTAACTTGGTAGGCGAAACCACAGTTCATCATCGGATGTGTATATAGCTTTCAACAGGTGTAGATGCAGGTATTTTGTTATTTAAATTTTTAACTAACCTGTTGTATTATTAGCCTGATAAAATTAAACTTTAGCTACAAAAAAATGTATAACAAGCTATATTTTAGTATGGACTTTAATTTTTACATCTTAAATAAAACCTCAAAACTCTCCTTCGACCGCATCCTCGCAAAATAATTATATGGGGTGAAAGAGGGTAAAATTCAATTTTTTGCAACTCTCTCGGAAAGTGACAATTTTTCGATAAAAATGGTTATTATTAAATAAGCTAAAGCTAATAAAATTAGTCGCAAAAAAGATCTATTGACTTTTTTTCGTAAAATCAATCGTTTCAAAGATCTGCACTCCACTATAGTATTATACGTGACTATAAGGTGCATTGAAGTTATATTACAAATAATTCTACTGTGGAAAATAGTTTTAAAAGTGTTAAAGTAAAGTATACTCATCTAAGACTTTTGACAATTTTGAAAACAGTGCAATTCACATTTTATTCCTCCATAACATTAGCGGGTGTGATACATCTATCCTATTTCAGATTGGAAAAAAGGTAGGTAGTTAAGTTGCTACAGAATCACAAAGGCTTACAGAATTGTGCTGGGAATTTTAAAGTTCCACAAAGTTCACGAGAAATAATTACTGAAAACGAATTCCATATTCGTTTCCGCTTTGTGTTTCCGGCTTTGTGCAGTAGCTCCACGAAAAGAAAGATATATTGATTTTCGTAGATACTATTCATTTATAAAAACGACCGGGCCAAATATGGCAGTGAAATTGTCAAATCTACCGCCCACAGTCCATGCGTCAGGACACAATTTATTTGCAAGTCCAATAATGATCTAAATGTTTAAGAATGGGAGTAGAAAATTATCAACAATAATTTTTTTCATCTGCTTTTACAACTCAAAACTATTTTTTGCAATTATACTAAATCTTGTCTAAACGTAAAGCCTGAAAAAAATAACTTAAAGCAATTTGGATACCTATGACAATATAGCTCCTACAGTTTTCTTGGCCCTAGAAATGGAAGAATCCGAAATATAAGAAAACATTGAGGAACTTAGTAAAACACTAAGGGAAGTAGAGGAGCATTTAAAAAGTTACAGACATTGCAACTCGAGCACACGTTTTTACTAGAAAACGATTAGTTGTACGGAACAGATCAACTGGTTTTCTGTTTTTTCAAATTTTACGAGCTACAATTTCTATCGCAGTTTATTTCAATTATTTTTTTCGAAAAATTGAGAGTTCCGATATAATAACGAAACATTAATTTTACACACTTTCACACTATAAAGAATAGGGACTTTTGAGGTTTTGTTTAGAACATAAAAATAAAGGTCGGCTCAAAAATCTAGCTTGATAATAATTTTTTTATAACTTTCCTCTTATATGATCTAATTTTACTGAGCTATATTAGTCCAGTCACATAAGGATTCATCTACTAAAAAAATCCAAGAGAGCGGGAATTTTGTATACACCTTTACTTTTATATTAGTAATAATGTGTCAAAAGTCCCCACCGATGTTGCTTGCGTTTCAAGTTATTCAAGGTCAAGTGTCACAGAAATCAGTTTTTCGCAAATATTCTGCTTCCTATGTCCTATGACTTTTTTGGTTATTATAGAAAATAAAGATTAAAAAATGTTCTTCAAAAAATGTTATACATATTTTACGAAAAACCAGTCGTTTTCACACTATAATCCAGGAAAGCACAGGGTAGCAGTGCATCCGTGTCCAGACCGCCTCGGAGGTAGGATGCAAGGCGCATTTTTTTATTACATGGTTTCCCTAGTAGGCCTAATCTATGATTTTGCTTGCTTTAGTAACTTCTCCAGCTTATCCTCATTCTCGCTCTATGTCCCCTCGTCCATGTCTTCGTCCTCGGTCCCCTCTTCCACGTCTTCGTCCTCTGTCCCCTCTTCCACGTTTTCGTCCTCCGTCCCCTCCTCCAAGTTCTCATCGACTGTCCCCTCAAATACCTGTTAGTTCTCTTCTATGCCGTGGTTATTTTCTTACCCAACATTTTCTTTTCCTTCTGTTATATTTTGTGTCAAGAGGTCAACGGGATCAAACTCATTATATTCTTCATCCTGAATATTTCCCTCGGTAGCGCTATCAACAGCGTTGAGACTTTTCTGCACCAGCATTTTATGTTACATTCTTTAGTGCAATTGAAAAAAAAATAGTAGGTATTTAAAAGTACATCTAGTGCAGGTGGCAATAAAGTCTTAAGGGACCCCAAAAAGTCCAAAACATTATTATCTATCTTCCATACCCATTGTTCAGGATTTAAATTATTACCAAGCCAATTTTATACTTGATAATACACTCGACTTAGATGTGGGCGTACAGCTGCGGCAGTAGGTGGAAATGACGACAATTTCACTGCGGTTTTAAGTCTTGTTGACTTCGCAAATTTCATATACTTATAGTTTCCAATGGATCATTCTGACTTAAGTGCTCCATGGATTCCCAGAAGAATGCGTAATCAATTTTCCAAAATCTTCTCCGCAAATTGATGCAACTTGGGGCGGGGGCGTTCTCGAACATTTTAAAAACTTTTGTTTTTCCTTTGTTAATCGTTGGTTGTTCGGAACAGACTTATATAACTTTTTTGTAGAGAATTTCCTGTTCTTTATCTTTTGTAATAACGCGAAGTCATACGAATCACGAAAAGCGAGATATTTGAGAAAGTAGGAGTTTAAATATACAGGAAATTATGCTTTTTAATGTTTCAAAAAGTACTTTTTGAAACATTAAAAAACATAATTTCCTGCATATTTAAATTATTGAAGAATGTTTCATAAGGAACCAACCGCAGAATCAACCCAATATATTAAATAGGATTTTTATGATCCTTGATTTTAAATAACTAAAATCGCAAGCGCGATATTGATAGGGACTTTTTAGACATTGCTTCCAAAGTTAAAATAAAGGTGTAAGCAAAATTTAGGCTCACTTGGATTTTTTTAGCAGATGCTGCTTTTCCGGCCTAATATAACTGGAGTATATTGCAGACTATTAGAAATTCACCCGATGATGAACCGTGGCTCACCCATCAAGTTGACATAGAATGAACCTCCATAAGAAAATACGTGTGATTTTGATCTGAAAGTCCGATGGTATAGCTACTTGGAATCCGTCTCAGATTGTTTTCAACTTATTCTTTGCCGGTTACTCAGAAACTAGAGTAATATTATTCACAATTTACAGGTCTCCAAGCTGGAAATACCAAGGATCACGCTAGGGAAAGTGAACTTTAAAATATTGGTCGAATATATATTTGACACGTATACTAGGCAAAACATCTTGGAATTGGCCATTGAGAAAATCCTCTTTGTCCGATCAGATATGGGCATTCTAGTGACACCCACCTACGCATGCGCCCTGATAACCAGGAATCACCTTTATTATATGTACGACGCGTTTGGAAACAACGAGGTTGGACTCAGTGAAGGTAATATCTAACAAATACTCTGAAATTGTTTCCTCCAACACCAAAACACTTGAATACTCGGTTTAAATAAGCCGGAAAAAAGTGCCAAATGTTTAAAAGTTGGGAAACAGCACCGATTTTAAAAATTCTTCCTACGTTGTGTTCCTTGAACCTTCAACATTATTCGCACCACTTACACCTTCGCGGACGGACAAAATGGGGGAATTGTGGGGGTTATAAGCCCCAAAAAATGCCCCAAAAATGAATCCTTGACAAAAAAAACTTAAAAATAAAATTTCGTCTTGGAAATCTCTACTGGGGGGTTTTCGAGATCACTTATTACGAATCTAAGATCTAGTTTGTTAATTTCAAAATGGCGGATCGGAAATAGAATCAATCTCTCAGGAAAAACTCGAATTTTTTTTCGTTTTTGGGCTAAAAATGAGTACTCAGGAGGCTCTTGAAGTCGCTGATCACGAATCCGATTAGGAAATTAAAAATGGCGGACTGGAAGTGCAGTCAATTTCTCAAGAAAAACTTGTACTTTTTTTAGACTTTGGGCTGAAAGTCTTTCGTCTTTCTTCTATTTTTGTTATTTGAAAAAAAAAAATTGTATACAATTACTAGATATATAAGCTAAGAAATATTAATACTCCTCATTTCCAGAATCATTTTTTTCTTGATAATAAAAAACAGTTTAATGAAAAAGTTTATAATGTTGGTGTTTCTGGATTCCCACTTTCGAGCAACTTAAATCATCTTAATAAAAATGTTACATTTATGTGGGTCAAAGTATGTCTACCGTTGCCTACCTTGTAAGAAAAATAGTCGCCTTGAACAGTACCTTGGCGTAAAATGTGTGTCCCAGTATATTCTCCCTTGTTGTTTTAAATACTGTCTGTTTTTTTTTGTTTTGTGTTAGGTTAGGTAACGTTAGGTAAAATAATAAACTAATCATGGCTGAATGGGTTTAGCCCAAAGCCAAAGAATTGGAAAAAAGAGTACAAATAACATGTGTCAATGTATACGATACTTAGGCTTAAAATAGAATAGAGAAAGAAGTAAAAACTATGATTTTGATCATTCATAATGTTGAACGCGGATTTTCTACAGATTAAATGCGAGGTTTTAATTGTAGGGCCGACGAATGCTGGCACAGCTTGCTTCACTAGATTTAAAGATGTCCACTCTCTAGTTACGAGGATAATGTACAATAAGAAGAAAAGGGAAAGTTCCGAAGAAGTTATCTACTCTAGAGTTGTGTTAAGTGCCTTGAAAGTTAAAACGGCGCATGAAGACTTTATAAAGATGAAGAAGAAGAAAAAGAAAACTAAGGAAAAAACAGCCGAAGAAGAAGAGGAATTGATGGGAGGGGCGGCTGAAGGTGGTGATGAAACACCTAGTCCTGATGACGTGGATGACAAAACAGTAGGGTAAAACAATAAATAGCCCAGGAGGTGTTGCCAATTTTGTCTATGAATCTCAAACGTGTTCGAAGGCAGACGGTTTTTTTATGAGTTCTCTGAAGAATAAGATCATCTAAAGTTTGCATGATCTCCAGACCGGAAACATTAAAAATAAATCAAAAACTTTTATTTTTCGGTATATTTTCAACATGTTTGAAATGAGTCGAAGTATGGGCAAATAAAAAAATATTTTCATAAAAGGAATACATTTTTAAGCAAAAAATGTCTCTACAAATATTTTTATTAAAGTCACAGGGTTTTCGTAAAAAAATATTGAAGTAGAAGTAAGTAGTGGAGCAAGCGAGGTGCGAATCTGTGTCGTGCTATATTTGCAAATTGTTACCTCAAGTACGAAATATGTTATGAAAATTGTATTATTAAACAATATTTGTTAGAGGAAATAGTAGAAAATATTTATTATAAATGATATTTATTCTATAAAAAGTCATACACAACATAACATAACAGTAAAAGCGGAGTCGAGCGAAGCCGTCGCTCCCGCGCTGGTACCTGAATACAGTGCTTTGTATTATATACGGGTATACAAATGTGCTTTTCCACTATATTCTCTATATACTCTTGTCTACATATTTTGTAAATATTAGAATTTATATTATATTTCTTAGCGAACTACATTCCTGAGATTGTAAATATCGATATTTTTGCTTATCGCGAGATGCGCTGAAGATTTAGAAAAACATGTAGAATTACATTTTTTTTATAGTTGAAAAGCTGGTATCCTTTTCTTTGTAACTGAATTTGTTTTATGTATCTAAGTAATTTTCTCTGTAAGTTCCTATTACAAGTATACAGGGTGTAATTAGTTTCATGTCATTAAAAAACTGGTAATAGGGACCGAGTAGACAAACGAGAAACCTGTATGGCTTTTTTCTCTAAGGGCACTTTGAAAAAAACTGACCTAGGTTTAAAATTTGAGTGTTAAGGTAGGACATGTTTGAGAACCACTGGATGTTATAGTTCCGAATATTAGAAATAATAGAAAACTATAATACCCGACCGCCCTTTGATGGGATTACTTGTACCGAACTTTTTATACCACTAATTATTAAATTGTAAATAATTCCTTCTCTTTCGGCACAACGCAAGCATAGCATGACCGCAGGGGTTTAAATAGGATTTGTTTACATGCGTTTTTTAATATGGAACAAAGTTATTATAGCTTTTATTGTCGTTTATAAGAATTTATAAAATTTAAAAGTGGATTGTGTTAAAAGCTTAAAAAATTAGCGATTATTTTACGAAAGTGGAAAACGAACAGTTAGACGTCCGAGATACGATAACAGAAAATAGTTGTTTATTTTAAGTTAGGAAAAAATCTGATTTTTTTTTAACGAATTGAGCGCATAATTTTTCCCAATCAGGTATCGAAAACTAAAAATCGAGTCTTTGGTCGCTATGAAAATCAATCTAAACAATAATAAACAGATCAAAACAAGACAGCGAATACTAATAATAATAATAATAATAATAACAATGGCACACTTCGAAGCTTTTTGCCAAGAGCTTCAGCAACCTCAAGCAGTGTGCCAACCGATAACGACGGAAGAGGTTCGAAGAGCTCTTGAAGGCTCCAAGAACTTTGCTGCTCCTGGTCCTGATGGGATCAACAACTTTTGGTGGAAAAAACTGTCAGGCACCCACCGCCATTTGGCCAGAATTTTTACCTCTTGGCTAAATGGAGAGCAGCAAATTCCTTCCTGGATTGTCGAGGGGCGAACCGTGCTGCTCCCTAAAAACGGAGATTTGTCCGAACCAAAGAACTACAGACCGATAACCTGTTTAAACGCATGCTACAAGATATTCACACGTATTTTGTACATGCGCATACTCCAAGCAATTGGCCCGGTATACGAACGGATATACGAGCAAGGTGGGTCTAAGAGGGGTGTCGCTGGCTGCAAGGAGAACCTGCTTATTGACAGATGTGTCACGCAGGACTCCGTGCAGTATAAGCGGAACCTTTCTATGGCCTGGATCGACTACCGCAAGGCATTCGATATGACATCTCATGAGCTAATTGTTCACTTGCTCAAATGTCTTGCGGTGCCCGGTCCCGTAGTGAGGTGCATGGAACAACTCATGCCGCTCTGGAGGACTCGCTTTACTATAACATCAGGTAATGTCAGAGTCCAGACGGAGCCGGTTGTATTTCAAAGGGGTGTATTTCAGGGCGACTCCCTTAGCCCCCTTCTATTTTGCATCTCACTACTGCCGTTGTCCGTTGAACTTCGCAGAACCCGTGGTTACAATTGCGGTACCCCCGGAGATAGGAGGCATAAGGTCACTCATCTGTTTTACATGGATGACCTTAAACTCTATGCCTCTAGCGAGAGGGACTTACATCAGTCTCTCAGGGTGGTACAGGGGTACAGTCAGGCTGTTGGGATGGAGTTCGGCTTGGACAAATGTGCACTGGTTCATCTCAAGAGAGGACGATGCGGTAACTACGGAGAGGATGCGCAGCTTGTTGACGGAAGCATCTTGCACCATCTAGATGTCGGAGAGTCGTACACGTACTTGGGTGTTGAGCAACGCTCCACCCAAGAAGTGTCAACTGTGAAAAACGCTCTCCGCGGCAAGTACCAGCACCTTCTCCGGCAGATCTGGTCCTCAGAACTGTCGGGGAAGAATAAGGTGTCTGCAACAAATGTGCTTGCCGTTCCGATCATTCTCTACTCCTTTGGGGTAGTGAAGTGGACGCAAAGTGAGCTGCACCAACTCGACGTAGGAACCCGAAAGATGATGCATATTAACCGAAGTTTGCATCCAAAATCGTCCGTTCCACGGTTGTATCTCTCACGACAGCAGGGAGGCCGTGGTCTCTTGAGTTTTGAGTATCTACATAACAGGTGTGCTCTGGATGGAGCCTGTAAAATTATCAAGAGTTCGGATCCCCTCCTCTGCATGGTTCGCGACCATGAACATGCAGGGGTAGGAGCATTTTTACTGAAGGCAGCACAGAGAGCAGCCGATGAGCTTGGTCTCGACTTCGACACTGGGCGGGTAAACCCAAGCTCTGTTACCGAGCTGGAACCCGCTCAGTTAAAAGCCCACATAAAAGCAGCAGAGCAACGCAAACTTCTGCAGCTGCACAAGGATAAGCCCTTACATGGAGTCTTCTACAAGAACATGGAAGACAGGGGCTTATCTGAGAAGCTGACCTTTGCTTTCCTAAGGGCAGCTGGGCTGAAGTCTGAGACCGAAGGGTTCATCATGGCTTGTCAAGACGGTGTCTTCAATACACTTGTCTATCGAAGTCATGTCTTGGGTATGGAGGTCCCAGATATCAACTGCAGGGACTGCCGAAGGGCGTCGGAGACGCTAATGCACCTGTTGTCGGCTTGTCCGGTATACGCAGTCTCGGCCTATATTCACAGACATGATGGAGCATTACGAGTGCTGTACTATCATCTACGGCACTCGTATGGGATAGACGAGACACCAGTGCTGCCATATGCTCCGGGGGATATTGAGTCCGTTGTGGGGAATGAGCAGTGCCTAATTTACTGGAACTACTCATTTCCTACCGTCAGGCAAATACAAGCTAATAAGCCTGACGTAGTGCTCCTCGACCGCCAACTCAAGACAATGTTTGTTATTGAATTCTCCGCCCCAGCGGAGACAAACATTGTTTTGAAAGAGGAGGAAAAACGGACTAAATATCGAGATCTTCTCTTCGAACTCCGCAGACTTTATCCAGAACACACAGTTAAACTAGTGGTACTAATAATAGGATCCCTCGGTGGTGTGAGGCACACACTGCTTTCGGCATTGAGAACAATACCGGCCTGCCGAAACTCGGCAGAAATCTTAGCCGGAAGCATGCATAAGGCCGTTATCCTTGGTTCGTTGCGTCTACTCAGGGCACATGATTCGCGGACCCAGTGATCACTGACTCTACGGCGTAGAGAGTGGTCTCTGGTACTGCCAGCGTACCCTCTCTGGTAGCATCGGAGACAGAGAGAAGGGCGACTGGTTTTTAAGTAAAAAAAAAAAAACAATAATAATAGTAATAATAATAATACAGGCCAGATATCACTATTCTCTATAAGAAAGAAAAGAGAGCCTGGCTGATTGATGTTTCAATACCGAATAATAATAACGTAGAGGTGAAATTTAAAGAGAAAATAACAAAGTATTCCGCCCTGAAACGTGAGATCCAGCAAATTTGGAGTTTAAAAACTGCAAAAGTTGCACCACTCATCATTTCCACAATGGGGTTAATACCTAAACCACTGAAAGAAGGCATGGAGGATATTGGAATATCATGGAATACCTACCTTAGCATGCAAAAATCAGTTATTCTGGATGCTACAAACATAGTTCGGTCGTTCCTAGACCAGTAGGATGATAGTTCGGGTCTTGCTCAACCAGCCGATCAGAACTATTTAAATACCAGGGCAACCTGTGCAGAGAAAAAAAAATTATAATCATCCACTAATTACGTCACACTTTGAGCGGGGGGAGGGGGTCAAACTTTTGTGACATCACATTATTTACATCTACCTATACCATTGTTTTAATTGAATGGAATCCAAAAAAAAGAAACAGAAATCAGAAAATTCTACCTGAAAATTTAATATGTGAGACGTCACAAACGGGGGGGGGGGTGATTGACTTGAATGTGACAACCACCTATGACATAGGGGGGGCGGTAGAGAAACCATGAAATTTGCGTGACGTAATTAATGGATGACCCCTAATGCCCAATAGGTAACACCCAATACTGAACAATTTTTTACTAAAATTGTTCTAAATCACCTCCATCTCCACGTTTACACATTTCGGCACGTCGAACTAAAGACATACGCACTCCGTTCCAACACATTTGGTAAATTAGGATATTTCTTTATGGTTTCTATGGACATTAAAATACGTTGTTGTAATTGTTCTAAAGTGTCAATTGGATCACGGTAAACCAGAGATTTAAAATGCTCCCAAATATAAAACTCCATCGGATTTAAGTCGGGCGATCTAGCAGGCCATGGTACTGGTCGGCCACGTACACCATCATCGAGGAAACTTTCTGTTCAAAAAATTTCGAACAGCCAGACTAAAATGCACTGGCGCGCCATCGTGCAAATACCACATTCTTATGCGCGTAGCCAAGGGTACATCTTCCAGCAAATTTGGCAATGCTTGTTGCAAAAAATTTAAGTATACATCACCATTTAATCTAGGGGATAATTGTATAGGTCGAATTATTTAATTACCGCAAATTCCTGTCCACATATTAACGCTCAACCATCGTTGGAAATGCGCCCTTCTTATTACACGTGGATTTTCGTCTGCACAATAGTGCATATTTTTAAAATTAAAGACTCCATTTCTGGTAAAACTCGACTCATCGGAGAAACACAGAAAGTTTAACGAATCCTCATTTGCCGCGTGTTTTCTTAAAATCCACCTACAAAATTGCATTCGCTCTGCAAAATCTTGAGATTCTAGTGCTTGAACACGTTGATAGTGATAGGGATGTAAGTTCATATCTATCAGTGTCCTCTATACCACAAAATGGGATACTCCCACACGGTTCGCGATATCGCGAGTGCTTAAAGTTGGATCCTCTTCTACAAGTTCCAAAATTTGAACCTCTGTGTCAATTACTCTTTCTTCGCGTTGTGGACCTCGTTTTCCTCCATGTCCATCGAGAGGTCCTGTTTCTCGAATACGCTGGTCAATACTAACAAATGTAGGAGCACAAGGATGACGTCGATTAGGGAACTTTAAACGATAAAGCTCTTCCGCACCAGCTGCATTTCCACCACTTTCTCCATACACCAAGTGCATATTCGCGAGCTCTGGATAAGTGTAGTCTCCCATAATGTGTGTTAATTTAAATTCGGAAATTTTTGTTAGGCTATGTTTTGATTTTTAATTTGACAAATGTCAAAATCCAATTTAGGGATTTTTATTGAATAGCCTGAGAAATAAATTCGCGCTAAAATTCGAATTTTTTTTGTTTAAAATTAGCAAAAAAGGGGACAGACATTTTAAATCCTGGAGGAACAGAGAGTAGTTCTCCAGTTCCTGTAATTCTGGGAGAGAGTTAAGACCTAAGAACACCTAAGGTTTTTTTTTGTACCGTTGAAATCGGCCTTTATTTTATTGATTTATTCCATCAAACCACTCAGAAAGAAATATCTACTTAAACTTGGAGTCACCCTTTGCCTGTTGAGATTGTTAATTCTGCATGCCATACCTGTGTTCAGCGTACCACGGACGAAGGTTTCGGATTTGGCGGCGGAGGCTAGCTGCAAGGGGACAGTTCATCTATGGAAGACTCAAAGACGGTATTAATATCAGCCCCAAAGTGAGTACGATTTTCGAATTCCCATTTAATCGCCCTCAGCGTTACGAAGAACTGTTGCCAATTAACAGCATTTAAATTTGACTTTGTCTGCACCTGAGATTAGTTCAGATTGTTATAAGCTGCGTCACAGCTTTGTGGGATTTAGACACGAATAGCGTTTTCTAAGAACTATTATCGCCCTTCTATAGTATATTCGAATTACTTGTCTGTTTTTTATTGTAACCAGCCCTCAGCATTATAATTGTTATTTCACGTTTTCGTTTAGCGATTTCAGTATAAATAATTTTCTTGTTAGTTTTCTATTCTCTGAGTTAATATACTGCAACTTTGATTTTAATCCATAAAGATTAATGGTAGTATTGCCTTCCAAACTATATCCTTTGTAAAGCCATGAACAGCTGTTCACGGTTCACCCTGAAAGTCAAGTATTTATAAAATTCACATATATTAAGTACATTTATCAATCTTTTTAGGGAAACAATGTCTATATTTTAGTACTTACCTTTATAGGTACTTGGCTTCTTCAAAGCAGTTGTTGCAATTTGTGTGTGTATAACACGTTGTTATTTGCTTTTTTACCATTATATTTATTACTATTTTTACACATTTATACATTAAATTATATATTTTCATAAGTGGATTTTTCTCAGATTTTTGTTTGTGTTGTTTCTCCTTCCCAAACTCTGTCATTTAATTGTGACTGGCGCCCAGAGGTTTATAATTATTGTTAACATTTATTTTTTTTATAAGAAAAGGTTATTTTACAATAACTACTGACGGATGACATAACCTTATACACGACCTGTCGCCAACATTAATGAGCTGTGACCTAGGCGAACTTTTTCAGTGACCGCTGCCGACCGTTGGGCCCGGTCGCGAATCACTGACGTCACAATTTTATTTGAGTTACAAGGAACTCCTGGCAGATCAATAATTAAAAAGTTTACATTTTGACTTCACGTTTCTCGGGTTCTTGATGTTGCCATGGTAACTTTAAAACACGTGCGTTTTTAAAATTTTACACGTTTTTAAACACTCGGAAGCGTACTTTAAATAAGTAAAATATGGTACCAATAAAAACAAAAATTTCTCCTACCTTCACCCATTTTCGAAATGTTTTAGCGTTGCCCGTCTGGATATCATGCAAACTTTACTTAATGTTATTGCTTACCATCCAAAGAATTCAATAAAATAAAACCATCCGCCTCCGATTAATTTAGAAGTAAATATCTCTCTAATGACAAAACTAATTTGTATTAATTTTCCTGTTGCTTCTTTAAAATGAACATTTTAATTATTGCACAATAGCTCTTGATAAAAATAAATTTCTTGTAGTGAGGCAGAAGAAAGTGAGAGCGAAGGTGAAGAAGAGGGAGGTAGAATAAGAAGAATATCTAAAAAAGCAGTAAATAAAGTCGGGTGAGCATATGGTATGTCATTAATCTAATCTCTGTGGGTTTTGCCCCAAAAATAATTCGCCACCTAAACAGATTTTGTGTAAGCAAGAAAGGTTCGAAGCATTTCTTTCGTAGGTAGTACGAGGTGTCTCAATCAGTTTGCAGACTCCGTCGATATTATAGTACATTAATCAAAATCGGGACAGTGCTAACCCTTCTCCTTTCGAGGTGGTCGTATCCCTTTCCTTGTACATCACAATCGGGATATTTTACAATTAAACTTTAATGAATTTAGAATAAACTCATCTACGCATCGAGCAATAGAAGACTTGATTTCTGAAAACACTTATCCACTATATTTACAGAGAAGAATGAAAACAAGCGAAACGAGAAACACAAAAACTTGACGATTAAATGAATTAACAAACAATAATTACGCCATATCAGAAAATGAACTGGTCTGTGGCAGTTTCAAATCTTTGGCCCATTAATTCACGTTATATCCGACAATATACCGAACAAATAAACTACATAAACTCTAAAACTGAAAAAGGTTCGCGATACGAGAATTTACTATACCAAGTAGACGTTAACCAAAGAGACGCTAAACTAAAAGTGTCCATTCTTCCTTCCCAGAAATAAGTCTTCAAAAATGTGGGTGGTACACCCTGAAACCTCTACCAATTGAAAACATTCCCTGCGTTAAAACGGACCATGGGATTTATGAAAAATTACTTTATGTGCATCATATGATGCCGTAAGGAATCCCAAATGTTTTATTAAATCCTAATTTGCCCTATTAGCCCAAGCAATGGGGGGGTTTCTATTCGCAAAAGGTCGGAAAGAAATGAAATTTGGTGGGATGGTAGACATAGGTCCCCTGATAGTACACCTGAGTTTGCGACCTCGGGGGGTTCCGGCTCGAGGGGTGGGGGGATGAAAACTCTGCGTCGCGACGCTTTTCGGGAAATAGCGCCGTTGTGGTAAGTGCTATCTAAAAAAGTTCAAATGAAATATGTAGAGAAGAAAATTGTGCACAATTTTGGTCTTTATATTTTTTCGTATCGGAGTATCGTCGAAGCACGCTTCAAAAAATCATATTTTATTATATACGACCAAATGCATCAAATCGGCCATCTGCAGACTAAGAAAACATTACTCTTTCAGAAAAAAAATGTTATAGAATTAGGTGTTTTCACAAATTTTAAATTTAATTTCACTGTGAAGATAATGCTTTATTATAGTTAAAAAGACTTGACTTTTGAAAAACAGTCGAACGATACCTTAAAATAAGCCCTTTTAATTTTGTATTGAAATTTTTTCGCCAAAAACACTACATCAATTCACTACGCACTTATGACGCCATCAGTTATATTGTCAGTGTCACTGTGTTATAAACACGTTATTTTGCAGATAAATTTCCTAAAGTAGCTTTTACAAATCCCATATTAGATAGGCGTTACTTATTTAATCACATGAAAAATGTAAATAAAGTGAATTAAAGGTTATGTTTAACAATTTTTAAACGCGATTTACGAAACTAATATGACCGATGACGTCACCGCGTATTTTGCGTACTCGTTCAATTACTAAAATTTTATGTTATTTATTTGTTGAAATTTTAATTTGATGGACGATAGAATGCTGTTTAAATATCAATAAGTGCTTTAGTATAACAAGTACTTTATTTTAAAAATATCAAAAAAGATAATTTGCACATAATGAAAGCACCTAATTGTTTGATATCGATCTTCGTCTTAATCCACGATGAAATTCTGAAAATTGTAAATCAACCCCCACACTTGGCGCGCCGTAGAGCGGAAACTGTTGGTCGCAGACGAAAAAATATAAAGACCAAAATTGTGCACAATTTTGTTCTCTACATATTTCATTTCAACTTTTCTTCGAAAAGCGTCGCGACGCAGATTTTTCATCCACCCACCCCTCGAGCGACAACACCTCGAGGTCGCAAAGTCACGTGTACTATTAGGGGACCTATGTCTACGATCCCACCAAATTTCACTTCTTTTCGACCTTTGCGAATAGAACCTCATTTTTGTACTCATTGCTTGGACAATATCTAACATGTATACCAGTAAGGCAGATAAAGAACCCTTTGTCAATACCTTTCTTTTTATACGTGAAAAAATCTACCTTATTGGCCTATCTAGTTTTACTACTGAACTTGTTAATATTTTCTGGAATCCTCTGTGAATCAACTACTTTAGTCTCGATTCTTAGAAGTACTGGAAGCAAGACGAATGGTTCGGATGTAACATGATTCAGATGGTTATTTATTTCTTTCATGTGACTTTCTAAACGTCCAACCCCAATAACTACTCGAGTTAAAAGTGCATATTTCCGAGGTTCTACCATCCGAACCACATTAGGCACCATACATTTAGATATTTATTTACAAGTGTTTGTTTCAATAAGTTAAGGTGTCGCCACATGAAAGATTCTCGAAACATGTAGTGCCAAGACAACGGTTGTTTAGTATCCGACAGGGCCATACTTGACTACCCTTAATTTAATTTTTGTTACAACGGCAGCGTAAGCAGCGCGCGGCGGCCATTTTTGTTTTAGAGAGCCATTCTACATAACATATTCAATATTTCAAAAATCTTCTCGATTTGTTTCCTAACATGTTTTCATTGATTGAACTTTAACTAATTTTTTATTTCAGTTATCGAATTAAACGTGGAGTTTACCTTATAGAGGGCACAAAGGCACTTCAAGATCGCTCTGTAATGTCTCCAGAGTTAAAAGAAGACCACTTTGTGTGCGTGTGCGCTTGTTTGTTGTTACTAAATTGTCCCGTTAGACGATGGGATACGAAAAAGATTGATCAAGTCATAGATCATGGCCGGCATGTCTATTCGCACGCTGACGATTTGGACGTATCAGAGAAGAGGACTATCAAGAACGTGCTGATACAGAAAAATTTCTTCGATATCATCGTGAAAAATATCAAAATAGAAAATTGGAGGGACAACAGGAATCTAAGTGTTGGTAATTTTCACGGTTACTGTGCGGCAAATCTATACGGGGTGTCTGCTGTATACCTACAAATATTCAAAATCATATTGTTTAATAAAAAAATAATAATTCAACTGCACATTACTGTGGGTACTGACAAAATATCTCAAATATATTTTAGCATATTTACTTAAACTATACTCTATGACACCAACATTTCATGGTACTCTACTTCATATTTAGTGTCGAAATATTTTCCCTTTGGCGTTCAGAACCCTTTGATTCTCACATCACGAAATGAAATTATAATAAATAGTTGTTTATTATATAGTTACTCTCTCCTCAGGCTTCACGGTGTGAATAACAATATACAGCTTATATACAAAGATGTAAAACCCTTAAATAGAGAGAAAGTGCAATGTACGGTACACGGTTTCCTTTCGGAATCTCGAAATTTGCTTGAGCAACTTTTAATTATTTGAAGATAAAATAACAAGTAATAACTCATTCTAAGAGAATTTTAATTCTTCACAGCTTTTTAGGCTATTAGATATTAGGGAAAAAATGGGGGATCAGAGGTAAGTTTTTCTATAGTTTTGATTTTCTCACCCTCTATGTTTTTTGGGTCGATGTATATGATTTTGAAGTTTGTAGGCAAAAATTTGGCTCGGAACTTTGTTTTTTTGGCACTTTTTGCCCAAATTTTGGCACTTTTTTCAGTTTTTGGCCTATATCTCAGAAAGGAAGCATTTTTTCAACAAGCCCATTCTATACAAAATTAAAGTAGACAGAATTTACTGTGAGGACATTGCTGTAAAACTAAAGACTGAGACAAAAAAAAAACGTATTTCTAAAATGCGACATTTTCGTCAGCGGATGTCTCGAAAGCTATTAGGAATAGAAAAGAATTTATAATAGCAATCTTGTAGGAAACTTTATAAGCTTCCATTTTGAATGGAATAATGTTTTCGTTGCGATGCACTGTTTTCGAGATATAAGTGAGAGACCAAAAAAGTGACCTTCTACATACCTCCTGTTTTGTTGTATGCAGCAGATACTGTCTATAATAATTGTTGCTAAAATTGTTTTGTTTTTTGTGGGATATTTTGTCACTGTGGTTTTAACTATAAATATTAGAGATACGGCTTCTACAACTACTGCTATACTTTGTCTAACATCAATTGGAATATCATTGAAAAAAGACCGACACAAGAAGTGTTCATAACCCCAGCAAAGCCATAATTGCCAACCGACAATTTTTAGAATAATTTTTAAATTTTTGAAATAAATTGAATATCCCTTTACTACTTTATATTAATTGATGAACATGATATAACTTATTTATTTATTATAAATAATGTTACTTTAATGAACATCTCCTAGTCGAGGAAATGAAGCAGGAAAAAAGCCTAAACCCCAACATGAGACTCTGCTCAACCTGATTTTTATGTGAGATGGCGCAAAATGTTCCTAAAGATGTATAGAACAAAGTCAAGGTCGTGGGAATATTTTGGACAAGTCTAAGAATTTTTTTACTCTTGACATTTTTTACTTAACCTCACTTTTCTTAAGATATAAGCTTTTAGAAAAAAAAAAAGAACGTGAATTTAAGATTTTTGTTTTTTCAAAAAACTAATATACAGGGTGATTCACGTAGGCCATTCATTAGAAGTTTTTCAACTTGCAGTTGGATTAGAAACTTGAAATTTGGTATGCAGCCATAATCGTTCATGCCCGTTATATCTAAAATATTTTCAGTCCTCCAACTATACAGGGTGTGCCAAAAATTGGTACCAACTTTCTTATTTTAAATGGAAACCTATATTTTTCTTTAGATGGTTCGATTGGTCTTCTAATTCTGAGTTTAGAGAATCTAAGTTATGTTAACTTATCTATTACAATTTTTGACATATGTCCAATTTTTTGAAAAAAATTGCCGCTGTAGTAGTTTACGAACAAATTTGTATCTCGCAAACCTTTCAAAATTATGAAACCAAATTTCTAAAGCAGTTAGCTGGAAGTCCAGGCTAACTTTTGATGTCCCATCGGTGGTCCTATTTTGTACCATATGGGCGCAGTCGATTTTCAAATGTCGCAATCAAAAATTGTCAAAAAGTCAATTTTTTCAAATCGCACCTACAATTTTTTTTCACACCATTCGAAAGAAAATTGAATTCTAGGGTGAGTTACTTAAGCATTCCCTATACCTAACTTCACCCCATATCGAGTTATTCAATAAAAATCTAGAAATACCTTATCTTGCCGAGAGATACCTTACTTCATCAATAATGCCATGGAAACAAAAGACAGTTGTAATAATTTTTAAAGAAAAATATGGATTCTTATTTAATTACACACAACACCAACAAATTATTATTAACGAACAAGAACAATGTTGACGGAATTCTGTCAGTGAAAACGGTGCACACATTGAGCATTGGTATTGAAATAATTATTTTGTTAATCTGTTTATTTGTTGTTATTTTGTTGTTATTATTTATTATTGCAATACGACTTTTGAATAAAAATTAAAATGAAATGATAATTTCCAAAGCCTACTACCCTTGAGAAAAAAAAACAACATTTTTTTCAAAAAGTGTCAATAACTTAAAAACGACTGTAGATAAACATACACAATGTTAATAAAAGTGGCCCTAAAATTCAATTTTGCATTGATTTCTGGCGTCAGAAATGGTAGGCGCAAAGATGTGCTACGCAATCTGTTGAAAGTAGAATAATAGAATATTTGAACAAAAATATGGTGGTCACATTGAACATTTACGTCAGAATTTCGTCAACATTGCTCTTGTTCGTTAATAATAATTTGTTGGTATTGTGTGTAATTAAATAAGAATCCATATTTTTCTTTAAAAATTATTCTAACTTCTAATGAATGGCCTACGTGAATCACCCAAAAATAATAGTAAATACTAGTTTTTGAAAAAAAAAACACCTAAATACATGTTTATTTTTATACGCTTATATCTCGAGAATAGTGAGATTAGGTAAAAAATGTCGAGAGTCAAAAAATGCTTAGAATTATCCAAAATATAAAATCTTTTTCAACTTTAAAAAAAATTGTTGGTGACCGGAAATAGCTAATTTCTGTCCTAGTTTGCGATCGGAAATCGAAATAGCACCAGTTCCCATGACCCTGACTTTGTTCCTTACATCTTTAGGCACCTTTTGCGCCATCTCACATAAGAGTCAGGAGAAGCGGAGTGTCGTGGTTCAATAAGAATAAATAAATATCATTTAACCTACGGCTGTGCTACCGGCACATTATACAAATAAGGCGACACCTCTGAGATAAGGAATAAGGTTTATAATGGTGAACCAGGTAGACAATCGACTACTTTTGTTTGAATTCGGCTACCGGAAGCGCAGTACATATCTAATCGACTATATTCGTATACGGGTATCAGCTGTAATATTCAAGAACGGTTTCCGTGTTATTCTGTCACAGGTAGGCTTTGTAATGATTTATCCTGGTAGCAATGCTTTAAACTAAAGACCGTTACCGAATATGCATGGGTTGGCTGCCCCGGCTTGGATTTAGTTCATATTTTAGTCCTGTAGAATTAGAAAAACCGCTGGATGAAATTCCTTACAGGTAACCACACGGTTTATTCGATGTATTTATTGATAAGGAACATACCTGCGAATTTCCTCCCATTTTAAAGTGGGGGAACATTTTTAAATCAACGTTTTTTTGCGAAGAATCACGAAGAATCGTATTTTTAAGCGTACCTCTAAGCCGATTGACAATAGCCATATTTGATGTTATACGTTTCGTAGGTGATATACAGATTACTATACTTCCAATTCACTACGTGGATATGGAAGTATAGTAATCGTAAAAAAAATTCAAAAATTCTTTTTCTTGAAATAGGTTTATAATGTCGTGAAACGTCGAAATTTTAAATTTGAGCGAAAAAAAATCTGTCTGTCTATCGGTTTGTAGGTCTGTCGGTGTGCCTGTCTGTAACTTTTTTGTCCGCACGCTTTCTCCGGAACGGTTTAAGATATTGACTTGGAAATTTTGTATACGTATATATTATAACGAGATCTGGAACTGGATTGTTTTTTGAAGATATCCGGTGAAGGGTTGGGGCGTAAATAAGTGTAAATATGGGGAAATATGTAAAGCAAGCTGGTAAGAGTACAGAAACTTGAAATATGATGTATGTAAAGAGTACAGAAATGTGGAATCTGGTGTAAATACTAGAAACCAAGGCCTCAGATTTCTTTCTAATATTTTTCAAACACCACCGTCTCCGCTCCATTATTAATGGATTTGGGGTAAACTAAAAACTTATTTTTTAACGTATTTGGTAGAAACCAACGCCTCAAACTTTTCTATGACATCTGCTCCAAATAATATTAAAATTCTATGACCAATAATTTCCACATACTAGAGTGCAAATCTAATGATGATGTTTCCTTTAAAGTGACTTGGATGAAAAATATGGATGTGGAAGTAGTGATTCCTTAGGCAGTGGTTTTTAAGTTTATTTTTGAATTTTGTAATTATTGCCCAATAAAACGAAATTGGTTACAATTAGCCATAGGGAAGTACCTATAAAAAATGTTTGCCTTTCATTTCTACATCACATCGTTGAAAAATATACAGGATGTTCCATTTGGAAAAAATGAGAAAATTCAATTTAAAAATTTCTTAATTAAAATCTAATTGTTGGCCACCCTGTACAGTTTTAGAAAATAAAAATGAACCAAAAACATTAATTAGATGTCTCGTAAGTGGTATTCACTTAAGTTTTTCTTAAAACCCATAACTGCTTAAAAGAAAACATACATGTGGCAGGAAGTCCCAAAGAATTGAAGAAGGAAAATAATTTCTTTTACTTCATGTACTGAAGGTAACAGAGATCTTATATTTAGGTGGCCGACTTTTAAGGTTTTTAATCTCATTGTTTTTAAATATAGACAAGCATGCTAAAAAAGAACTTAATCAATAGGCACCAAACAAATAACAATTAGACACAAACTATTTTATTTACAATTAAGAAAATAAACTACATATAAATTATACGTATTATTTATGAATAATATATAAAGGATAGAAAATACTTGGGTTCAGTGTCAAAAGTTATTAAAATATATTGTTATAACCCAATACAGAAAGATAAAATATGTAGAGAAATAAAATGTGCACAGAAAAAGAAAAGATAATATTTCTTTTATAAAAAGGAAAAAAAATGGTGAATGCAAGAGCTGTTTTTCTACTTGATACCCTATAAAACTTTATTTACTATCTAATCTGAAAATATCGACTTTAATATAGCAGTGCAAAAATTCTAAAGAAACAAAACAATGGAAAAAAAACAATAGGCATAATTAATATCATTACTAATAAAATGATAAATTTTTAACATCTCTTTCTGATTTGATTCTAATAATTTCTTCGCCTTCGTTAAACTTGTAAAATATCCGACCGTCACTTGTCCAGACTTTGCCGATTTCGCTCACTTTGCTAATAACCATTTTCAGTAAACCTATTTTGTCTCTGGTTAAGTCTTCCCGTATTATTAGTTTACTACCTTTCAGGTTCTTCTTTTTGCCATATACAAGTTGTTTATCTCCAAGTCGTGCAAACTGAACGAATTTTATCCTTATTGTGCTTACCAATTCTGTAACAGTGCTCAATTTCAAGTTTTTCGGTGTCTATTCGTACATTGGTTTTTAACACTTCAGTTCCAACTTTGTATGTACTTTCATTTTTTTGCTCTTTCACACCATAAATTCTAATTGTTTTTTTACGAAGTGTTTGATCCATGTTCTCACATTTTTCTGATACATTTTGCAACATTTTATTTTGCTTTTCCATTGCAACTTTTAAACTTTTATTTACTGCCTGTAGTAGTGTAATTTTTTCTTCAAATTCCTTGGTTATAGTACTAGTAATTGTTTGTGTAATTAAATTTACAAATTCATCAGATGTGCAAATTTTACTGACTAACATTTTTATGTTGGCTTGTAATTCAGAGAGTTCCTCCTTATCTTTACCTGCTTTGCTTCCGCTAGACATATTATTAATATGAGCATATCAAGGAAAAAACACTACTAGTCTTCCATCAAATAGTTCATAAATAAAAAATTGTTGCAAAATTGAAATATTTTTTTACCACCTATTCGTTTAAATTATTGACTATCATTTTTTTAATAATCGGTGTAACGCCCTTGACGACATTCCGAATTCGGTTTATACACATTTTAGTAAGGGGTTCAAAGCATTAAAAATTGAAATGATCCATTCCAACAAGGTAAATAAGTTTTGAGCTCGCATATCGAAAGAGGGTCCTAATAGGTATCAGAAATGGCTTGTTGGATTTTTGTTGAGGATTGCACAACTTCTCCACAAGAAAAAAAGATGGCGGAATGTTATTTAAAGAATTCGTGTTTTTAAACGTATACCTCTCGCTAAAAAATGAACTACATGCGATATTGATCTGATTTTTTTTCTTTACATACTACTGACATGAGCGCATATGTCTGTACTAGTAGAGTTTCAGAGACACTTACGGTTTTTTTCTAATTAAATCCTAAATCACAGGAACGAATTTTGTGTGTTTGAAATTTCGACGTGCGGACAACTACATTAAATGTTTAATTTTCTTATATATTATATGTTAATGAAATATGGTCTAAAGACCAACAAAGTTTTTGCAAAAAAAATTAACTCGATATCTCATACAGTTTTCGAGTTACAGATTTTTTAATTCGATCGTCATAATGTCTTGTTATGATAACGCGCAACGTGACAGCTGCGGCAGGATTCGGTCTGTGTAATTGTGGATAGACATTAGTCTAATAACTAATTTGATTAAGGTATTATATTACTATTAATCAGTAGGTCACCAATTGTCTGAAAATTAGACAATCATTTATGTGTTATGTTACAACTACGTGATTTTAGTCTGTTAAAATATAGATGCAGAAATAATGGTTTAATGATTACTGAAAAAAGGAAACTTTGAAGTACGTCCAATTTGCTTAGAAAATTTTCAGTTACGTCATTTTGGCTTAGAAGGACTGTATATATCGAAAGGTGCAAATACAGTATGAAATCGTCAATAAATTATACAAATGTGAGATTAAAAAATAAAAATTGTTCGAAATTTCATATTTAAGAAAATGTATGGTAAGTATGACTTAAAAACCCATCAGAATTATATGAATTCACCATAACAGACTCAATTCTTATTCTAAACTGGAATTACTTTATAAATAGTAAAAAATACAAAGCGAATAATCTAAAATACATTTTAGAATATTGGTGTAAATAATGACATACCTACGTTGCCCAATAATGTGAACTTACAATCATGAAGAAGGGAACACAATAATATTTGCGCAAGGTATGTTTAATTTGCAAAATAGAAAACCTACAAAAATTTTGTGGGTACATGGCAACAAAGGGTATCTTAGGATACTCACGAAATAAGTAAATAATTAAGTGGAAAATATGAAGAAGAAAATATTGTAAAAACGTTATTGGCAGTCGGTGTATTGTGTGACCTGTCAGTTATCCTTTCCGAAGAGGATAAATGAGCAATTATTGTTGCCTTAAAATGAACACGCCAACTATATATTTTGATTAATTTTGGAGATAACTGCGATGCAATTGATGATCGTGTAATTTAAGATGCTCGTAAGTCCTATGTGAATCTATCCATACAGATTCACATAGGACTTACGGATTAAGGATTTAAATTCACTACGGCCATCTGTAGTGAATTTAAATCTTTGGATTTGCTAAGGCAGTATTTATTTTTCCTTAAGGTTATTAGACTTACGTTAGCTACGTCCGCGTCCTACACAAGACACTTCCTTACTGCATTTAAAACGAGCATTACAGGGGACGGTAGTCCAGTGGTTTAGTGTACTTAGCTTAGCTAGCAACTGAAGAACCTAATGGATTTATAACAAATTTTCTCGACTTGAGAAGCAGTTAACAAAGCACATAAAATTTTAGTGTCCAAGCGATTTTCCGATCTCTTTCCCAATTTACCCTTTCCCAGAAAATTTGGATATCTGATAGAGAATAGCCTAATAAAATCAAAAATGATGACAAAAAATCACAACTGGTTCTAATGAAAACAAACAGTGGAATTGTAAAGTAAACTGTGATTAAAAATGCGCGTCCACTTGGTGGTCTGTTGTATGTGCAGCCTTTCCTAACAATTGTTATAAGGGCAGAAATAATACAGAGCAGTTTTTAGCAGACAGTGCTTCTTAATAGTAATGCCTATGTAGTCGTTTGTCAATGCTTACTGAGCTGTGTATACTTATTATGCATTATTATTATTATTATTATTACTTATGTATATATTACAAGTTTTGTGTACGTTTTTATATTTTCATATTTGTAAAATGCTATATCATTTGTACCACAATAATGATATACTTAATAATATATCTATACAACACCTTCATAATTAATAGATCGAGTAAATCATCAGCCAAATGAGTTTCTTTTTACCTGTTCACATTTTTGCAAAATTGTAAAAATGTAAATAATAGCACAATTTCAAAAATTTATTGGCTTACTATCTTAATGCATTACACTTAGCCAGAAAACAGCCGCATGCTAACAGGAATACCACGAATCTAATTATGGTTTATTTTAAAAAGTCGTTAACTCAAAAACTGTATAAGATATCGAGCTAATTTTTTTTGCAAAAACTCTGTTGATCTTTAGGCCATATTTCATTCGTATATAGTATATAAAAAAATTGAATATTTAATATAGTTGCCCGCACGTCGAAATTTCAAACACAAATTTCGTTTCTGTGATTTAGGATTTATTTAGAAAAAAGCCGTAAGCGAGTTTGAAATTTAATTAGTACAAATAGATGCGCTCATGTTAGTAGTATATAAATAAAAAAAATCAAATCAACATCGCATGTGGTTCACTCTCTAGCGAGAGGTATACGTTTAAAAACACGAATTCTTGAAATGCCATTTCGCCATCTTTTTTTCTTGTGGAGAAGTTGTGCAATCGTCAACAAAAGTCCAACAAGCCATTTCTGATGCCCATTAGGGCCCTCTTTCGATATCCGAGCTCAAAAATTATTTACCTTGCTGGAATGGGTTACTTGGCGATTTAGACGGCTTTCGAAGGCGCGGACCCTCTACTATTTGGGAAAATGACTTTTTTTAATTTTTTAAATTCTTTCGTAACTTTTTTTTTAATTGATCAAGCTGTCATTTGGGGTAAATTATTTTCGTAATGGTAGGACCCTACGTTCCAAATATAAACCAAATCCAAGCCGAGGCAGCTAACCCATACTTATCCGGACTTGCTCTTTCTTAATTGAGAATAGCAATAAAACAACTTTAGTAATTGCGTGCCAAAAACCAACGGAACAAAATTATTTTGTCATAATTTTGACGCTTTTTTTAAATTTCAGCTATCGACACCCTTCTAAGAAAAAAACTTAGCTACTTTATGGTGCAATTTCCGAATGCCTGTTACGTAATCCACAAATCGCAAGATGAAACCTTCCATCTGTTTGATCCTTACGGATACCCGATCGGCAGCAAAGACAGCAAAGAAAACAGTAAGGGTGACGATAAACCAACACAAGCTTGTTGGGTGAAGTGCCAAGATCTGAGGATTCTGAAGTGGAGGTTGGCGAAATTGATAGTATCTGGCGGAAGCAGATACAGCTTCTACACCTTCGAGGTTACTTCTATAACCAGAGCACCAAAGAATGTGCTGATAAGTACCAAATTGCAGGAGTATGATCTGGATTATATAGCCAGGAAGGAGCGTTTAGGTATTGGAAATTAAGATTTTAAATACGGTTAGTTAGAAGAGTAAGTTGGGACATATTTGGCCTGATGACTAGCAAAATCATGTAATTAGCAAAATATTGTTGATTATGGGCATTAACTAAATATTTTGTAATTATACTTGTATAGTATAAGTGATTCCGAGATCCAATTTTTATTAATCGGTTTCGGTAAACCAGGTATAATTATAGCCGAGGTATTTGCCCTTTCAGTTCATTCTAATAGTACGGGAGGCCGTAACCAAGATTTTCGCCTGATCGCCTGATGAATCACGACCATATAGATTGATAGATTATGACATAGCCAACAAAAAAGTCCCCGGTGACGGAAATTTATAGTGGGGCGAAAACTATTTAATTATGTAAAAAATACAAGCTCAAAAATGTAATTCCCTAATGTCCGTTTGCGTATTGTGTGTCTTTATTTACATGAAAAATATACACAGAACATGGTAACGGAAATTTGTAGTGAGGCAGAACAATACTGGAGGTCGGAACAAAAAATTTATAACAATTTTTTTTGGGGTCTAATCGCCTAATGTCCGTTAAGAAAATTATTATTTAATTGATAATATTTTAAGTAAATAAAAAATACAAACGGACGTTCGAAGTGGGGCGTTTGTCTCTAATTAAATTTTGAATATGAAGAATTTCTCGGTGTAATTTTGTTACCCCCTAATGTCCGTTCTCTATCGGAAACGGTTTTTGTTTGTTTAAAAAAGGCCAAAAAATTTACAACGGACATTTTCAACGAGGTTGGGTTAAAAAAAATCGATTTCCGTCGGGCTAGAAAAAAAAAATCTCAATTTTCACCCAGTCCTAAATAGGAATCGAAGGGTATTTCTTCTTTGCTCTAGCATTTACTTCCAGTGAGATGGATAGCGCGTAGGTTACGCCTTAGCTTATGACGCGAAGGGTCCCGGGTTCAAATTCATATGTCCGCACAATTTTTTTTTAAATTCTGTAACGATTAATATATTTTTTTACAAATTATTTTCTGATTTCTTTAGGTTTTCCTTCTTTTTATATAATAATTTTATTCTTTCGTGTGATTTCTTTAGGTTAGGTTAGTAGGTTTTTATTTTGAAATCTAATTGTTAATAATTATTAGCGCCGCAGGCAGTATTAGCGTCGCAGACAAAAAAATGGGGAGTGAGGGGGGTGTCCCCCTGCCTTTTTTTCCACAAAATAACAGGAAATATTTCCATTTCGCCACTTGCACGAATTTATTACACATTTACAAGGTAATGCGCATGCTCGAAGCTTTCGCATTTCGGTCTCTCTAGACTCTTGTCAAGATATTGGCTGTGTAGCGTCTTTCCAAGCATCAACCGCCGGGTGGAGTGGCATGTGCCAGAGCGCACGCGCAGAGCACTAAATACAGATGCCGTCGCGCTGTATCACAGATCCCTCTGTACATTTCATTTCATGTGAATACGCCCCATGAGAAATGTCCGTTTAGCATTTTTTTGTCGTGTATTCGGTGTATACTTCAATTTAAAACAAAAATTAGCCATTAGGGAGTAACTTTTTTACACGCATTTTCTTTACATTCTCCTTTCTCACTTTATCGATTTCGCCCCATGCAAAATGTCCGTTCTGTGTGAATTCTTATTATTTTATATATTTTTTACAAGATTCCACTGAAAACGGACATTAGGCGATGAAAAAAAAATGACATGATTTGTTACGGACGGAAAATTGTTTCCCAATTAATCGCCCCATTTTTGGGCTTTTTGTAAGAGAGATTTTCTGTTTGTTTTGTAAAAAACTACCCATTAAACCTCATCATATCCATTAGGGAATAACAGGCTTTTTTGGTTACGGCCTCCCGTACTATAAGTTTTGAAAGCAGTCACACTGACGAGATGTAAACATTGAAATACGTGTCTGTGAATGTTTTATACAGGGTGTCTCAGAATTGAGTTCTCGGACAGGAACCTGTGATTCCTGAGTTCATATGGAGCCCGTATAACCCAACATACCTTACTCCAAAAATGCATCCCTCAGGAAGTACATTCTCTTAAATTGAGAAAAAAATTTTCCCAACAATTTCCGTTGTATTGAAGATACAATTTTCAAGCTTTCATGGGACCTGATCTCTATAAGCCCCTACTCTATTAATTCATTTATTTATTTGAATACAACCACCCAACAGGTAACCAATTACAGGGTGGGAACATTACAATAGAGAATACGAAAACAGTATAATAAACTAAAATCTGATTAAGCTAATTAAACTATCATAAAACATAACACCTTGCAAATATGTAAAAATATAATAAAATAGAGGTATAAAGATATAGGGGAAGTACAAAAAGAGAACGCTATAAATCATAAATTAAGTTATTTAATATAATTAATACTATAATTTAATATATCAAGCTGCCCTTGCAATAGATTATAATTTTTACACATGAAATATAGAGGAGAAAATTTTAGTAAGTTAGTTCAAGGGGTAGAAAGATAGAAAGTATCACGATTCCGACTTATTATACGAGGCACATGAAAATTTATTTGTTCTAAAATGAGAGGGCAATCAAACATGTTATGTATAAAACATATTCTTTATAGGATTTTGCAAACAGCAGAAAAAATAACTATGTATAACTAAAAGAAAAACTTTGTGGAAAAATATTAATGAAATCTTTGCATTCTTTCGATAATCTGAATCTGGTTATGCTAGCAAATTAAAATCCTAAAATGAATTTGTCTAATTTCTTATTTGACAATTCTCATTCTAACACTAGCATCCACATAGTCCCCAATAATTATATTTGACATTGACTGATATATAATTATTTCACACTTATTCATAGAAATTGTCTTGGTTTTGCATGAAACATCATTATGAGTGGCTTTATGTCTGTCTGATGAGCTCCAGAATAAGAGCGAAAAACGTTTCAAAGGCTACGCATTTCCAAGAAACAATGATAGATTTCATGAAAGTGTAATCCATTAGAATGAAAAATTTTTAAGACAAGGTAGAAAAATAAATTCATTTTAGGCCTTTGTTCTCATTTTTAACTGAATCTTAATAATCGTAGGGGTTATGTAGATACTAGTTTAATCTGCATGACCGTAGGGGACTATGTGGATGCTAGTGTTAGAATGAGAATTGTCAAATAAGAAATTAGACAAATTCATTTTAGGATTTTAATTTGCTAGCATAACCAGATGCAGGTTAACGAAGGAATGCAAATATTTCATTAATATTTTTACACAAAGTTTTTCTTTTAGTTATAGATAGTTATTTTTCCTGCTGTTTGCAAAATCCTATAAAGAATATGTTTCAATACAGTTATAAGCAAACAAATAATAATTCTCTTTTAAACATGTTATGCATAATTTTATAAAGAAAGACTATTGAATGTATTATTCTTCTATTTTCCAAGTTAGACACGTGAAATCTGTCAAGCATAATATTTTGCGAATAACCAGTTATTGGGTAGGTGCCATCTTCAACAACTACATTCTCAACATTATTTATGTAAATAGCCTATCCTGGAGACAATATCAACGCGCAGTATTCCAATTTTGATCATACAAATGAATAATACAGCCACTTCGTAACATCAGTGAATCCTTTACAGTTTCTTATTATAAAACCTAAACTTATTAAAGCTGACGCGATGGTGAAAGTAATATGCTCCTTAAAACTAAGGCACTTATCAAAAATAACTTCAAGATCCTTTACTATATCAGGTCTCTGCAATATTTGGCCCTTTATATGATAGTTGTAATAGATGGGATGACGCATTTTAGAAAAGGTGACTATGTTACTCTTGGATATCTTAAGAGGCAAGCAATTGGATATGCACCATTCATTAACGATATTTAGGTTATTCTGAAGATTTTCACAGTCAGTTATCTATTACGCAATATATGTTCAAATCATTAGCATATAAGAGGCTCTCTACATTGAGATTAGCTACAATATCATTTATGAAAACAGCAAACATAAGTGGGCCCAGTACAGAACCCTTTGGAATCCAGGAAGTGGTCAGAACGTCAAACGACCTGTGACCACGGTATTATACATACTGACGCCTGTTCTTTAGATATGAAGAGAAGAAATCTAATTGCATTACTGACAACCCCAGGGTGTCTACTAATCTGGAAAACCTGGAATTGTCAGGGAATTTATTTTAGTCAGGGAAAACCTGGAAATATCAGGGAATTTGCTAAAATAAGCAGTATCATCTGGAATTTGTACTTTCAGATAATTATTAATATAAACTATTGAATCTGTTAGAAATGTTTTGCAGATGAAGATTATGAATACTTCTTGAAACAAATTTTATATATAGCTATATGAGTGCGCGAGCGCACTTCTCCGGTTATTATTTATTGCTAGAAGCTCCAGAGTTGGTTTCTGGCTCTTTTGCCTAGGCTAAAGTAGAAAACCCGCACTACAAGGTACCCACCATGGGCTCCGTCAGCCATTTACTTATCTTTAGTTAGCTAGTGGTGGACTTCCTACCACATGTACCTAGCGTTACACTTTTTTTTACAAAGTACCAATGACATCTAAGTACGCATCTCAAATTATAAAATGGCGCTCTACCATCCGAACCTTGCTCATAACACATGACATTTTATTTTAGGTAAACCGTTTAACGAGGATGTGGATTGGTTGAAAACCGACCCCATACCATGGTCCCGTAAAGTCACCAAATCGGCGCATGGTCCTGATCGAGGCAAAGTTGATAATATGTGGAATAACTGGGACATCGAATACCCCAACGATTTATTCTCTCTCGTTGCGAATATTCACCAATCGTCAGAAAGGTATTTAAAGGAAATTTTTATTTCACTTTTACTGTCGTCATATTCGAAAGATGGCAACCAAAGTTTCTTGTCTGTGTCCAGAACGATCTATCATTCTGCAAAAGTTTTATTTCAGGCTATGGAAGAATTAACTTTGTTCTTTCCTAGAATATGATCTGTGCGTGGTTGCTCTATGTTCACATCTATAATAGTACTCTATTCAACCTCTTACCGACGTTATTATAAGCAACCGACAACGGCATTTGGCGTAGTGGTGACATTTTTCCTACCTCTCACATACACACCCTCGCACAGTGGTCAATATTAGGAACGTTACTTAATCATACCAAATATGACTAGCAATCAACCAACGTCTAATAAACGTTAATCTAGGACTAAAATTAGCCTAACCGTTCTAGGAAGTTGCAACAACGTCGTCTGGTCGATTCAGCGCTACTTATGTATTTAAGTCATCGTCCGACCTCGCTTTGCGCTAATGTTGACGTTGCAATTAGTGCAAAAAGAGTCGGACATCGGGAAAACGCGAGATACAGCGTTTGCTTTTTATTTTACCTGTATTTAACATAAATGTTTTTATGTCGTAATAGATTCTCTGAACTATCGAGAGGCAGGCAAACCTTGGCCAACCTAATAATAGCAATAGGAATGCTGGAAATATATGATCTTAGTGAATGGAACTCTGCAATCCTAGATTCGATCCTGGTGAACGGAGATAACTACTTGATGGAATCTATTAAAGGCATTTCAGACAAAGATTATGAATTGGCCCTGGAGGATATGAAAGAAGAATGTAGTATTTTCCCCTTCTCCTTCAAGATTTCTTATAGTCCCGTAATCGAAGGAACAATGTTCTTGGTCAGGTTTACTCAGTTCAACTTATACAAAGCTCTAAGGTAAGAATTTTATCTTACTTAATAGTCTCTTCATATTAGGAGTAATTTTTCCTACAGCTATGAGACCTGTAAAAAGTGAAGCAATTGGGTTGTCTAAACATTATTTTCACCCTGCAGTTCTAAAAAGAGTGATTTTTCAGAAATATATACATACATATACAGGGTGGCCCACGAAGTTTTGGCCAGTCGATATCTCGAAAACTATTTGAACTACAATTTTGAAATTTAGGGATTTTAAACAGTGGAATGCGGTGTCCATTTTTGGTATAAAATGGCTTTGTTGCGACATCGCATTTCCGATCACGTGACATCAACTTCAAATTTTTAAATGGGACACCCTGTATATTACTCTATTTTTGTGAAGGTCTTTCTAATACAAATTCAACGATACCATATTTGTCAGCATTTTTGTGTGAAACGGTGACAATATGAGCTGTTAAATGAATGTACGGATTTAAAAAAAATGTATATTAAAGAACAACAGTATAATTAAAAAACAAAACAAAATAATCATCAATAATCATTTCTGGTGTAAGAGTTTGGCACGCTGCTCTGATTTTGTTTTGCAAGTCGTTTAAATCTGTAGGCTGTGTAAAATAAAGCAAACCTTTTAAATATCCCCTGAGGAAAAAATCTAAAGGTGTCATATCTAGGGAACGAGCATCAATAATCAGTTCTGGTGTAAGAGTTTGGCACGCTGCTCTGATTTTGTTTTGCAAATCGTTTAAATCTGTAGGCTGTGTAAAATAAAGCAAACCTTTTAAATATCCCCCGAGGAAAAAATCTAAAGGTGTCATATCTAGGGAACGAGCCGGCCAATGTATTGTACCATTCGCCCAATCCATATTTGTATTTTTATTAAGTAGGCAATAAACAAAAAATTGTTATGTCAGAGGACAAAAATGTCAAAGTAACGTCGCTTGTTTGTGTTTGTCCCTTGCCTCTATCTATGGAAAACACAGAAACAACAGAAAATTTATATTTCCAACAAGTAAAAGAAAACCAGCAAAAAACACTAGTTGGCATACTTATGCCCATTTTCCAACCCGAACAGTGGTAACAAAGTTGCTATTTTCCCACCTGAAATGTCATATTTCTGCTCAACTGTCGAATGAAATTGAAATGTCATAGTTTCCAGCTATTGACTGCATGAAAGATAACTAAACATGACATTTCTTAACTCATTTCGTGATATTAAAGTTTGACATTTTAGACAGCTGTGCATTGCCATTAGCATCCAAGGTAAAAGAACTTTTTCTGACGCCGTGAGCGGCAGAAAAAGAAAGACAGTACTATATCGGGTGAGTCACGAATTGCGCTCGCCCCGATGTTTCCTAAAATATTTGGAATAGAAAATTGAAAATTGGACACGACTAAAATGCTATCTTTTTAATAAAAAACAAGTTTGGTGCACATCCGGTTTGACCGGAAATGCCCACCACAACTTTTGATTTTTAAATTTTTACATTTTTGGAATCTAGAGGAAATCTTGAATACAATACATCCATTGTGGTCACTTTTTGATAAACATTAAAAATTTTATTAAAGAATCTATTTCTGAATCCAGAGTACTGTGGTGCCCAAAATATATTTTAGTTTGTGTGCTACGTTACTATAAAAATAAAAAGAGCAATATGATTGCATTACTTAATTCTCTAGAGGCGTTTAAAATTTTTAAATGTGATTTTTACCCATTAACTCGGTTTTTTTTAATGGGAATTTAATCGTTCACCAACATTTTTAAATACCTCATTTTCATACGAATCTAATGATACCAAAATTTTGAAAATCCGCTCAAAAATATTTGAGATTTCAGCCAAAATACAATGCAACCAAGCTTTTAGAAGCATGCGGCTAATAGATAATAGATTAGTGGGCTTTGGAAACTAAAATGGCACATTTATGTGTAAATCTGGTAACCTAATAACATTGGAAACATCTATATTAAAGGTTGATATTTTCCTTACTAGGGGCTGTACGTAAAAAGGACTTCAGAAATGGAGAACGGAGGCCAAAATACCTTATAATGTCCATGTTGAGCCCCTAATATTCATTTTATCCTTTATATCCCAAATTCACCCCCCCCCCCCCCAAAGAGAGTGTGTATAATTAATTTGTATAGATATGAGTATCATACCTTCAGAAATTGCCTAGTGACCATTTTCTTAAATGCATTAACTTTTAAAATGATTTTGAAATTAAAAGAAAAAAATACTCATTTTAGGGGTTGATAGGGGGTTGTACGTAATAGCTTATGAGAAAGTGGTACTTGCACGTCAAAGAGTGAAGCTATTTAAGCATTTTAAGCCCAGCACCAAAATCCGTTCAAAATTAAAGCGACTTACAGTATTTTGTAAAAAAAAGTGTGATATCTTCAATACTTTTTGATTGTTTAAACAATTGACATAATTTGTTAATTAACAAATAACTTTTTTTGCGAAAGTTTGATCGACTTCAAACCAACTTTAAACGATAAATATTGATGTCGGGCATAACACCCTAGAAGTCTGCAACTTTATGCTATTGTTTATTTAAAGTTTAAATTAATTTTGCAAATTAACAAATGGAATATCTCGGCTCTGGGTAAGCGTATCGAAATAGGGTTTTGTGCATATGAAAGTGCTTTGAAAAAGAAAAATTTTGAGATCAGAAACAGCTTGATCGGATAACCGGAACCGGAAATAAAAGTGATATTGCCCGAGAGGCTCTAATTTGTTTATTAACAACTTTTTGCACAGGGGGTTTGGTGCAAATGTAAGCTAACAAGTTTTTCCATCAACCACAAAAAGTTCTACAAAAAATATTCAATCTCTGAAGAGTTATACGCATGTTTGACTCTTAAAAAAATCTCTCCCGCAACGTGAAAATAGTAAGATTTGACACGCAATGGGGTGGCGGGTTCGATCCTCGGTGTGGGCACTTTTTTTTTCATCGAATTTGCTTTTTTTTCATGTAACCAAGTATTATTTATGATAATAAATGTTTTTTCTTTCTGAGAAATTTTTAAAAACGTCATAAATCATTTTTTTGCAATTTTCATTAAATAAATGGCTATCTTGCAACAAACATATGATTGTTCTTGTCTAACGAGGGTTTGTCGGTAGCTTTTGTTTTTTTTTACTACTTTTTGTGAAAGAGAAGGCTTGTTTGGTTTTATTTGAGGGGGGGGGGGGGGTGTCTGTCGAAAAGGGACGAAAAATAAAAAGGAAATTTTTTTTTTTACTCTTTCCTTATGATGAATACTCTATTTTGGAAATAATTTCAAATGGTATTTTGAAGTGCACCAAAACTTTTGATCAAATATAACCGAAGGAAAAAAAATCGGAAATTCTGGATAAACAAGCGGAAAAAACACTGTATCTCCAAATTCACGTCTGTACGTAGCAAGAAAATCCAGGGAAAGAACGAACAGCTGCATGCATCGCGGTCAAGGACTATCGTGTTGTAAAAAACCGGTGCCCCACTGACAAAAGGGCCCATCCCCTTCCACCGTTCCATGATTTCGACTATAAAAAATGTAGAGCATACATAGCAGGTGCACATCATCAGCTCGAGAGTTACGGATTTAATGAAGTTCTCAAGAATAAATAATTATTTATAGCGTTTTTTACAATTTAAAAATTATTTTATTATAGGAAATATTTTATTGCACGAAAAAAAAAGTGAATTTGTCAAAAAAAAATTCCTACGCCGAGGATCGAACCCGTCACCCCATAGCGCGTCACATCTTACTATTTTCACGTTGCAGGAGATTTTTTACGGATCAAAAATGCGTATAACTCTTCAGGGATTGAATATTTTTTGTAGAACTTTTTATCGTTGTTGGGAAAACTTGTTAGCTTTCATTTGCACCGAGCCTCGTGCCAAAAAGTTGTTAATAAAGAAATTAGAGCCACTCATGCAATATTTCCAGTTCCGGTTATCCGATCAAGTACTTTCTGATCACAAAATTTCACCTTTTCCAAGCACTTTGATATGCATAAAACCTCATTTCGATACGCTTATCCGGTGTCGAGATATTCCTTTTGTTAATTTGCAAAATTAATTTTATCTTTAAATAAACAAAAGCAAAAAGTTGCATTCGTGCAGACTTCTGTGGGGGTTATGCCTGACACCAAAATATATCATTTAAAGTTGGTTTGAAGTCGATCAAACTTTAGAAGAAAAAGTTATTTGCTCTGTAACAAATTATGCCAATTGTTTAAATAATCAACAAGTATTGAAGATATCGGGCCATTATTTTGTTACAAGTCCGCAAATTTCCGCGCATGTGTAGAAGCTTGAGGATTTCTATGATTATAGATTACGGCTCCGCAAGTTGCAGAAATAGGTACCTACATAACCTCAGAATTGGTCGTTTGAATGCTCTAATGTCATAAAAGTTGTGTTTTGAGTTGTAAAAGTATTTCTATGCCACAATGTTGCAGCAAAAAGTGGATGAATCTTCAGTTACTTCTGAATAGTATTTAAAGCTAGGGGAAACATTTAATTCCTACCAAGAAGTGGAAAAATTTATAAAAACCATAGAAGAAACAGAATTTATGCAACATCAACGAAAAGGCTTATAATAGAACTGTTTCAACAAATGATAATAGTAATGAAAAAACTTACCAATAACAGCTGAAAACATATCAAAAATAAAAATTCCATTACAAATGAAAGTACGAGGACGATCCAAAGGACAATCTTGTACGCCTATAGGACTGAGAAAGGTGCAGTAGCAGAGGTGGAGATATTTTTCTCTAGGATAGCATTTTTACTCCAAGAAATGGTTATTAAACTTAAAAAAAAATGGTTTTAATAGGTTTGCAATACTAGAGCTATAGCAAAGTCTAACTGTGCTAGATGTGCTTTATACTTAACATGATTCTACAAAAAATGCGCCTGTTTAAATAGATTACCCAAATCTAACAAAACATGTTTTTTTTTCAAATACAAAACAATATTATAATTTTTTTTAAATTTATTGTAGGCATAATTTATTATAATTTGTTATTTCTAAATATGTTTTGGTCTATATTGTACGTATATAGATACCATACAGATGTTACCTAATATCAAAATAATATTCTTCAGTGTCTCTTTAATTCACACCTGCGTTTATCTAATATTTAATAATTAAAAAAAAATCCTGGTATTTACACTTAGTTTTTCTTTACCCTAATATTATTTGTAGCACATTACTCACAACTTACCAAGGATAAGCTCCTTGCATATAATTTTATAATTTGCAGACTTAGTAAAGTTTTGTTTTTGGTTATTCCGCAACTTGCGGAACCCTAATATATAATCATAAAAATCCTCAAGCTCCTACGCATGCGGGGAGATTTGCGGACTCGTAATAAAACTATATACGATTCCGCCACTTGCGGAATCGTATACACTGCCAAAATAAAAATATGGTATAGTTTGTACGATGAATCTTTGCGTGTGCGTCATAAACAAGAACCGTATGAAGTAATCTGTTGAAGGTCACTGCTTCGCTTCAGCAGTGACGTGCATAAAAAAAAATGAGAAATTTGTTTTTACTCTCAGTCATCATCCGACAAATTAGAAGCCATATTTTTTTCGTAAATACTCATAGTGGGGCAGATCTGGGTTTTGAAAAGTGACTGCTCCGAATGAAAAAATTTCTTTTGCCAGCTTATAAAGTTAGGTCCCCTCCATCATTCCGACAAGTTTTTACAGGGCGGAGTCGGCGGGGGGTGGGGGAAACGACCTATTAAAACTATGGGACAGTAGTTTTTCCGACGTATCTCCGCAAGCGTTGGTGCCACAAAAAAAAGCATACTTACCAAAAATGAAGAGCTTGAAGAAACGCGTAAGTTTGTTCTAACCCGAACCCGATCGCGTAATTAGTTCGCGAGATATCGCGATTGAAGTTGCGAAAAAACGAAAAATTAAATTAATTATTTCTCGAGAAGGAGGGGAGTTGGGGGCCTCAATTTTTTCTGAATAGAAGGTTATTGATGAACACTTGACGAGGCCAGATGGTGGGGGTGGTGGGACAATTAGGAGGGGAGATATGGGGTTGAAACTAAAATTATTAAAACGCTGATAACTCCGTTACTAATTGAGCTACGGTAATCTGGTCGGAATCAATTTGCATATTTTTTTATTTACTAAAAGATAGCACTGGTAGAATTTTTTGTTTTTTTGCAAATAAACGCCTGGTGCGCAAAATAAAAAATGGACGACTTTTTGCGCGTTTTTTTTTGGCATAAAAGAAGAGGGTGGGGGAAGTAATTTTTTCATCAATTGATACCATTTTTATTTAACTTCAATTTCTATCCGGAAACATCGCGATCGGATGATTAGAAAGGGAGATACAGGCCGGCAAAGTTATTGCTGTATAGCGGAAGAACGGAGAGGGGTGGGGGGGTTTGTCCGGGATGAAAATTTTGAGAAAAGTCTTTTCTTTCTCATTCTCCATTTTATAAATCCCCGATGGCCATACATTGTCCGCCCGCGCGAGGTACAAAAGGAAAAACGGAACGAAAACGGGCGAGCGAGTCAGTTCAGCTGCTCTCTAGCTCTCCTCGAACTCACACATGCGTGGAACGTTCGTGAAGGGCGCGCTCTCAAATATTTTTGAATGTTTGATCGCTAGTATCTCACTCGATTATGGAGCGATTATGAAAATTATCTTTTCCTCGTGATCGGAGACCGTTCGGGCACAGAAAATAATATTACGTTCTCATTTTTTCATGCGCTGGCGGGTCCATTTTGGTTACATTATGATCATCATTTACTTGATTTTTAATCCTCAGTCGCGCTCTTGTAGCTCGGCAGTCTTTTATCTCTGCTTTCTCGGGATGTTGCGCTAGCCGGAATGGGTCCATTATAACAATGGCAGGTAATAAATGAGAGGTGCTATACAAAAGACTGTCGTGATCTCTTTAAGGTCAAGCGACGTTGCAGCGTATGTGCTAGCATAGAACTGCCTAAGGATCATGAGGAGGAAAGGAAATATCAGAAGGAAGTTTCAGGAGCAGATGATAGATCTATTATTTATTTATTTTTCTTTAATTACATGAATTAAATTGGACATTACAATTGGTAGGATACGGAGTGTCTCATTTACTTTTGCAGGCCCCGTCGATATTATAGTACATCAATCAAAATCGGTGGTTACCCTTTTCTGTGTACATCCCAAACAGGATAATTCACAATTAAACTTTACTGAATTTATAGTGAACTCATTTACGTAACAATCAATAAAACACATGATTTTTCAAATAACTTAAACCACTATATTTACAGAGAAAATAAAAACAAATGAAAATGAGAAACACAAACATTGAACGATTAAATAAGTTAACACACAGCAATTAATTATATTATAAGAAAATGAAGCAGTTCGCAATTTCAAATCTTTAGTCTATTCGCGGGCCGAACACTCTTAATATAATTACAAGACATGCATTTACGTTATAACCGAGAAAGTGCCGAAATTTACATAAACTTTAAAACTGAAAGAATTTATCACCCTGTGGCTAGATCTTGACCAAAGGAATGCTAACCCAGAAATCCTATTTTCCCTCATAGAAAATAAGACTTCTCAAATGTGGGCGGTATACCCTGAAATCACTACCGATTAAAATCTTCCCTGTTTTAAACTATACCCCAATTTGAAATTACGTAACGACCCATGGGATTTGCGAAACATGACTGTGCATCACATGATGCTGTAAAGAATCCCTGCTATTTTATTATAGTAATTTGCCCTATCTAACATTTATGCCAGTAAGGCAGATGAAAAAACCACTTTGTCCATTACTTTGCATTTGTATGGGGACAAACAAATTTACCTCAGTTGGCCTATCTAGTTTTTACTAAGACTATTACCTATATATTCTGGAATCCTCTCCGAATCAACTACTTTAGTCCAGTAAATCTAACTACACCCCTCGGTGCGAGGGGTTGTCGTACTTAAACATGTGTTTGACTGGTCTCGTTTCCTCGACTTGAAACTAGACAAATTGTTGAACATAAAATATTTGTGAGGATTGTTTATTTCTTTCATGTATCTTTTCAACCGACATGACACCCCAACAACTACTTAAGACAAAGGACCTATTTTCTGTCCCTCGCAAACCGAACGAAACTAAGAAAAATGAATTTAGATAGTTTGTAGCAGCGAGCTTATTGTTTACTGTCTACAGTACCAAGCAGTTTACAGACAGACGAAGTCTAACGCTGATTTGTCATCGCTATGTTCATATTGCCGCATGCAATTTATCAGATCTTCGCTGCACAGTTCTGATATTAATGAATATTCGCTTGGTGCTTCGTCATGCATGCCAGAAATGCCATCGTTTATTATGTGCCCGCCCCGTTCTGTTTTTCATTTTGTAATTCGCGCGGGCGGACAATGTATGGACAATGGGGACTCATATAATGGAAAAGTCGAAAGAAAAGATTTCTCAAAATTTTGATCCCGGCTCCCTCTCGATATACAGCAAAAACTTTGCCGGCCTGTATCTCCCTTTCTACTGATCCGATCGCGATCTTGTTGGACGGAAATCGAAGGTAAAAAAAAATGCTGTCAATTGGTGAAAAAATTATTTCCCCCGCCCCCTTCCTTCATGCCCAAAAAGACGTGCAAAAAATCGTCCATTTTTTATTTTGGGCGCCAGGCGTTCATTTGGAAACAAAAAAAATTTTGCCACTGTTATCTTTTGGCAAATAAAAAAATACGCAAATTGGTCCCGACCAGATTGCCGTAGCTCCATTAGTAACAAAGTTATCAGCACCTTAATAATTCTGGTTTCACCCCCATATCTCCCCTCCTAATTGTTCCATCATCCCCACCTTCCGGCCTCATTAAGTGTTCATTAATACCCTTCTATTCAGAAAAAAATGAGGTCCCAACTGCACTGCCTCTCGAGAAATAATTAATTTAATTTTTCGTTTTTTCGCAACTTCAATCGCGATATCTCGCGAACTAATTATGCGATCGGGTTACGGTTGGAACGAGCTTACGTGTTTTGTCGAGCTCCTCACTTTTGGTATGTGCAATTTTTTTGTGGGACCAACACCTAAGGAGATACGTCGGAAAAACTGCTTTCTCATGCTTTTAATGGGCCGTTTCCTCCACCCCCCGACGACTCCGCCCTGTAAAAACTTGTCGGAATGATGGAGGGGACCTAACTTTATAAGTTGGTAAAAAAATTTTGTTCCTTCGGAGCAGTCACTTTTCGACCCTGCTTTTTCTCCAGATCTGCCCGACTATCATGAAATGACAATTAATTTTGTAGAATAATAACATGTATTATTTACCACTAAATATGGTTATAACAATGAAGCTTAAAAATGTATTTTCATCAAAAACGCAAGAACTCCACTGGATCTAAAATGACAGATATTATAGCCGTTGACAGCACTTCACTACGACAATTGTTCATATCGACGTCTCTTTTTAATTCTTCTTGAATTTATCATTCGGCTGTCTTAGCATGCTCGAGCGGTTAGAAGACATACGTAACTAAATATTTGCTCGTCTCAATGCGTTCAGCAACCGCACATATGTCCTACCTAATTTCATACTCGCGCAAACATTCATCGTACAGACTATATATTCTTTGGTATAAAAGTCATGTATTTTGAAAAAAACAATATCCTAACCTCATTAGTTTCGGAGTAATCAATTTGTTAATTAAGAAATTTATTTTGGCTAAAACAAATAAACGAGTTGACAAAATGAGTTGTGCCTGGAGCCAAACAACGCATGTTGAAAATATCTTTCGACTGAAAAGATTTTTTCAGATCCGTCAAACCGTTTTCATTTTATTAAATAAAAAGGAAATAAATGTTGTTTAAATAATTATTTGACCATGAAGCTCGCGGTTTTGGAACATTTCTCATAAGAAAATCTTGTTCAGCGGAATTTTTCCTATTAGAATCCGTTGCTAACTCAAATGGTATACAAAATTTGTAAAACCACCTCTTTTTTACCCCAGGCCGACTCGCATATATAATTTACACTAGTAGAAAAACTACTTAACTAAATGCGGTAGCTTATACAATTCTGAGAACATCACAGGTCATCTGGGAAGAACTGGAGGATTTATTAATACATTAATTATCCATTTAATTATTATTTCGTTCCCAGATTCTTTTTTTCCAATTATGATAAGAGATCCGGCGTGATATGCACAACAAGAGGGGAGAGAAAGTATCATGTAGCTTTCGGGAAAATGCAGGAGTCCGAATATTTCATGTTCGATAGTGCCTGCTTCGGTGCCCCCATGTTTCTGGATAAAACGGGAGCAGCTTATATGCTGAGAATGACAACTTTGAACAGACTCCTTCACGTCCTCACCTTGACATTACGAGGCGGAGACTTCTTCATTTACGAGGTGGAAGTGACAGATCTGCAGCCCATAAACTGAAAATTACATCTGCTGGATTTGAATGGACGCGATGCCTTACGCTCCATGAAATCAGACGATATTTTCATATATAATCAAATTTATTAAAATGTATAAAAATAATAAAAGGATAAGTACACTTTTGCTTACAGCTACTATGGACGAATTACAACTTTAACACAAGTACATGTTAACATCACAATAGAAACGATTTCAAACACTTTCACAACGATAAAAATATGTTTATATTAATTCTAACAACATTAAAAGGCTTATAGTCTATGTCATGAAGCCGTAAAAATGGCAATACCTCGGAATTCTCGAGGAGTAAATAGATTTTCATGATTCCTGCTGTAAGATATTTTTAAAGCCATGTAAATTAATGTTAAAAAACTCCCAGTGTCGGCGTTTTATTTTGGGGGTAGTTTCCACCCCTTCCAGGGGGGTAATTAGTGTGCAATCACGAAAATGGAAATGTTCCAATTGCGAATTTACCATTAAAGAATTGTTACTTCGATACTGTTATTAGCTAAATAACTCAAATGTTACATATAGGGTGTCTCACCGGGAACTGAATCAATTGATATTGGGAAAAGCATGTAACAAAAAAATTTGAAATTTTTAGGAGTTACCAAAGTCAGTATCGCCAATTGAACCAAAATAATTACAAGCATATTGCACTTCTGGTTATACTGGAAACTCTTAGTCGAAACATGTCGCACACCCTGTACTTAAACTCAGCAGTTTTGGAGATATTTGACACTTTATAAGAAATATGACAGATGCAACGGTTTGCAATAATAACTGTTATAACTTTCTTCGGCCCGGTACTTTCACTTAACTATACTTTTATCCGGCGAATACCAATTCGAAGGATAAGATAATCAGAATTTGCTATCTACTGGATATCTTGTATCTATACTTTCATTCAAATCAACCTTCAGTTAACAATTCGACGGATAAGATTTTAGATAGTTCCCAAAGTAAGTAAGTGTTGCCAACTTAAGATGTGATAAAATAAGAGAAATGTATGCAGAAGCTATGTACTTCAAATAAAGATAGAAATAATCCCCTACTATTACTGCTTACCTGTTTATGACATTTGAGTCATTTTTATACTTCATGGTTGTTTGTCATTGTCATTATAGTGCTTATAATAGCTTTTATTGTGCGATTTTGTGTCTACATATTTTTAAATAGTATATATAAAATTAAACTGTGTTTCATGTGATATATTTTTGGACAAATTGAGGAAATACATAAATAGCAGTTATTACATTTTTTTGTATTATTCTTCCCGCCGTGGCTTGTGAAAGTCCGTAAAATCACCCAGTTATATAAGTCACCACTGGCCAAACCTTATCTAAAGTATTGTTAAACACAAGACAACAAGGAACTTCTCAAAACTTAGGTTAGAAAATAGAATAGCACTGCCAATCAGAATGCAAGCTCGTAGGCGTGGCTTCATTTATCCGGTAGATAATAGCCTTATTCGTCGGTTTGGGCGCCGAATAGTTTATCCTAGGAATAAGCATATTTATCTGACTGATATCACTATTTGTAGGTGAAAATACCGTTTTTTTGCTTATCTTCTAGATAAGACCTATTCTGCAGAATAAACGTCGCTATCTATAGATGAAAGTACTGGCCCTTCGTGTAGGAGATCCTTATTTGCTCTTTGGCACGTAGAAAGAACGCAAGATGCTAGTCTCTACTACAAAGATAAATTCCGTAATAGTATACCCAGAGTTCTATTTTTCACGTTACGTTTAGCCAAATTCAAGCCTCAAGAAATTTTTATTTTTCAAATGGAACACCCTGTATTGTTTTACATCAAATTATGTAAAATCAAATTCCCTTTTCCCTAGTATAGGCATTGTAGGGGTTAAAACTACTAAATGTGTAAGAATTTTTAATCAAAATTGTCATTAACCGTGATTAGAAACAATCACTAATGTCAGTTATTCTCTTATGTCAAAAATGCCAGCATGTTTAAATTACACCTTTTTAGATTTGTTCATTATGGCAGGGATATTGAGCAATTATGGGTTGAAATTCGCATACAGGGTGTAAATATATTGTGTTTTGGTTGCATATAGGCCTCCAAATTATAAGCATGTTATTTTTTTAATTCCTTTGAAACAATTCTCTTAAGTATTGTGCCTAAAGCTGATATAATATTTAGTGTTGGTGATTTTACTATTGATTTACTTAAATTCGATTCACATTAATTCACCTAAAACTATTTATAAAACCTACCGGAATTTTAAAAGTATTAACTATGATCAATTTAACTCTTATCTTAGATCTATACCATGGCATAGTATTTACGATTTTGATGACATTAACATTAAGGTAAAATTCCTTAAGGATACCCTCACTACTTTGTTAAATATTCATGTCCCAGTTAGAACAATAAGAATCACTAAACCATATGCTCCTTGGCTGACTGATACTATACGAGCAATGATTAATGACAGGAATAAAATATTACGCAAATACAAAGAATTGAAAAATATAACGGATTGGAATAATTATAAGCAACTTAGAAATTTAGTTACTACAACCATTAGGAAACACAAAAAATCATATAATGCTATAAAATTTACTACCAAAAATCAAAAAGAAAAATGGTTAATATTAAAACAAATAAAGGGAATTGATTTACCTAACAACTTATCCAATGTTAATCAGATAAACACTCATTTTGTTAATTCTATACCACAAATTACTCCTGATGCATCCCTAATTCAATTTTATAATAATAATATATATAACTCACTGTTAATTCATCATTTAACTTTCACACAGTCACAGAAATTGATGTTCTAAAGAAAGAGTAAATCTTGTGGTTTAGATGGTATAAATATTTTAACTATACAGCTTTGTTTACCTCTTTTGCTTCCATGTATTACACATATCTATTACTATTATTTAATTAACTCTGTCTTTCCCAATACATGGAAGCAAGCCCCAGTAATACCTATACCAAAAATTATAAGTCCTACATGATTAAATAACTTAAGATCAATTAGTATCTTGCCAACGTTCTCAAAATTATTAGAAAAGATTATGGAAATACAAATATTGGGGCATCTAAAATATAATCAGGTAATACCATCAAATCAGTTCGGATTAAGGCAAGGCCACAGCTGCAGTACTGCATTGATGAGCATCACAGATGACATCATAGGGACATGTGACTTAAATAAACCAACAGTTTTAATTCTTTTAGACTACTCCAAAGCGTTTGATACCATCAGTCATAACATGTTGATATCCATTTTGCATTTCATCGGCTTCACTGAAGGTACAACTAAATTATTGGAGAATTATTTAAAAAATAGATCTCAACTGGTAATGTACGGAGGAGAATCTTCAGGTATGTTAACCGTTAGCACAGGAGTGCCCCAGGGGTCTATTTTGGGTCCTTTACTTTTTATAATCTACTCGTCTAACTTTTTATCCGTTTTTCTCCCATGTAAACAACATTATTATGCAGATGACACACAGTTGTATTTGTCTTTTGACGCGAGTGAAAGTAAGCAGGCAATCGCTGCCATAAACTATGATCTTTATTTGATTTCTCAAGTAAAATGTGTCTTCAACTTAACTCTAGCAAATCAGCTGTGATTGTGTTCGGCAGAAAATCGGATAGAAATAAATTCGCTTTAAAGTGTAAGAACAGTATCAAAATCAAAGATGAGCCTATTTTATTTCAAAGTACTGTGAAATAATTGGGACTCGTTATGGAACAGGAATTGAGATTCACACCACATATTAATAAGTGTCTACAAAAGGCGTACTTAAATTTAAAACTAATATATCAAAATAGATTTGTATTGACCAAAACCTGTAAATATTTACTCTGTAATTCTCTAGTATTGTCACAGTTGAATTACTGTTTCACAATATATGGACCTTGTTTACATGGTACTGATAGTAGTCGAATTCAAAAACTTCAGAACTCCCGTTTGCGCTTAATTTTTGGTATAAGGAAGTTTAATCATATTAGCCACACACTAAACCAAAATAACTGGCTTAACATGAAAAATAGACGATATTTGCACTCTGTCAGTATTTTAATATACTAATTAACAAGATCCCGCCATACTTGTATTCTAAAATACGTTTTCGGACTGACGTCCACAATTTACATTTTAGGTTTAAGGGTACCCTTACTTCTCCTGTTCATCATACCCAATTTTTTAAGAGGTCATATTCGTACAATATTACCAAGTGTATTAATGAATTACCCCAGGAATTAAAAACTAAAAATATATCTGGTTTAAAAAAACGTGTGATTGAGTTAATTATGAACAGGCAGTGACTTCACACAAAAATTTGTTGTATTTTTTTTTGTTGTTTCCCATATTTTATGCCCATTGTCCAGAACTTAGGTTTTTTATTATTTCTTTCTTGTAAGCATAAGCAAGGAAAATTCGATTTTGTTATTTAGGCTGTATTGTTTGTCTTGGGTTAGGTGGAAGAATGGGATGCCTTTAAGCTTTACTGAACCTCGCCCAGTAAAATCGTTACTCTAAATTGTAATATTAATTTGGTTAATAAAGTCCTTTATTATTATTATTATTATTCTTTCCTTTCTCTCGCACTGAGCTGTACTTTATCTCATGCACATCGGCCTGACGGCAAGATGTGCAATAAGTGAGTCATAGCTAAGCGAGAAACTTGCGGACGATGCTACAGGTGTTCAAGATCACTGATTTTTGAATATCCCTCACGACACTAGGATTAATATTTAGTGCGGTCAAGCTGTCCTTTAAATTATTTGGAATAACTCCAGTTATTATTATTATTATTATTATTATTATTTATGGTGAATTGGTGAATGTGATAAGGTAATATCAAGAACAATTAACATATTTGCTACTCGATACCCATAAGAGCAGAAACCATTACCAAACAATGTAAAACGCATAATTTTCCAAATAGAATATTTTGCTCTGTCGAGGCAGGAATTCTAAGGAGGAAGTCTTATTGTTGATGACGAAAACATAGAAATAGCAATTCTTAACAATTAGCATAAACCGGTCAGGATTCTTAAAATGTTTATTCTGCGGCCCATAGGAGCAGATAAACACCAACCTTAAAAGAAATTAGAAAACACTTGTCTCTGCACACAACTTCGTAGTTCTTAAAGTTTTAGAGATACAAGAAAGCGATTTAAAACACAGAGTATTTGTTACATTATAGTTTTCTTTTTTATGCTATAGAACTTTCCATTATATGTAACACTTTTCAAGTTATTTGCGAAACACAGTCTCGAAGTACTAATTCTTCATTGGAAAAATCGCAATTTTCAAACCGTTAAAACTTAAAAACTATCCATTTTCATGAAAAATTGTATACCATCGTCTTTTGCTACATTTTAATTGTGTAGCAGATATATTAGTTAATTCTTACTTATTTGCCCATCCCCTGAAAGGGGTGGCCACATAAAAGCAGATAGAAAGCTGACATTGGAAGTTTTTTAACATTAATTTACATGATCTTAAAAATATTTTACAGAAAGAATAATGAAAATCCTTTCTGTCTCTTCTCGAGAATTCCTAGGTAAAAGCCTTGACTGGCTCCAGTATTATTATTAACTAGAGTATATTTGTACAACAAAGCTAAGTGTAATGTAGGTATAAAAATAAGTAGACAACCATTGTCGACTCTTACAGATACTGTGCAAAAATAAACATTTACACTTATGTTAGTTAGAATATTGGACAGAACATGTTAACAGACCAAGACACGTCTTTCGGATAGCGTTTATATCTCATCCTAGGTGGAGCATTTTAGCAACAAGCATTTTTATTTATTCGAATTTACGAATCCGAAAATGATTTTTGCGATTTTAAGATCTGGTTTTTAATGAAATATTCATTTTTGTTTGTACTTGGATAGGTAAATATCTAGAGACTAGTGAAATACAGCAATCCCACCCCAATTTCTAACGGCTTGTATAAGCAGCGCTCGAAGGAGGAGATATAAAGCAGTAGGGCTCTTGTCTATTAAATGTAAAAAATACCTACTCTTCGATAAGGTAGTGTCCTGGTCTATTATACGTCGAAAAGCTCTGCTAGAATTAGTTGCCCCTAATAGGTACGAAGATATTTCCCAAAAACCCATTATTGATAAGAATAAAATAAGAATACGTACCAGAATAAGGTGTAATCTATTTTTTCTTAACTCTGATGATTTTTTAGCACCACTGACTTGACTATAACGATCGGAGATGTGAGAACTGACATATTATACATCTTTCTTCATGAACTGGGAAACTTTGGAAGTTGTCGCTGAAACAAAGCTCGAAAAAATATTCATTACTACTGAATAAGTATATACGAATCGATTTCTAGCATCCAAAATCACAGAGGCGCCAAAGTTCGGGCTAATATTGAGGTCTGTTGCGGTAAATACGATTTGCTGCATACATTTAAAGGGTAGGGTGTCCCCTAAGGGACTGCGGTCAAGTCTAGACACCTCAAGTAAATGCGATGTTCCACTTGAATTTTTTATATAATTTCTGGCTAACCACAACAAATAGATGACTAAGCTGTGTCTTATATCGGCCCGAATTCCAAAACTTTATCCTTTTAACCAAGACTTCACTAAACCGTTCGCAATTTTATGCAAACTTTAGAAGAGCTTTTCGACTTTTACACTTAAAGCTATAAATTAGTTACTTTAGGTTTTTAAAGAGGGCACCTGCATATTATGCATACGCTAATTTATCCCTCATATAATTAAAATTAAGTACATTTTTAATATCTAACAGTATTTAGATAGATAGTCAACACAAAATATTCCATGTATAAAATTCTTTGTATACACATAACAATTTAATTGTCAATTGCAAGAGGAACTGTATACAGTGTTCGGTATTATTATAAAGATCTGTAGTTATTCTAGGTGGCTGCATAGAATAACTATGGACTGTCGACAGAAAGGCGGAGCTTACTACCAGCGCTAGCGGAGGCTTCGTTAATAATTTAAGTGCAGTACCTATCACAAGTAAAAGCTGTTTTTGATTCATTCGTGCCGAGCCGGATTTGCAATTTCGCCGGTGCAATTTACGATGACGAGAAAATGCAGGTCTTCCTTTTTCTGTAGAGACATCATGGACCTTCTAATCTAAAAGCAGGTTACGAAAATTAAAAATTGATAAGGTGCCGTGGAAATTTGTATTTGTATTTGTATTTGTAAAGTGTTTTAGATAGCCTTTATTCACGCAAGAAAGTTTAAACTCGAGAACGATGTTCTCTCGGTCTATTGCACGCGACGTATTTATTTGAATATTAATGTTTGAAAATTACTCTTAATAATTTTAAAATAATTTCAGTGGCTTCAACAAAATAAAGAAATATAATGCTTATAAAAATTGCATTTACTTCGTAAGAAATTTTATGTACTCACGATTTATAATAATTGCAAAAAGAGACAATTTGTTTTTTATCCAGGAAAGCATAAAAAACAAATCGAGGCATAAAACAGGATACAAAAGTTACTATACAATTATGCGGAAAAATTCCGCGCCGCAGCACAAGTAGACACTCTGATAGTCTATAGATCTGTAGTAAACGCGATTTTCAGAAAAAAACAGTTTAGTTTTCGAGGAGATGCAGATGGTTAGGTCACTGTGGGTTAAAATTTGTACTTTGCCCTTTCACATTAAATAGCTGATAATGAAAAATGTAATTTTGTGTTGCGTTTCTGAGATAGAGCCAGAAATTGCATTTTTCAATTTATATTTGTATAAAGAAGATTTATATTAAACATTCAACAAGTTGATTGCCAACAGCAACAAAGCTTATTATCGAGTATTCACCTATTTTCTGTTGGATATCGGTCTAAAAAAATTATATTCTCGACTAGAAAGTGGGCGCATTTTGCTCGAAATTGAGTCTACTTCAGATCCAGAGTGACAAGTTTTAAAAGATACACCGTGTGGTAAATGCATCCTCATAACGAAGCCAAAGATTAGAGAATTAACAAGGTAAGTCAGACGGAGAAAACGAAATAGACGAAGATCGTCGTTAACTTCAAATTAAAGGGACACGACATCCAGCGAAGAGATTTGTCGGGTACTCATTAAATGAATTTGACCGAGCTACTGAAAGGCAGGTTGCTCGTTTAGAATCGGCAAGTACTACGTCACGTGAAAGAAAATTTCAAAATTATTCTGTCAATGAATAATTCTATATTAATTAAACAGATACCTAAAACATATATGAACATAGAATGCTGGTGGCTTCATATGGCGTATGTTACGAAGCAACCTGTTTCTTTAGTTATTTTGGGTTCTGACAATCAGCTGAGTTCGGTCGTTCTATTAGGACAGTGTTGTCGGTTTTTCACAACTGGCCTCTTTCTACAATTTTACCTTTTTAATGTGATTGGCACATTGTGACAACTGCTCGCTGTATAACTCCAATGTAAATGTCGAAGTCAATGGCGCCATTATTAAAAAATCAAAGGTTCTTCACCGGCTGTCCTATCTTGTTAATTTTTTAATCTTTGGTGAAACAGTGGTCCAATATCAGGTAATTTAAACTAAACTTTACATAAGACTAAATAGAGGTGAATTAACCTTAATTAAAATAACCTAAATGAGACGATAACAAATCGCACCATTTGATACTGTGTCATCTCTCGTGATTTTGTATTTAAAAAACAACTTGTTGCAAACCACCAGAAAATATTTTTTATAAAATTGTCAACATTTAACTTCAACGAACCTTCGTCAATATTAAAATTAGTTGTAACTGTAGACTTTTAGAAAATACAGAAAAAATATATATACATTAACATACTCTCAATATATTCAATCAAGAATGTACTATCAAACAGATGAATGATGGCGAGCGATGGGGATTATGCTAAAGTTTCTCAACAGTGGTATAGGCCAAATGTTCTCGACGTGTGTGAGACAATTCGTATTGCCCGCAGTAATGACAAAGCGTTTAAGAGCGGTACCGTGCAATGTCTGCAATAGTAGATAGAGGACACGTACTAAGAACACTATATTGGCTTCTTAAAACAATTATCTTATACTTATTACGCCTACTATAGATAATAGGACTAAATAAAAATGTATGTTTAATTTTATTGGCTCCTTAAAACAATTATCTTATACTTATTACGCCTACTGTATATAATAGGACTAAATAAATATGTATATTTAATTTTCTTCCTCAAATCGAGAATGATGTCTAACAATATACGGAAGAGTGTTTTACATAGCAAGCAAGGAAAATAGTGTATCGTGTGCCTAAGAATTTTACGAATGCAAGTGCTAATCAGATACTTTAGAAATTGTGAAAATAAGACGTCACACAATAGGACTAAAGTCAAGTTGGCGCATATGTGCGCAAATCTCTACTGAAGATTCTTAAAGACATTCAACTGTATTACTAAAATAAGTTAAATTATTAGCCAGGTAGCGCTGGGAACCTAACTATCATTGTAGGCATGTATAACGATAATTGAAATTTTATTACTTCGTATACTTGCTTCGATTTTAAATTTCTTTTAATATCGATTTATCGACATGGTAATGTACTAACTTGTAGGTAACGTGTCTATGATACAATAATTCACAATTATTGTTTTAATGCATTTATTTAAGCATACTTTTAATGATGACTTGATTTTACGATAAGACCTTTTCAATTGTACGCCACTGTAAGGTCAGTGGCATCCCTGCTGCTCACCAGCAATCATCCGTTTTGCAGAAAATGTACATTTAACTATTATTCAAAGGTTATTTGTGACATTATTTCAATTGTTCTTTTCCGGAGTTCCTACTACGATTTTGTGGTCTAAAAATAAAATTCAAAGAATCTGCAAAATAATGATCAACAGATTGATAAGGCACCGCCTTTCATAAAGCAAACACCAATGCGATTTTAAATTCATAATTTTTCTATGAACAAATAGAACATTTCTACTACGTACTAATATAATAATATATAGTTATAGTCTCCGCAATTTTTAAAATTTGCATGTGTTGACCACTATTTCATTTTCGATGTACTAAGAATACTTATATTAAAGCTTAACACAGATAAACTGATTGCTCATTTTGTCGGTGGTTCCTTGTTGTCCTCGTTATCATTCGTGTTGGGGGTATAGACAATTTCGGCGTACTCCGTCTTTTCATCATCGTTTTTGACTACCGGCTTCATGTCAGCCCTAACCAGATCTAACTCAGCGTAAACTAAGCCTTCTTTGGGTTCATCATCTGATTTTTGCGTGAGGTCTTCAGATCCCACGGCTCTACTCTCTTCCGTATCCATTTTCCTCGTTTCGGGCTCATCCTCAGACGCAACTTTGTCTTTGTTCTTCTTGAAGAAGGCTGTGAATTTAATGGGAGGGATACTAGTTTTTGGGTCTCTTGGTCGAACGTCGGCGCTCTCCGTGTCGCTGCTAGAAGGTGAAATAAAATGATACATACTTTTATATTCATTTTCAACTAAATAAAAATTGATTTCATCACAATTTATGAAAATTCGCAAAATCGTATTAAAATTTTGATAGTAGTAAACTGAATAGGTAGGATTGGATGCTCGTGAGGATAGACGTGCCCTAATAGACAACTTGAAAGCATACTTTGAAAATAGTCACAACACCTTTCATGTTCTATCATTTTATGTTAAGCTAGCTAGCTACATTAAGGAGCGGTAGTATAATATATGTACAGATCGGTCTACCCAATACGAACATAGACGCAATAGGTCCAGTTGACTTTCATCCGCTGGCAGGAGGCAATTCAAGATACGACGATTTCCGACACGTGACAATTAGTTAATCGTCGCGTGTCGAAAATCGTGAAGGTAGTTAGCTTGAGTTCAACGCGGCGTAGCGACATTGTTTATCTCAAGCAAAAAAGTTTATAATTTGGAAGAACGAAAGCAAATTATTAAATGGCACAATCAAAGTATTACGCTGAGACGAATAGGAGGATTATTCACAAATAGGCTGGTACCTTTTCTTTCTACAATATACAAACTGAATCAAAATTTTAGACAGTATATTTTTCCTGTCTACCTATAAGAAACCAGCTTTCATTGACAATGACAGGAATGCTGGAAATCATGGTTTATGCTACGCTGCGTGTGTGTTCGCATTACAATGGACCGTCTGTATTATACCTCATTACAATAATACTATTATATTTTCGCTTCCTGTTCGAAGCCAGCTTTAAACTCCTGAAGGGGGCTGAAATAGTCGATGCGACACTGTTTTTGAAGTGGTATGTATAAACATCAAATACTTGAACACTACAGACGAACACGAATTTTCGAGGAGCGTTTCGCCCATTACGTTGACATCATCGAGAAATTATTACAACAGTTTTAATCATCTCCCGATTATGCCAAAGTGGTAGGCGATACGCGAGGCGAATATTAGTATTCGATGTTGCAGTATTCGAGTATTTGTAGAAACTACTTTAGATGCAGCTTAAGGTGATGACTCTAAAATTTAAGTGAAAATGAAGAGAAATCCAGCGATTTTCCATTGAAATATCCTAATTTTAGAACTTCAACTATTGAATAATTTCATATAAAACTATATTTATATGGGGGTTTCAACATTACGTGGACATAAAACTTACACAAATTCTTGAGTTAAAAATCTATATTCACGGGTAATCTTAAGACACCCTGTATAGGTACTTAGGTGTATTATTTAATGAAATGAGAAATATAATCTTACCTCTCTCCGAGATGGCGGGTATCCGGGCCACCTGAAAAATAAACAATTTTCGTATATTTCTTCCCAAAACTATATTTAGCCCAGTCGCAGACACATGATTTTAATAAGCACGTATTAAAAAAAAAACAACTTTTTATTGTCTCAGATGATACCTAGATATTTGAAACGGAAAATATTTTCCGTAAAATTTCCTGTAATTTTGGGGTTGCTTTCCTTAGAAATAAAGAACAGCATAATTTTAAGACAAACATTTTTTTGTTTGGATCTTTTTTTATATCATGTACACAGTTTCGATTGCCATTTTCAAACATCAGGGTCGTCGCACAACTTTATTTCTCGGATAATTTGTCGGATGACTATGTCGGGTGTCCTCGGGACAAGGTACATGCCCAATTTTCTCTTTGTTTTTTAAGATAAAAATTTGAAATTAGGGACATAGAATATTTGGCATCAAAATACATTTTTTTGCATAACCAGGTTCGGAAATACACTTACAGTTTAACAGGAGTAACTTTTTTAATTTACACAGCACCCTGTGTACTTTTGAATCTTATCTGATAGAGGTTTGAATTGCCTTTACAATGGTTGTTTAGAAATCAAATCAAAACAGAACTGACCCTCAAAAATACAATGCTTGTTACTAGTTACTGACAAAAATGATAAAACTTCATCGTCATCTACAATTTCAAATTGTAGTTTCACGTCCATTTTTGGACCAATTTCAAATTTTAAAATTGTGTCGAAAACCTAATTTACAGCTCTTCCTAAATCATGTAGCAAAAGTACAGGGATATCGTTTTAAAAAAGTGAAATTAGGGTCGTTTATTTTTCATATTTATTTAAAGAAAAACGTCATAAATTTTGAGTGGGAGATTTATAAAAATAGCTTTGGATTAAATACTGTGGGAAGTTACTAAGCATTATAAACTTAAATCTGATGTTCAGCCTAATGACTAATGAGTAATTACTTTAAATTCCTTGTTTCAAGATGATTTATGATTCGATCTTGATGTTGAAAAAATCATTGTAAAAATAATTCAAAGTTAAAATATAAAAGTAAGTAGTACTTTCGGTTAAACCTTAAGTGTATTTTTGGGTTTTGTTAGGTCAAAAAATGTAACCAAATATCCTATGCCATAATTTCAAATTTTTATCTGAAAAAACAAAGAACAAAGTCCTGGTCTCGGGGGCACCCGTTTTTTCTTTACTGAAATGTTGGATCAAAGTAAACTACACTATTATATTTACAATTCTTACGTCAGGAAATAAGATGAACACTTTTTCCATAAATTTGTTATTTTATTCATAATGCAAATAAGCCAATCCACGCCAACGAGCAAAACAAGCAATAAAAGAATTTTTGCTTCATAAGTAAATAATCGACGAAGCTCATACAGCCGGAGGCAATTCAAATGTAACCACCGATTCGCATACACAGGGTGTCTCAGGCTCGCCTCGTCCAAACATATATAGAAACTGTTCAAAAAGGGGGTGGTAGAGGGCACAATGGTGTATGGTTTAAACCTATTTTGATATGTACAGGGTGTATTTAGGGGAGACATCATAAAGTTATGTTTTAAAAGAAAAAATTAAACACTTGGTATGTTACAGGACCATCTAGATTTTGTATTTCGAAGTTGTCTGCTATGTGCAGTGTGTTTATGTTTATTATTACAAAGCATTCATGCAAAAAAGTTGATATGCTACTTCTTATAGCCACTATCATAGCAACAAGTACAAAAGATGTATTCAATAACTACAATTTAATCACAGTCGTTAAAAAAATTCGCCAATATCACGAGTCGCTATGAATGATATGAACTTAGTCACAAAGCACACAAAAATTGTTTTGTTACCGCTACTTAACACTTTAATTTGAGTCAACTAGTGATATTTGACGTCAGGAGTATTAAAATCGAACATTGAAAGTCAAAACTTAAAGTATAATTCAGAAATTCTCAGCGTCGGACTGGGACCAAGAGGGCCTACCAATTGCTTTGAGGGCCACATATCAAATTTTTTAATATGTTTTTTTACATACCCATCCTCTAAGTACTTTTTAAAGTTAAGTATCCCCTTATAGAAAAAATAGATAGATTTTTTATTTATTTAAAAATATTTAAATTTCTGTTAGGTACATAAAATGATCAAAATAAAAAATATGAATTATTAATTTAAAGTGGGTAATAAAAACGTAAATCTAGATTCTAATTTGCAAAAACGCAGCTTAAAAAAATAAAAACGGTATGCCTTTTGTTAATTAGCGAAAATAAAGTCTTTTTTAGGGTAATAATTCACAGCAATGCTTTGCAAAAATTGGTTGCTCTTTTTTGCAAAAAGGTTAGTCAGATCTTGAATATTACAAAAATGTTTTATGAATTAATTTTAGTTGAAAATTGGGAACTCCCCAGGAGGTCAAAGTTGTCCATTTTTTCCATCTTTTGCACACTTATAAGACACACTTATTTTAGACAGTGTTATAAAATTTTAACAACAAATTAAAAAGTTATGTTATTAATTAAAAAATGACTATATTGCAGTGTTTTGCAATAACTTATCGCTGGAGCGATATCAATTTGAGAGAGGTCTCATAATGTAGGTATTTTAATTGCGACGTATCACCCATTCTGCACTTTTCTCTACGACCGATGGTTTTTTCCAGTATTTTAAGAAAACTGATTCTCCGCTTTAATTGTCCATAAAACACGATGATGCAAATGAAATGTTTTGACTCATGAAATGAGAAGTCTCTCCCATTACCTATCCCATTCTGCAAAAACATTGCGGCTTCTAATTTATCTAAAAATTCTGTCTATTTTCCCTTCATTAGACCACGAGCACAGGTGTTTAAAGATAAAGTGTAAAGATAGAAAAATCAATCAAAAGCAGCGCCATCGCCGCACAGTGGGGCGAAAGTAAGTAAAAATTTTAAAAATATTCGCTACACTCGTGGAATCATTAAAAAAAATCAGTCACGGGAAATTGTGGGTAATTATACTATTATACGAACAAAAAAGTGCACCACTTCTTTTTTTAAAATTATTTCTACCCCCGTTCTGAGAGTTCATATCATATACATTTTTTTCTCGGTATTCACCCATCAAAAAAGCTTTTATGACCCCTAATCAATCATTAAGGCCAGATATAAGAGTATACTACATTTTTAAACAACAGCAAATTAATATTCATAAAAAAAATTTTGTTGCGAAAATAGCCTAAAAAACCTGATTTCTTGAGGTTTTTTTCGCGATTTACAAAAAATTGATGGGTGATGGAGCTAAACGGGTATCTGATTCGTGTTAGGCACGTCAAAATAGATAGGGATTACTATGGAGGCTCCTGGTAACAGAGCATTTTTCTTTCTGTGTGCCTGTGAAATAATTATTGCTGTATTTCAACGTTTCAATCGGTTTTCACTCCTCAGAACGTGGCCGGGGGTAGAAACGTATTTTTTTTTTAAGTGATCGTGCACTTTTGTGTTTGTATACTTACCCACAATTTCCCGTGACTGATTTTTTTAACGATTCCACGAGTGTAGCAAATATTTTGAAATATTTTACTTACTTTGGTCCCACGTTAACAATCTGTTTTCCAGTATAGTCACGTCTTTCGAGTTTCGAAATTAAAGTGATTTACTGGACGCTTTGAGATTGGGATTTGCGAATGTTCAAATGCCACTTTATTCAAAGGGGTCACATTTCGGGTCTATAGGGAGGCCACATTTTGGGTCTTTAGAAGGGCCTACCGGGCACCGGTTGCCCGGCGTCCCAGTCCGACACTGGAAGTTCTACCTCAAGAGATATACTGGGTGGGGCAATAGCGCTTCGGACCTCGATATCTCGTGTTCTACGATAGCTAGAAATTTTTTAAAAAATTGCAAATAAACTAGATAAAAAGTCTAAACGAGGTAAAAACTGAAAATTATTTTCGAACATACAGGGCGAGCCAAGACGAAATTACAGGACCAAGTGCCTTTTTTTAATGGAATGCTATGTATATCAGTACATTTTTTGAAGCATCTTTCTAGGTTCTATTCATTCCTATATTAACATTGAATATCTCCTAACCACTTGGATGTAATGAATTTTTTTCTTGAAAGTTTTTCCAAAATTTTTTGAAATTTCCCGGAACTTGGAAGTGCAAAGAATGCATCATCTCATTCTCCAGGTTATTACCTATTTAAATTCCGGAGATAATCCTTTTATTAATTTTTGTTACCCTAAATGGCTAATTTGCCAGTACTGTAAATAATGAATAAAATAAAATTTTAATATTATAAAGCTCAACCACAAACATTAACTGTATGTAATATTACTTTTTCGTAAAAACGTAATATTTATTTTAGAATGTTAAAGAAACATTTGTATTATTATTAAATTATTTTAAAATTGTTGTTTTATTGCACAAAATGAAATTGATTTGCTGAAAATTAAAAGAAAAAATATATGAGAGCAAATGCGGTAAAATGTGGCAAAGAATGGTCAACTTTGAACGGCGATATCTCGGTCACTGTTGGTCATACGAAGCAGAACAAAAAACAATTTCTTTGTTTTTTTCAATAACTTTTTGTTCCTAGGCCTAGGATGCCGTAAAAAAAAGTTATGGGCGAATTACTGGAAGAAGGAAAAAAATGAATTTTCGTAAATTTGTAACTTTGTTTTTTAATTATTTTTAATACTAAAAATAGGAAAAATTTGCATTGTTTTTGAGTTATTTTGAGAAAATTAAATAATGGGCTTCCTCGGCTGGCTCTCAAAAATGCACCATGGAATTTAGTAGCACTTTGTGATTTTATCATTTTTGGGTGTCAAACTAACATATAAAAACCCTTTAAAGCAATTGTTCCTTTCTACCCCTTAATTTTGGACATATTCAATAGCCAATATAAGAGAGCCTAGATATTTGGACTACGCAAGGCTGAGAAATTGTGCCCATATGAATTTCTTAATCTTTAATAGTCAATTAAATAAAAATAGTTCGCTTCTTTGAATTTTTCTACCAAATTGGTTTTTTCGCCATAAGTTTTTCTTCACTGCTTAATGTTTGTTGCTTATTGGCACCAACTCCCTTAGAAGAAACTACGTCATGAAATTCTCTGCAACTTTCATTTTACACACTTCTTTCGAATTCGCAACCGTTTTCGACCTACACGCTCCGGGAATGTGAACATTTTCGAAAAATAGATTTTTACCTGAAAAATAGAAAAGTGAATTTTAAAGATGATAAAAAAGTCACATATAAGGTAAGTAATTTTATTCGATATCAATAATTCTCATTGTTGAGTTTAATAACTTCTCAATGTTAAACTCTCGACTTTCTCTGAATTCACGTTTTCATCCACTTTGGCCGTGAAACTCCTGGTAAGGGTTCCTCGTCCATGGCATCCTCATTCTCAGTGGTGGGTGGTTCTTGCTGAAGGGGCACTACGTCGTCTTCATCGTCGTCCTAGTCGTAAAGAGGATGCCGTTGAGGTATTTCCTTTGGCAGTGGAGGCACGCCGCAGAACTGTTCAGCATTGCCTTTTGGCATCCACATTTGCCACTACTCTAGTACAGCGGCCAAATATCATTTTCAGTAAGACCTCCTCTACTGGTGGATCTTCTGTAGTAATTATCGGCACCAGAGTGTCTCCTACATGTTTCCACCCCCCACTCTTAAGGAGGCAGCTCATTCCCGAGCCACTGCTGCACTCACTTGGTGGTAAGTAAGCCGGGAATGCTGTTTAACTGCGCTCTCAGTTGGTGGGAGGGAGTTGATGTCAGACTTAATATTTGCCACTGGCCTTATGAACAACTGGAAGTGGTCTGTCTTGCTGGTGCCCCATACCATTTGAGGAAACAAATCTTCCCACTCTCTTCACCTCGCCTTGAGTGGAGGAGGGTTTGTAACAGATCACTGCCGCTTTCTTGATGATTTCTGACTTTGAGAAGCCCATCTTGCTTTTCCTTAAAGCTGAAGATGTGAGGTAAAAATCTGTTTTTCGAAAATTTTCACTTTCCGGAGAGTGTAGCTCTAAAACGGTTGCGAATTCGAAAAAAGTATATAAAATAAAAGTTGCAGAAAAATTCATGAACTTTCCCTTCCACATTCCCCTACGACGCACAGTGGAAAACAAGCATTTCTTGGACAAAAATCTGCCTACAAGTCAAATCTTAATCAATTTTGATCTACCTTGGCTGAAAATGTAAGTTATTGGCTACACTTTCAGAGTATACTGCCTAAATTGCAAACCCCGATTTTCTAACCTCAAAAAATGTATCAGATATGAGAGTAATCACTTTTTTCTGTTTCTACGTCAAATTGATCAATTTTGTCTGTATCATCTTTAATTGATTTTCATCAAATTAAGATGTATCCCTAATGTGGAGAAAATAACAGGAAAAATTCGAAAATTGGTATACAAATTTTATCAACTCAGACAATATATGGACTTACAATCTCTCTTAAATATTTATAAAGCCTTAGTCGAGTCTATAATTAGGTGCGGCTTAATAATTTGGGGAGGAGCGTACCGCAATACATTAAATAACCTTAAAGTAATCCAAAGATGCATATTAAAAATTTGTCGAAATTTTGTTTTTCCTAATTATATTTTTGATTAATTTTGAAGTGGTTTGATATAGCCATATCTCGCTCTTGTTGAATTTCCTGAAACGAGTTTTTTGGTTAATAATTTTCCCGTAAAACCAATTTTATTAATATTTTATACCTTTATACTACTTATTTATTTACAAATTATTTTAAGTTTACATAGTTAGATAAGCCTTAATTTTACTTGCCTTTTAATTTACTTTTTCTAAAAGGAGTTGGTGTTTCTTAACAATTTTTTGTAATCCTACCTGACCTCACTTCGTCCAGCTTTACAAGTACTGTGGTATTTCTCGCTGCAGATGTTCGGCTGGCTCCAGACATGGGTGTCGGGTGGGACAGATTGTTCTTAAATTTTTAATACATGTTTTTGATTTGATTTGATTAAAAATTACTAGATATTACTCAACAAAATCATTATTTGAAAGTACCAAAATATTAGATGTTGAAAGCTTATATATTTCAGATATTTTGAACTATGTACAAAAGAATCCCGAGATAAAAAATAATTCAAATCATGGCCACATAACCCGTTCTACAACAAACAATGATAGTATAGTACCAAAGCCAACAAATACGGCCTTTACAAAGTCTATAGATTACATTGGAATTAAAATACATAATATTTTACCTGTAGCAATAAAAGAAATAAAATATTTAAGGAAATATAAAATAAAAACTAAGGTATATGTTCAAGAAAACATAAATCAATTCAAAATTTTTTTAAGAAAATAGTTCTATTGGGTATGTCCCCCGCACTCTGTTTATTCTGTTTATTTTATTTATTCTACTATTTCAGGTACTGTTTATAAACTTTTTATCAGCTAGGTATAGGTAGGCACAAGACAAGCTCCCAGTGAGTTTAGTAGCATGAAATACTTTGTAAATAGTATTTATCACTTGATACGAGAATGTTTAAGAAATACTTTGTAGAATTTATGTAGAATTATGAACAATAAACATAAACATAAACAAATGTTATTTAATATTAAATCTTTTTTTGTATATTCTTATTTATCACCATTCCAAATAATTTCACACAACTTTTTTTTCTTGATTTTATATTTCTTTTTTGTAACAATGTTTAATTTATATAAAACAATTTAAAATTGAAATTTAAAGATTCTTTCTTCTAACCTTTTTCTATAAATCAATGTCAATATTAACAATTTTATAGATATAGTTAATAATTACATTTAGTGAAAAGCGAGAATAATATCGCATCCATAATTTTTGATATTTGCACAAAATTAGAATATATTCACTTATAAAATACAATTATTCAGATCCCTGCTTAATATGATAAAGCTTGCGCTTTAATAATAAATTTGGTAGACTGATGGTATTATCAATATCTAGTTAACCTCTCCAATATACCTTCAAGATATAGCAATAAAATATTCGCCTGGATCTTTTAAATAGATATTAGATAGATATACTAATATTTAATTAGTGTCTTCGATATATCTCCACAATTATTGTCAATAAAAGATTCGAGTTTTGTTATTTATAGTATACATTTTTTTATTTTAATAATTTACAAGCCTCTTTTATTTGTAGGTAAAATTTTAATTCATTGGCTCGAAAAAAAAATGTATAACAAAATGTGGTAATAACTGAAAGTAATTTATAAAACATGTTAATAAAATGTCGAGTAGAGTAATTATGTTTTGTTGAATTTTTTGATTTTAGGAAATCGGGGTTTGCAATTTAGGCAGTATACTTTGAAAGTGTAGCCAATAACCTACATTTTAAGCCAAGGTAGATCAAAATGGATTAAGATTTGACTTGTAAGCAGACTTTTGTCCAAAAAAAGACTTCTTTTTCCACTGTGCGACGCACCGTTTTCGAGATAGAAAACGAAAAGTAGGGCTTTCTTTGTCAGGACTTTCAGTATGTTCACTCCCTAAGCATCCTGAACAACCCTCTAAAGGAATTGCTTAGGTCCCTGCTCACGCACTCTACACCACCCTTTGGGCCATTCGTTGACTGGACTATTGAACTTAAATATCATATACGGGGTGCTAGTGCGTGGAGGGCCAGTATCTATTGAACCGTTTCAAATTTTAAAAAATGTCTCCAAAAAAATTGTAGAAGAGCAAGAGTGGCACATTCTAAGTTTAACTTAAATATATAGTGTTTCATGCAGTAGTGGCAAGCTTATACTTTGTATATATCTATATTTGACTGTTAATTCTCTATCCTGGTATATGTCATATTTGCAGAGGTCTGCAAGAAACGTGTCTTCGTAAAAACCATAGTTTACTTTGAATGTTGTTAGTCAAGGCCAGATACTAATTTCCAGGTCTCTCAAAGACCTAATTCTACATTGTGTTCTCCACCTTGACATTTTCAAACTGCCATAGCACAATTATTTCAAATGGAACACCCTGTATGTTTTCACTTAAAATATTTCAGCAATCGATTATCCACAGGCTGATATGGTGTAGTGACTTTTTTTCGACGGTTTTTAAAATATTCTTGTCGAAAAAAGTAATCACTTTGGATATCGTGTAGGTAATTGATTGCTAAAACAATTTGAATAAAAACAAACAGGGTGCTTCATTTGAATACATGGATGTATGATAATTCAAAAATATGAACTTTTAAATCACCGTGGAGAACAACCTGTAGAACTAGCTTCGACTTTGAGAGGACTGGAAATTAGTATGTGGCTCTGACTAACATTCAAATCAAATCGCAGTTGAATACATGAAACATATTTTTGTTTGTCCCGCTGACTCTTGCAAATGCATTTTTTATAGGAAAAAGTGGACTAAACTGGTGTAATGTATAAAAAAATATTGATCTACAATTTTTACCCGAGACTTTATTCACCCCTGTATATGAACATTGAACATACATTTATCTCAAGAAATGCAGTGAAAATCTAGACATAACTGTACATTCCCTGAAAAAAAAAATCAAATAAAATCTGCATCACCCTGACGTATTTCCTTGGATTAAAACAACGAGAATTATTTTAATTAATATCTTTATTTATAAAACAATTTATAATTAATTTATTCCAACTTATTCTAAATATTTTAAGTACATATAACATACAAAATTTTTACATTAATTTATATAATCTTAACTATTGTAAAAGGATGAGACGCGCCCATTTCGACGAAATTTCCCCGGATGACGAAACACAATTAAATAGTATTTTTAGACAAACACAACAAGAGACAAGAAATTTCGTAAAAATCGGCAACCGTGAATACACTTAAGAACAAATGTGTTGTAAATATCATAGTAGTAAATTAACTAGGAAAATTAACCTAAATATAAAAAAAATTATAATTATTGTCCTATATCTTACAAAATTATATAAAATGAGATTGATAGGGCAGGGCGTTTTCCAGTTAAATAACTTTTCCATTTGCTTTGTTTGACTTCTAAATACATTGCTTTAGTGAAAAATGTACTCGAATCAGAAAACACCCAATATGGAACTTTACAAATCATTCTAATTTGAGTAAAGCAATTAAATGACTAATAATTAATTCACTGCAGCCAAGGCTTGGCAGGTAAAGGAAATCTTAAAATCTCATAACATGGAGTTACCAGCAAAAAGTGAGATTTGTCCAATTTAGAAGTACATTTCGCTGCTGAAGAAAATTTATCCAAACCCGACAAAAAGTTGCGTGTTAGAAGGAGAAGTTAAAAACCCGATTTTGAAAATTTAGAACGATTTAACTTGCGACATTTGCAAACATATGAGAATTTAACTTCATCGTTTGCGCCGTAATGGTTTTTGAGAAATGCTTACTCAAAAATATGATAAAAAAATTGAAGCTTGAACCCCAAAATTGATATGTTGAGAAAATTATCTTTTTAATCGTCTACGAACCTTTGCGATTACATTGTTTTTGTTTGCGGTACTGCAGTTTCCTGCGAAGATGTGCATTATTATTAAACTCATTTTTTCGAAGAACTACAGAGTCGCAAATGAACCCATTGTCAAGGCAAATGTTCGCAAATGAAGAATTTTTTTCGAAATCCCAACATTAAGGTGCTGGGTTGTATTATGTTGCATACTTTTGCCTGGAAATCGCAGCATCGCAATTTTTTTTAGATGTCCCAATTTAGGGGTGCTTGCTCAATTTTTTTCTCATATTTTCGAGCAGGTGTTTCTAAAAAACTGTTGCGCCGCAAACAACAAAGTTAATTTCACATGTCTTCGCAAAGGATGGCAAACCAAATCGTCCTAAATTAGCAAAATTGAAGTACCTACTAGCTGACGTACCTTTCGACACCGGCAAATATCTGTCAATACTGCATAACGTGTTTACGTTGGGTGTTTACCCAAGATAAAAATAACCGCTATAGATGACGATTTTGTTCGGTGATTCAAACATAAGTTATTTTAACCAAAAATTCTTTTTTAAATATAGAACAAAGCTTAAATGTGACAGGCGCTGCGAGGCGCCTAAACCATACAAGTAAAAATGTACCTCAGCAAGGCTAAAAAAATATAAAACATCTGAACACCGGTTGTCACTGGTAGCTAACTTAAACCATGTCGGTTCCAGTATCTCTTCAGATGAGTAAAGTTGTGAACTTATAATGTTCTATATCGTAACAGACAAAGAGCTAGTGATGGATTCACTGTGAGGGTCTTTCTATTCATTTTCAAGCTTGCTAAAGTACCAAATCCGTCTAGAAGTGCTAACAGAAGCTTTTACACACTGGATTCACGTGAAGTAAAGTCATATACAGGAATGTACATTTAAAGGTATAGCTCAGCATTATAATGCCAACAGTATCTTGGTATCAATAGTATCAAAGCATCGATAATAACAGAGCAAGATGAAAAGAGTCTAAGAATATTAGAAATAAAAATACTTGGAACATTTTTGGGTCCCTGCAACGTAGGTGGAAAATTTGGATGAATCATGAACCAGACAGTTTGATTGAGAGAGCCGATTAAAGCTCAAAGAATCTTATGACTTGGTCACGTATCGATAAGACTTATGGAAGTACGAGGAGGATAATTAAGAAACAAAAAAGAGAAGATTGAGTTTAGTGGGGAAATATTGTTGGGCAGGCTAGAACCCACAGATGGTTGTAATGCCAAAGAAAGAAAGAACTCCTTTTCTAACATTATTACGATGTTACGACATATATTTTCTCGTTCGGAATAACATTTACTACAATAGCTGGATCAACTTAAAATTAAAAATTGTTATAATTTAAAAGTTTTAAAGAACTTCTTGGACTTGTCGCTCGAGAGATTGATTAACATATATTTTTATCACAGTCTTCCCGGGTTTTTCTAGCTGGAATTTTATTCTACCATTTCAGAACTACTCAGAATATTTTTAGAAATTTCAACTTAGTATAACGAAATAATTTAAAAATTATACTTCTAGTGCATTTTTTCATGATTTTGCCCCCCACTTCTCCATGAACCTATCAAACTGCCAATCATAAAAAACAATATTAAAATAATGCTGAGATTTGCCGGGAATAAACACCATGACATCTTGCGACTGATTATTATTCTTTACTATCCTTTACAATGCCTAGCCCATTAAACACACATACGATTTTAAACCGCATTCTCAAAGTGAGGATAATTAAAATTCAGTTATAAAATTCACAGTTTTTTTGTGGTTGAAAAAGTATCGTGACTTTAAAAATTCATCATTTCTTCACAAAAATTATTGGCACTTCTTTTGGAAACGTTAAATTAACGTTACATAACATGATAAAAGAAAACAATTTGTTAGATGTTCATAAACATCCACCACATCAATTGGGGTCAAACAGAAATATTTCTGTAATGTTTTCGAATTACGTATATTAGTATTACATATAAAAAGTATCTTAAACGTTTTGCAGTTAATATTTCGGAGTAACACTATAACGTAAAATTAAATTTGTACACTATAATTTAATAAAGTAATCAATTTATAAAAATACGCAGATTTTGTCTTATCTTGTTTAGAAACATGTAGCTAACATTCATAATATACGTTGTACACTTTCGTCAATGACGATGTAAATGAACGCTTTGTATGGAAGAAATAATCTTATTATTAAACAAGAATCACGTGCTATATAAGTATTATTTTGAATTCTTTCTTGCAAATGATTGTCCATATTTTTAGTGAAACATGACCTAATTTATTTCGGTTTAATGTGTTCTATATTTCTTTATTACGTATCTTCATTAATAAACACATCGTTTTTTTTTTACTTCATCTACTGATGTTATAACCATTTATCTTTTATGTGGGCTACCTGCAAATATCGATGTAAATTTAAAATTAAAAATGTTTGTAATTGATTTTCCATTCTTGTTTATAGGTATACAGTGTGTTTTAGATTGGACCCTCGCCAATGAGATTTCGGTAACTATTGTCAATATAAACACGACAAAATATGTAAATGCTAGCCATGAAGCAATGAGTTAACACTGTTAGCCATTTAATTACTTTACATTCCCGAGGCCTTGTACTATGTCTAATAAAAATAACATTAAATTGGCAGTTCAGGGAACATCATATAGCTGCCTGTAATTCCGATACATTTCCAATAGAGAGAGAAACAGCAGAAACGTATCAATAACACAAAGCTGCATAATAAAAACTTAACATACAAAATAATACATAATTTAATTTCTTGATATCGTATGGCAGTATAATTTTTATCTTTGTTGTAAAATTATTCAAAAAAGAGTATACATATAATATAAATAATTTAAATCTATACAATATAATGTCAAACATTTAAAAATATTTTTGAGTATTCCGCTCTTAAAGCAAATATAAAAGTATCTAAAAATATACACGTGCTTAGGGTGATCAAAGGTTGTCGCGATTTAAGTATATGTGGTCATGTGATTTTCTTAGTTGTTAGCAACTAAAACATGGAAACTGTTTTTCAAAACACCTTTGAAAAGTAAAAGTTTGATTCACCCGCTGAAACAACAGTCACTAAAATAATAAAATATACATGGACACTAGGGTTGTCCAGTAAAATCGAAGTTGCTCTTTTTTCAAAAAAGTTTCTTTACATTTTTAAGTTAGTTTAAGCTTTCCCTCTATCGGCTTTAAGGAAAATGAAAAAAAATATTTTTTTTAATTTATTTTTAGGACAAATAATGTATAGTGAATTATTATTAAGACTCTAAGAAATATTCATGATTTGAAAAATTTTAAGTATATTAGTCATTTCCTTCCCACTTTTTTCCGCTCATTTATTGAGGGTCCCTAAGAGACCATGTTAAACTCACTACTTATGACTCAATTATTCCAGAAATAACGCGGTAAAATATTTGGAAAAAAATTCAGATAATCTTATTTTGACTTAAATAATGTTGCCTGAAAATTTCGTTGCCTTCTCTAACTTTTAGGGTCTCAAGTGTAACTCCTTAAGCCACCCCAGAGAAATCAATGTATAAGCATAAAAAACACAATGATCGAATTGATAGAAATGGACAAAAAGATTAATAATAATTTTTAAATACTTTTTTAATCGCAGCGTCCTTTCTGAGTTGGGAAAAAATTCAGTTATTCTGAATTATGGGCTACAACGTGATATAACTTTTACTTTGATGCAATATCAAGAATGGTTTCTTGGATCACTATGTTTTTTATAATTCACAAATTGGATTTTGAATGATTTGAAGACTTAAGCGTATTGCTCATGAATATTCCATAATGATAGTAATAATAATTTCCCCATGCACAATTTGTCCAAAAAAATGGGTTAACACAATTAAAGAAATATTAGGGATTCCTAAAACTAACAAAACGAAAATACAAACAGCAAATAAAATTCTTAATCGACAAATCGTTAAAAAAAATTACTTCGGTTTTTTTGGCAACCTTAATGGACACATTGTGGCGATTTTATGAGAAAATAAAATATAAAAGGCAGGTCATGGAAACAGTACATACGTAGAACATCTGAATGAAATTTATAATATAAATTTTAGATGTAATTTTTTAGTGCTCTAGAACTATTTTTCCGAAATTTATTCGAAACACCCAATTTTTGAGTTTACGACTGAAATATGAAATATTCCTGGAACGCCACCATTTCCTTAAAAAGAATTTAAATATCTTCTGATACTTTCGTCTCCGTTCTTTTGTACACTAGAAATACCTCATTACGTCAGTTGTATTTACCTTAAAATCCAACATAATGCAAACATATTTGTGTTTCCACGACAACCATCATCGGGAGATGCTTAAAACTGGATCATTTAATAATTTCTCGATGATGGCAATGTGGTGGACTAAATGCGCGTCGAGTAGTGTTTTTGGCGTTTGCGGAAACTATTTTAGAGGCATCCAATAAACACTTTACATATCAAAAATTTAACAATAATCTCAAAAAATCTCCGAGCATCTTTTATTGTCAGACTATAATATAAACATATATGTGGTGTAAACATAAAATTAACAATTTTTTAGAAATAAGAAAAATCAGGAAAAATATTTTTTACGCCTTTTTACAATTTCAGCCATAATGTCCGTAGTATGGCTAAAGGGCTACGGGAGCACTATTCTTATGGGGCTTATACCTGGATGGGATGTGTCCATCCGGAGCGACCGTGGGTGTTGTGTGGTGGTTGGGCGAAGAAGAAGTGTCCAGAAGCTGCTGAAGGTGTTTTAAAACTGATCTGTAAACAGATCTGTGCGATTTAATACAGATCTAATCAAATTTAAACATGTTTTAAACAGTTTGAACAGAGGTCTGATGATAGGTATGTACAAGTTTAAATAGGTGTTAAACAACTTTAAAACAGGTATACAGCTACATGATGTCCGTTCGGTTAGGTAGGATGGTTGCGACAGCGGTCATCGTGCCTAACCTAACGAACATCATATCGTACCTGTATACTTGTTTTAAGGTTATTTAAGACCTCTTTAAACGTGTACAGACCTGTTTTAAATCTGTTTAAGATCTATTTAAAATTGTATAGACCTGTTTTAAATCATACAGATCTGTTTACAACACCTTCAGCAGCCTCTAGACGCCTCTTCTTCGCTCAACCACCCGACAACACCCACGGTCGCCCCGGATGGACACATGCCATCGAGGTCTAAACCCCATAAGAACAGTGGTCCCGTAGCTATACTACTAACGTCGCTTGATATTTAGATGCACAATCTCATTCCACTTAATAAACATATATTTTTAAAACTATATATATTCGTCGTGGGTTCGACGTTTTAGGAGCATCTTTTGAGGAGTTACACTCCTTGCTATGTTGGAGAGAAGTGAGGTATTCCTAGTGCCAGATGGTAAGTGAAACTCAGAATACAGCCATTGTTTCTAAATGTTGGCAGTCACTTAATTTCAAATTCCTAGTACATGTCAAAAATGAACTGTTTAATAAAAAATAACGAAAAACTGTCTGGAGCCCTAAATAATCACCATTTTAGATATTTACATATATATTTCTAAATAGACAACATATTATTTCTGAAAATATCTAACCTATAATATAGCAGTCATTTGTTTTCAGTATCAACAGTGTTACCAATATACACTTTCGTTGTTATATTGATTGCACTATTTCTTATGACATGGGTATGGTACACTGGGGATTTCTGTGAAAAATAGAACACATTTTGAACGATCCAGTTTCTTGAGATTTTGATTACTTAGACATTTTTAAGGACATATACATTAAATGAAAAAACTGTCCAAAATGTGCTTTATCCGAAGCTAACATATATATTTATCCCTTACATAATATTTAAACAAAAATATATATATTTTTTTGGAAAAACATTACTTACTAATATCAATTAAAGATTAGGATCAGATGAATGATATTACGCAAGACACCTGAACAGGTAAATCACACAAAATGGGTCAGTGGTCACGATTATGATACTCACTAATGCGTAAAAATAGGCACGTGACCACGAGACATTTTGAATTGTAAAGTGGTTTACACTCAAACAAACTTCTCGTGCTTGCGCTCGAAGATGAAATATCGTAGCCACAATCCATTTCAAGGATGTTGAAGGAGAAGATATTATAAATTTCCTCCGGGTGGATTAATGTGGAAAACTGAAGAATTCGTTAGGGAAAATCGGAGGTTATTCCTTGGATCTCCTCAATAACTTGACGTACAGTATGACCAGGAGACATCCTTCAATTAAATCAACTAAATGTTGGGTAATTACGTAATTTTGCCCATTTCTTAATTTTATACGTAATTAAGCAAAAACTACTTTTATGTTATATGTTGGCGTCAGATATTTTACTAAATTTAAGACGGTTGTTGAGGCAGTCTATGAGGTCGATAAAAAGAAAAGAAAAAACAAACAAATTTTTCGAAGCACTTGATTATATGAACTTTGTGTCTAATTTCGATAAGAGGAAAGTATCCTATATGATGTGGAGCAATAAACGTTCTGTATAAACTACCGGTATAAGTCACTTACTTACGTATTTATATTTTCTGCATTCTTGAAATGGACTGATTGTTTCGAGTGTTAACCATTTTATATTGAAAATCCTGATAATTTAGTAATCTGCGTAATGTGGACAAATTTAAAATACAAAATACCTCATATTTCTTGTACTAAATGTTTGTACATCTAAAATTTGATGTAATATCGTTATAAATGCAGAACTACTTTAAGAGAGATTTAAAATAAAATTAAAAAATACTGAATAAAGTGAATTTATTTAGAATAATTGAAATAATCTAAATAACTTCCAGCTCGCATGATTTCTGTTCATGATTAGAACCGATTTTAAACATTTGACAATCGAGGTAAAATAATTGTTCGATCCCAGAAACCTTGAACCTTGGACTTACATTCTAAGCAACTTTAATAGTATCAACTGTTTTCAGAAAATCACAAGTTTTCCAAATCATGGAATTTCAATACAATTTTTTTTAAGTGCCGAAAATCGCCATAATCTTTTTAGTTAAATTTTAGACGGTATTAATATGGGAATTTTGAGACCTTCTTTTTAATTATGGGGAATTTCTTTTTTATAGTGGTTACATGTGTATAGGGGTCCAGTGAGATCAAAAAATCTTTTTTGAATTAAATGCTGACGTTTCGAACATTTAATGTTTTCATCTTTAAGGGCTCAAAAAACTACTTGAATTGAACCTTTGAAGATGAAAACTAAAATTTTCGAAACGTCGGCATTTAATTCAAAAAATATTGTTTGATTTCACTGGCTATGCACCCACTATACAAAAGAAATTCCTATCATAATTTAGACGGTATGTCCTCTGGAATACTTTTCATAGTAAAAAAGATTAATCGTTCGTATTATCAAAGTTGCACGTGCACCTATTTTCAAGGCGCCTGGGATTGAACTTTTTTTTGCATCGCAACCCCATCTATACCTCAATTTGTAGAAAAATCACTTTTACCCTATACTGAAGTCATCTATTTACTTTACAAAATTTCACAGAATTCAAGTGTCTAGTTTCTCGATAACTGAAAGCAGTTATCGAGAAACTAGTCCGGGTGTTTTAAGTGGGACACCCTTATAGCTACATAACAAAGGTCACATTAAAACAAACAAGGTATTTTAAGAATATTACAACCAAATATAGCTATATGCTTTTAATTAACTGTACCCTTGTTATGAGATAACGTTTAGAAATGCAGTAAGCCAAAACAACAGAAGTTTACTCAGGTCAAAGGAACTTTGTTATGGCTGACATATGCAGCTGAGTTTCTGGCTCTTGACTCTATTTAAAATAGAGTAGATGGTCTCTAAATATTGATGACGCCCACTGACTTAATCTACACTGATGATGATCAACAGGCAGAAGCAGGTCTGCAGATAGCATCCCTGCAAATCATTCCCCTACTTGGCCCCTGCAATATATCCCTTTTGCACAGCTTTTCAATGCAAGAATACCAGATAAATGGAGTACTAGTTAATTTGCCATTTAGAAAAGGTACAGTCTAGATTACGGTGGCTCAAGAAATCTACCTTAATTTTCATCTATCGCTCTTACATCTGTTCGAAATTTCAAAAAATGTTCATTTGAGCAAAATTAGTTAGTATCAACGCGTGACTCCACAACTCAGCATCTTCTCAGAGTGTACTTAGAGGTACAGCTACTTTATGGACCTGATCTAAATCCAAGTGATTGGAGATGAAACAAGAAAAATGAATCTTTGTCTGTGGCTTCATCACTATTTATAGCCGTGATTCGAAAACGACTATCTACAAAAAATATGTTGTGAGCATTTATAAGACCATACATTTAAAAACCAATGAAGCTGACAGAGCAGAATAGATATTTTGATATGTTATTCAGGGTCGCATAGTATTTTTAAGCTCATTATATAAAGACGGTCCAAATTACACATATAAGCTTATTCAACGATATTTTCTTTCACCGCCTACATCGTGAGCCCTGGTGCGAATGCTCCGATAATAACACCAAAGAATATTTGTCTTTATCGTGGGCTCACGTGGGTTGACCCTAAGTGTGCCTATAAAGGGAATCATCCCTTAAGCTGATTGCGTCACGTTTATATCGTTTGCAAACTAATGACATTTTATCCAGAGTGCTTCGCAATATTTTCCAAACAACACATAATGGCAAATTTATTTTCTGCGTTTATTTAATAAATGGCAAAATCTTTAGTGGAAAAAATCCACGATAGGCTATGAAGAACCAGTGCATACGATAGCTATAATAAAATGGCTGCAATAGCAATGTAAAATCAATTTACATTAGCTGATAATTTTATATCGAGTAGTATTTATGCAATATTTTATCGAAAATAAAATGACATCAGAAACGATTTTTCGTACCAATTTAACGAACAGATTTTTATTTATTTATCGAACTGTGTCAATTAAAAATAAAGAAAGCATTATGTATAGTGTTTAAATATCTACGACGCACGCTCAATGAAATTAAAATGAATCACAAGACTGTTGTTTAACTATCGGTTTACAGAACTATAAAATCATAAACAATTGGTTGTCAATTTTCTTTATGCTAGAGGTGCGTCCAGACCAATGTGAAATTAGCTCGCGAGCAATGTTCGCGTTGGCGTGGATGCGTCTTAAGATGGGAGAATGGGGTTCTAATCCACAAAAAAGGTCATCATCCTGCCTAGGTTCCCGAGTATAGATATTGCTTAGTAGGTACATTTTTCCTAGAAATATAAGGCATTTTCACAGAACAGATATCGTAGTAGGTAAATGAAGCGGTGGAATGTCAAAAGTCTCTGTCAAAAACACGATTATTACACTGAAGAATAATTATCATAAATATCACTTATCCTAAGCCTAAGTTTATTAAACGGCCGTGTCGATTTTTTCGTCTTTTTTGATTGGCAAATCGTTCCCGTTGATGTACTCCGAAGATACCTGATGGTGGGGGTTGTCCACCCCGTCCCCGCTTACCCCATCAGAGTGGGGTGGTTGTCCGTTCTCACCTGTTGTGTAGTCGATCACTGTAGCGCCCCCTACAACAAATAAAAGCTAATATGTAGAAGGTGGCCCACATAATGTTTATGAGCGTCTATACAGGGTGAACTGTTAAAAAAGAGACCGTTATCTCATTTTGAATATCAATTTTGGTTTTATTTTAACTGTAGTGCGTTGTGGCCCTAAACAACTGAGAAAATTTGTACAATGTTTTTAGTTGAATTTTAACTATCACTGGAAATTTGTTCGTAGCGCATGTTTCATCGAACAATCACTTTAACTGTTCTTGATACATTTTTTAATAAAAGAATTTGATATATTTTGAAATTCGCCTAGCTTGATCACTAAAAAGTACGTCGTTATGGAACCTCCTCAGTTATTGATTCATAACGAAGGTTTCATCCACTTTGATCTGATGAATATACAAAACGGTCAACTTTTTTATAGTTTTAAAATTTATCCTACCCTGTATAGCGCGTTCGCTAGAGAAGACATGAAAAATGATATGCACGCTTTCAAGCGTTCTGAATCACATATCAAAAATGTTACTTTGATGAAAGATGGCAAGAAGCAATCTACAAAGGGATGCAAATGTCTACATACAAGTGTCAGGATGATTTTCTATTCCCTCTGAGGTGTATAATTCACGGCAATATCATTTTACAAAATGTTTACAGTTAAAGAACCATAACACTGAAAGGGTTTGCACAAACATCAAAACACGTGAGCACTATTGATTTCGCCAACCAATTTGATAAAAATCATCTTGAGAACGCCACCTTGGTGGACGAAAGTTGCGTCAAGTGTTCAATATTTGTGTATTTAGTGTCAACGCTGCATCAAAGTTTCAACCCCCTTCAGGATTACCCGGATAATCATTTAATTTCTTCAGTTTTGAAATATTTTATACAATCTACGTAAACATTGTGCATTCGCCCTGTAGAAGCTTTATTTGTATAGACCACCAACGGTATACTGATAGAGGCAAGCAATGGTGTACCAACAAAATACGAAAGCAATATACAATGTTAGTTCGTTGGTTTGGTTATTTCTACATTCTATTTACAACTGTTTGCAATCATCTAAATAAAAATAAAGGACAAATCTCAAAGAGCTCTGAGAAGAAACACAAACAATAGTACCTTATCAATACCTTATACTTTTACCTGTCCAGCATTTTTTCTAAATTATAGGAATTTTGGTAGATTTATTGGAACGATTCCAGTTCGACGCGTCTACAACGCAACTCGTCAACAAATCTATGTACGTATCGATGTATTCCGCTGTAATATTAGCAGTATTGCACCACTAACCTAACTTAACCCATACCTTTGCTTTCTTAAGGTGGCTATTCCCTAGAAAGAGACATCCAATAGAGAAATATTTATTATTTTTCTCCATAACTTTTTTCTCTTAGTACGTATATTTTAAAAAACTATAAGAGTATCTAAGTAGAACCATAACGAAACTAATACTATGAATTTTCACTCAATAATTTCAGTGGTTTGCAAAATAGCTAGATTTAGAACTACGAAATAGGAAGATTAACCTAATTTTTAAATTTAAATCTAGCTATTTTGCAAACCGTTGAAATTATTGAGTGAAAATTCAAAGTAATAGTCTTGTTATGGTTCTACTTAGGGACTCTTAGAGTTTTTTTAAATATATGAACTAGGAAATAAAAGCTATAACCAAAAATAATAAAGATTTCTCTCTCTCTCTGGCCACGTTAAGGATTAGTTAAGACAAGTTACTCTGTAGACGAGTCGACAGCATTGAAACTAATCTGCTTATATTCGCCAGGTTAAATGTCTTTATGATACTCTTTAACCAAACTCCGCCACGTACAAATTTAGTTTACGGGTTTGCCTGGTTTTAAACAATCGTGCCAGATAATTTTCTTGCGCGATGATGAACTACTTATCAGCCGATCAAAGACTAACACATCCCTAGTGTGGGTGGAAATCGGAAGCAAAATGAGGTCAGCCCCATTTTTAAAATTTAAATCTTTCCTATTTGATAACCTTCTTGTACCAACGAAAAATTAAATATATTATTATTCAAGATGTTTTTATGGCAATGAGGGCTGTGGCTAAAAAATAACAAAATCAAGAAACATGTCGAAAACTCATTCAAAATAATTTTAATTTTAAGTACATAGATATGCAAGAAAATGCCTTGGTAAATAGCCAGTAGAGATTAAAATAGTGAATTCTCGTGTTGTATATACAGGGTGTCCCAGAGTTGAGCTCCCGGACTGGAACCTGTGAATCCTGAGTTCATATTGGGCCCATATTGGGTTACCTTAGTCCAAAAATGCATCCCTGAGGAAGTACATCCCCTTAAAGTAAGACAGAAAAAAACATTTTTCCCAATAATTTTCGCTATATTGAAGATACATTTTTAAAATTTTCATGGTGTTTTTCTGTTTGGGTACTGTTGCCTGTACTTCCACTCAGAGGCTTGAGAATTATACTTCATTTCTCCATTTATCAATTTGTATATCAGCATATTCTCCACTACTAAATTAATTTATAATACAAAATTACAACCCAACTCGTTGCTGCTAGATTACCGAAATTAAACGTATACTTGGTATTTTTTTTTATTGGTTACCCTATTTTGCTTATATAAAGTATACCTCAGAGTGTTTAAATCCAACTTCTAAAAACGTGCGTGTTTTAAAGTTACCATGGCAACAACTACAATCCGAGTCAAAATGCCAACTTTTTAATTATCGATCTGACAGGAATTTTTGCGGTATTAACCGCGAATCTGCTTTTCTATTTAAGTAATCAATGTTAGAACTCATTTTAAAGCGATATACAATCACTAACAACTGTAGTGACAATAATTAATCCTATGTGACAGATTGTAAATTAATTTTTGAATTCCTCATTTGACACCGACCGGTATCCTGATCACATCACATCACGAATTCAACCATTTTACAATATTAATTCTTATTTACATTTTTTGTAGCAATAATACCAGTATTTATGATTTTAAAGTGTACCAACAAAAAAAAATAGCGTAAAATATTTGTGGATAACTGGACTTTAAAACACTTGCTCTATTTCGAGCACTCCGGCTGGGTCGTCGTGCTCGAAAAATTGCGCATGTCTTAAAGATCTTAATATCCACTTATACTTTAATATACTATTTTGATGTTACTAATGAATTAATTTCTGTCATGACAACGCGACAGGTTTTTTGTTTCACCAACACCTATGACCTACACGGGGAAGAAACTATAATTTTTGATTTTTGGTTGATATTACACAAAAATTTAATATTAATTTGTGTACTGAAAAAGGTCGACATTATGTGAAGTATTTGTTATGAATTAATTTTTTTTTAATTAAACTGATTTTATGTTATTACAAAATTGTGTTCTGGAATTGCAAATAGAGGAAAAAACGATAATTTCTTGTATTTTGATTAATATTACAAACATTTTTTAGAGTAGCTATTTTGTAGCCCTTTCAATGCTCTACACAAATGTTCAAGTATACCGCAATTTTACGGAGTGGTTAAAAAAATATAGCTAGTCAAATATTAATTATTATGAAAAAAAATTGAGGAACAAAAGATATTTGGTTGTTATAAGTTCACATAGAGTAATTATAATGATACAGCTCCCATCAAAATTTAAAAATTCTATCTTCAATATAACGGACATTATTGGAAATGTTTCTCTCTGCCTCACTTTAAGAGGATGTACTTTCAGGGATGCATTTTGGACTAAGGTAAGTTGGGCTAATATGGGCCCCATATGAACCCAGAAATCACAGGTTTCTATCCGGGAACTCAATTCTGCGACAGCTTGTATAACTCCAATAATGTTGGCACAGCACAGCCTAACACCATATACGTGTCCTTGAGGAGATAACAAAGCCTCAAATAATATCAGTATTACGCATTATTTAATCATTCAATACTCGTGTGTGGCATGCCACTTTTTCTTATATGCCAAATCTATATATTCGTTAAGCGAACAATTTAAGATTTAAATATAAAAAACAAGAGGTACACTAAAGGGTAAATAACATAATGAACACGCATGAACATTTTTACACAGATCTGCCTTAGGTCAAAGTAAGGCGAGACAGATCATGAGAATCGTACAGAACATACAATTCTTTATAATCGTCATAAATTTCATCGTGATATTTTGTGAAGTACATCTTATATCCGCTTATAGCTCCGAATTAATTTAATTAAAAGTACCTTGATCTCGATTTTTAAAAGTCTGTCACCGGTTTAATGTTTAAAAGCATTCTGTTACGCCATCCAGTGACGTGGGGGAGTATTATTATTTAGAGACATCCAGCTACCAATTAGAAGTCTGTGTTGTGTTGTAATGGAGTTCAACTACCACTTCAGAGATGGCGTAGAAATGTAGCTTCCAAAAAGCTTCCAAAGGAATCGAGATTTCTAGTCTAGAAGAGACATGATTGTTCGAAAGGCCGTTTATGGTGTATATAAAGACCAAGTCGGCGGCGGAGGGGTAAGCTTTAAGTTAGATAAGTTCGAAGTGATCTCAAGTGAACTGGAAGTGAAGTCTCAGATAATAAATAGTGTTTAATGATATAATAGTACAGTAATACGTATTGTGAGTTATTGTAGATTAATAAATAGTGTTAGTGGTAACTCGTGTTATAATTTATCGAAGTCACGGTTCGACCACACGGTTTTGATAGTGTTTATATGTTTATAACATATTTTTTACCAAAATTAAAAATTCTATGAGGATATTCTGTAAGGAATGTTCTAGTGTCAGGCCTCTTGGACTATATAAAAATGTATCTATACGAAACAAAGCACAGATAGAAAACATCCTTTCTTTCTTGGGTTAAGTCCTAGTATTGTAAAATACTACAGCCGGCTTGGAATACATAAATAGTGACCCAGTGCATAAATTTCGTTGTCGCTCTGGAGATTAAAAATGACGATTATTCATTTTACAACGCTTCAGCCATTTCACACCCTCGGAGATTTCGCGACACTTTTATATTTTTAAGGCACTCATCCAAAAGTAAAATATATCAAGCTCTACAAATTTCATTGTCCCAAATTAAATTGTGAACGTTCAACCCGGATGGTGCCGGCGCGTTTAGTATCCGAGTGTATTATTAACGCGGAAGATAAATACAGCGGCTTGTTAGGATTGATATCTTTTGTTTATTCAGTGCTGGACTTAACATTTTCGGGGGTTCAATATACGTTTTGCTCGAAACTGGTCACTTGTTGAAAGTAAAACAGCGTACGATAGGGATAAGGCCATCTGATAGTACTTTTAAAAGCATCTACTGATTTTTACATGTTCACATTTCAGATGTATATCTCATTCTGTCTCAGTTTTAAAATATTTTATACAGGGTGTTTGGTGTATATGGACAAATCGATATGTGGGCGCAAAGGAAATAAAAATTTGTATATATTTTTCTAATACAAACAAATTATTTTATTGAAAATGATTCAAAAATAGGCAATGTTTTCAGCTCTTATTACACAGAGTGTAACTCGGTAAGCATGGGCCAGATGCGTCTCGGTAAATTAAGCTAATATTATTAACTTGACATCACATTACTAAGAGGAAGTATTCTGCAGGATATTACACCCCTGTCCCATCTGGTTTTTAAAATAAATAATTAGAATTTTGAAAAATAATTTATTTCTCTTTAATAGCATAACCAATTCTTATGGTTTTTACATATGTGGCAGATATACCAAAAAAGATGATTGAGTATTTGCAGTACCAAAATATTCGAATTAAAAATTTTAATACAAGAAATTTCATGTTTGTTAAGGGACACTATGACCAATTTTTTTTTCAAAAATGCCCTCTGCTATGCTCTGTACCATAATTTTTTCAAAATTTTCATAAGGGTAGAACAGTGTGATAAAAAATTATAATCACTAATCATATATAAATTAATATTTATAGTATTCCCAATAGACTACTAAACAATCAATTCAATTATACATTTTTTTATTCATATTTTTCTTATATGCATCAACGGTATCAAAGACAAGGGTAACGAGCGTTCACTGTAAATGTAATATTCTTTATGAGCACTGTTAATACGCGACAAATTAAAATACGTTTATTTTTTAAATCTCTATTTCATGTCTATACATGTTTTTTTTAGTGTACGTCATGTTACTACGAGACTGACTCTTCCAAAATTCAGTGGTTATTGTTTTCGTGTAAATATTAAAATGCGAAGAAATAGCAGTATAATATAATATAATGACTTTACAGAGTAATATTCCTTGCTAATTCAGTAATAATCTTAATTGAGTGACAACAATCCTAAATGTGTGGTGTGTTGGTGTGTGGTCGTTTTGTGTTGAAAGTGACAAGACAAAAAACAGATGAAGATATAACATTGTACCAAAATGTGTTACAGACACCTGAAACCATTTTTCCAAATAGTGTGATATGAGATGCCTGTCCCAAAAAAATGTAATGCGAAAAAATTTAAGAGATTTTAACAAAATCGACCAAAATCAGTAGATTTTAGTAAAGTGCTTCTACAGAACAGTTCGACCTTGAACCAAACTCAGAATTCTATCAATCTATACTGGTAGTACATGGCTGCGGCTGCAAAGCCATTCGTACAACACCGAAACGCAGAATTAGATCCACATGTTACCTTATTCCAAGCGATGTATTTTCAATCCTAGAGGAAACACATTTTAGCACAATGTTATCTCTTCTTCTGTCGTCATTTTTTTTTGTCCTGTCACTTTCAACACAAAACGACCAAGACCGCACATTTAGGATTCTTTTCACTCAATTAAGATTATTACTGAATTAGCAGAATATTACTTCTACCTGTAAAGTCACTATATTAAAATCGCCTGAGCCCATATGGTACAAGATGGGACCATCGATGGGACATGAGGTGTTAGCCTGGACTTCCAGCTAACTGCTTCGTTAATTTGATTTCATAATTTTGATCGGTTTGTGATATAACAAATGTATCGGCAAACTACCAAAAGTGCCGTAATTTTTTTCAAAAATATTGTCATGTATCAACACCTGTAAGAGATAAGTTAACATAACTTGGGTTGTCTAAACTCAGAATTGGAAGACCAATGGAATCATGTATAAAAAAATGTAGGTTCCCATTTAAAATAAAAAAGTTAGTACCGACTTTTGGCACACCCTATATAGGTGAAGGAGTTAAAATATTTTAGGTAGGACGAGCATGATTGATAATTGCTGCATACCAAGTTTCCAGTTTATAATCCAATTGCAAGTTGAAATACTTCTAACGAACGGCCTACGTGAATCATCCTGTACACAGCCTTATTTGTGTCAGATGCTTGGAAGATGAAGGAACTTAGTGCACCAGATTTATGTCCATCTATTAAAGACATAGAAGTGATAACATAATATTTAAGTTTGGAAAAATTAAAGCTTTAGTAAAGAAGAGAACGAGGTAGATGATATATTTGAAGATATGGCGGAGTCGCCAGGGATATCCAACAGATAATTTATTTTAAGAAATCTCCTGAAAATGGCCACTAACTACTTTATTTTTTATTATATATAATATTAGTAAATAGTAAAATAATATATACTATTAAGGACGTAAAAGTTATAATATAATATTCAAGTTCGGAGAAGTTAAAAATTCAGTTGAAAGTGGTGGAAAAATTAATTTAAAATTGTGGCGAAGTCGGGGGATATCCAACGGATAATTTATTTTAAGAAATCTGCTGAAAATGGCCACTAAATGCTTTATTTTTTATCACATATAATATTAGTACACAGTAAAATAATATATACTAAGGGCATAAAAGTTATACTATAATATAATATTTAAATTCAGAGAAATTAGATTTAGTTAAGAGAAAAGAGAAAATTTATTTAAAATTATGGCGGAGTCGCCAGGGATAGCTAACGCATAATTTAAAATTCCTGAAAATGGCCAATAACTGCTAGATTTTTAATCACATAATAACAATAATACATCATTGTATTAACAAATACAGAGGAACATTTATTTAGACTTTGTCAAGTCTGATACTATAAATGTTTTAATTATGAAGGTAATTTTCACGTATGCAAATCAGTCATTAGTACCGTTTGAGACATGAAAAATTATGTGAGACAAAAATTTTAGAAGACCAAGAGCGGCATGTTTTAAAATGATTTTTAATTCTACAGGGCGTTTCACAATGTGGTGACAAGCTAATACTTGAATTTTTTAAACGAAATGCTTAACATTTTTTTATATATTTTTATTTGATGCTTAATTCTCTACCCAGATATTTATCAGTTTTTAACTTTCATTGGGACGTTGTCATGCTATTCCACTTGTTCAAAAAAAACTGCATTTGCACAGGTCAAGAACAAAATCTGTAAAAACAGAATTTTCATAACCATCACTTAGAAAGTGTTTTTATTGTTTTGTTATCGCATGTCGAACTTTAATTTAAGAAAATTATAAAACCTGTTTCGGAAAATTTACAGTTTAATTTTTATTAATTGTATTGTATTTTTATTATATTCAAATAAATACTGAAATTACTGCCACATCCACGTAGTCGACTGGAAGTACAATAATCGTAAAAAAAAATCAAAACTTTTTTGTTGAAATAGGTTTAGAATGTGATGAATCGTCGAGATTTAAAATTTGAGCGAAACAAATTTTTATGTCTCTCTGTCTCTCTAAGAGTATAGCAACTTGGGATTTGCTGTATATATTAGAAGCGAAGGCCATAGATCATTTTATCACATTTTCAACCCCTCCACCATCCCCACTCCATTATATTAAGGGAGCTGATAAAATTAAATTAAGATATTCACTTGAAATTTGGTACACGTATGTATTATAACGACATATGGAACTCGATTATATTTCAAGATGATTCGGTTGAAGGGGTGGGGGTAAGTAGAGGTAAATAGGTGAAAATAAGCAAAACAAGCTGGTAAGAGTACAGAAACTTAAAGTTGATGTATATACTAGCAGCCAAAGTAGTAATTTCCATCTCCCACTACCCCCGCTCTATTATTATAGGGGTTGGTAAAAAAATTGAGATATACACTTGAAATTTCTAACACGTATAAATTATAACGACCTCTGTAATTAGGTTATATATTGAGATGATTATGTAGAACGGTTGGGGGCTAAATAGAGGTAAATAGGAGAACATACGTATAGCAAGCTGGTATGAATAGTGAAAATGGGGATTTGGTGTATACACTAGACGTCTTGACTTCTAGTATATAGACATTTGTCTCAGATTTTTTATAATATTTTCCTTTCCCTCCCCACCGCCCCCACTCCATTATTAAAGGGGTTGATAAAACAAAATTGAGAGATTGACTTGAAATTTACACGTATAAATTATAATGACATCTGGAACTAGACGATATTTTGAGATGACTCTGTTGAAGGGGTGGGGGGTAAGTAGGGGTAAATAGGGGAAAATGAGTAAAGCAAGCTGCTAAGAGCACAAAAACTTGAGATTTGATGTATACGTTAGAGATTAAGGCCCCATATTTCTTTATACTATTTATCAGCCCTGGGGATCTGACCATATCTCACTTAAAATGCTCCGGCAGAATATCGTGCCCCGCATCATCGGATTGGAAATTTAATTTGCAATCGATCTAGCACAAAAAGGATGGGGTCACTTTTGTCTAGAAAACGTTACTGCAATTTATGTGAAAAGATGACGAAATCACTTAAATTACGGTTTTTTTTTAAGGTTATGGCAAAATCCTAACGTGATGGAGTTAAATAGACCTCGGATTCGGATTCAGCGACCCCAAAAACATATAGTGAGCATGGTCAGATTCCCAGGCCAGAAAAAATGTTTGTGTGTGTGTGTGTGTGTGTGTGTGGCTATGTAATCGATCATGCCCGTTCTACCTAAAATATTTTCATTCCTCCAGCTATACAGGGTTTACCAAAAGTCGGTACCAACGTTCTTATTATAAAATGAAATAATTATTATAAAATGATTTCTATAAAACATCTTTTTAAGTTTGACTCCATTTTATTCCATCTTCTGCCCGTAGATTGATAACATTTTAAAATACTTTTTTACCACTAAAAACTTACCAACAAAAATCAAGAATTATCAAGGATTATTTAATCCTAGCTCAAATCCCCCTGATGCATGACGGCGCTATTTGGTAATGATTCTTATTCGTTTTTTGGAGCCTATGTAAATATTTTTATAATATTTTTGGGAAAAATATATTATTTTATATATTTTTTTTACAAAATATCCAATTATTGTCGTCGGTACTGACCACTTGGTTTAGATTTTTGGGCATCACGATCCCACCTAACTGTTAATTCTAATACACAATTATTAAGTGTCATTTTGCTAGATTTCCTAAACCTAGATAGTACAGGTAGTTTCTCAGGAATTAAAAAGGTAGCATAAATACTCAGTACACATCGCCAATCAACTTCAACGTATTATAGCCCTATTAATTTTATTCCACAACAATTAATAATAAAAATTGTTTTAATAATTTAAACGTATACATGCATCATACATATATCCTAACATATATCATGCTTGTTGGAAAAGAACGTCACAAAAATAATTTACAGCTGACAATGACCACGTAGCAAATCAATAAATTTTCTAAAAAGGTAAATAATGTTTGACTTTCAAAAGATCGAATTTTATAACATTTCAATTTTGGCTTTCAAATCTTAAGAATCGCATTTTACATAATTACAAAAAAAAACATCTATTTTGTAGCAGAACTCTAACCTTTACAGATCAACTACGTCTTCACCGTCAGCGCCAAAGACAGGGAAAGACTCAAACTATCAGTCAAACTACAAAGAACTAAGGAACTTACCACATTACTTGCCTCTTCAATATTAGCTTTTATTTGGCATTTTATACACATAAAAATGTAACAATTACAAGAACAAAAACACATTACGTACTAACATGAAGAGACGTACATAGAAGAAGAAGAGTTTATTATCCATATATTTCCAAAAGTCAATACCACTGGATCTCTTTTTCTTAGTACGTCCCTGCTTACAAGAACTACCTAATAATACCAAACTAATAAACACCAAATTTTCAGTGAAAAAATCCAAGTTCATATAAACATAACTAAATAAGGAATAATTACATTAAAAATTGTTAATAATTGTATATACAGTATATGTTTAATTCTGCCCCGCTCTAAATATTCTAATAGTCCCAATTTAAAATCCTTAAGCTTGTCTCAAATTATCAATTATAAGCTATGATTATACATCAGTTACCGAATAAACAGAGTGTTGTTCTTTAATTAGGTGACTCTATTGTGTGTGTGACTACATTATAGTGTGTAATGATGATATCACAGTAGACTTCAAAGTTAGGGTTTGGTGCCGACTGATATAACGTGTCCTGTACCTATCAGGATCAAAGAAATATCAGGAGAATACATCAACAGGATACCTGTAGACCAATCGCTTTGACGGCGGAGGTCTACAGGTGTACCGATTATGTTTTCCTCGATCCCTGTATTAGTCAAGGAGTTACCAGGTAATTTCTTGGTCTAAATAGTGATCGCTAGTGTCGCTACCACAAGCAATTAATTTGCTAATATATAAGGGAACCCATTTTCCCCACTCCATTTTTTCGATAACTGAAAGGTAGTATAAGTGTGCAAATCTACCATATGGTGCAATTCTGTAACTTATCTGCTCTAAAATGCACTTTCCATCAACAAAGAAGCTAGCGTAAATCTAGGTAATAATTTTTACCCGTTCATTTCTGATTTTATTATCAGAATATAAATAATATGTATGTGAGTAAGCAAAATTCCATTTTAGCCAAACCTGAAGAAATATTTACACAGATTTTGTATTGAAAATACAATAATAAGGGTATTGAAATACCTGCGTAATGTAGTATACGTTTGGTATTCAGCGTTGCCAAGGGCCAGAAGGCCATCTGAAACGGTATTCCGTTGCCCTTTTAAACGAAATGGTATGAATATTTGTCTTCCTGGTTTAAAAAAAGAAAAAGAATTTGTAACGATAAATAATTTCAGAGTTCTCATATAAAATATACGACAAAAATCTAAAATTTTACAAAATTTGAAAGCATGTTTCTTTTCAGCTAGTAGGGGAGGCAAATTAGACATAAAAGAACTCGAACTTCGGAAAAATTCCCCGATCGCTGATTTTTGGAGCGTGTTCAGAAAGATGTGGAGAACAAAATATGCCACCGCGAGAAATTGTGTGGAAATTTTTTTATTGTTTAATAAAAAATTTGGGTACAAAAATACGATATTTCATGAATAACTTTTTAAATTCAATTTGTAAGAAAAAACTGACAGCACCATTGGAAAGAACAGAAAATTTTACGAAAAAAACATGTTTTTCGAAAGTCGCGCTACGTCGATCGTCCGTTCGCGCTGGAAGAGCCTTGCGGGAGCGCGTTGTACATAAGTGGCTATAACTGTTGATTATTAGATATTAACAACTTGACAACGTGACAATCGATTGTTAGCAATTTCCATTACATTTTGGTCTGGTGACTGAGTTAATGGGGACCCCAGTTTGTAGAGATAAATAAAGTTCAATTACATTTATGCCACATTTCCAAAAATTCAAGGGTATTCGCCCCACCGACGTCCTTTGACCGTACCGGCTATCGCTACTTTGGGGAGATCCAAACTAACATTTTAGCATATTTCCAGCCTTGTGAAAATGGGCATGTTGTCGAGGCCAGTAGCTTTTAGACTATTACTTTTTTAATAAGAGGAAATTTTCGCTTGGAACTAAGCATACTCACAATATATATTATTTGAATAAATATCGAAATTAAATCTCATACCACGATATTTTTTCTGTTTATATGAATAGACTGTAATTAAAATAACCTTTAAATCTAATGGGCAAACTATGCTTTTTGTTGTTCATTATTAATACAAAGAGTAAAGTGTGTTAAAGAAAATAGTTTGTTTAATAGTGGAGAAAAAAAGAACATTGATATGCATACTTTTGTAACTGCAAAATTATGATTTCATACATTCTGGGTATCACCAGGAGTATATACAGGGTGTAATTAGTTTCATGTCATTAAAAAAAACTGGTGGTAGGGAACGACAAGACAAACAAAAAACCTTATATAACATGAGGTCTAAAGCTCATAGTTTTGGAGAGAAAAAAAATAAACAAAAATTTCGCAAATTTTCAATAAAAAATTTTGAGAACTGCTGGAATATTGAGGTAGGTTTAGGTTTAGATCTAGATCCGATCTGAAGAAAACTATACTCTTACTCTCCCTTGTGCAATATTTTAGTTACTGTCGGTGTTTCGTTATGTACACATGTGCAACCCGCCGTTCGTTGTTTTTGTTATTTTTGAATTTCGCGTCATTGTGTATTTATAGCTAACATTTATTTTATTGACTTACCGTTCAAGTTGTCAAATTCTTGATTACGTACAGACACAACTTACTTGTTCGTTCTTTTTGTATTCCTTTTTGGCTTTTGTACCAAGTTTTTATTTTATTTTTCTTTATTGACAACGTTAGTTGATAGTTTAGTGTTTAGTGTTGAACGAAGTGCGTATGTACTTAATTCGACGTACCGAACTGTGTATTGATACAGATCCAGAGATTTTGAATCATTTAGGTAAGTAGTAAGCCTTTAACCCAGGACACTCATTTATGATACAAATGTTAATAAACCACATTTAAATTTTCTAAATTATAAGCAATCCAATATTTTGTTCCAAATTAAAAAATGCACATGTAAAGAAATTCTCTGTTTAAACCTCTATGGCCATTATTTGCTTGCAATTGTGCACGAAGAGAGAACGAATTATTTACCTCTTTATACTTGCCTCAGTTCAGTTGAGGCGGTACATCAAACGCGGTCGATGATCCTTTGACACCGCGTGTGCCGGCTAGCACTTTTTTATGACAATTTAAAAGTTGTATAATTGGGAAGTACAAATCCATCGACCAAGAAAAGCAGTGGTTCTCAATAGTTGTCTACCATAATATTAAATATAGTAACCTAGATCAGTGTTTTTCAAAGTGCCCCTAGACGGAAAAGTCATAAAGATTTTTTGTTTGTCTAGTCGGTCCCCATTACCAGTTTTTTTAATGACATGAAACTGATTACACCCTGTATCTGAGTTTTGGACTTCCAAAGCCTATTGCGTCTTTTTTATAAACAATTTAGTTTTTGAACAGCATTTCTTTAGGTAAAAAGGTGAACATCTTCGTTTCTAGAGGTCCGATCGGGACAAACAAAAAACCAAAATCTTCTTAATTAAAATTCCAACAAATCTGTGTTGGGTAATTTGAGTACGTACATAACATACAAAATTGAATAAACTGTCTAAAAAGCTTTTCCTTTTCATTTTAACGCCCAAGGGCGTTAAGAGTTCTGATCGACTTCAAACTTTCATTAAAAAAAAAAAAAAAACTTTTTGTTGAGAACAAAACACCCTGAAATTTTGGTGCCCAAATATTGAACTTTATGGACACAAAGGAATTTATTATCTAAAATTTGAATTGCCCGCTATTTCATACCATTAAGTCCAAAATTGATTTTCCTTTCCAAAATGTACGTGCTAGCTTTCCGTTGACGTTAAAAAAATTTTTTTTTTAAAGTCACTTTGGCCACCTATTTGGAATTTATCTGTAAACCAAATAAAAACAAATCGGAACCCTTAACGTCCTTGGATGTTAAAATGACCCAGAACCAACGAGATTTGTTGGAATTTTAATTACGAAGATTTCAGTTTCTTTTTTGTTCCGATCGGACCTCTAGAACGGAGATATTCACTGTTTTACCTAAAAAAATAATAACGCTGCTCAAAAAGCTGAATTGTTTATAAAAAAATGCAATATGCTTTGGAAATCTAAAACTCAGATATATATGGTGATACCCCAGAAGTATAAAATCATAATTTTGCTGTTACAAATCTCATCGTTTTTTTGTCTTTCTTTACTGCACTATAAGTGGTATATAAGCCCAGCTTATAGAGATACGTTCCTGTAAATTATAACAAGATATTGGATTATTCAAATTCAGTGTAGTGATATGAGATGAAGCCAATTATGTGATATAGACTCAAAACGGGAGACTTCCGGTTTCGATATAATTTACATGAAAATCTTTTTTAAAATAGGACTAATTATTTATGGAACACCTATAAAACAATCTCGTATTTAATTCGACCTGAAAATTACGAAAGAAATGGCATGCATAATGTGCCTTCGCATTGAAATATTGTAACTAAAAAAATTAGTGCTTTAAGAAGTCGATTTTTTTCAATAAATATGAATAAGTATATCCTAAGTAGATTTGTTTTAGTAAACCTACTTAAGAGTAAATTGTGTTTAATCTTTGTATTTGAAGAGAGAATATTCCTCAGCTGCTTGCAGATCGATTTTTTTTCAGTTTTGACAAGTCGCCTAACATTAAAACTAAAAATTAAATAATATATGTTTTTGTAAATCGCAAATACAGCAAACTTATTCTTCGCTGATTAGCTGAACTTTTTATACAATTATTGCATATTCTATGGGATACTCTCAGTTTTATCGTAAATAATTTGGTTTTAGACATTCTTTGTTAAATTATAAAACATAAAAAAACTGTTCTTTTTTAAAATTTAAACAAGCTAACCACTGTACTCTTCGCTAAGTTGCTGCACTATTTATATAATTGTTGCACATTCTATGGAATACTCTTCGTAATTTTTTTGTAAATTTTTTTGTTTAATTGCAAAACACAAAAAAACATAGTTTTTTAAATTTAAATAACTTTGTTATTTAATAACGGATTTTCTTAAAAAAACAATATGGCTCTTCCTCTAGCTAACGTTAATTTACTTGCCAAATTTCAATACAATCAGAGTTATCCTGCTTAGAAAAAACGCGACGGACGGATAGGCAAATGCTTTGAAAGTTATTCAGAATTCGATCACCACCACAGTGACATGAACATTTTTTCTGAACGAGTGATATTAACGGTTTTAGAAATGTGCCGAGCCAATGCAACATACTCTCATTTTGTATTTTCGAAGAGTATAATAATATCTGAGGGTTGGAATCATATATATTTTGCCCAACAGGAACCAAATATGGGCAAATATACAGTTGCTTAAAAATTTAATATTCATTTAAATTGCATTGAAACCGGAAGTCGGCCATTTTGGCTTTTTACATCACATAATTGGAAATTTTATGTTGTATCGCTACATTAAATTCGAACATAATCCATTTGCCCATTCAAAAATTACAATAGTGTCCCTATGAGTCGGTTCACTCAGTATAGGGGCGTCTCAAATCTTATTCGAAAAATTTTGGAAACACTCCTAAAATTGGAGTTGATACCACCAACAAAATTATAATAAAATATCAATAGAGTGTGCGTACATTTTCTTACGGTTAATACCATAACTCTAAACTAAAACGATATTTAGTTGGACGGCTATAGCTACGCCAGGTTTTTGTTTTTAACTTCGCCTCTATTGGTTTTGTTTATGGTATTTATATTAGCTGTTCTATGAGGTTTTGTCTCATTATAGTTGACCAAATACCAGTAGCGTGCAAATAAATATTTTTTTAAATACATTTTTAAATATCGGTATGAAGTTATTGTTCATATCCCAGAAATCACCTTGTATATTATGTTATTGTTACTCAAAGTATCACAGAGTCGATGTTATAATGTACTGATTCTTGATAAAGTTTTAAGTCAAAAAGTTTATATGAACATATACCGCAAAGTCCTCCCCTGGGGAGGACTATAATCCGCTATGATTTTAATATCTCCAGACCGCTTTCTCATAGAGAAATAAAATTTGGTATAGTATTTCCATTCTCAATTTAATAAATCAGTATAAAGCGTTGCTACCAGGATAAACTGTAGGTAGTGCAAAAGTCATTATGTCTATTCTAACCTAATCGAAAAGAGAAAAAAAACAAGTAATAAACAAGAACACACTCTTCACGTCCAGGGGTATTTCAAGGCGAATTTATATAAACATACAAACTTGGAGACCCGGTTGATAGATGTTCACAACATAGAATTAAATACGAATATAGTTAACCAGATATGTAATGAGCTTACTTCAAACGAAAGTAGTCTATCGTTTACCTGGTTCACATTATACGAGTATTATTATATTATTTTAAGTCTCTTATCTGCTTTTGGTTCATTCTTAATATTGCCGGTAGCATAGCCGTAGGTTAAATTTACTTCTATTGTATCATTTATGGAGTGGTTCATTAAACTAACATTATTTATTAAATAAAAAATGTATTATAAATAAGAAATTTACATCGTGCCTATCAGGGCCATCCATTAATAACGTCACGCAAATTTTATGGTTTTTCTACCCATCCCTCCCCCTACGTCACAGGTTGTCACATTGGAGTCACCCCCCCCCCCCGTTATGAGACCACATATTTTACAGCATTAAATTTTGAGGTAGAATTTTCTGATTTTTGTATTTTTTTGAATTTCATTCAATTAAAACAACGGTATACGTAGATGTAAATAATGTGATGTCACAAAAGTTTGACCCTCTCCTCCCCTCTTGTCACACTCTGTCACACTATATGGACCCCCCCCCCCCCCTTCAAAGTCTGACGTAATTAATGGATGGCCCCTAAAGCAGTAAAACAATAATTAAAAAGTTATTCTAAAAATTGTTGGTCGGCGCTTATGACATCGCTGGTGTTATGAACTATTCCTTTGTCGGCCTTTTTTATGATTTATGACAGTGGATAAACTATATAAGTGAGAGTTATCATATGATGTGAACATCCTCATGGGTATCCTTAACGGGAAGGTGAAGGAGTAAATTTCATTGAAACAGTTTGTTTTGGCGTTTGATTTTCTGTAATTCTGATGTAGTCCATGTGTACTAGACAAAGTACTTAGAGCACTTCTTATGGAAAAGTGGTTTCGATCAAATGGGCGGGAGGTCGAATATCTCGTGCTTCTTGTGGTTCAATTAAAACTGTAAATGAGCATAACCTCCTAAAATGGACAGATTTTTAGATACAGTTTCTTAAAATTCATAGGCAATGTCCGTCATTTTAGATGTTCAAGAATTATTTACTTTTAAACTATTAGGGAAAAAGTCAGAAAATGTTTAGGTCTAACACTGATTGCATTTTGCTGGAATTTTTCATCAACTTTTATTAATAAAGCAAATGCCAAAATAGGAATGACGTCAGAGGACATTACAACTTCCAGTAGTGTAAAAAATCTTGGTGTTAATTCTTTATTGACCTTTTCTGGACACGTTAATACCATTGGTAGAAAAACCTTGTACTTGGTTAAAACAGTTATATGTCTTTAAAAAATAACATGAAAAACCAATTGCTAGAGATTTAATAATACAATAATAAGATAAAAATTTGTATTTATTTCGAGCAGATAGTATTCATGCAACTTAGGCATAATTGCTGGTTTCAGCTAATGCCAGCAATCTTCACGAGGTGATTTCAAGCAGTGATAAAGCCACTTTTCTTACATACAAATAACTATTTAATCATATAATGATTAGAATAGTAGAAAAAGAAAAGTAAAAAAATTACATTTAAATTTATCCTATTACCCTCCATTTAGGGACGACCATAATGATGATGTTTAAAGTTCATCTAAAGTCAAATGAAAAATAATAAAAAAAAAGACCGACAGAGTTCATAACACCAGCAATGTCGTGAGCGCCGACAGACAGTTTTTAGAATCATTTTTAATTTTTGAAATAAAAGTGAATATTGTGTTACTTCTTTATACTCACTGATAGGCATGGTGTAAATTATCTATTTATAATTAATAATGCTAGTTTAATGAAGAACTCCATACATGATTCAATAAAAGCAAATAAATATCATTTAACCTACGGGTATCGTTTCTAATATTCAAGCACAGTTTCTGTGTTATTCTGTCGCAGGCAGACTTTGTAATGATTTAGACTGAATTTCACAACTGAAAATAGCATTACTATAGAACATGACCAATATGACCATAACATATGATGGCGACTTGCACCTGCATAAATACGATTATCAAATTTTATTTTATTATTACAAAGCATTCTGGGGTTGCAACTCTACAGCTGATGATTTTGGAGGGTGTAAACTTTTTGTCTTAACATTTCATCAGGAATTAGCATCCGAAGTTTGTTTCGTCGCACAGTGGGGCAGAATAGACAAAATTCGCTCTAAGGCTAAATTTTTGAGATATCGACTTGAATTCTTTTTAAAATACTCGGAAAAGAGTCTGGAATAGTGAGTCACTGCGGCTTTTTAGAAATTATTTATTTGCACGGAGTAGTTAAGGTCACTCAAGGTCAAATTTGTGTTTTTAAATGGGAACTCATATTTTTTATTGCAAATTCGGATTGTCTGACCAAAAATAGGCTACTTTTGTTCGACACATTTTTTCTGAAATTATCATTTTTTTAGTTATCCGGCAATGAAAAATCAAAATTTTAGAACTTTTTTTACTCGAAAAAGAAGAAGTTTGGAAAAAAAGTGCAAGAAGCAGAAAGAGTTTGAAATTTTCCCGGGAATATTCCCAATTTGCTTCGGAATTGTCCAATGCCCTTTTTGATGCACTTGAAAACTCGACAATACTCTTTTCTGTAAAGGGCATTGGACAATTCCGAAAAAAATTGAAAATATTTCTGGGACGATTCCAAACTCTTTTTATCTCTTGCAATGTTTGTTCAAACTTCTTTGAGTAAGAAAATCGCAAAGTTCTAAAATTTTGATTTTTTCTCGCCGGATAATTTAAAAAAATGACAATTTCAGAAAAAATGTTTCGAACAAAAGTAGTCTATATTTAGTCAGACATTCCGAATTTGCAATAAAAAAATAGGGGTTCCCATTTAAAAAAACGAATTTGAGCTTTCATGCAAACAAAACATTTCAAAAAAGCCGCACTGACCCAGTATTCCAGAATCCTTTCCGAGCAAATTGAGCCACACTGTGCGCCGTTTCAATGACGCTCTGTATACGATAGAACAATATTTTTCTCCATGAAATATTTAAGCAACGCATATTATCATTTAATATAGCGAGACATCTCAAAAATGTACATCTGATTTTTTTTAAATTACATATTTTTGCCCATTCGATACATTTCAAATTTGGATTTTTTCAATTTAAATTAATATGTATTAAGAATATTAAGAAATACAAATAAAACGGCATTACCCACAAAAACTCCATCCAATAGATTAAAAAAATTACTCACCACTAAAACACCACCGGCCCGTGACTTTGGCGAAGATCAAAATTGAAACTAGTAGGATCACGAACATGATCACCACGACAACACCTATGATTGCTCCAATCCCAAGCTCCACACCTGTGAAAATTGAAGGAAAAAATATAAAAATCATGTCATGGTGTCGTGTCATTCATTCCTACGTTGCAGCGGATCAGTCTAGCCAATATAACTAAATAATCAATCGCTAGATCAATTAACATACAGGGCGATCCATCAGTGCGTGGGCGGTCTCGACCGTACGAAATTTGAAAAAATGCCTTAAATAGATATGCAGGAAATTAAGAGTGGCATATTTTCAAGTTATTTTGAAATTTATAGTGTGTTTCACATATATACACTAATACTTGGATGCTTTAAGTAGAATACGCAACGTCTTTTCATATATTTACAGTTGACTCTCAATTCTCTATTTACCTATAGATACATTATTTTTGAACTTACACTGGGGCGTTGCAACCCTATTCCATTTTTTCCGATACGTTTTTTACAACTGCATTTTTATCGGAAAAAGTGGAATAATGTGGTAACGCCACAGTGTAAGTCCAGAAATGATGCATGATTGGATAGATAAATATAAATATATAAAAATAACTGTAAATTTTGGCATTATCTTTTACGCATAAGTTATTGACAAAAATAAATTGGCTTAAATTGATTCATAAAAATGTTTCCCATACGAGGCGGACTTTACTGGTGAAACCGTTTTGGTCCAGGAGGCGACTGCAAATTTGTGCGGGGAACGAGTGGACGGGATTTAGCAGTTTAGAATACTACAATAGTATGCCCTAAACTCATAACCGCTGGTCGGCCGATCACGGTCCCTGGCGGTAATGAGTAATTACGGTAATTGTTTATTGGGGCAATGGGGCGATTGTGGTGACAAAGTGGACGGTTTTTTTTTTTAACTAATTTGTTAATTATGATCCAAAGAATGTAAAATGCTCGGTCGGCCTTTCCCCACCCCTGGCGATAGCCTTGGCCGACCATTAACAACAATGCAATTTTTAATGCCTAGTCTCCCCCAAGGAGTGACCAGGTCAGCCTTGGTCTATTCGAAAGAACAAAATTTTTCCTTTCATAAAACCCTGGTCGGGCGATCTCGGTCCCTGGCTTTAATGAGTAATTACACTAATTGTCGTGGGGGCACAGGGGGGATTGTGGTGACAGAGTGGACGATTTTTTGTTTAAACTTTTTTTTATTGTAATCTCGAGTCTAAAATGCTCGGTCGGCCGACCCCCACCCCTGGTGATGTCCTTGGTTGTAAAACAGTTTAATTTAAAAGTACGAACTAGGAAAATTGGCATAATTTTTAAATTTAAATCTAACTATTTTGCAATCCACTGAAATTATTGAGTGAAGATTAATAGTAATATTCTTGTTAAGGTTCTACTTAGGTAGTCTATAATTTTTTTAAATATACGTACTAAGAGAAAAAAGTTATGGCCAAAAATAGTAAATATTTCCCTATCAGATGTCTCTTTCTAGAGAATGGCCACCTTAAGGGGGTATTATTCCAACAACAGAATAAAACAGGGGATTTTAAAATTTTTTTACTCAAAATACGTATAATTTGTTTTCTACAGAATTTCGAAACGAATAATATCTACGTTTATGAGATTATAATAAGGAAGCACGTTTTCCTTCGGTGTGTTGTTGGTGTCCAGATTTTACCAAATGTGGCCTTGACAGGCCCCTGGTTAGTGCCATAACATGTCCCTTTATAAACAAAAAAAATTAATAGGACAAGTTTTTCCTCGGTGAGAATCGTAAGTCACTAAAGGGGTTTCTTAAAAAACCAAAGTTGGTGGCAATATCTTACATAGGGTGGCCTTAATAGGCCCTTGATAAATATCATCATATGTGCCCTTTCAAAACAAACAACTTTCATTCGGACAATTTTTTCTTCGATCCAAATTTAAAGTTATTCCAAGTGTAACTTCAAAATGAAACACGTATATTTATTTCAATAAATGGTATATGCATTTTTTTAATTAACATCGTAGATATTTCTTTTCAAATGTAATTTTATAAAAGCAAAATGCCGTCATAAACACGCGATGAATTCCGATCATACAGTCAGAAAAAATTTACTAATTTCAAGTAAATCCATGTATTTGAATCAGATTTTATTGAATCAAAGTTTTTTTTCCTCTAAAACAAACAATTCTTTATTCACTTCAAGAAAATTGATTTATTTGATATTACGTAATTTAATATCTTAGAAACAATTTAAAAAATCATAAAATGAAATAAATAATTTACTTGAATTAAGTAAAACAAAGAAACATTTCATAGGTTCATATTTAAATTAGAACGTTTTCTTAAAACTATATAAATTTACCTAAAACTATAGTATACTTTTTCTCTGAGTTCAGTTGCTACAACATTTATCACCCCCCCCCCTTTAACGGGGGGAAGAAGTTATAAAAGTGAAAACAGTGACGTAATAACAATTCTTTTGATAATTCACCCTTTCGAATATTCCACGACCGATCTGCTAAATTCGTGCGTGAGAAAAGGCATTTACAATGTTGCAAATGGTCGGCCAAGGACATCACCAGGGGTGGGGTTCGGCCGACCGAGCATTTTATACTCGAGATTACAATAAAAAAAAAAGTTTAAACAAAAAATCGTCCACTCTGTCACCACAATCCCACCTGTGCCCTCACGACAATTAGTGTAATTACTCATTAAAGCCAGGGACCGAGATCGGCCGACCAGGGTTTTATGAAAGGAAAAATTTTGTTCTTTCGAATAGACCAAGGCCGACCTGGTCACTCCTTGGGGGAGGCTAGGCATTAAAAATTGCATTGTTGTTAATGGTCGGCCAAGGCTATCGCCAGGGGCGGGGATCGGCCGACCGAGCATTTTACATTCTTTGGATCATAATTAACAAATTAGTTTTAAAAAAAAACGTCCACTTTGTCGCCACAATCGCCCCATTGCCCCAATAAACAATTACCGTAATTACTCATTACCGCCAGGGACCGTGATCGGCCGACCAGCGGTTATGATTTTAGGGCATACTATTGCAGTATTCTAAACTGCTAAATCCCGTCCACTCGTTCCCCGCACAAATTTGCAGTTGCCTCCTGGACCATTTATTATACAACTTCAATTAAGCAGCATTCCGTCGAACTATTTTTACTTAAATACTAGATGTACGCTCATTTTTCTAGCAGCGTAAGCATACAAAAAAAAATTAAACTACATACCGTAAATCCTTTGTCTAAAGAACTTTTGGATGCCTGTTTGGCAGCGTGAAAACGAAGAAGAAACTTTAAAAATATTATTGCCAAAGTCCATGAAGTATTCATAATAAGGGTATTAGTAGCATGATGGTCATAATTTTAACAGGTGAAGTCTTGGATAATAGGTGTCATAAGGTGAGCTGTTTTGCCAGAATGATCTGACGCAAAACAGTAAGATTTTTTAATTTACCAGAAACGTCATTAAGTTTCTACCAAAAATCCGATTTTTAAATCTCTAGTATTATTTTGTTTATTCTAGTACGCTAAAAGGGCATAACTGTGTAAGAATGGCAAAACTGCCCTTGAAGCAAAATTTCTACTCTTTTGTATAGTGTATATGCCTTGGATGTAATTCTGCAAAATTCTGACTTTCTAAAACTCATAGTTTTCGAGTAAAAAAAAATCAATTCTCAATTTTTTATTTTTTTTTTGACAAACTGCGTTTACCAATTTTTTGGTGCTTTATATATAATATATGTCTACTTCAGATGGTTTAGTAATAAAAAAAATGGGTTATTATTCTTCAAAGAAATATGTTTTTTAATTTTTTTCAAACAAAATATTTTGACACTTCTGCAATAGAGACACCCACCAATTTTCTTAAAAATAATTTATCATTTAGTGTTCTATAACATTTATTTTTATCAAATACTTTGAATTGGTACAACATACTGAAAAATAAAAAAGCAATCAAGTAGCATTTACATATATTATAATTATTTAATAAACACAAAACAATATTCTTTTCCCTTAATCATCATCACTATCTTCATTTATTACCACATTGATGTCTCCCGTTGTAAATAGTGTACTTAACGTTTCGGATGGTCGCGGAATTTTTGACAAGAACCTTCCATAGGACAAATAATAAATAAGAGCTGCTACGAGTGAACAGCAACCAATGGTTCGCAGGATGTTAGCACAATCACAAAAGTATTCTTTAATGCCTTTAAATCCTGCACTAGTTGGCGTATACTGAACAAAGCATCTGTAAACTTTTTTGGAAATGTGACGAGACTGAACCTGAATCTTTAATATAATTGTTCTTTTACGTAGTGTATATTTAAAGAACCATCATCGTTTAACATCTCAGCTAAATATGAAATCACCTGGCCGAACTGATAAGTACCACTAAACAAAATTTTCATGTCGGATTCTGTCAACTCGGGAAAATCCCTAATGGCAGTGGATGAAACAATTTCGAAAGGAAGTTTTTTACGTAACCAGCCTTTCTTCTCTACTTTTGTTGCTAGAAGTATTTTTTCATTTTATTTTATTAACATTCTTTCCAATATTTCATTAGAAATAGTGCTATCTGAAGTTAGTCTCTGCGAAACGATTTAATAGGTATGAGGCTATACGATAGTAGCTTCTAATTTCTGAAAGCATTTTGTTGTCGAAAACATGATCAAGCAGTTTATTCTTTTCTTTTAGCATCCCATGAATTGCTTCAACAGCCCAACGTAGCTTTGTGACAAACCGGGAATAGTTTGCCTCTTGCGTACTGAGCTGCTTCCTTTGACCTTTGATAGATGGCATCATTACCCTAAAGCCTTTCGATTCTAAGTAAGCGGCTACTTTTCAATTTTAAAGAGTCTCAACGTTAGTTCCTTTTGTGTATACAATTATGCAATGTAAAGACTATTGTTTTATGTGAATATTAATAATTAATAACCAGTACGAATAATGTTATTGTGAAAAATATAGAACACTAAATGATAAATTGTTTAAAAAAAAATGGTGAGTGCCCCTAATGTAGAAGTGTCAAAACATTATTTTGCAAATAAAAAACAAGATCTATCGAAAGATATTAATAGAATAATTACAACAACTGTTTTATGTTAACAGGAGTTAGCAAAAGAAAATATATGAACATTTTTTGTTCCGTTTCCTTCAACATACCACCTGTCAAAATAACAACCATGATATTTTTAACACCCGGTTGAACCAAACCAAACAATATAATTCAAATTAAGAGTCCATTTGCACTATAGGGAACGTCACCGTCAGACAACACGTCAAATCTCCAAATAATTTATGTTGATCTGGTGCTTAACCTAAAATGTCTCAATTAATAAACTTGATGGACGCTGGTGAGGCAACATTACCAACGTGCAAATCGATCTTAAGCTGTAACGCTAGTCAAAATTAACAATGATAATAATATTTATTCTCCTTATAGACAATTACATTTGTATAGGAATGAATAGTCATTGCTAAGTAACTTATGCTCATTTTGACAAATTTTCATAGACCTAGACTAGATAAGCAAATGGCTCCTAAGGCACGTATATATTCACAAAAAAGGAATATAAAAATTATTACTTTGTCTGGTCCCAATGTTATGGACATCTTCAACCAACAAAGTCAGATTTATTTCTAAAAACATACCCACACAATTCGTAAGCAAATACACATAGTATTTGCTTACGAATTGTGTGGGTATGTTTTTAAGGTTAAATTTTTTGAATATTTGAGCCATCCTGTACATAGTTCTACACTTCAATTGTAAGCATCATAATAAAGATCGCAAACATATACAGGGTGTCCTATATGTAATGGTACACAGAGCAACAGCAGATTCATTACGTAAAAATAATTCGACTTACCTTATAGTCCACTAAAATGGCACAAAATTTGGGCAAAACCTTGCATTTTCGACAGGGCAAGATTTTATTCTTTGGTGTGTAGGGGGGGGGGGGTCCATTTGGGCGCCAACTTGAAAAAGGGAGCGCAAACCATTTTTCCCGCGATATCTTCAGAATCGTAAGTCTCACAAAAAAAATGTGTAAATTGTAGAGAATTGAATTCTCTACAATCTTGTTCCAGATACTTACCGCAAAATTGAAAATGAAAAAGTTATAATTAATAATCTCGGTTACTACGAACTTTTGAACTAAGGCAAGTTTGGCTGAGTTGCATTATTTTTAAGTAAAGAATTTGTTATTGCTCTGTATACAATTGCTTATGGGACTTTGTATTTCTATTTTTTGCCTTACATTCAAACAGTTGAAAACTTGAAATCTTGATTAGATATTCCTACCATATGTCTAACTCTACTTGAAAATAACATTGTTAACATTTACCCTCAGGCTCCGGACTTGTCGAAATTTTTATCTTGTAGGTCTGCGATCCTATGCTGTTCTCAGCTCTCAGAATGTAGTCGTTGTCCGTATCCTGCTTGGTGATCGCAGCTATCCTCAAATTTACTAAATATTTACCCCGTCCCTGTGAAACAGAAGAAAAATCCTTTAGAAAATATGCAGTTGTGGGTCACTCATATCATCAAGCATTGTATAAAATAATATGCGTGATATAAGAGGTGTAGACTAGGAATATTTTTGAAGGTAAAATATTGCACAGTAACATTTAATACAAAAAGGATTCTTATCTGTACCCTTCTGGATTGACTATCCCGATAGTGGAGTAAAGTTGACTCATTAAAAAAGTGGCATTTATACTTGTTCGCTGAAGATTCTGATACTAATGACACCTTCAGGTTAATATAAATAATATAACTTGGATGTGGCGCAGTCGGTAGAATGATATTATTTTCAAGTGGAATATTCAACTTTTGTCACAGTGCTTATATGATACAAGGTTGATATGGAGTAAAATGATTTTTTGCAAATATCTTTACATACACATTTTTAGGACAATACTTTGCAATTTCAGATAAAAGAAATTACTCAGTTTTTAACTACATTTATTTAAATTTCTTTACTTCAAAAATAAATTGGATTTGTATTAGCTTGCCAACTTAAAACTGGCGATATTTACTTTTAAATGCTACCTTTTCCGTATTTCTTGATTTAATACAACTTGAAAAAATATTCTAAAACTAAGAATGGCAACCAAAACAATAGAACATAAAATAAGCTTTGCCTATAAACGACTAGCTAGCATATTTAACACAAAGAAGAGTCTTGAAGGTTGGTATATACTACACCGATATAAAAAATTCTTACCAAATCTAGAGTCGGCTCTGCTCTCATTCTTCCAGTGTTGTCTGTTGATCCTTCTGTGAGTACTTGGCCTCCGATAGTCCATTCTGTCTTCGGTCTAGGATTGGCTTCAATTGTGATGTTTATCAAGCCTACTTTACCGATCTGATAGCCGAACTTATCCTCTGGTTCGTCCAAGGGAAGTGGAGGGACTAAAATAAATAATTTATCGTTAAAAAACATGCTGTAAATTTATATTAATATAAGAGAAAAACTATTTAATCATGTACAGTTATCTTTAAAATTTTTAACAAAACTGATAATCAATTGATCGGATGCAAGTCTTGCACGGTAGAAGGATTTTTTGCTTTCGTTTTACTTACATTTAATATCCAACTGTCGCTGAGTTTCTGCGTATCCCCTTGGATAAGCTGGATGATAGGCAACGCATCTTAAAACTTTACCATTATCAGAGGCCTGTAGAATCCTTGTAAGATTTTGCTGTTTCGACTGTAAGTTTTCCTTGGCCAAATCTATTACAGTTGGCATTTTGAGGTTATGTTCAGTAATGAGATCTTCATCTGAAATTGGTTTTGGTCAATAAAATGTTGAAAAACTATTTGTATTTAATTATGGCTAAACTGGAACCCAATAAAATTAGATCAGAAGTTGTCTGTATTACTAGGAGTATACCCGGTCACTTAAGTGAACCCCACCACTTTGAATTGTGTGATAAATACGGCTCTCTAATTTGATGATTGAAATTAAAATGAGTAAGAACTGCACATCAACCGAAATACTTACCAAGGTACCAACTGATATTAGCTACAGGCCTGCCATCTTTGACCATGCAGGAAGCATCTAAAGCGTCACCGACTTTGTATACCCTCAGTGAGTCTGTCCCACCACTCAATTCGAGCTCGGGAATGGCTGGAGCTTCTGAAATGATACAGGACGTTAATAAGGTAATAACTTGCTTGAAAACGTTTGAACTTACTCGCTACGATCAATTGCATCGTGCCAATCGACTCCGTCGCTTCGCTGAATAGACCCAGGGTACATTTTATATTGCCATTGTTTTTCTCTTGCACCTGATTTATCGTGAAGCCACACTGGCCGGCTTCTAGGCCTTGTCCATAATACGATACCTGCAAAAAATAGAAAAATTCCCGGTCACTATGTCGTACTTCAAAGAGCGGTGGCCCAAGAATAGCTCCTTGGAGCCCACCTGAAGAAAATCCATTGCATTATTAATCCTATATCCTAGACCATGTCGGACAACGAAACTAACATACGAATTTTTCCTATCTAATAATTTATGATACTCTAAATGCTTTTATTGCTGATGCAAGTACTTGTATCAAGCTGACATATTTTTTATTGATTAATTGGTTCGTGGTGTCCTTTATAATGAAATGTCATTGAAAGTTCGAAAAAACGTCCAATATATTAGAAAACTAATAAATATTCTGTTTGAATCATTTTTAATGCAACTTACTGTAGGATATTTTGTATCAATTTTATCTAAACATAATGTTGAACACCTGAACTAAAAATAAATATAAAAAAATAGTTCAAATAAAAACTTTTTATTTTCATGATTGTGTGTTTACCTCCCTCCCTTTTAATCTTCTGAAGTCGACATGTACATCAAAATAAGCATTTGTAAGAACTTTAAGCAATGGTTTAACACTTAATAGTTAAAGATAGCATAATCGTACTTACATCTCTGTCTATAGATCCCTTGTTTAAGTTGTACGTCTTAAATCCAGGTATCTCTATTCGACAATATTGCAGCGGCACACCAACTCGACACATGAATGTAGCATTCTCTCCAGGCAACCTCATAATTTCTTTCTTTTCTACTTCGACTTGCGCCGCTAGTATTTCTGAAACAAAAAATACATGTCAAAAGTGTTCTATGTAAAATTCCAGCAAATGATAAAGGAACCGTTATATACGTCACGAAGACAAGTGTCCTAGATTTGAACCTTGAGGAACACCAGATGTAATAGGTACAAGATTATGTTGGCGAACGAAATATGATATATGTTGTCAAATGTTTTAGTAAAATTGGTATTTCCAATAAGTATGACAATTAAAAAATAGATTTATTATCTACATCAGTAAACAATTTACATAGCTACTACACACTTTCAACGTATACTACTAGAGGTAAAGGATCGAGGAAAATAATTTTGAGGCATAAACTTAGCTACACAGTAAATTATGCTTCCTTAACAAGAGAAAAGTCAACTTCTTAAAGTTAATATTCTATTCATACGATTAAAAGTTTTCTTAACCCTTCCCAGGGGTATGGCAGAGGTTAATCATTCGCAATAACCATGCAGTTAAACATTTATAGAGAATAACTGACATGTGAAATTATTTTATTGAGAAATAATCGTTATAAATAGTCTAACACTTTCACCCATAATCATGGTGCTCAAGATGCTAAAGATAATAAACTAAAGTACAAAACTCTTCAGAAAATTACGCGAAGGAAAAGTTAATTTTATTTTGAAATAAATATTTTAATTCGATTTTTAGTTAGTATAATTTTTGACATGACTGGATGTATTTTTTTTACCGCGTCAAGGCAAGGGGTCGAAGATTGTGTTAGGCTATACCATAATTTCAGCTTGAAGCTTCAATTTTCAAGGGTCTAAACAATGTATTTATATATTACAATAGTTTTGTGCACTACAAGCCGACATTTTTTGAAGCTGAATTCAAACAGGTCGCAAAATCATGATTTTGGCCACCAAAATATGCGAATTCCTATTGAATAGAATAGAATAGAATATCTATTTAACCAATAATATAATATTACATACACATATACATACAGACATTTAAAAGGCATTTTTGGTGTTCCTGGGACTTCAAAACGTAAAGATCTGGTCTTATCTCAATTCTTTTCGAATTGTAACTTCCCCATTTTCATTGGTGGGAAGGTTAAAAAGAATATTTAAGTAGTAAAAAGGCCTTAAAGTTGGTTCAGTTCGGTGGTTGTTACTGACCTCAATATTATAGGTAATATCTAATCAGAAGCTCTCAACCCATTGTAGAAATAAAGAAAAATCATAACCTACGCTCTTTAGCCTCCATGTTATATTATTTGTCTAGTTGACACGAAACTAATTATACCTTGCATGTAATTTGTTGAACTGTGGCAGGTGACAGGTGACAGGATTGGTTGAATTCGTTCACCGATGACAATATTTCAGTATAAATATAGGCACATATTTAGCTGTGCTTTAGTTTTAATCATCACCTGATGATGTCAACGCGGTTGGCGAAACGTTCTACGTGTGGTAATAATCGAGTATTGTGTTCAAGTGTTTTGGTGCTTGTAGAGCCCACTTCAGATGCAACCCATATGTATTCAGCATGTCAAACATTTTTCGATATACCGAACTATGCGAAACAAATAATACGAGATTATGCAGGGGTTGAAAATCTAACCGCATAGCAATTAATATCGTTTTAATTTGAATTTTTAGCCTGGCTCACACGTTACGTCGAATTGCTGCTATAAATAACGCAAAATGAACAATCTGGAACCGAAGCATAATAACCAATCATTTTTCATGGCCGACACGAGATTTATTTTATACCGAAGTTTATATTATAACACATAATTCCGTGAGGAATGTGGAAATTACAAACAAAATGTGACGTTTGTGATTAACACCATAATATGCAATGCTGTTGTAATATTTTATAGTAGAAATAGGGAAAACACGGTGGACGGATACAACGATAGGAAACTCTAAGATTCTGGCGCGCCGTGACTTGTATAGACTGAAAAGAAAGGATTAATAAGCAATTAAGAATCGAACAAATTCGACACAAGATATCAGAATATTTGGTCGAGTCAATTAAGATTTTTACTTCGGAACCCACAAAAACAGATCCGATTTTAATGAAACTGTTTTAAATATCACATTATTGAAACCGGAAACATTCCGGTTGTCGAACTCAAGTAACATTAATATGTTTAAACGATTGCAAAAAATTAGTTTTTCTGCGGATTTTCCGCAGATGTTATAAAATAAATAATAATTAAGTAACTTAAAATTACAAAAAAATATAATTTTACAGAGTATGAGTTTATCAAAATGATAACATATTTCTTTTATACTGATAAACATAAAAACACATCAATAATTTTGAACACGTACTAATAATAAATCATATTTTACTACCTTTTCTATTATTAATTGAAAATGAAATAGAACATTGTAATAAAAAATTTGATTTTTGTTTAAGCATCATGGAAAATAAAATAATTGTTCATATAAATATTTACAATTAAATGGTTTCACAAATTTTAAATTATCTTTGAGTACGAAGATAACACTTGATTATGGTTAGAAACGTTTGAATTGATAAATGGTGGCTAAAAAATAGATAGTTAAAAAATCGGGCCCCACGTTGGGCGCCAATTTCTTGTGGCACCTATTCCGTAAAAAATGTATTTTTATATACCATCAATCAGGCACCAACATATTTATGAACGACACCTTTGGGTTGTGGGAAAGCGAGTTCGTGGAACGGTACTAAATAAGTAATAATTTAAAAAAAATCCTAATACATCTTTATAAAGCACTAATTTTATGGAGATTGGGTAACGGCCGAATTGTCTGAATTCAGCAACTTCAAAAACTTAAAGTTATATTATACATTGATTTTAACTTTTTCAATAGTTCCTTGCTGTTTGACAGCTAGTTGATAGCTGCCATCTGTCAATATCATCTATTCGGCATCATATTTGAAGTGAGCAAGCTCAAAAGCAAAGTTATACATTGATCTTTACTTTTTTATCGTTTCTTGCTAATTGACAACTGACTGACAGCTGCCAACTGATTGGCAGTCTGTTTCACATTAGGCTTGAGTTCAGCAACCTCAAAAACATGAAGTTAGGCATTTCAATAATCAAAATGTGCGTTATAAAAATATTATAAAACTTCTAATAGTAACTTATGATGGAGCTATGGAGATTTGGTTCTCCATAGGAGCCAAAATACTGAATATGGAGACTTTTATTCAGGTTGACAAAAGGTACAGTATGGCAAAAATTCAGACGATTCCACCGAAACCCAATTTCCATAAGATTAGTGCTGGGTCCCCTCACAAGTTATGATTTCGGTTAAATATTTTAGGTATCGTGTCAGTACAAAACATTAAATTAAATCGTCAAAAGATAACATCGGTACATTAATAAAATATAAAAAATTTAACGTAAGGCTCTTTCTTATGACCTGAAACTGTGTATTAATATAACTGTTAGTAGAACATGTTGTTAGTGTGCATAGGTTTAAAATGTGTCAGAAAAATGTAGAATGTATAAATATAATACAGTATATAAATAAAATGTAAATAAATATAAAATACAAATGAAACTTAACGTTCCTTGGAAATCGATATCTAATTTCATATGACAAATTTTCCCAGAAAAATAAAGCAGTTTCCTGACGAAATTCATTGCGTGTCGTGATTTCACACGACTCTGCCGGCAATTCTAGACACCGTGGCGTAATTTGAAATAGCGAGAAGTTAAAGAACACAAGTTAAAGAACAAAAGAGTGAATACCAGTAGCGCATTATAATATTGCGTGGTAAAAATATTACTGCAAGAAGGGTTTTTTCCTAATAAATACTTATTATATACATTCATCAAAATCAAATTCGTGGTGTCCAATTGTCGCTTATCGAGGGAATCTTGAAAATATTTATTCTGTACGTATAATTAAGTATATCAGCAGATGTGTACAAAACCTGATATCTGGCTAAACTACAAATTCGATTGAAGAATATCCTTAACAGAAGTTTTTGTAGTATTTGCAATCTATACAGTGACGTACTTTGATTTCCAATAGCTGCTGTAATTTTCAAAATGACATCATCGGCAGTTTTTTTAAATGGATAATGCTGTATATTTTTACATTGTCTGATTGACACTTTCACTAATTATAATGATGTATGGCCATAGTACAGGCAAATTAGCCATTTAGGGTAACAAAAATTAATAAAAGGATCATCTCTGGGATTTAAGTAGGTAATAACCTGGAGAATGAGAAGGTGCATTCTTTGCACTTCCAAGCTCCGGAAAAATTCAAAAAAATTTGGAAAATCTTTCTGATTCTCGGTTTTTTTGCTCTAGCGGTCAAAGAAATGAAAATAGAGATAAAAGTTCCCAACAAAATTTGTATCTCGTCTCTTTCTCTACAAAAAAGGTCTTTATAAACTTTTCTCTTACTTAAACCGTTTAGAAGATAAATCTAGTTTTCCACTTATAGTTTATAGCCGCTTCGAAATGCGCCAGAAATGAGAATTCTCCTGGAGTTTCGTACGACTGGGCTCATCGATCGATAAGTCTTACTATTTACAGCCCCTAAAAAAAATGAAAATAACATAAAATGTAGAGAAAATTCTCAGCTTTAATGTGGAACTAATCACAAAATTCATACAAAAATTTATCATATAAAAAAAGTGTCAGAAGACTTTGTACAATTGGTCCACAGATTTATTCATATCTTTGCCGGGAGTCGTTAGAATGATAATTCATTTTGCTGCTATATTCTTATATAAAGATATATTAATCCAATTAACATTTTATTGCAATTATTTTTGTTGGAAAAATATGCCTTGCGATCAAAGTAGAGGGAATATTTCTCATCGATTAATCACCTCCAAATTTTGGAGTTTAATTCGCTATATCTAAATTAATAACAATAGCACAGTCTTAATTTTTGGATTATACGTACAATAAAACATATTCTTTCAAATAACTTGAGAGTTTTTTAAATGGGTGGAGTACTTTTTGAGTTTGCCTACATTATTCATACACGTTCAGAAAATGTACAATTATATAGTAAAACATATACAACTTATTTGTTTCTTAACATTCTTCAATAAAATTTTCACGAAATATAGATAAAAGTGCATGGAATCGAATCCATGTAGTGAGAAAGCACCCATTGTTACAGAAGAAATAGGCAGAACGCATAAAACTTAAAAGATATGAATAAATCAACTGTATAAAGTTTACTAAGCCATCTTCTAACACTTTTTTCTTTATGATAAAAATTGGTATGAACTTTGTGATTAGTTCCACATTAAAGCTGAGACTTTTCTCTACATTTTATGTTGTTTTAATTTTTTTAGCGGCTCTGAATTGTAAGAAATATCGATCGATGTGTCCGGTAGTACGAAACTTCCAGAGAATTCTCATTTTCCGCGCATTTGGGGCGGCTCAAAACTATAAGTGGAAAACTGAATTTATCTCCTAAACGGCTTAAGTAAGAGAAAAATTTGTAAAGACCTTTTTTGTAGAGAAAGAGACGAGCTACAAATTTTGTTGAAAACTTTTTTCTGAATTTTCATTATTTTAGCCGCTAGAGCAAAGAAACCGAAAATTAAAAAGTTTTTCCAAATTTTCCAACTTGAAAGTGCAAAGGATGCATCATTCCATTCTACAGGTTATTATCTACTGAAATCCCGGAGATGATCCTTTTATTAATTTTTGAGAGGTTTTTACAAACTGTTGCCTTCATTGCCTGCACTACTATGCTAGTTGTAGTTTTTTAAATATTAAATAAAATGGAGAGTAATACATATTTATTAGTTAATGAAAACAAAATTTGTTATCACAAAATACTGAGCACTGTCATATTGAAGAAAAAAATTCATATAATTTTAACCCCCCCAAATTAAAAAAAAACTGGGAGGGTTTCACATATTAGGAGGTTATTTGAGAAGGTAAATTCCCGACTAAAATTTATTTGAGTTCAAACCCCTGCAGCATACTAATTGTAGACAACCAGGAAGTTCGGATTTAAAAACATTTCTTGGAGAGCACATTTATTTAATTCACAAAGCAAAATACAATCAGAACACTTGTTTCCAATTTTCAGACATAGCTTACTAAAACAACAAAATGGCCACCGACGCGCCATACTCTATAGCGTGGAACAAAGACAGAAACTGTTTTGCAGCTAGTTAAAAATAACATATATTTCCACTTTTCCTGCCCTCTCGAGTCGCCCCTGCGCGAGATCTGTTCCCAGAGAGCCGAGAATGTAGTGACGGCAATAAAAGCGTTTACTTGTGTTACATATCTCTGTCAGTTCTGGTCCACCTAACCGGAAACGGGTTACACTGTAGGAAGACGGTATGTATTATTATTACTGCCCTGTGACGAGGACTAGACAGTACGTTTTGAAACGAAACGGCTCTAAGGAAATTCTTTGGTTCTTGTTCTAGGTCGTCGCAATATCCACCTTTCTAAAATATTAAACGACGTTTTCAGGTCTGCGCTTACGCTTATCTCTTAATCTTACGTAATTAATTTGCCAGCGAGCATCCCTCTAGCATATGATGAACGTTTTAAGAAGTAAAGACGACATCATTAATTTCTAGGTAGTAGTACATAATTTTCATTAACGGTGCGTTTCTACAGTTCCAAGTAATAAATTAGAACCACTTCTAACATTTACTATACAGGGTGTAATATAATGGAAGGTAGATAATAAACATGAGTCAATGCAAGGTTACTAAAATATATTGTCGTTATATAATTTATTTATTAATTTATTGTACAATATCCAAACAGGCCTAACTGGCCTAATTGTAATTATTATTAAGATGGTAACATTTCAACATAACTATACGAAGTAAATAATTAAAATATATATAAATACATTGCACAGTATAACAATTACACATAAATTCAGTTCTTAAATGTGCAGATCTAACATAATGATAGTTTGGTGTCGTATGGTACTTTTTGTAATATAGGTAAGAAATTTATTTTGTATTTTTTCAAATGTATTCATATAAACTTGAGATTGTAAGCACCAAATTATTGATGCAAATTCAAGTTTGCTGCTTACAAATGCATAGTATAGAGTAGTAATGGTGGTGACGTTGGTGAAGGTGGATATTTGTGTCATTATAAATTCTAACATACGATTTGCAGATGCAGAGATATTTTCAATGTGTTCAGAAAATGAGAGATGACAGATTAACACCCAAGTCTTTAACACTATAAGTCCTTTCATGTTATAATCGAACACAACGAGCTCTTTCCTTCTAGTAATTGTTATTAAGAAACATTATTTTATATTAAATTATAGCTTAAACTCGCAGGTCCACTTGTGAATACTATCAACTTCTTTCTGGAGTTCCACACAATCTCTATCTATTTCAATTTATTTGTAAGTTTTAAAATCATCTGAAAAAAGTAAGCATTTAGAGAATTTAACAACTGAAGGCAGATCGTTAACTAATAATACAAATAATAATGGACGAGGGTTTGATCCTTGAGGCACTCCAGAATTACCATTTACCAGAAGTATTTCCATTGTGTTCTACTACGAAACATCTACGCTGCAAATAACTAACATCATTTCCGTAGATAAACCAAATTTTTATAGCTTTCCTAATCGCACATCATGATCAACTTTATTGAATGCTTTGCTAAAATCTATAAATACTGTATCGAGTTGTTGTTTTTTTCCACGAATGTTTCGTAACCGTAGTTGGTAAATAAGAACAAATTCGTATTAAGAGAAAACTGTGAGTATGGGATTTTGTCTTATTTATTTCGAAGTATTTAAGAGAGAATTAAACACCCTTTCAAATGAGCTATTACACGGACCCTCGTTGCAATTTTAAAGGAGTAGCTGTCACTTTAAGAGGGTTGAAGGGAGAGGTATAGAATTATACTGAAAATATGTCATTTTAGAATAAGAATTGACATGTTTTAGGACGTTTCTCATAAATTGTAAATTACATAGGTAATGAATTTATCTGTTACTTATAGACGTCACTATTTAACATTATACCCAACTCAACTTTTATAAGAAACTTTTTTTTATCTCCAATAATAACAGAAATAAAGGAAGGTCAAAACATAATGAAAACCGCTGCCTAAGGAATCACTACTTCCACATGTAGATTTTTCATCAAAGTCACTTTAAAGGAAACTTCTTGACTTGACTTGCACTCTAGTATATGAAAATTATTGGTCATAGAATTTTAACAATATTTGGAGCAGATGTCATAGAAAAGTTTGAGGCGTTGGTTTCTACCATATACGTTGAAAATGAAGTTTTTAGTTTGCCCGACTTATTTTCCCCTATTCACAACCTACCACGACCCACCCCCCTTCAATGGGATCATCTCAATCAGATGTCATTACAGTACATCCGTGTACTAACTTTCAAGTAAATATCTCAATTTTATGTTATCAAATCCATTAATAATGAAGCGGAGAGGGTGCTGTTTGAAAAATATTAGAAAGAAATCTGGGACCTTGGTTTCTAGTATGTACACCAAATCCCATATTTATGTACTCTTACCAGCTTGATTTACTTACTTTCCCCTATTTACTCTCATTCAACTCTCAACCCGGAATCTCAGCGGAATCTAGTTCCAGATGTCGTTATAATACATACGTGTCCCAAATTTCAAGTGAATATAATAATAATAATAATAATAATAATATGACTGTATTAACCAAATCAATATTACAATTTAGAATAACGATTTTACTGGGCGAGGTTCAGTAAAGCTTAAACGCATCGTGTTCTTCCAGGATTTTATCAACCCCTTTAATAATGGATTAAAGGTGGTGGGGGTTGAAAAATATTACTAAAAAATATGAGGCCTTGGCTTCTAGGACATACTACACCCAATTTCAAGTTTCCGTACCCTTACCAGCTTGCTTTACTTATTTTTCCCTATTTACCACCCCCACTCGTTCAACGCAATCATGTCAAAATATAATCTAGTTTAAGATATCGTTATACGTGTAACAAATTTCAAGTGATGCAAGTAATGCAATCATATTGCTCTTTTTATTTTTATAGTAACGTAGCACACAAACTAAAATATATTTTGGGCACCACAGCACTCTGGATTCAGAAATAGATTTTTTAATAAAATTTTTAATGTGTTCTATTTAAAAATCAAAAGTTGTGGGCATTTCCGGTCAAACCGGATGTGCACCAAACTTGATTTTTTATTGAAAAGATGGCATTTTAGTCGTGTAATAAGGCCTCCAAATTTCAATTTTCTATTCCAAATATTTTAGGAAATATCGGGGCGAGCGCAATTCGTGACTCACCCGGTATATACACCAAATCCCAAATTTCTATACTCTTACCACCTTGCTTTACTTAGTTTCCCCTATCTATCACTATTTATCCCCCAACCCTTCAACGGAATCATCTTAAAATATAATCTAGGTCCAGATGTCGTTATAATACATACGCGTACCAAATTTCAAGTGAATATTTCAATTTTATTTTATCAACCCCTTTAATAATGGAGTAGGGCTGGTAGGGGTTGAAAAATAATATGAAGGATTCGAGATCTTGGCTTCTAGCACATACACAGAATTTCAAGTTTCTGTACTCTTACCAGCTTGCTTTTCTTATTTTCCCCTATTTACCCCTATTTAACCCCCAACCCTTCAACGGAATCACCTCAAAATATAATCTAGTTCCAGATGTCGTTATAATACAGACGCGTACCAAATTTCAAATGAATATATCAATTTTATTTTATCAAGCCCTTTAATAATTGAGTAGGGGTGGTGGGTGGGTTGAAAAATATTATAAAAAAATTTTGAGTCCTTAGCTTCTAGTACATACACTGAATTTCAAGTTTCTGTACTCATACCAGCTTGCTTTACTTATTTTCCCTATTTAACCCTATTTAACCCCCAACCCTTCAACGAAAGCTTTTCAAAATATAATCTAGTCCCAGATGTCGTTATGACACATACGTGTACCAAGTTTCAAGTGAATATTTCAATTTCATTTCATCAACCCCTTAAATAATGGAGTAGGGGTGGTGGGGGTTGAAAAGTAATATTAATAATCTGGCTTCTAGTACATACACCGAGTTTCAAGTTTTTGTACTCTCACCAGCCTGCTTTACTTATTTTTCCCTATTTACCCCTATTTAACCCCCAACTCAACATATGATCTAGTTCCAGATGTCGTTATAATACATACGTGTATCAGATTTCAAATGAATATCTCAATTTTATTTTATCAACCCCTTTAATAATGGAGAAGGGGTGGTGGGGAGGGGTTGAAAAATATTATAAAAAAAATCTGAGGCCTTGGCTTGTAGTACATACATCATATTTCAAGTTTCTGTACTCTTACCAGCTTGCTTTACATTTTTTTCCATATTTACCCCTATTTACCCCCCAACCCTTCACCGGATATCTTCAAAAAACAATCCAGTTCCAGATCTCATTATAACATATACGTGTATAAAATTTCAAGTGAATATCTTAAACCGTTCCGGAGAAGGCATGCGGACAAAAAAGTTACAGACAGACCGATCGACAAACAGACATTTTTTTTTTCGCTCAAATTTAAAATCTCGACGTTTCATGACATTCTAAACCGATTTCAAGAAAAAAAAAAAAATTTTTTTTACGATTACTATACTTCCAATCCACTACGTGGATGTGGAAGTAATAACCATGTACGTTAGATTTTTTCCGTTTTAACCCAATATAATTTGTTCCGAAAAGATCACCCTTTTACATTTCTGGGACTTAACCTACTTATTTGCTTAGACTAATTAACACTGAGCGTAAATTATGTTATTTTGCCTTTTCTGTGAAATGTATACATTATGAAATGACTAAACGTAATCCAAATACATGTCGCATGCTGCTTTATACACACTCCAATTTAATGTATATTAAGAACTCAATTTAGTAAAACGTGCGAAGCAACTAGGCAATTAAACAAATGTTGCATTACCATAAATCGATTGCAGTTTAGTGCTGCCTACAATAATTACATTCCGAACATGCAGACAAAAAGAGGCATTTTTTGCGTGCTTAAGGCGAGTGACGTTTTCACAAGGCATGTAGAACTAGAACTACTTTTAGTCCAGAGAATTCAGACATTGCCTTCGGAAAAAATTCAGGAAAGCTTAATTTTGGTATCAACCAGGTATTGTGGTTCTAAACAAAATGACAAAAGTCCTGATCTGTCCAAGTGCCGCACAGTGATCCAAAAATGTATTTTTGTGGACAAAATTCGGTCTACACCTGAGTATTGCTTGAAATTACTAACTTTTTTTTTTAAGTATTCTCAAAACAATACTTTACAACACCGAACTGCCCAAATTGAAGCAAATAGGATACAAATCTTAATTTTGATTTAGTATATAAGAGACACGTTACCAATTTTTTGAAAATTGATTTTTCCGGTCTCTAAGCACAAAAATTAATGCAATTTTCACAAAAATTACTTTAATGGCATTATGTTAGTTCTATAACCTTCCAGATTTTTGCCGCAATATGCTGTGAAAATTTGAGCCAATTTCTCAGAATTGGACCACTTGTGGGTAAAACGAATATCATATTAGTAATCAACGACAAATATCACCATTGTACATTGTATTCGGGGGAGTACCCAGGTCTGGTCCTGGTCACAGCACTTTTGATGTTTTTGCATCCATTTAAATAGCTTTAATTTAACGTTGCCAAATGGACTGCCAACATTTGCTTGAAGAAATCATCGATTGTTATGATGGGTCGTTATTTTTTTAACTAAGATTTTAAAAAGTAGCATGAATTATGTGGGGTATTGACCCACAATATTTATGTATTGTAAATAATAAATAAATTAATAACAAACATACTTTTGATCACATTTAATGATGCAATAATATTTTTTTACAATATCTGAATATGTGTCATATATATTATTTATATTATTGTCTTATTTTTCTCTTCTGCTTTTTTTTCTATTCTCGCCACCTCTGCATGAACTATCCCGGTGGCGATGTAGTGTTGACTACATATGAGAGAGCATCCCACAATACTCCCCCGGTAAGAAAAAAAAAACTCAGCCTGTCAAACAATATTAAACCTAACCTTTTTTTTGGTAGTGACGACAGGCGAATCAACAGAATCCCCTAAAACATACGCAGGTTTAACGCGATCTAAACTGAGAGTGAAATTCTTATCGAAAGGGCCCCTGAAACAGTGGGGTGAAACATTTTTTAATCCGATCTTGTCTAACAAAAACATAATCACAAGTAGACAAGTCAGGACTAACGAAAACTCTTCGGAGATCACTATGCCTGGGATTTCGAAACGTCAAGTTGTCAAAATGTGAGTGAATTTTAGTAACAAAATCAGGAGTATTCACGTCGAAATAGGGTTGTAAAAAGAATGAGCCTGGTAAAGGTAAATTTTGACCGTAAAGCAGATCAGCGGAAGAACATTCTAAGTCAGATCTCGGAACTGTTCTGAAACCAAAAAGGACTATTGGTAATTCGTCATACCAATGTATAGAGTTTGCACGTGCTAGCAATGTAGTTTTTAAAATGCGGTGGAAACGCTCGATTTCCAGCGACCATATTTCGAAAACCAAGGCACGCTCCGACTTTCAGTTTACGCTACTCGATTTCTCACGTCTTCCTACGTACCCCTTAATATCTTCAGATTTTTGCTAGCTTTCGTTTGGCAGAAATGGCCCTCGAAGCTGGGCCATATCTCTCGAGAAGCGAAATCTTCGGATCTAGTCTCTCTCAGCGACCCCAAAAACATATAGTAAACATGGTTAGACCCCCCAGATCAGAAAAAAAGATTTTGTGTGGCTGTGTATCAACCAACGACATGATGAAAATGCGTTTTTAGAACATATGTGTGTTTATTTATTTAGTACAACATAATAAGCTTTGTTTCTAACAATGATCGCATTTATTACTGTGAGAGAGCGCAATACTTTTGAAATTAAAACGAACGACTGCCATTTTCAAGCTTCTTCACCAAGCATTAGCTAACAAAATTCCGAATATTATAGGTTCCTATTAAAACCAGTTTTAGTAACCTCATCATGGGTTAATTAACTGAATATATTTTTAAATATGAAGTTATCCTTGCCTGCAAAATACAATTATCCACCTGAAGGGAGCCTTTATATTAAAAACATAGAATTAAATGGGCATTTCTCATTTTCATTTGCTGAAAATTATTCTTGGCATCCGCAGCGCATACTTAATTTTAAATTAAAATAAAGCGGAGCTGATTTCAAGATTAATCAAGAGTTGTAAACTTGGAAGTAAATTACAGCATGTTTACTTTTTAATGAAATTCATTTCTATTATTGTTCTGATATTACGCTGGGTGGGTTATTGGAAGGGCCAGTCCGGATGGAACATTAATAAAATGTTTCCGGTTATTAAATGATACATTTTTTATCGCCAAGAGAAATACAGAGAGGGAGACAATCAGCCAAACCAAATTAAAATGCTTGAAGAATTTGTAGTCGCCAAATTACATACAAATAAGTGTCTTGGAATTGCAACTTTGCTTGGGAAAGTTCCTGGGGTTTCAAGTAACATGGGGAAAAATTGAAATAAAATCTGTTACTGCTTTAGAATATTTAACAACTATAATCGATTCGGTGCGGTGGCCCAGTGCTTATGATGTTAGGCTTGAGATATGACATTTTATATGAAGCTGTGTCTATCCAATTTTTAATTTTTGTACTTCTCACGCAAGACTTAAATCGCAAAATCAAAGTGCACTTTTGGACATAAAGTTACTTAGCCAACATGCTTTTTTAAACGAGTTAATCTTCAGCAGTATTAATAACATCTGGGGGGTCCTTCGGGATTAAATAATCTCTCTTCCCAAAATAATGACCTATCACGGATATAAACCGGGAGATATTATACAAACAAGCTTTTAATTCAATTCCATCATAACACGGGTGGAGGTAATAAAAAGCAAAATGCAACGTTTAAATAAAGTAGAGTTGACAGAATATCAACGAGGTGAAACGTAGCGAACGTAATTCTTGAAGTACAAATAGCACTTTGCATAATTCTAGCAGGGCAAAGGAATAGTCGATGGGGAGAATCAACGAGGCGTTTTAAATATGCATGCAAATCTGCCATTCGTATACGCACAAGTAATGCTGATTTGGCGGAATTGTTTAGATGCTTTGATCAGACCTCTTCGAAAAATTAATACAGATACCTTAACAATTAGGTCCATAAAAGACAATATAGAGGGGCGAGATGTATCCCAAAGAGACTTTTCTTCTTTCACTCAAAATATGAAAATTTAACACAATGAGCTTAAGTAAAGGGTTCTCAATTAACAATAGATATGGGGTGTGACAACAACTGCTACGGAGTGTTTATACTTGGCTGTTATCTCGCTGAAACTAAGGAAAATACAAAAACGTCTATCCACCATAACTAATAGTCCAGCTATCCAAAATAAACTCAAACACTACATAAGTAAAGTCAACCCACTACCAGATGAAGATACAAAATACCTTGTGAAATTCTCTAAAAGATAAATAACTTCACACGAACGACAACAGAATATGTTTCTGTTGCACACGTAAAAAAATCATGTATATCTTGCAGGTACAATAATATCCATCAACCATGGTATTATCGAGATCTTTATCCATACTTTCTGCTACATTTTCATTGTATGAAATGTATATCTCGTACTTGGACCTGTTCCTGAATCTAGAGTAAACTCTTATTCTCAAAAATTCCCTTTCATTCATTAATTCATCGATCTGGAATTCTTCATTTTCTTTTCGTTGCAACTTTTCTTGAACATACGATGGTGCCAAAGATATTTGATATATACCGAATGTGAGATTTCTCAAATCATCCAAGGAGAGTCGGGGAAAAGCAATATTATTATCTTCTAGTCTAGCCCATAGACCTCGTCTTGTTTGAAGGTTATCGATTTCGACCCTCACTTGGACAACGTTCGGTTCACGGAATTTATCCAGGATTCTCTCCTGTGCACATCGGCACCTGTCATTTGGATTGGGGGACCAAACCTGTCTAATAATACTGCCGTTATTAATATTTGAGATTCTTGACATGTGGCATTTCAATAACATTATCAAAAAACTTGAACACGCTCTTTATATGACCGTTCCTGGATTCGATTACCCACCTTGTTTTCGTGATCAAGCGAGTCTCATTTGATTCTTCAGTAGTGAACTGAGTTCACACGTGCGGCATTCGATAAGAAATGTCCAATGCCTCGAGGTAATCTCCTGCATCGCGATAACCGCGATCGACTATAAAAACGTTTCCTTCCTGAAACCATGCTCGAATACCATTCACTGCCAGAAAACTAAGGTCCGTGAACAGCGAGAATATATCTATCCAGAGCAACTATTAGCGCTGGCTTTACCAAGTGACGACCTTTATGCAGGGAGAAAGATTGTCGTCACGTGCGAAAGTTTGATCTCTTGTTAACATAAGAATGTTTACCATTCACGCAAGCAATCGTTTTTGAAACTTAAGGATTGGGATTATATAATTCATTCAGAAAGGGAGTAACATGACTGGCAAATATGGTCTTCCCTAGTTATAGCCTGATGTACAACATTTTCAGTGGCAAATCTCTGCAGCAACGACTTTCGTACATGTATCATTTTACCATTTTCTGGGACTGGATCACAATAAGTTAACATAGATTGAACTGATCCTTTGTCAACGATGTTAAGCAGCTGAAATTAGCATCATTCAAGTTAATTTCATCTGAGAAATCAGGGATTTTAGTGGATGCTTGACGGAGACCTTGCAGAAAGCATTGTAATTCCGCGCCTATAATGACATAAGGTCTATTTACAAACCTCAAACCTGGTACTAAAGCAATAGTTACACATGCTTCATCATCTGAATGCTGCTGACTAGATCTCACTCCCTTGGGAATGTAGATATCCCGATCGACAAAGATTTTCATTCTTGCTTTTAAAGTCAGTCTCTGCAGATCAGCAATAGCACCACAAATAAAGCATGTATGGCTAGACGTTTGTGTCAGTACATTCAACCGCATACAGACAGGATCCAATTCAATAGCTCTGATCTCTTCGATTATTGATCGATTACAATTAATGCACAATCTCGCTAAATCATCTATCTCGATAGGGGGCAAATCTATTAGATTATTACATTCCGTCTTGCCATAGCGATTTCTATTTTATTTATGTTGGCGTCGTCGTCGAGCCGACTTAACTGTCATTGAGGTAAAGCAAGATTGCAAACAAAACAAGGACGCATATTCTGATAAGCCATATTTTCGCCAGTTGACGGTCAAAAAAATATTTTAATGCATAAGGCAGTCAACTATAATTAATCCGTCAATAATGACAGATGATAAAGAAAATCAAAATATGACAAACAAATCGGTAAAGGTATTTACACAGAACTTCCCTCTTTATTTGTGCATGGCGGTCGCTTTAGGAAATTAATAATTACGAAATGACATTGAAAATAATAATCGGAATATAGTTATCACTATTATTACAAAGAGAACCTGATAAGTTTTGGTCAATAGAATATACAGAGTGCTCATCCAACAGTAAAAATTCAATACTAAATAACAGGTGCCAAATATGGAAGGCTTGCGCAAATACCTTTACAAATGTTCACCATGGTTGAATTATTTCTTGGGATGACCACCCTGTATGTTTTTCAATAAAAGTATAAACAGGTGCTTATGCCAAATATTATTGTCATCTGTTACATTTCCAATTCCACATTCACGTAGTGGAGTGGAAGTATAGTGGTGGTAAAAAAATTTCATTTTTTTGAAATTTTTCGAAAATGTCGGTAAAAAAAATTTCAAAATTTTGTTCTTGAGAAATAGGTTTAGAATGTCATGAAACGTGGAAATTTTAAATTTGAGCAAAGAAAAGATATTTTTCCATCTATTTTAGTGGTAAAAAAATTCTCAAAAATGTTGGTGAAAAAAATTTTCAAAATTTCTTTTTCTGAAATAGGTTTAGAATACCATGAAACGTGAAAATTTTAAATTTGAGCAAAAAAAAATTTTTTGGATCTATTCTGGTCTTAAATTTTTTTTCTAGTGGTAAAAAGATGTTGCCAATTTTTTTAGGCGAATTAGGTTTGGAATGTCATGAAACGTGGAAATTTTAAATTTGAGCAAAAAAAATGTTCATCTATTCTATAGTAAGTAGTGATAAATCAAAAATTTTTTGAAAAAAATGTTTAGACATTTAAAAATTTGTTTTAAATTTGTTTGAATAAGCTTAGAATGCCATGGAAACGTGCAAATTTTTAATTTGAACCAAACAAAAATTTAGTGGTAAAAAATGTTTAAAAAATGTTGGTAAAAAAAAAAATTTAAAAAAAAATATTTTTTTTAAATAGGTTTAGAATGCCATGAAACGTGTAAGTTTTAAATTTGACCAAAGAAAAAAAAATTTCATCTATTTTAGTGGCAAAAAACTTTTCAAAAATGTTGGTGAAAAAAATTTTCAAAAATTTGTTTTTTCCGAAATAGGTTTAGCGTGTCATGAAACGTGGAAATTTTAAATTTGAGTAAACATTTTTTTTCATTTATTCTCTTTAGACGGTCCACCCTGTATATTTTCCAGTGAAAGTTCTACCATTTCTTCGCTGACAGTAGGGTCAACTACCTACCAAATTTCACTGCTCTCCGTCAAGTAGTTTTTTAGTAAATGCACCAACAGACAGACAGACAGTCTGACGGAATTGAAAAACCTATATTTTCGTAATCTACCTGATCTGAAACGTCAAAATCCGAAAAAGTAAAAAAGAAATATCTAAGTACTGGATAGAGGGACTAACTTTTAAATTGTTCGATTAGTGAATTGCGCTTTTAATCATGTGTTACAACATAAAAGAATAGCACTTAACTACAGAGTAACAATTTTCTTTATATTGTAAAAAGGCAAGATAATTAAGAAATATGTTATCAACAATATTACTGAAAAGTATAAAACATCTATATTTTCTATTGAATACAATTATGGATGCAGCACACCGACCCCCGCGGATGCATCTCAACAATCCACGAATAATTGAATGTTAATAAACACGCTTGCGCGACAACACGCACTCACCCACACACACAAATACATGAACACCAAATGGTCCTTATAAATCATCCATTTTCGCCTTATATATAGTTTTCAACATGTGATAATAATAATAATAATAATAAACTGCTTTATTTGCTGAATAACTTTACATTAGTTTTAGCATTGTCAAGGTATATAAAGAACAAACATACATAGAACTCACAACAAATACATATAAAATATTTTAGAAGATACCTACACTTAGGGCTAAAATGGCAATCACATACACTACTTTTACAAATTTATAATAAGATAATATTGAGTTTTATAAGTTAAAATAATTAAAAAAGTAAACTACCGAAAAATTAATGAATTAAGTTAAGATGCAGTAAATAATAAATATATATAATTGAAGACTATTAATTATGGTGTATCAAATACTTTATCAAAATATTCTTCGATACTGTATGGTACTAGAGTGGTGAGTAGTTCTTTGATCTCTATTTTGAATTTGGAGAAAGGTAAGTCCTTTATTTTGTTAGACAATTGATTGTACATTTTTATAGCCATATACAAAAAACTTTTATGGGTTTTTTCTCGTCTATATTGGGGGAGAACTAATTCGTTAGATTTTCTAGTCTGATACTTTGGTTGATACTTTGTTTCTGAAATTGTTGTTCATTTTTTTTTATGTAGATTAGACAGTGATATATGTATAATGCCGTGAACGTTAAAATTTTTAATTCATCAAATAGGGGCCTATAAGTAACACGTGATGTATTGTTAGTCATTGCCCCAATTGCCATTGTTTGTAATAGAAATATCCTACTCCACTCAGTCGAATTTCCCCATATAAGTACACCACAAGACAATTGTGTAGTCCGATATATGCTATTTTACTTATTTCTATTGGAACATATGAAGCTATTTTACGTAGTAGGAATACTAGGCTTGACAATTTGTTAGCTACCATGTTGATGTGGTCTTTCCAATTTAAGCTTTTGTCTAAAATTATACCTAGAAATTTTGTGGATTGATCATCTATAGAATTTCTTAACGTAAAGCGCATATGTATTGTTTTATCTTTGTTAAGAGATAATCTATTGGCAGCGAACCAGTCGTCAGCACGAGTTTGAGCTGAGGCATTAATTTCATTTAACTCTGTTATATCTGTCCCTCTACTATACAGAGTGGTGTTGTCAGCGTATTGTATGCTATTTACATTGTTCATATAATTTGAGAAATCATTCACATATATAAGAAATAGGAGTAGACCTAGGACGGAACCTTGAGGCACTCCTGCACTTACTAGCATAGTTGACGACCTCTCACCATTATAATCGACCATTTGCACTCTATTTTGAAGGTAGCTTATTATAAAATCAAGTGATGGACCTCTTATACCATAGTACGAGTTTTTCTTTTAAGATATTGTGACAGACGCAATCAAATGCCTTCGAGAGATCACAGAAAGTAGAGGATAATATCTCGCCTTTCTCGAAAGCATGTAATATATCTGTGACCATTTTTATATTAGCATCTATGGTGCAAAGTTGTCGTCGAAATCCAAACTGAGTTTGTGTGAACAAATTATACTTTTCTAAATATTGTACTACTCTGTTATAAATGCTGCCTCAATAAGTTTTGAAAACGTAGGTATAACTGCTAGCGGGCGGTAATTATTCATATCATTTACGTCGCCTTTATTTTTGTATAGGGGAGATATTTTTGAATATTTTAATTTATCAGGAAATTCACCGGATTCGAAGCATTTATTTATAATAATTGTTAGAGGTTTTAGTATTCCATCTTTGATTAATTTAAGGAGCTTATTACTTATTCTCATTGATACTGCTGAAAATGCCCATGTTCGACGATCTCAAGGCTCTGGAGCTAAAAGTAAGGCATTTGTAGCGCCGCGCCGTGTCCCTGGAAATGATCAGGACCTCGAAATATACAACATACTAGAATTTGAAGCAATTTGACCCAAAGCCATTTTACAGGGGTGAGTGTACGGAGTCCTTTGTTAATTAAACATACACGCAATAATTTTCAGCTGTTGGATTTCGGGTAAAATAGTTATACATACAGTGTTGTACATCATGAGAGGTACATATTTCCGCTGAAAAACCCTGGCTGGAGCTTTTTTTGAAACAGACCTTTTCTGGCTCTTTTGCCTAGGCTATTAGCAAGTTAAAATGAGGTAGTCATAGAAATGTCTGCAACAATAGAACAATTTCAAACCTTTTCACTTTGAATTTGATTTGTCGTATCAAGCACGCCAATTGAATGAATAATTCTAAAATGCTGCATTTACAAGCTCTTCTATGCAGGAAAAAGTTGGCTAACGATCCGAATAAAAAGTCGCAATAAAAGTCCAGGAGTCGTAGGTTGAAATAGAAAAATGTAACCCTATATCAGAAGAACACAGGAACATAACGGGTCGTTATTGATAAAAGCCCTGGGGGAGAATTTTTATTGTAAAAACGTTATTGGGATATGTGAATTTTATTCAATAATGTCTCTAGTACCGTTCTAGCTGCAATATCAGAGAGGGAAAAGTTGGTGTAGATATATTGGAAACCGCGGTATCGAAGGTGGATAAAACTGCAAAGGGTTTTCCAGCGGGATATCCGGTAAAAGAGATGCGGACATAAAAGTGAAATTGTACAAAAGGACCTGGTAATAGGCAGTGGATGAATGAATGAGTGAAGAGGAAGGGTCTTGGTATAATCAGATCAAACCAAAGGGTCTGATTTCCTTATACATATATTACAGAGCCAACCAAGAATATGGAGGGATGCATATTATAGATAGAATCAATCTTTCGGTTTCCCTAACGAAAAATAATGTTAATAGAGTTATCGAGTCAATTTTTAAATAACAATAATAATAATAGTAATAATCATTTATCTAACCCCTACATCTCTGACTTTTACGTCAATGGATCAATTAGAGGTTGATTTTTTTGACAAATGACAAATAAATATAGAAATATAAAAACGAAATATTTCGCCGACGTTTCGGAATCCAATTTTATTTTCTTTTTCAAAGCCTTTTAGGAAATCCTTTGTGCTATGTATGTTAAATACACAGCTCTAAAAATATATACGTTGTACTCAATATCCATAGATATTTACTACTTACACAGACCTGTTGATACAGTTAACAGTTTTATTTTATACAGTTTTAAGTTTATGAAGTTCTTCTAACATTGGCAACCAGGTTGTACAAACATTTACAGAACGATTCGACAAGGTCCTATCCTCATTCAATAATATTATTGAATTATGATAGAGTGTTTCGAATTGTTACGTTGATGTTTGTACAACCTGGTTGTCAATATTAACTTCACAAACTTAAAATTGCATAAAATCCGTAAAGGAATAAAAATAATACATGTGGCAGGAAGTCTCAAGAATAAAACTAGACGAATTAACATTTATTATTATTTCTAAAATTATGGGATTGTTTGAGCTAACAGTCTTATCTTTCTTTCTGCGTTCGTGGTCATTACTTGAGAAAGCTATTTTATTGGAAAAATTCACAGATTTCGCCATTCTTGCAACTATCGGGACATTGGAAATGTTAACATCATACATAAAACATAAACAACTAAGATCCACTCTCGACTGCGACACCGCTGCATTTCGACCTTAAATGAAAACTGGTAACTTGACCCCCTGTGATATATGCAACCCATATTACATTTGCATATATCAGCCGTTGCATATACGACAGTCTCACTCGACCGCGACACCGCTGTCGTTTGACCTTGAACGAAAACTGGTAACTCGACCCCCATATACGAACATGAACATTTCCAATGTTAAAAAGAAATTTACGCAAGGACGCACCTGAAGAAGTTGGTGGACGGGCATTCCATCCATCTGAACTGTTTTTAATTTCTTTCTCTGTTTTTCTACATAGATGTTCTATATTTCTTTCGCTAGTAAAACTAGAATAGCAATTTTGGTGCCAAGCCAAACCGCCAAAATTGTTTGTATTTCGAAATGACATAGTTTCTTAATAAAAATAATCTTCCCTTCTTTACTTATTTTTTCACGGAGATTTAAACAATCAATAAATATTGCAAACAATTTCTCAAAACATTTGTTTACAGGGCCCGGTTTCATACAAATTCAGCAAAATCTCTTACGAATTTGTTTTACATTATATTTTATTTTTGTCTCACTTTCTCACTTTCAGAACTTGCATTATCAGTAGTACTTTCCATTTTAATTTCTTCTATAAAGCTGTAACAGACTCCTTACCCTGTTTACATTAATCTGGGAGCTATTTTTGTAGATTATATCCACGAATTACTCTAGCCATTTCATGATTAGACAAATTTACACTATGTGCCCCTACCAAGGAATGATCCTCTCTATACCAACGAGACTTTCTCAAAATCTAGGCTCACACTTTCTCTCTGCACATTGAGCCACATAATGTCTAGATGCATTAATATTAAAACTATAATACACATTATTTTACAGTTACTGCCGAAAAGCTCTTGTCATCGACACGTCCAATCGATAAACTATAAATGTATACAAGGTTGTTTACTGTTTTTTAAGTCATCTAATATTACAAATTGCCGACTATTTCAAAGCCTGTGAACTAACTAAATTTCTATAAACATCGCGCTATACTATGAAAAGTAATTTGAAATTTCTTAACCCCTATCTTACATTTGTTACAAAGCACATACATTAGTTACCTATATTGTAGAAAATTCTATTGAAAAAATAGAATACAGCTGAAATCTTGCAGACAGTGAACTAGGAAGTTTCTAATAACATGTTAATCATTATATAAATATTTTATATAGGTCCATATAACACTGAATTAATATTCAACAAACATATTTTTTATTCCACGGTAATCGTTTTCAAGACATGAATTTCGAAATATCATATATATTTAACGATAGTCCATTGAGGGTGGGTAGTGCGGGTTGTTGAAACGGCCTTAAAGTAGCGGGAGAACGATAATCTGCAACGAACGATGCAAATAACCTAAAGAAATCAGGTTTCTTAGATTATTTTCGCGATTTCCAAAAAAATGATGGGTGATGGAGTTAAACGAACATCGGCTTCGTGTTCAGCACGTCCAAGAACATAGGGATTATTATGTTGGGTCCCGGCCGGGTACAGATCACTTTTTTTGTGGGCTTGTGTAATTAATAATAATTTTCTCTCTCTCTAAACCCGGCTATGATATTTGATGATAACTGGCTACGAGAGAGAGATTGAGCGACAGATCGCAGCAGCAGAGATAAGGACAGATCGCTTGAGATTGAATCAAACAGGTAGAAGTGTGTAGTACGGGTACTTCGAACAAACTTTCTCTCTAAAAGCTGCAGCTCAGCAATATAATATAATACAGAATTGAAAGAAATTACTAATAAGCACCTTGACTATTTTTTTATAGGACCTCCTATTACTCGTTTTCATTTATAGAACTTGGTTAAAATAATAGTCAAAAGAATACCGAGAAATATTTCGGTACTTTTTGTAAAAGTTGGTTGTATTTCTATTAACTGATTTTAAACCAATGAACAAAGAATTACTTAATTCAGTATTCTCAATGAAATTCGATGTCGTCTGGCAGTATACTTACATTATTACTTGGTAAAATTTAAGGCCAAATATATCAATTCAGCTAGCGCAAAAACCATTGTTCTACAAACTATATACAAATGAATTTTAGTACTAATTACTTGTTGCGAGCATACGGCGACCACAAATTAAGGCGAAAACAAGAAGTTATGCTACAAAAAGCACACATAAACCTCGGCAGTCCCGCGAACCGTTTGCTGAAAGTAATTTCCTTATTTTAATTAAATGCAAACCGCAAACAAGGGACGGTAAAGAACGTTTCTCTAAGAGAAAAAGGCAGATTGCAGCATCAGGTTATTTCTTAGAAGGAGCATTTTGTTTTCAAGTATACCGTGAATTCTGTTTCATCGGCTGTAACATTACCCCAAATAAACCAAAAACCAGGTCGAGATTCAATTCAATATACGCTCGTGTACGTCTTTTCATGTATCTCAAATGTGATCACGTCTCAGATCGATGCGAATATACCTGGGTTAGTTCTTTATCCGAAGATGTGTTTAAAGGCAGGCGTTCTTTGCACATTTATATGATTACGTGCTACCAAGATGAGCAGAGAAATCTTTAAACACGCTGAGAAAAAAGTGTGTAATATTTTACACAATTAATTACTATTGTTAAAAATTATACCTCCAAATGGTGCAAATAAATAAGATATTTTTGGCATAATAATTTTATACAACTTACAGTGCAGGCAATATAAATTTAGAGTGTATACTAATTATAGACAGGGCTTTTATCATTGAAAATGGTAAAAGGGCTTACAATGAACGTAAAAAAATAAAAATGCAGAGCCGAGGGTAGTATATGGTTAATTTGGGGGGGTTGAAATCGGGTGCAGAATAAATCATTGCGTTTTCCTGCGAAAATGTCCTATAGAAAAGTTGCAGATCATAAAAAATCTACAATTTTTTACCATAACCTCAAAATTTCTGAAAAATGCGAAAAGGCGATTTTATTGTTTTTTATTTTTCATTTTCGCAAAATTAATTCAATTCTAATGACATTTTATGAAAGCATGCCTTTTTATGTTTTAAATAAGCACAATTTTTTTATATAAAAAAAATCAAGAAGTTTTTGAGTTAATCAGTTTTTTTTTCCAAAATAAATTTTGTGGTGAAAAATCATCGTACAGACTTCTTCCGGTGCTCATTTTTGTTTTTATATGTATTTTTGAAATAATAATAAAAAATAATAGTCCCTATTTAACAACATGCTCAAAAATTGAAAACACTCAAAAATGACTTTTGCAACAATGAATTTTTCAGTAATTGTTCATAATTTGTTTAAATTTTTAAGAAAATTGAAAAATTGGTTACACCACTACGATGATTTTTCACCACAGAATTTATTATTGAAAAAAAGAGTTTTTGACTGAAGAAACTGAATATCTCAAAAACTTCTTGATTTTTTTATATAAAAAAAGTGTGCTTATTTAAGACATAAGAGGGCATGCTTTCACAAAATTTCATCAAAATTGAATTATTTTTGCGAAAATGAAAAACACAGAACAAAAAAATCGTTTTTCATTCGTTTGCATTTTTCTCGAAAATTTTGAGGTTATGGTAAAAAGTGACCCCTACGAATGTTGTAGATTTTTTTATGATCTACAACTTTTCTTACATTTTTTGATAGAACGTCAAATTTCGCCAGAAACTGCAATAATTTATTTTGCACCCCATTTCAACCCCACAAATGAACCCCCGGCCATGCATTTCTCTTTTTACGTTCATTATAAGCTCCTTCACCATTTCCAGTGATAAGAGTCCTGGTCTACAATTAATAGTGGTTTTGGCTTCTAAATCAGTTAATTTGCTTGCACTATTATGCTTTAAAGTTATTTGAAATGTTTGTATAATTGAATTTCCATACATTGAATTCTTTACAAATTTGTGAAAAGATTCTAGTCGTCAACTGTTGGGCATTTTAATCAGCGGCAAAGTTCACGCTGAGTGTAGTCAGCGGTTAAACTTAACCTCATCTGCTCTCATTCTTTGGTGTTTGTGTAGCAACTTGCTACACACCCACGAACATCATAAAGTAAACCTTATGACGTTCTTATTTACATCTTTCAACGAACTCACAGCAATTTACTGCAATCAAGAAGTAATCAGGTTGAGTGATTATTCTCAGCGGTTGCATTCCCTAAACGTACCCAATGTATATACATACTATGATCCTGTTAAATTTGTTGTAATTTTATAATTCTTGAAATGTAATTATCAAATTAACATTTCTTTTACACACAACTTCACAATATGTGTACTACTCTTTGATAGTGTTGGCGCTCTGGAGTGTAACAAATAACAAAGGTCCACAAAAAAGAGTGATCTGTAGTCGGGACCCGACATAGTAATCCTTATGTATTTCGACGTGCTGAACACGAATCCGATGTCCGGTTAGCTCTATCACCCACCAATTTTTAGTAAGTCGCAAAAATAACCTAAGATATCCAGGTTTATTCTCGCGATGAGGTGCAAAATATATTTACTAAAAATTGGAGGGTGATGGAGCTAAGCGGACCTCGGATTCGTGTTCAGCATGTCGACATACATCGGGTCCCGACCACTGATCACTTTTTTGTGGGCCTGTGTACAGGAAGTATGTTTAAAAGTGAATTATTTTTTGTTTGCATATACTTGTAATGAAACATATTCTTTATAGAATTTTGCAAACAGCAGAGAAAACTATTTATGAGAACTAAAATAAAAACTGTTTGTAAAATTATTAATTTACAATTTTTGGATTCTTTCGATAAACTGAATTCTGGTTATGCTAGCAATTAAAATCCTTAAATGAATGTGTCTTTCTTATTGGACAATTCTCATTCTACCAATAGTTTCCACACAGTCCCCTACGGCTATGCAGAGTAAACCAGTATACACATAACCCCCTACGGCTATGAAGATTCAGTTAAAATGAGAACAAAGGCCTAAAAAGAATTTTTATATGCCTCGTCTTTTGGAGAATATTTCATTCAAATGGATTACATTGTCATGAAATCTTACATTCTGTTTCTTGGAGATGCTTAGCCTTTGAAACGTTTTTCGCCCTTCTGGAGCTCATCAGAAGGGCACAGAGCCACTCATACGATGTTCCATACAAAAACCAAGACAATTACCAAGTTTGTTTGATTACAGGAAGCACTTGCAAAGCACGTGTAATAAATGTCGAGGACGCTTTATATTAAATTAGGAAGTCCTGTATTGGCAAGTACGGACTGGTTTTGAGCTTCTTGGCTCCCGTTAAGTGGAGCAGAGTGACGAAAGTCACAGATCTGGCCACCATTAACTCTACCAGGCTAACCTTAAGGCAATCGTGAACTTCGAAGCCATTTTTTAAATTGAATCTTAAGTAAATTTGATCTTGTAAAATAATTTAAGGTTTTTATGATATTAGGTATTTTTGAGGGAAATATTTAACATAGCAAAACAGCGCACTTTAGAACTTAGGCATAATATTTCAAGTTGTTATGATTTCATAAGTTATTATGAAATTAAGTAATTCTCGTCTCCGTGCAATTATTTTACGTTGGTGTAAGCACGCACGCATTTTTTATATTAAACGATAGTTTTTGCTGTGGAGAGAATACACAAAAGATTCCTTTTTATACCCTCATATTGAACAATGCTCTTAAATAACTATTAGCGGTGGTTACATGAGGGTATAGAAAGGAATCAAAGCCAGTGATAAGAATCACAAAATGCAAAGGACCTAAATTAGACCCTTGAGGGACACCTAAAATTACTGTATATCTGGCGTATTTGACATTTTTACAGGAATAATTTTTCAGAAAAATCACTAGAATACAATTTTCACAATTGCACATAATAGTTATTATTATTATCGCGCGAGCAGATCTGTGGAATCCGCAGCGCCCAGGCCTGTCGACCCATCGTGCATTCGCGTCATGTGGGATCTTCTAGAAGAGACCAGTGCTCTCCACAAAGGATAGCAGTCTATTTCATGGTTGATCTCGTAATTCCTCCGGCTGTAAAAATTGCCTTTGGAGATGCCTATACCTTAACGCACCTAAGGGTGCGCAACTGCATAGGAAATGAGTGGTGGTTTCATCCTCCACTCCACACATCCTACAAATAGGGCTGTTTTTCAACCCCATTGTGGGAAAATGTTTGTTCAGAAGACAGTGCCCTGTTAACAAGCCTACTATCCGTCTCATTTTTCCTCTATCGAACCCAAGCAGCCACTTAATGGTTGAGTCAGTCGAGGGCCCCTTTATATGGAGCCTCGACTGCCTTATTTCATACTGCTTGAGTCCAATAGTTGCTAAACCTTGCAGTGGCCCAGTCTCGTAACTCTGATTGAATCAGGAAAACCGAAGGCTGGCTCAGGGCCAGAGTTATTGCTCCTTCTCCCGCCAATCGGTCTGCTTCTTCGTTGCCCTCCACACCTCTGTGACCGGGCACCCATATGAGTTTGACAGAGTTGTGCTCGCACAGTTCTGTCAAAATATTCCGACAGTTTAAAACTAGTCTTGAGGTCACTTTGTTTGACACAAGAGCCCTCAAGTCTGCTTGGCTGTCGCTACATATATAAATATGTTTGTTGGTGATACCCCTCCTGAGATTCTCGCTTGCACACACTAATATGGCTTATACTTCTGCTTGGAATACACTAGGATACCTTCCAAGTGGCACCGATATACGAGCCCTTGGTTTGCAGCCGTGTATGCCAGCAGCTGTTCCCTCCTGAGTCTTAGATCCATCTGTGTACCACTCGAGACCTTTGGGACTCAGAAGACGGTTTTTATCTCGCTCCCAGTTCTCTAGACTGGGAAACACCGCTGAGTATGGAATAGTGAAATTATAGACAGGGAGACACCGGTCATCCTCCGCTTGGATGATGACCCGGTCCCTTACCAGCAGCTCCAGGGCCTTTGTGTGCCCCCATCCCCGGCCAGTACCATTCCACATTCCATTTTTGAACAGTCTATTTGCTGCTTTTTTATCTTCCAGTTCCACCTCGATATGCAAGGGAGTGAGTCCAAGAATGGCCTCCATTGCTATCGTTGGAGTGGTTCTGATAGCTCCTGTAAATCCAAGGCAAGCTAGCCTTTGAACTTGACATAGGCGAGCCCTAATTGTGGAGCGCTCCTGGCAGCGCCACCACACATAATAGTTAACGTTATATAAAAAAAATAATCTGACAATTCATATCAATTGCGTTTAATTGACCTTGATTATTGATAGTTTCAAAAACTTCACTGAATGTATTTTTACATTTTTTTTTGTTTTGAAAATTAATAAACTTTCGAGTTTTTCAAATATTGAAACATACCGCGCTCACAGGTTATTTATTTGATTTTCTTTCCTGAAAAGAGGAAAAATATGTGAATTTAAACATGACTGACTAGGTTTGTGGTTTTTTGTTTCAATAATGAACATAGCCTTAGAAATTCTCCGTTGAGGCAAAATAAAGTACATTTGGCATTACTACTTTTCGTGTCATGATTGCTAGTCGGTATAATAATTATACTTTGTGCATCCCGGAAGATTTAAATTAACGTTGAAGGATACCAAATTTACCTTTATTAACAGACGAGCGAATCCTGTACAACTGCGGAAGCTCTCAAAGTGTAAAGTTCCATGGAAGAAGATACTTGTAAAGCCAAACTTTAAAATTATTAACATGTAATTACAAAAGTTTTAACTTTTCAACATCATTTCGAATCACGGATGGTCAGGCGAGGCTGTAACGCTGCTCCGCCTTTAGAACTTACGATATCCTTAAATTTCTCGATTCTGATCCCTCTCAGTGATACAGATGGTATAAGACTTGACAAAGGAAAATATAATTGTATTTACGGTCTTTTCTTTTCCTTTCTTTATACATTTTACTTATTGTAATCTCACGCCTCAGCGACTATTACGTATATACAGCTATCTTGGCTTCTACGTTCTCATAACTGAAGGGGTCAAGTAATGTGCTGTATACACCAGCGAAATAAAATCAAATCATATATTTTCTTATGTAGGTTCATTCAAGTTTAATAAGCGATGATGCTACCTTGGAGGGCGAAACCGTAGTCCATCTTTGGATGTACTCAGCACAGATCAGCTTTTAACTGTTTTATCCTTATTTATCCCTACTGTACACTGAAAAAAGATTGGGTGGAATCAACTAAAATAAAGCGGGATAAGCTTATTTCTATGAGTATATTCTGTCAGGCTGTTTTTAGCAAAGTCAGTGCAATTTCAGATAGCTTCTATTCTAAATGTGTGTGATGCTGTGGCATTATGTAGTCGAAATAATAGCATTACTGATTGTATAGCCTCATTTTCAGAGTTTTTTCAGCTGCATTTATGGCTGTATTTACTAATTATAAAGTTCACTATCGTACAAATTCGGGGGAGGCCATATAACAAAGCTTTCAGTTTCCAGATGTTAATCCGTCATCTTGGGACGTCCGCTATATTGGATTCAGAACGATATTAGATATAGCATATTCCACTGTCATCGGACTTACATGCGTATGAATAATTTCAAGGCAGATAACAAAGCTTTTAAAATGGAGTAGAACAAATTACACCAAAAAGCTAAATCAAAAACATGTTGTATTGTTCAGTAATTGATATTACACTGTGGAATGGTGTAATTTAAATAAACAAATATAGGCGGTATGATAAAATGACCTTAAAATGGCCCGAGACTTAAAATTGCGCCTATTCTCCCAGCAAATACTTTTGTTAAAATTTGCTTCAACTCGACTTGACAAAAGACAAATTTACTTACTAAAGAATTATGACGTGAAATTTACTGGAATATGGACTTCTGATAAAAATTAACCAATTAGTTCTTAGTTTAAGTAAACAATACCAATTAATCTGCCTCATACACAATTTTTCTTGAAAGTAAATTTAACGAAAGCAGCGAGTGAAAAAGTACAAAAAAATCTACCAAAAATAACCTCAAGTATAAATTTCCATTAAAGCCGAAATATGTAATATAATTAGGTAGTATTTACTTTTTTAGCGACTAAAAATATTTCTAATAGTCGAATATCTTACTAGGTAGATTTTGTTGGAAATCCTACGTAATTTATAGCTAAATAGCCAACCTGTTTGGTCACTTTTGTTGAAGTAATATTAGGTTCATAACGTCGATAAATTCTACCTAGCTTATCTACCTGATATCAACCATTAAGTCAATTACCATTAAACTGACCTTAAAGTTACCCTCAAGAAATATGTTTTAAACCTCTTTGTAGCAGTAACCTGGCAAATCGACCTTAGAGTGAACTTGACTATAAAATAGTAATTCACGAGCTAACCCCCGTCTAACCTATTTGCAAAATTCATATTATTTAGATTTTTTTAAACAATTAGAAAGGTTTAGTTATTATCTAAAAATTATTTCAGTAATTAAAAGAAGCCATTAACGTAGCATAGCTGGATAATTCGTGGTGCACATATACAAATGAAGTGTGCCATAAGTAAAAACCGCTGCATAAGGAATCACTACTTCCACATCCAGGTTTCCCATTCAAGTCTCTTTAAAAGAAAACAACTATATTTGCTCTCTGGTATGTCAAAGAAACTCATAGAATTTTAATAAAAGGGCGTGGCCGAATGCCAATCGAGCCCCTGGAACTTTCAGGCGCTGTCGAATACCAAGACAATTTCATAGAGCTTCACTATGACACTTTCGGTTCACTCACTTGTCAACACAATACACTAGTCGAGTTAAATTGGTAGTATATTCTAAAACAAGGTAACATAAATAGGTTATATTTACCTACAAGTAATCATTTGATATAACATCAGAGTTAATAATACTTTCAATAGGTAAAGTTTACCAAAATGTCGTAAATTTTAGGGTAACATGACCTGTGATAATTTCTACCTATAAAATACGTAGATTTTCGTGGTCATTGAGGTCTAATTCGCACAAGACGCCATAATGAAATTTGTAAAATGAGTGTGTATGGAAACAAACTGACGAAAAGGTAAAAAAATACATAATTATACCTGTAAACTCATATTTAACAATTATAGCATATTTTCGGCTCAAACTATTACTGTAATTTTTTTTATTTAGCAATAGAAATTTCCTTATAGATGAATATTTTGGAGGCGCATTACTATTTTACGAAGTGCAGCTGCTATTATTCACAAACAAATTTTCGGCGCATTGATTTCAACAAGCGAGAACTGCAAGTACTTTCCTTATAAATTGGATTTATTTTAGTCACCGACATTCATTTTGTGTCGTTATTGTGAGAGGTATCTCTTCAGTTTTGTAAATGACACAATGTTTCGACTATTTATAGAGAAAAATTTTCCAATTTCACAAACGTCCGTAGATTCTACCTAAAACTAGTCAACTTGATGTCGAATTGATGTTAAATTCAAGTAAAATTTACCTAAACAGGTATTAGTAACCAAATATATTGACAAGTATGATTTATATGTAATTTCACTTATTTTAGTTGATACAACTTAATTTCGACGTCGTCTTATGCCCCACTTATGTCGATTCCACGTAGCGTCAACGTAAATTTTACCAAAACATGGTTAATTCTAATTTTGCGACTAAATTTATTATCCATAATTTAGGTAGCCTTGACGTCAAATAATACTTGAATGTTTGCTGGGCTATTTATCAAGTTTCGTTCCAACCTGTTGATTTCCCACTCCATCTAAATAATTTCAAAATGTAACACAAATTTCAATTATTAAACAACCACTAACTCAATAAAAGTACCATCATAATTTAGAAATTTCAATATTCACGACGGCAAATAGCCGGGTGTTTGTTTTGTTTTTCAATGAATTAACGATCCTACTTACATCCATGTACTCTATTATAATGGCATCAAATTATAATCAGCATTTACATTTACTCTGTACAAATTGAATTGGCTGTTTAAACTAAAAGAGCTATAATTTCATTTTTATTCTTCTATCGTGTAGTTGCTGCGACATAAAACAGACTTGTGATGCATAAAATAAACAGAATTACATTTTGCGTGCTCCCGGCAACAAAACCATGAGCAGTGATATTTAAAACGAAATTAAATAACATTTCATTTCCCTAATGGTTTTGTATTGTTTCTAGATTACCGGCTTCAATGATGTTTATTGTGAATGTGAGCTCTATTTGTGAAGTTGTTTTTTGTCGTTGTTTCGGATAACGTGGATAACATTTTATTTCTCTGCAACATGATGACAGCGCTAGTTGCGTCGCGAATATATTTTAACATGAATGAACACAAATAATATGCAGTAGCTTTTATAGTGAAAATACAGGTTAATTGACAGGCCAACAAACAAGGGACGTAATTATGAATAATAATGAAGTCCAAGCGACTTGAAGACAACAGAGATTATTGAATGATGATTTTTGCTATAATATTACTTAAGTATATAAAGATCAGTCCTGCCAAATACGAACATGGAGCAACATGTTCAGTTGACTTTCGTCCACTGGCAGGCTTATTCTAGATACGACGACTTCCGATGTGCGCCGAGTAACCATCAGCTTGTGTTCTTCTCTATCTGTATATCTACTTCTCGCCCGACAATCCGCGCATAGTAAAAATTAGTTCGTCTATGTTTAATTAACAACTGAAGTTATGTAAAACAAGTTCTTGGCTTGTATAAATTTATCTTTAGGTTTTAAGAAAATACGTTCGTAGAAGAAGTTGTAGGTAAAAATATCTACAAATATCACATTAAAATAGTACTCATTTATAGCAAATCGACGAGATAGAATGAAATATCGCATTAGTTTTGCAATAGAACGCATCTCAATCCATAAAACGGACCTCCTTTAACTTTGCTTTCTTCTGAACGTGTCTTTGCCCAGTTATTGTTATTTGTATTGCTATTGGTGATGTCAGTGTTGATGTTGCTGTTTAGGAAGAAAATAAGCCCCACCACGTTGCACTGCGACATCCCTAAGCTATAGAAACTAATTTGCAAAGTGCATTTTTAGTATACAAATGCTTTTTTGCAAAAATCGTAAAAGCACACATTTCCAAAAAAAAACACGGCAAAACCTATAATCTAACAAAATTCGTTATGTCTTAGTTTGTTACTTTTAAAGTTAAAAATTAAATAGGAAACAGCGTTTTTGTTAAAAAACTAATTAACCGAATTTTATGCGGTTGGGCTCATATCGTAGACATTTTTAATACCTACAACTTCCACAGACGTATTGTCGTAAAACTTAAAGATAAATTATACAAGCTAAAAACTCGTTTTCTGTAACTTTACTTGTTATTTAAATATAGACGCACTAATTTTCAACTGTTGATTTTAGGTACAACAGTTATACTTACTAAGAGGGTACATATTTCCGCTGAAAAACCCCCGTTGACATTTTTTTTTCAAACATCTTTTCCGCCTCTTTTGTCTAGGCTATTAGTGAAGCACTCGACTAGGAGTATGAGCGCTGCAATGCGTTGTTGGCCACCTTATAACTAGAATACCCTTTACTGAAAAATATATCGACAGTACACTTTCTGACGCATACAAGAGAAAATTAGATCGACAATCAGTCGTTTTAAAACTTAAAAGATTAATTTTTAACGAACTCCATGTGTATATCAATTTAACGAATTAAAATGTGGTGTCAAAATGCTCAACTGAGACCAGAATATATTAGAGGGCTGGGCCACAGTCTAATTAGTTTCATGCGCGATGACACGCCATTTGTAAATATAATTACTGAAAGGGTAGAAGGCGGGCAAAAAATGCATTAAAATGTTTGTGAACGTACTTCGTGTTTAACCCCCTGAAAGTATCAGTCAAGTAAAAAGCTACTACACCCGCGCCCCATGCCAATTATTATGTAATTTTATGCTGATGTAACCATCATTAGTTTTCATTAATTATTGGAAACAAAGAGCAGCTCACAAATTAAATGAGAAATATACGTGAATCCATAATGTTGGATCTAATGAAATTGTTTTCACAAAAGCCAAAGCAATGAATACTATGCTCGATTTGAGTTTCGCACCTCCAATTCACGTCATTAGGAGACACTTACACATTTTTTATGATTTGACGAAGCATTATTAATTATTTGCCTTAAATCATGATAGACAACGAAAGTGAGAAATTTTCTTATCAGCAGAGACTTCACTAGGTAAATCTCGAAACTAGAAATGTCTTGACAGTTGATGCAAGTTCTTATATCAAGGCCATTTTCTTAATGCTCTACTTATATTATCGTCCTGGAGGAGTTTACTTATGGCTATTCCACCACACAACAACCATTCCCTGTAATATTACTATCTGCCACAGTTGAGACTTGAACTCAAGAGAGATAACAACGATTAGACATGTTGTGCCACTCAACAACAGTCTAGACCACTACTACCATCTCGGTGCAAACAGTTAACACAGTTAAAACGCCACTAAATATACAAAATTTCTATTTTAAATAAAAAAAAAAATTAAAATAGGTTTAGCATGCCACGAAACGTGGAAATTTTAAATATGATCGAAGAAAACTTTTCCATTATCTATTCCCTTTAGACCCTGTATATTTTCCAGTCAAAGTTTAGCCATTTCTTAGGTGGCAGTGGCGTCAGTTAACTACTAAATTTGACTGTTTTCCGTCAAGTAGCTTTTTAATTAATGAACCAACAGACCGACAGACGGGCGGACAGACAGACAGACAGACTGACGGAATTGAAAAACTTTTATTTTCGTAATCTACATGATGTGAAATGTGAAAATCCGAAAAAATCTCGGAGGGTGACTTTTTCTCGAATACAATACTCCCTTTCGGTATGCGAGGGAAGTAAAGATACATATGTTCTGTAATTAATCAAAAAATGTCTAAAACTAATATTATGTACAAAAAATTGCGAAGAGTGTCCTATAGAATGTGCAACAATTATATAAAAAGTGCAGTAAATCGGCGAAGAATATGTTTATGAGCTTAGTATTATTATTATCTTGACGAGTTTATAGAACGATGTATCACTACTGCAAATATATTATCACTCACTCTTTGTCTCTAACACCTTGCCTTGTAATGTACAAAAGAAGATTAAGATACGGTTATATCCATCATAATGCTCTGCGACACGCCAACGGTAACAGGTGATTATTTCAACGTACAGGAGGATCAAATAAGCTCATAGCGCAGACTGTCTAGACAGCAAATAAACTATGATGGGTGTAAGTAAGTAGAACATAAACACAGGATATGCTGCTGATACGCTCGATGTAATGTATTTCAAAGATTAATATACATATATATATCAATTATCTCCGCATTGTGTTACATTAGACATATAAGGGGGGCCCCAAAGTTTATTAAAGGTAACTTATAATTAGCTTTGAAGGATTAATCTCCGTCAATCGTACATAATAAAAGTTAAATATGGCGAGAGGTAGCTTTGTGCGCGGGAGCGTCTAAACAAATAAATAGTTTGATAATCTCGTTCGCGAGCCGTCTTTGAATATAATTCGAGGAAACTCTCCCGTTAATGTATCGAGTACACTTAATGAAGACAACTCTCAAGTTTGACAATGAGGAGTTATCTGGTGGATCCATATCCACCGCCAAGTTTGAGACACCTTTCACGAGGGGAAGGAAGTTTCGAAGTGTTTCATTAACAGAATGGATCATCGAAGTGAGTGATAATATGATAATCCGTTATTAGGGGAGTCGAATTAGTTCTTGGTGAAACGAGCTTTTATTTAAATCGCTTACGTCATTATAAGAAGTGTTTCGGGAGGCTAAGACATTATAAATCTGACAAGTCTGCGCTTAATTTGATTAGACCACAAATTGAATTCGCTTGGAAGCCATATTTATAGCAGAAATATTCTTTATCTAGCTAGTATTTGCAAAATAAATAAATAACAGAGAATCTGAGGTGCATTTCGTTCAGTTAGAAGGTAACTTTTCAATGTACATTTAAAGGTTGGTAATGATTTACTTTTTAAATGCATATGCAAATTCCGTATTAATGTAAATGTTCACTAAAATAAAAACAAGGGAAATTATCCTATTAGTAGCAAAAAATTCTAGTAACAAGCTGTGTTACAACGTATTTATTAAAAGTGTAACATTTTAAACTATGGGGTCACTTAATAATAATAAAGGATTTATTGCCCAACAGAATCCTCCAATTACAGGAAAATTTTTCAAAATAGAAATAAATGACATAAAAGCAAATTATACTATATAAAATATAGAGAGTATAAAATTAACATAAAAGTATAAAATAATTATTTAGTTAAAAATAAATGTAGGTTACAATCTATTTCGGACAAACAGTTTTATGGTCTTGGAGTAATTATTTAAAGAAAGACTAAACATGTCACAATGTTCACCAATAGAATTATATATTTCCATTATGGAATAAATTTGTAATTTAGCAAGGATATTTCTTCTTTTAGATGGTAGTGCAAAAGTAAAAGTTTGACGTGAGCCCAAACGTGGAATTCTCAAATTAATTTGCGATAGGAGTTCTGAAGAGTCTATTGTATTATTGATCAGATCGTAAATAACCATTAAATTTGAGATATCACCGTTGGGGGTAATGGTGAACTATTTAAAAAAATACATTTTAAGAAATTTCTGTTGAACAGATTCTAATGATTTTGAATATTTCTCAAATAGGATTCCATATTGCTGAACCCTACTCCAATGTCGAACGTACAAAACACAAATGTAACGTTTTTAATTCTTCTGTATTAGTAAAATTTTGTGAATGCAAATATCAATAATAAAGCAAACAAAACATTATATATAACATTTATATATCATCACTGTAAAGAAGGAACCCGGCAATTATACACAGAACTCTTGGGTAGGAAATTCAGCAGCTGACTTCAAATCAACTTTTAAATGGGAAACAAGATGTAAACACGAAACATTATTCTATTGTGCTCTTCACGTCAACAAAAAACCTTCAGATATAATCCCATTTACATCAAATCTCGAAGCAGAAAAATAGAATTCCTCGTTTTGAAGTAAAACGCACTTCAGATCTTCATATATTATATTTGTCGTAGAAAAATATATCATATAAAACTGTAGGAATGTTCAAATATTATCTGTATACACCAATTCAATGAAATGCAGTATATTGTTATATAACATAATATATAACACGTAATGAAACTGAAAAATAAAATAATGGCAATAACAGGAAAGTGAAAAGTCAACAAAATCCATAATTTCAATTCATCCTTTCATTCATTATTAATATTGATTATTTATTGTTTTCTACTATTATAAAAAATTGTAAGATGATATTTGAGAAACACTCTAAAAAAATAGAATAGAATAGAATACTCTTTATTTTCCGACTACACTGAAACAGAAGTATGGACATCGTCATTTACATTATAAGTTGCTAAGTTATAGTGAAAATTAAACAAAATTACAATTAAGAAATAGGCAGATAGCTGCAGAAGCATTATTACTTATCCAAATTTAATATGAAATCAGTCAATAATTATACAAATATATTTTAATAATAATTACATATGGTATTAAAAACTTATTTATAAGAAAATATTGTTTTGTTATTGGGTAAAAGTTACATAAATTCGATGATGAAAATTCCTAAAAAAAAACACGTTAAAAGAAATATATATAATAAGTACCTACCCAAGAAAAAATTAAAAAAACACTTTAAAAGATATAAATATAAAAAATATATTTCAGGTGTTTAAAAAGTCATCTATAGAAGAAAATTGCGTTCTATTTATATAGTCGTTTTTAGAATAAAACGCATGAGTTTGTATATAGTTTATGAACGAATGTATAAATTTGTACAATGTGTATTTCTTATGTGATCGGGAAGTTTATTATAAATGTATATTCCGGAATAATAAAGGCCTTTCTCAAATCTTGTTGTTTTATGTTTAGTTGGCTGCAACTGTGTTGTATGTCTTGTTTCATAGGCGTAGTTTTGTGAATTGTGTTGATGTAAATTTATATTATTACGAACAAAAATTGCAACTTTGTAAATATACAGACAGGGTAAGGTTATTATTTTTAGGGATTTAGATAGGTCTCTACATGGCTGTCTGTTACTGGATTTAGTGATAATTCTAATTGCCTTTGCCTTGAATCCTAAATACTTCTATTGTTCTACTACTATTTCCCCAGAATTCAATACTTATACCATAAGACATAGCGGAATTAAATGATCCGTAATATATGTTAACCATCTGCTCTGTACTACAGTATTTAATCATTGCTCTCAAAGAAGAACAAATTTTTCAAAATTCTTTGCATATCTGTTCATGCCAATTAAAACAATTATCTATAAAATTCCTAGAAATTTTGTACTATTTTTTTATGTTATTCCTGGGTTTATTATCTTTATTTTAAAATCGTCAGAGTGGAATAGTGCAATATCTCGTTTTTCTTCCGAATTTAACTTAGCCATTTTCATTTAACCACTTCCCTATATTAGTTACAGTTTGTTCCGTATTTGTTTATAGAGTGACTTTATTTTTGTTTCCAAGGATAGCGGTGGTGTCATCGGCATACAATATAGTTTTTGAGTGTTCTATGTGTAAGGGCAAGTCGTTAACATATATTAAGAATAGTAAGGGTCCCAGATTTGACGCTTGTGGTACAGATATCGGGGGTAGATTTTCTCATGTTGATCTTTGTTGATGATTTTGGTAATTCATTTCATCTAGCTGCTTTCTATTTAACAAATATGATGATGATATTTTTTTTATATATTTTATAGTAATCAATTATATTTTCATCGTTTGGATTTTCACGTTTTTGTATGTGCAGTTGTTTTACACGTTGCCTAGAGATTCCTATACTATTAATAATCCATTGATTTCTACTATTTGGCTCATTTTTTAAATTATTTTATTACTTGGTAATTCAAAGTATTGATTGCCACCAGAACAAATTAGATCGGCTAAATCGTTTTCAATAAATCCTAAAATCCATTTTTTGCAGTCTTTTTGTTTAAACAAAAAACGGCTGGACCGAATTTGATGAAATTTTTCAGATCATACTAACCTTAATACGACTCGATTGACACCACAACGAAGTCGATGTCATTATTTATTCGCGAAATTTCGTGCAGGGAAAAAATTGTCACCGCAAAAATTGTTCCCGGTATGCTGGGAAGTTTATAATTTGAACTCTTAAAATAATAGAAAAATAAAACATCACAGATAAATATAGAAACCTTTCACAACAACTACTTTGCCGGCTACATGCCACGATTAACATTCGATTACAAGAAACAAAATATGCACATTACGTACAACATGATTGTCACAATTTTAATTTTAGACTGTTCAATAAAATCAAAAACAATTAAAAGAAAAACAGTGTTACAAAATGAAGTTAATGCTAACGACGTTGACATGCATGCTGGAACATAATTTTTATAAATATTTATTAATTCTGAATTATTAAATAAACAGATCGAATTTGGATATTTACGTTTGTCTCCGTTGACTTATATTGACGTATTAGTTCTAAGAATACGATTTTACACTTTTAGATGATGATGAGTGCTTTAAACTAATGTAAAATAAAAGATTACGAAGCAACAGCGAAAATAATACCACGTTGTAACAAGAAATCTAATACATTGTAGTATATTCATTTTCAAGATGCAACGCACGTAAATAACAATTAGGACGTGATACGCACATGATCGCCGATAACTGTATTGCTATTGAATAATCCATAATATAATCTCTGACTACTCAAAAATGATATGCTGGAAGCAATGGGTAAGTCTGTTTTCATCCACTGCACCTTGTAGATGAATGTCTCAAATTTACGATTTTTAAAAGGCTCTGTTGGTAGATGCCTTATTGCAGATCAGTTGCTTCAATGTCTTAATAACAGTGTTATAATTTTATTTGTAGCCAAAAGAATAAATAACTAATATGCCGAACTGAGTAGGTTAGTGTATTTAAAAACGCGGTAGACTCACTCATTACTATAAAACGTTTTTATTTTACGTCTTTGAATGTTGTCTCAATCACCAATGTCATACTGGGAGACAAATGGAAATACATAACTTTTGACAAACACGGAATTCCTCAGATAGTAAGGCCTCTTTATTAGGTTACTGCTGTTTCTATTCTGCTTTTATTTATATACCTCCGTTTTCCCTGTTCTCCAGCAGGATTCAAAGACATGATGTACCATGGCAACCTTAATATATTTGAACTTGAAGACATGTAGTAGCAATATTATTTTATATAGACACTAAATTAGACTTCCGGGACAGTTATACTTGATCTGACGTTATTTTTTGTTTCATAACAATCACAAATGATGTATGGATGTTTCGTAGATAGCTATACCCCCCCAATAATTAGCTCAATTTTGATGAGGTAAATATTTTCGATTACTGGGTTTTCCAAACGCATTATTTATGCTTTAATAAATAAATGTTTTCCGTAAGGACTTACCATGGATATATAGAAATTCTCGCATAGTGAAAACTTTAGTTGGTGACAGATCAACACTTGCCTCACATATTCCTGAATTTGTTGGTATCTAAGGTAAATCTTTAGGGGTCTCGTTTGTTAAATGTCCTCGAACTTATTTTGATAAGTATCGTTTTTTTTTTTAACTTTTCCCTATATCTCATCCAAATCCACATTATTAAATTTAATATTGTCACGTTACTTTCCTACGTATCTTCGTATCGTAACATCCTTCGTCAATTACCCTAATGAAGAGGGAAAATTTGTTATTATTTCCGTATAATAAAATTTACATAAAAGAGCTTAAGGGTGAGCTAAATTTTAGGATAAAACGAGAAGAGGGAATTTATTCACGGGTTTTTATTTTCGCGCCATTATTATTTACAGCGTTTCAGCTTTTCTTATGGGAGGGAGATCTATAAAGAGAATTGGCAATATATATGCCGAGTCCGTTCGGAATATAGGAGAGATTTTTTTATTCCACGTTAACTTTGATTTTAACGGGTAAATAAGTAATATATTGATTTTTATGTTTCACCACAAAAGCAGATAAATCATACGATTTATTCAAGTATATTTACAAATGACTGTAGAAATAAAACTACACATTTCTAATATACTTGGTAAAGTCCTGATAAGTAAAGGATTAAAAAAATTTATAAATCTCCCATTTAACTTCGGCTTATTTCACCTGTAGTCTGTTTTTAAACCAGGAGAAGTAAATATAGAAGTCCCATTCACACCATAAAAGTAACCAGAAAATACACCACAACCTTCTTGGCGTCTTGGGCCACCAACAAAGCACAGCTGCACTGTGTTTGTGTGTACCTATTTTATTACATTATACAGGGTGTCCCAGATTTAAAGTGACATAGACCGATGAGAGATAGAGCACACTTTTCTGAGTTCAAAACACCCCCACACTTACCCTTGAAAGTGAATGGTTTTCGAGATACAGGGTATTTTATGATTGTTGACTGAAATAAAATACACCATATATTTGGAATGGGTGGACCTATTTGGATTAAAGTTGGTACACATATAGTGCACTCCTAGTCCAATTAATAGCATAATTTAGTTTGTAAATATTCCAGGACAGGACTCAATTTTTATTATTTTGCATTTAGGGTGAATTATATCACCCTGTATATCAGTTTTTTGTAAATGGCGACTAACTATTAAAATGTCTATGGATTATTGTGCAAAACATTGTCATAATATTCGATGGCACGTTTATGGTTACTTCCTAGCAAATTTTCGAAAATAATGGTAAATGATATTTAAATTCTACAAAATACCCAAACAACCAGTTAACGTCGCTATTTTATTAATTTTACTTAAACACTTGTTTAATAATTATTTAATGTATTATTGTTACTTAAATTTGATTCTAATTGCACTTATAATTTGTACGGCTATATGCAATATTCCATAGAAAAACAGTTTGCTTAAAAATGAAAGTAGGCGTGTGTCAATTCTGACATTTATAGTTTAATACATAGTAATGTAAGTCACCTGTAGAAATTAAGGCTAAGTATTCAAAGAAGTCGTTTGAGTCATTAAAATAAGGTTTTATATTAACAAATCTACTATAATAATTTTAAGATGCCATTCCAATTTACAATTGAAGAATATGCAGATATGATTTATGTGTATGGTTTTTGCGACGGAAATGGAAGAGCTGCAGAGAGAGAATATGAAAGACGTTTTAGAAATTGTCGTACACCAAATCGTACAACATTTTCAGAGGTGTATCAATTTAGTAAGAAATATGGGCAATTTCCCTCACAGACAAAACATGAACATGTTCTCAGAGATTTTCAACAGCGAGAGGAAGTATTACAGATTGTTCATATGAATCCAACTGTAAGCGTCAGGAAAATCAGTCATCGATTACAAATTCCCAGAACAAGAGTATGGCGAACTTTAAAAAACGAAAATTTATATCCTTTTCATGTTCAAGTAGGTCAACGACTTGAAGACGGTGACAGCGTTCCGCGTTTAACATTTTGTAGGTGGGTAGTTGTGCACAGACGAACAGTTTCTAGAATTCTGTTCACGGACGAAGCTGAATTCACGCGTGATGGAATAAACAACACCAGAAATCAACATCTTTGGGCAACTGAAAATCCACATGCTACGCTTCAGAAAAATTCCCAACAAAGATTCAATATAAATGTCTGGTGTGGAATATACAATAGTCATCTAACAGGGCCACACATTTTTGAAGGGAGACTAACGGGTGAAGTTTATATAAATTTCTTAATAGAGGTGTTACCAAATTTATTAGAAAACATCAATGTCAGAGGTATGTGGTTTCAACACGATGGTGCTGGACCCCGTTTTTCTGTACCGGTGAGGGAGCATCTTAATCAAGGTTACACCAACAGATGGATTGGTAGAGGGAGTGAAGTTAACAGGTCACCGAAATCTCCTGATCTCACCCCCATGGATTATTTTTTATGGGGCCACCTAAAGTCACAGGTTTACAGTGAAAATATTAATACCCGTGAACAATTACAACAAAATTTTTTTAATGTATGTGACAATATTAGACACAATTTGGCTACGATCGATAGATCGGTGAAAACGCTTTTAAAACGTTCACAAAAATGTATTGACGCTGGGGGGTGTTCATTTAGAAAAATAATTATAGTTTTAATTAATTGTACCAGTATATAAAATAATTAGTGTATTTTTAAAATTTGTGCTGTAAATTATGATTAAGCAAACTGTTTTTCTTTATTTTTTTCCTTCTTTCTGTTTTTCGCTTTTCTTTTTAAGTGACAATAATACATTAAATAATTACTAAACAAGTGTTTAAGTAAAATTAATAAAATAGCGACGTTAACTGGTTGTTTGCTTATTTTGTAGAATTTAAATATCATTCACCATTATTTTCGAAAATTTGCTAGGAAGTAACCATAAACGTGCCATCGAATATTATGACAGGGTTTTGCACAATAATCCATAGACATTTCAATAGTTATCCGCCATTTACAAAAAACTGATATAAGTACAGGGTGATGTAATTGACCCAAATTGCAAAACAATAAAAATTGAGTCCTGTTCTGGAATTTTTACAAAACAATTATGCTATTAATTGGACTAGGAGTGCACTATATATATATATAAAATACCCTGTATCTCGAAAATCATTCACTTTCAAGGGTAAGTGTGGGGGTGTTTTGAACTCAGAAAAGTGTGCTCTATCTCTCATCGGTCTATGTCACTTTAAATCTGGGACACCCTGTATAATGCATTGACCACTATTTGACCTCTATGTATTTATACAGAATCCATGCCATTTATACAATATAAAGGCATCAAGCAATTAGCCACTTTTACCTTCAGATTTATACAAAAGGGATTATAAACTGATATATAATGTGCAAACAATAAAATAAAAATTGAAATAAAATAATTTGACATGAAATTAAAAGTTTTACAATATGCCAAAAACGACTATTGCCTTGTGTTAAACTGGCGAAGGCTTATCCAATCACAGATTATGATTTAGCACGGTAAATTTTAAAACGCCCTTCCTGGTTTAAAAACAGACTATAGCAAGGCTTATTACCGATGCTAAGCCATCAACGCTTGTGTAAATACCCGTTATGCTATTAGACGTACCATACAACAAAGGGGACCAATTGACAACGCATACTTCACAAAACGTCTTTAAAGTCATTGTGAATAAATAAGACGATCAAGAAACGTTCCACAGTAAACAAACATACGTTGGAAAGGTTTAAGAAATGTTTTTATAACATTTACTTAAACCTGTTTTGCGAAATTTGTTTTTTCAACATTTCGTTACGTCGGCACCTATTGGTGCCGATTATCGATGACAGAAAACTGTTAATAAAGCCATTTTAGGTTTTAAGATATCGTAAGAAATTTTTTTAACCTGTATTGTTGTTATTCTTGTTTAAACGAATATACAGATCGGGCCAGCCATATACGAACACTTGATGTAATATGTCCAGTTGACTATTGTCCGCACTGGCAGGAGCCGATTTGAGATACGATGTCTGATGCGCGGCAAATACCAGATTCTATTCATGTTCAACGTAATTATGTTTGGTAGAAATCTAGTTTTGGTATATCTTTTCTCCAACACATTTCAGAAATTACAAATTCCACAACTAAAAATTGTGTCGGAACAAGTATCATTCCAACACACTGTTATGGTATAATACCGCACGGCTTTCGACGAATCAGAAGCGGTTGCTATGGTTACGTCGAACAAAAGGTAGCTTCGCATTTGACGTTTTGAACAGTTTTAAAGTTTTTTTGTATAATTTCTAAAATCTTGTTAGAGAAAGTATAGTCTACAACACGTTTGGAATGGCATATTCCACACTCGCGAACCAAACTTTTCGCTCGTGTGGAATATGGGCCATTCCATAACTTGTTATAGAATAACATGTTACAGTGATTTTTAATAGAAAAACAATTTTTAGTATTACTGAAGATCAGTTATTCGGGACATCTTTCGACAATTCTCTGTACTTGGTCAATCAAAATAATTTTGTTAACTGTTAAGAGGGACAATACATGGCCTCCCCAAGAACTCGCCCAGAGCTATTCAAACACGCACGTCACGAAGTCGAGAATTATATATACAGGGTGGATCATTAATAATAGGCGATAGTTCAAGGGTACGTTTTTTGGGCCAAAATATGATGATATAACAAAACATGCTTTAATAAATTGTTGCTGTGGAAAAAGATACAGGGTATCAAAGTTGTATTATTTTTTAAACACAATTTATCCCTTTTCAAATTGAGTTGTTTTCACAGAATTCTTGAAATCTTTTGCGACAGTTTTCTCAAAAACGCACAGAGGGGCCAATGCTATGAAAAGTTGGCAAAAATTCGGACAAATTTACATAAAGCTGTTTTCACCGGAAATAGGTATAGGTATATGTACTTAATATTATACTAAAAGTCCCCTTATGTAGAAGTGCCGGAACCTTAAAAAAAACGCAATCGTTTAATGAGAGGCGCAAGATTTATGTAGATTCGCGCACTGCGTACTGCGGCCGATCTTTATAGCAGATTACTACTTACTGCTGCTTGTTTTTGTGGCCCGTAGTCGTTTGCTAAATAATTAGTATTTATTAGTATTATACTTGAGTTATAAGTGCATTGAATTTTATTTGACAGAGTGATCGTTTATAAAATTTGTTATTTGTTGGTCCCGGTGAATATTTTTAAGACAATATGGAAGCTAATACGTGTATTTTTTGCAATGTTGTGCTTTTAAAAGACGAGAGTGTATGTGTTAAATTGAAAGAACTTGTGACACTAATTAATGCAAGCAAAACGAGAAATGATGATAAGTGGAAACATTTTGAGGGTGTTGAACAAATTTCTGTACATAAAACCTGTAGGAAAAATTATACTCGTGCCACTAGCCTAAAATCGGATATGAAAAATGTAGATGCAGATTTAAATCAACCTAGCTCATCCCGACTACGATCGACTATGAAATATGATTTTTGTTTTAAACAAAATTGTATTTTTTGTGGAGATCTTTGTGAAATCGATAAAAAAAATTGGCAGCATGAGAAAAAAGCGACCTGCTTCTTTAATTTCTACCATAGACATAAAAAGTACAATTGAAAAATTTTGTGAAAAACGCGAAATGATGACTGGGGTGAAGCTGTTTTAAAACGAATAAATTCTTGTATTGATTTGGTTGCAGCGGAAGGTAGGTACCATACGTCGTGTTATGGTAGCTTCCAAAAAATCAAAGTAAAGGAAAAAGCTGGGAGACCCGTTAATAAATTTCTAGTGGAGGCATTTAATCAATTGTGTTCATACATAGATGAACATCAAGATGATGTCTCACAATTTTCGATAGAGGAGTTACAGGATAAGATGAGAGAATTTGTACCAAATAATTCAGAAAATTGGTCCTATAAATATTTAAAACAAGCTATTTGAACGTTATAAAAATGAAATTATAGAACATTACGGAGTTATATGTTTTAAAGGAACAAGTGAAAATTGTTACATGACCAATGGTACAAACATAAGTGACAAAATGGACGAAAAGCTCCGTGTAATAAAAGCTGCGGCTTCTTTTATTAAAGATATTCGTTCTGTTTATTTCGATACTGACTACTATCCTTCCGCTGAAAGCATGAAATTGGGTGGATCAAAAGATATTCCTCAAAGCTTACACACATTTATGTCCACTTTAATAAATAAACCATCAGAAAAGAACACTAAGAAAATTAGGTCTTTGGAAAACACTATTATAGCTACTGTACGACCACGTTCATACGTATCAGCGATTCTTACGGGACTCGCAGTGCATATCCATCGAAAATATGCTTCAAAACATATTTTGGATCTTCTTTCTACATTGGGGTTTTGTGCATCTTACAAAGAATTAATAAAATTTGAAAGTTCAGCTGTCCAAAATTCCCATATTAATATTGCTGACGACACATTTGTACAATTTGTTTATGATAATGCGGATTTTAACATAAGAACACTTGATGGTCACGGAACGTTTCACGCTATGGGAGGTATAATATGTTTAGCACCAGAAGGTTCCGTTAATGTAGAAGAAAAAAGACCTCGTCCGAAAGGAAATTATTTTTTTAATCTGTATTCAATTTAATTGTGTTGTTTCGTTTACTATTAAAAAAAGTATAGTAAATTATGGGTCATTTTATATATATTTCAATTATAAGTAAATTTTCCATCTTGTACAATTTTGAAAAAACTGACCGTTTACGAGAAAATCTCTAAAAACTATATAATCCAAGATGGCGGCTGAATTTTATGAGTGTTCCGGCACCTCTATGTTCGGGGACTTTTAGTATGGTAACAATACGGTTCCCTGGAATACATTTCCGTCGAGAACAGCTTTATGTAAATTTGTCCGAATTAAAATCTTAATGTCACTGTACTACTGATCAATAATGGGCCATGAGCTTAAATTACAAGAGTCCAAACATGTGTAAGTTGGTTGTAGTATTTACTTACTTTTTATTAATATGGCATCAACAAGTACAGGTAAGTCATCAAATATTGCTAAACCTACTTTTCATATATAATAATAATATATAATAATAATAATAATGTATAAAAAAATTCACCAATAACTGTTACATGGCGTGTGTTAATTGAATCGTTATCCATAAGGTTTTAGTTGATTTCGGTGTATATCCGAGCTCTTTTTTTTCCTCATTTATAAGCTAAAGTCATGTACTTTTAGTAGGTATAAAAATTATTATGCCATATTTTGCCTTTTGTAAAAAAAAATCAAAAAACAAATAGTTGTTATCTGAAATTCATATTGACATCGCGAAACATACATATTAATAAATAATTTTGACATGAATTTTTTAATTCCTTTTTTTTTAACATTCAGATATGTTTTCCTTAATAATCGGACATATGCTTTAATTTTGATATTTCATTGAAATTTCCTAGAAACTTTTGGGTGTAATTTGAAAGGGATTCCTAGAATTCACAGTTTATCCCCAGCCAGATGTAATTACAATCTTCTAATCCCTTTAAAATGGTACTTTTCAGGAATCGATTTATCACAGTGGCCCAAGAATATTAACTTCATAACTTCTAAATATTTCCTAAATTGAAATAATTTTCAGTAGATAAATAAGTTTATTTGTTTATACAACTAAACTTAATTTCTGTCAACTATGCCTGCATTAATCAATTTTATTTTTTAATTTGGGATTAAGCTTTCGAGAAGATTCTTTTATGATAAAATGAGCGAATCCGGTCTAAACAAGTTAGATGGTCAAGTTTCGTGTTTAAAGAATATTTGCAAGAACAAACGAAGAGTCCAAAATCTGGATTGGCGAATCTCAATAAAAATATCGGTTACCTTGTCACACACTTTAAAGAAAGGTGGTCGGACGCTCACAGAATAAGACAAAGATTTTTAGATAAAAATACAAGTTGGTTAGGAACATCCATAAGTTTTACAAATTATGGTGTGCCCGAAAAAAGTGAAGCTGCAGTTGAAAGATCCAAGTCTGATTTTAGTATAACTTGCCAGAGGACTAAGCGACATAAAACCAAAGATTTACGTGCTAAATTCTCTCATGCAGAACTATCATATGCAACTCAAATGAGTTTACGAGCTTCAGGTCAAACGGATGCCTAAAAATTAATTAAAGAAATACATCTCCCAAACGCGAAACTCGGTATACGACAGCTTTTAAGAAATTGGATACAGAGAAGTAGCCAGCTTGCACTGTATTATTAAATTTCGGCAATTTTTGACTTACCTTGTATATGTTGTTATTATAAAATTAGTTATGAAACGTGATTTTTATTCAACAATATTTACCTAACCTCTATGCATTATGTACAAAAACATTGATAAATAATCACTAAAAGTATTTTTTGCCAACTTTTCATAGCATTGGCCCCTTTGTGAAACTGTTGGAATTATTAAGTTCTATTAAGTGGTCCAAAGAATGTACCTTTGGAGTACGGCCTATTATTACTGATTCGCCCTGTAAATCTATAAAAAAAAATAGAAACATCAATAGAGCGTAATATTATTATCACTCAATGACACGTTGAAAACACGTTTTAAAAACGTGTTTATTGGGAACGAAATCTTAAAGAGCTATTTTTCGCACCACTCTCCATAATCAATGAATTGCTACTAGCGAATTTTATTACTACGTATCGAGCGTTTGAAAATCATTTGTAACGATTTATTTCAAACAGAATTTTAAGTACCTCAGCCATTATTAAATGCAAGCGCTATATCAAAGAACCTCCGTGGTATTTTGCATTCCTATTAGCATTAGATAAACTATGTTTCACAATATGCAACATCGAGTAATTATTGGTTTAAATTAAATTTCCTGTGTTGCATACGGAGTCTACATAATATATTGTACATTCGAATTTTGTAATGATTTTGAATATTTATACAGTGATTTAAATTTAGTAGGGCATTAAATCTGTTTCGAAAGCCTGCAACAATAGAAATTAAATTTGTTGTGTAAACAAATTATCTCTCTAAATTAATTAAAACATTTATACGCACAAATATCGCACATGTAATTACAGTAAACCTAAATATTTGATATATTAATGGAGACTGCTGACAGCCAATGCTTCAGAATTTGATCGTAACTACTACGGGAGCTCGTCATGGCTGTACGTGCATTCATCCGGCGACACAATTTTAGTATTTGAAATACTTGAGAGCCCTTGTATATGGTGACCGCAACATGTGACAGTATTAGTTCTTTGGTCCGCCGCGCCCTTTTCTACATTACTAACATTAATTTAAACATTATATTGTTTTATTACTATTATTATTGATATACATGTAATATTTTCAAAAAAGTGACATATATGACAATGTAGTTAGTCAAATTCTAATTTCACCGATTATGCAGCTTTCAATGTTTCTTTATGTCCGGTATGGTAATATTTCATATTATATTTATACTTAAGAGTGGGTATGCCGTCTAAAAATCATAAATAAATTACTCTCAAACGCCGCCCCGTCCGCGACAAATTATAATTAGACCATTGCAATTACGAAATTTGTACAGGCGAAAAATAGAAGAAAACATATCAATCTAGCTTTGTATCTTTTTAATATTTTGAAAAAAAATAGTATTAATTAATAAGATTTGTTTTAATTAGCAGAGATTTTATGATTTTTTTAAAAATATTTAGAATCAAAATATGAGAAAAAGGACTCGATACAAACCTTCATTCATGTTTTCTGTGTATCGTACTATTTTTATTTTTCCAAAAAACATAATACTTTTTGCAAAAACATGTATAGCACGGAACCGTGCAAAGGCACATTTTGCAACAAATGTTACACTGATACGAGCTCCCTCTGGATTTATTATTGTTTAAGCTCCGCCCTTCACCCAGAATTATTTTATGAATGAGAAAATATAACGAGGGAACGAAATAAGAAATTAAACCAAATCATTTCTAATAACACGGGACGCCCAATAAAATACCAAATTCCATTAATTTACTATTATACTTAACAGGTACTCTACTCTTTGATTATACTTCAAGTACGGGATTATAACAATATAGTAACTAGTTATATGTAGCCACCCATGCACTAACAACAATGTGTAATTGTGTTTCAATTCTTCTTTATAAATGGTGGTATGCTGGTATATTTGAAAACATTTATTGGACAATACAATTGATACTAAATTTTAAAGATGTGTTCTTGTCGTAAACACATGAATATAGAATTATAAGGGGCGATGCGATTTGCAATGAAAGGAGTTAGAAACACAAAAGTAAAGCGCACATTTTCCCATTTTCTCATCAAGTCACACGCATCAGTTTGTTGCATTAGACCAAGCAACAGGATTTTTTTCATAATAACTTTTATTTCTGGTAAAAATAGAAAGAAATGTTTGGGATAAAAACTGTCGGCAGTAAAGTTATCTATCGATCTGTCAAAATAATGAAATCTAGGCTCAAAATGTAAAAAGAAACAGAGAAACCAACTTACTCCTTTAAACCCGAAAATATTTTCTAGAAAAAAGCAACTTTCGTGAAAATTTAACAAATCAGAGCTAAAAGTATTGTCCAGAAGGTGTTCTGGACCGATGTTGAAAATATTTTCTTGTTGAGATCGCGCACCAATGTAGACGGTATAAGACTCAAGTTGCAGGTTTTTATCTCTGCTTTCAAAATTTGTAGAGAAAACATTTTTGAATACAAATTTTAGCCATCTTTTTTACTTTCAAAATTTTGCAAATTTTTAGAATCGCTCTGACATTCGTATTTTAAAAAAATGGACTATTAAATTTCATTGATGCAAATAATTAATGCTTTGGATTTTTAAAATCTAACCAGTAAAACCAGAGATATCCATATTTTTGAGAAATAACCTACTATGTCTAAAGTTATTAACGATATTTTGATGCGGGGTTTAGTTTAAAACATCTATCATTAAACTGTTGTCTACTATAAAAGCAAATTTGTAAGTTCTCCCCATCCATATATTTTTTAAGAAAATATGAATAATAATTCATAAAACTAAGTGTACACCAGGCAAGTTATTTTATATAATATGTGCTAATATGTCATATGTGCTAAGTATATAACACTAGTTCCTTGGTCAAATCGAGAACTACTACTCCTAGAAAGTAAAATTTCAAATAAAAGGTTGCCTCTATCCTTAATCTTTATTTATTCTCGATATATTTACTTGTTACTGACTTCGAAAAATTGGCATTTGCTTGCTACATTTCCGTCTGCAAATTTCAGGTTAGGGTTGTAAAGAAGTTCTTATTTTATACTATATACTATCAAAACAGTACCTGAGAGGTCAACCACTTGTAGAAATTACACGAACTGCCGAGATTGCCTTGCCTGCGGCGCCTGCGTAACTCCAATCAGCCGAACTTGCGGGGCTTTCAATTATATGACCGCCACTGCCATGGCTGCCGACAGCCTGCCTAAAATTCGGAGAACGAGTGCCGACGGTGGTTTACCTCTCGATAGACAACTACTGAATTTCATAATGATCCGTTGAATAGTTTAATGCTTATAAATAATTACTTATCACTGACTTTCTGCGAATCATTTCTCTTATTCGCGGCATCTATTGGATGTATAACAATAATAATTAAAATTATTTTTTGTTTAACTTGCCATAATTCAAAAAACGAAAACATTAATGGATCTCAATTTTACTATGTCATCACTACATATTTATTAATGAACTGTAGTAATATGAAGGTCAAATTTTAATAATTGTAAAAAATACATTTTTTTTCAAAAACCATGTCGATAAAATGTGAGTATTTGCAAGGATCAGTTAACGAACGGAAAACTTTTTAAGTCTATGCTGAGAAGAAATAAAGATGGAGACACCTTTTTTATTTGAAACTTTTTTCTGTTTAACAGTTTCTAAGAATATCGCGTATAGACAAATTAGACCAATAAATAACTAATACTATACGCATAACACTTATTGGATAAAACAACTTGCGTGGTGTATATTTTTGATTTTAACAATGGTTGCTAATTTTTGTTTATTGGTAAACTACCATTATTTGAGGGAGACTACAAAATAAAAATTCAAGAAGTCCTGAGGAATCCCCTGAGGATCCAAGAGTTTAAATTTTGATTTATTGAATGATGTGACAGCTAAAGCTTTACACATACGAAAACTAAACAACATTAAAATGTTAAGTTTTCCATTTAGTTATAAACAAGAATTAGTACTATAATAACAAACAAGACTGCAGCTACGGACACGTATTTCGGAGTTATTGCTCTTCATATATGGCACATGAGGTACGAAGGTACAAAATAGAGTACCTACAATATACTGTGCTTTCCTATCTTTGTTGGTCTTGCTTTTAACAATATAACAATATTATTTATGCCATGCTACGCTGATGAGGAGCAATAACTCTGAAACGTGTGTCCGTAGTTGCAATATTGCATACCACTAATTTTTGTTTATAATTTTTATCGGACCTCATCAACTCTTATTCTTTTTTATTTAATATTATTATTTCCTTATTGACGATTATTATTAATTAATGCAGATTACTAATTATTGAATATCTTTTCCATTATGCAAAAATATAGATATACTCGTATACTCCATATTACAAATTAAAATTCTAAGGAAGCATAATACCTAGGCCGTTTAAATTATAAATACTGTATTTATTGAAGGAATAATATAGATGTGTCGGCATAACCTTTGAGCTTTGGCAGGTAGAATTTATATACAATCATGAACTAATTTCGAGCTTATACGTAAGTGGAATCGCGGTCATTCATTTCTATTTACTACTAGATAGTACTATAAATACATAAAATAATATTTTATCGTTTTTAAAGGACCGCCCACTGGAGTTTCCCTTTCACCTCCCCTGTTGCAAATTTTAGCAGCTTGTCGAGGCATACCTACTCTTAATGGTTCTTTAAAATAGTTTTCTAATTCCAACGAAAACTTCATATTTTAACTATTAACACGCAATAACTCATAAATTAATGATATCGCGAGATATCACGATTTTTTTTTATTTAATCAAACCCAACAAAACCTCGCAGCCGCATCTCGCAATGATCGAAAAGTGAAACCTAAAACTGATAAATGAATTCATCGGCAACAGACGAAGCAACAGTTCAAGGTCACGGATAAACATTCAACTAACAAACATAAATGTTGCAAGCCGCAGTCGTCACTTGGTTATACTTTCAGTTTTATTAGTATTTATTAATGTAGGCTGGAACACCTCAGGAGACATGATGAGAAAATATTTCTGTCATTATAATTAAAATGTTTATTAACTTTCAACAATTCTGTCAGATATTTTTAGCACGCCTACGATACTTACGTATGATGCTAGGTCCGTGATTTTTTTTATAGATCAAAGTCTAAATATATAAGAGGCCTATAGGATGAGTAGCTACTTATTAGGAAAAAAGAAAAAAATATATAATATTAAAATTTTAATTATGTATAATACGTAATACTTACGTTCAAATATTTTAATTTAAAAATAATAAATTTCATCAACCACGTTGGTATCATCAGTAGATGATTAAAACTAGGTCAAGCTTTGAAAATGAATAAGTTTCAAAGAGTATACATTTTTTAATAACAGTTGTCGCTTTGGTGGCTGGTTTTGGCCGTTTAAGGTTATCGATACTTTAACTTCAATCTAAATGCGTTACAAATTATTAACATTAAAATTTCACCGATGTTTTAGTAAGTTATTACACTGTAGAGACTTCCGAAAAAACTTGCAGACAGGCTTAGAATAATCTAAACTTTCCAATTGTGCCGAGATAATCACGTCTCTTTCACGGAGGCACGAGGTAATTTCCAGGACCGTAAACGCTCAGACAATTTATTTAAAACTAAGTTATAAAACTAAAGTTCTTCATCGAGACCAACTTACAACAATAGTTCAATTAAATGAAACGCTGAAAAGTCGTTGCAGGAAAGTTATGTGACTAGGACCACCGGGTGAGCTAAAATACTGGAATAATTGTAAAAAACGTCGATGTAAGAAGTCGTGCATTATAAAAATCTAATTTTACTTCCACATCCACGTAGTGGATTGGAAATATAGTAATCGCAAAAAAATTTATATAAAGCAGCTATTTTAGACAGTTCAAAAAATCATTCCTATAAGCCAGGGAATTTGCAGACATATTCTATTTAACCTTCTCATCGATATTCTACACTCCCTCCTCCCCACAAAAAAAAACATTATGCTCGTCTTGGGAAATATTGGCAAAAATTCGGTTTTGGACATTTTTGTGAAAACTATAGATTTTACAATGAAAAACTTCAAATGCAAATTGTTAAATGTCCAGTACAGTAGGCATTCTCACAAATTTGGATGTAATCACATTTGGACACTAAATGGAAAATAAGACACGTTTTATTAGAACTTTTATCGGTCAGTCAAATTAACTGTATCCTGAATTAAACAATAAAAATATTTTCCTCACTAAGCACACGCATCAGGGGCATTCAGACATCCACGGTACGAAGCGCCGTGGCAATTGAATGGCTAGACGAGACAACGCCAGTTCAGATTGAAAGCAATGCAAAGGCAAGCACAAACACCTTTCACAATAAAGCGAATTAAAATGTGTGTAAAATTAACAGACTACGAAAAAAAAAACAACTTAAAATAGTTAATATAATGCAAAGGACGCTATTGTAAAATTAGTATAAAAGTATAATTGAGGACAGGGAAAAGTAGCTAGTCGAGAAACCCTTTCTTGTAATACAAGAGTGTGTGCGGTTAAATTATGCAGTATTATTTTCAATTCAAAATGTTATATTTTTCAAAAACTTATATTGATAATTCTAAAATTGTGACAGTGAATGGGAATTTAAAAGGACAAAATATTGAGTAACATAAAATGTCAAAGAAAAGAAGGATACGACAGGAAAGTTGCGTGAATATGAGTATTTGCTAGTTCTTACAAGCAGTGATGTCTATAAAAAATTGTACTATCTACGAAATTTGATTGGTCAATCATCATGTTTGAGAACACATTCTCCTAAATTTCACCATTTCATAAATTAGGCATTGCTAATATGCAAAATATCACGTTCCATTCATAGATTTATGATTGGTCGATTCAGATTCTCAAAGATCAATTGCCAATTCAAAGCCGTGAGGTGCAGTAAACAAATTCAGAAGTATCGTATCTGAAAGGAACAGATGTCAACATAATAGGGAGAAGAGGAGGACATAACTCTTACAAGTCTTTCGTCTTTCCCTCATTATTTATACTGTATTTTTATTTACTCGTCGAATGTTGCCTTTAGTAGATTGATTTAGACGCACTACTACCGTATTCTTATGCTTTCTATAGTAAAGAGAACTACCTAGAACTAGAATTGGAATGTTGATACCATTCCCCCAAAATAAAAACATCTCTCTCTTAGAGAAACACTTTCGTATTTCGAATCCACAAGGTAAAAAATACCTACTTACAGAATCCATTAAAATGTAGCAACATGTTATTAACTGGAAAAATCAAAACTATGCACTGTTCATCCCAAATTATTCGTAGTCGCATTTAAGCAGTATTTTCTGCTGAACTAAATAAGTTCATTTTTAAACTACCACGAATACTGCCTCGATTAGGGTTTTAGTAGAAGCGTTAGATGGCGCTACTAGAATCGTATTTCATTTCGATTTCTAATATAGGCATAAATTCTATGGGCGGGACATTGGCCAATATAGTAGTGCTCTTTATATGCTTATTCGTCATGTGATTGGTAGAGAGGTACATGGGAACTCTTTACTGTAGACTTCTTAACGACTTTAGATCAGTCTAATGTTGTACAATATCTACGATTTCGATGTTCTATTTTCTTTTGGTTGTTAGTGATTACATTACTTTTAAAATGTGGCGAAATCCATGAACTTTTAAGTTTCTACAGCTGCATGTGTTAATCATTTATGCCCACTTCATTTTTTATTCGACGACTCGCTTTGAAAATATATCTTTATGTGAAATAACTACCTGAATGAAACCGAAAAAAAGAATAGGTCAGAAAACAGGAAAAATTGTAAAGGAGGCATCTGAAGACAAAACTTTATATTATAGATGTGTTGTATGTTAATTAATTTACTAGTGAAATATTCTCCCAAATATCACTCATGCTTTTAAATTTTGTCAATACATTTTTTCTCGAGCGTAATTCCCAAGAGTGATGTCATGTAAGGGCCGTTACTTGGATTTACATGAATTGGCTGAACTACTTGACGGCAATGATGATGAAGATTTGAAGTGTATAAATAATTTACGTACATATCATGTCAAAATGGAACCATCTCTTTTATTTTTATTTTCGATAGTTATTGATTCTAGTTTCAAAGTTTCCATAAACAAACTAATTTCACTCGAGGTGAAATTATTAGTCTTCTGTTTCTTTTTCTTGATTTAAGTATTATTTAGAAATTCATATAACACACTAAACAACATTAACATGAATACTAAAAGTCTTCATGGGTAATAAATTGTAACTAATAACAAATAAAATAACCATAACCTCTTAATAAAGCATTATTTTATTCTTCATCTCATTTCAATATATGAACTAGAAGTATGACGTATCTAGAGCGTATGTCTACTCTAGACTATTTAAATCTAAAGCAATGCAACAGAAGAAGAAGAAACGACAAATTAATAATGTCAACTATACAAAGTACGCAATGGACTTGCGTTGGTTATTTATTTCACTTAAATTAGCAGACAGATTATTATGCTCTTTGCAAGAAGAGAACATTTTCCACTTTTCATGACATTCTAAATCTACTTCAACAAACAAATTTTTAGAAAATTTTGTTACGACTACTGTACTTCCACTCCACTACATATAACGAAATATTACTTCATTTATTTTAGAACTGAATTTCGAGACTTTCTCTTTAGGGTGTTAAAAAATATATACGAAGCAGGCGGGACTACTGCATGTCTACTTTACAGCGTTGCCAATTTTAAGTGCATGGCTTATAAGTAGAGGAGGCTATGTAAAAACTAATTTTAAAAAATGTTTTAATAATTACTTATTAAGTTCTAATGAACTAATATGGCATGTGACATATTGATGAAAAGGGGAAAATACTTCATCTCCCGCCTGTTCCGTACATTTATTTTAACACACACAGAGTAAATATCGAAATCCAGCGGTTCTAAAAAAAAATTAAACAGTACTTCGTTACAAGACTCTATTTTGTAAAAAAAGCCGTCTTAGAAATTTCTTCGTAGCCTTTCAAATAACGGAGACCAAAGCAACTATTTTATAAAGTCTATCTAATGTCAATTCGAAAATCATATAAAAGACCGACAAATTAATTGCACATAATCGCAGCAATATTATGAGCGTGGTCCAACAACTTTTTAATTTTTGAAATAAATTGAATATTTTTAACTATTTAATATTCATTGATATATGCATGCTATAAATTATTTATTTATAATAATGTTAGTTTAATGAACAACCCCATAGACAATTCAATACGGGTAAATAAACATCATTTAACCTACAGTTATGCTACCGGCAATTATACGAATAAATTCAAGCAGATAGCGAACTTGTAATGGTCAGCCAAGTAAACAATCGACAACATTCGTTTAAGGTAAGTGCATAACACAACGTTGACTATGTTCGTATACGGGTATCATTTGTAATATTTAAGCATGGTTTCAGTATTATTCGGTCGCAGGCAGGCTTTGTAATGATCTATCCTGGTAGCAACGATTGACACTATTGATCCGAGGAGCAAAAACATCATTTTTGAAACATTGTTCATTGACTAATAATTGTTGGCAGCGGATAATTATGAATAGAATGTCTTCAGTTTACCATACTGTAAGGCGATTCAATTTTTTTCCAATTTTAATTTATCTATTGTCTATATTGTTTTTCTCGCGCTGTACCTATTCCCGCTTCCCAACAGGAACACGTCTTTGCGTACGCTGCGAACCCAGAGAGAAACGGGAAATCAACACTAACAAAGTTGCTAATTACTGAACGTGTAGCAGTAACGACTACGTGGAACTGCCGAAAACTGGCGGAATGCAGCTTTAAAAAGGTAATTGGGTCGGTTAAGCGATACCGCATGTGTCGAGTGTGTAAAACACAGCCAGGACTCGAGGATAAATAGGTATTTTTACGGTTCGTGAAACCACAAAGATTCAATTTCAGTTTTAATCGGGGCGGATCCAATTCGGTCGTTTACGAACAGAGATTGTAAATTGGAAACAAAAATCTGTGTCGGTTAAAAAGTAAGCGGACGGATCACAAAATTATGTTTAGTTCTGCAATTATTACCTGTGGCCAGCAAAACAAGCAAATTATGCTAATACAATGAGCTACAAATTCATTAAAATATCTTGGAAATTAATTATTTTTTTTCCACTTCGGCATTTTTAGGACTTATTAACACAATTGTGGATTTTCAGTAGCCACGTAAAAATAATAAAGGGGTGTAAAGTCTGGGCACCTTAGTGGCCATGTTATCGACATTCCCTGTCCACCAGCAATCCACCTGGTGATTGCGTCATGATGAGTCATCTTTGGCACTACTTCTTAACTATCGCACCAACGTCATATGAGATAACAATTATATACCTCTTAAACAAGAATTGGATGAGTAGGCTTCAAAAGCTACAAAACACAAGTGTGAGATTAATTTAGGTTGCCTAGACTGACACCTATTAGAGTGGCGTTAAATGCGTTAGGATGGCTTTCTGTAGAAAATTATATAACATTTTTCACCAAACACCTAAAAATTCGAGAAAGATATTTGATCTTTAGATGACCCCTAGGGTCAAGTTGACCCCCCTTACGACTCTAATGCAAAATTTTTCGTTCTCTCAAAATCCGGGGTCAAAAATAGAGGTTCCTAATTAAAAAAAGAAGGTTGGTCTTCAAACGACCTTAATAATGCCCTCTAAGGTCAAATACAAGGTCACCAAGTGGTGCCCCCGACGACCTCAACAACTTTTATACAGGTCATTTCCCTCATGTCTCGCTATCCTGATGAGTTATTCAGGCGTATTCACACTTTTGAGGACTCTGTATATTTTCGGTTAAGATAATTGGTTTATTATCGGTTGCAAACGCCAAATCCATGTTTTAATAAATCTCAGCTTCTGAATAAAGGAGGAAATGAAAATGGAATTCAAGTGGTATTAAACTAAGCAACCTCCAATATTCTCTTAGTTAATTTCAGGAAAACATATAAATCTAAACTGGCGACGTCGAGCTCCCTGCACTACAAACAAATAATTCTCTCAGATCTTCCATTCGATTAGGCCTGAAAAGTATTATCAAATTTCGTCACAGAACATAATTGGTGAACGAAAGGCGAGAGGTCGGAATAAAACGAAATGGCTTTTTCTTTCCGAAATGTCCCGTCTGCCATCCGCATTATTAATTTCAACGTCGGGTCCAATTTCAAATATTTTCTATCTATATTATCACATTTCCTCGATGAAAATTGTTTGAGAGCATTAGAAAGACGGAAAGCATTTGGGGCTCACTTCCCGTATGTGAAACTACCAAACAAAGTTTGCCTTTAAGCGTCGAACTTTTTTATTAAAATCGAAAAGGACGCAACACCTTTTACCGTCAACTTTGCGATGGGGGGTTTTAGGCTCGATGGAAATTGATAAAATGCGGTGGCTCGAACTTTCGCCTAATTTTATGCATAAACATTATTAAATACCTCGCGGATAGGAGCAGCGTGCTCGGAATATGCTTCTTTTAAATAAGTTTGCAAATATTTTACATGCATACACATAGGATGATAAATAAAGAGTGAAAAATCTGGTTTATGAATGTCTGCGACGCACAGTAGTACTGTCGGTGATAATAATCTTCAGGAGCTGTCACCTACTTTTACGGTTACTGCAATACTGCATTTGTACAGTTTGTGTATATAATAGTTACCCCTTTCTGTACTTTTACGAATTGTTAATTAAAATTAATTTAACAGTGGCTGAAAAAGTAAAAATAATGCGTTTAGGTGGTGACAAAACACGTTTAAACGGGAAAACAGCCAGCAAGTTTAATAGAAGGCATCAAGGTAGAAATACTTGGTTTAAAAGTGTTGCAAGTATTAATTTGTAACGTTTAATTTACCTTAACAGGAAAGATAATTGCTAGAAATTCGCCACGGCTTAGAAAACTCGACTCAAAGAGTGGGAATAATCTGACAGCTAAAAATGTACAATTATTTCAAACCTGTCACCAAGTGCTTACTGTGTCTTAAATGCCACTAACAAAGGTTAATAGAAACACCGACAAAAGGAAACCAATGGGCGCCACTATGTTTTTGAATCTCCCGTAAAAACTACAAAAAAACCGGTTGAATATGAAATAATAATGACTTTAGGCAGACATAAAAATAAAAAAAACAACTTAATTAAGAATAACAACATATTACGTTTCAATTTAAAACGTTTATAAATAAACATTTTTGACAGGCAAACTAAAAAAATATATACCATACGTAATTATAAGTGAACAATCAACGTTGACAGCTATGCATAGTCAATAAAAATGGTGTACTATACATAAACATAGACAAATAAAATTCATTGACAGGTATGCTTGAAGATAAGAAGAACATTTGTAGCATACGTAAAAATAAGCTTCATAGAAATTCTCAAAGGTACTAAACAAATAGTTACTTTAAGTAAACTCAATAATTAACAAGCTTAATAGTTCTGCTCAAAAGTACTGAGAAAGCATGTCATATGCTTTAACTTAAGGTGGCCATTCCCTAGAAAGAGACATCCGATAGGAAAATATTTATTATTTTTGGCCATAACTTTTTTTTCTTAGCACCTATATTTTAAAAAACTATAAGAGTATCTAAGTAGAACCATAACAAGACTATCACTATGAACATGCATTCGATAATTTCAGCGGGTTGAAAAACAGCTAGATTTAAATTTAAAAATGTTAATCTTCTTATTTCGTAGTTTTAAATCGAGGTATTTTGCAAACCACTGAAATTATTGAGTGAACATTAATAGCAATAGTCTTGTTATGGTTCTACTTAGGTACTCTTATAGTTTTTTTAAATATACGTACTAAGAAAAATAAGTTATGGGCAAAAATAATAAATATTTTCCAATCGGATGTCTCTTTCTAGGGAATGGCCACCTTAAACAAACAATTGATAGTTACAGTATCCATCGCATAGTTCAAATCAAAGTTATATTAATATACACGGCAAATCTGTTATAAACAAGATAATGCCAGATAAACAAATAATGATTTCTCCATATTATTATTAACACAGAAATACAAAATGACTTATGCTGTTGGAAGTTAACAAATATATAAACAGAATGGTGACAGTTCCGAATGTTCAGGAACCACAACGTACGACAAAGTTACTAGAATTTGAACACTGAATGGTTGTGGTACCTGCTTTGAAGTTAAACATAAGATGTAGAATGGATGACACGAGGTGAGGTTGCTGGGATGCCATATTGAGCAGGAACATGAGCCAGAGCAAATAAATTGCATCTTCAACATTAACGCTCACTTTTCAAAAATTCGACACTCTGTTTTCACTACTACGTTTAGTTTAACATACAATGTTTTTCATGTAAAACAGCTATTCTTTAGAGACAATTCGTTATTTTAATATGACATACTTAAACTTCCTTCAACTTCAGTATCACTCGTTTTTAATATTCTACGTTTACTCTAATGGACTTAGACCATATTTCCATGTAGAACTGAATAACTTAACTACCTTAGTCGAATATGTTATGAGCAATAAGGGGCCGTCCATAAATGATGTCACGCTTCTTTTGCTAATTTTTTACCCCTCCCCCGCTTGTGTCACACATTTTCACGCTCGCCCGATACCCCCTCACCCCCTGTCTGTCACGTCACAGTAACTTCTATGTATATTACTAATATCAAGGGTGCTGATAATAAATAATCAAAATATTAGGCATAAAATGTTTTTTTTGTTTTGTGACATCAGAATTGCTTTAGCCCCCTCCCCCTCCCCTATCACAAAGTGTTACAACTTTCAAACCCCCCTTAACGAGTAACATCATTTATGAATGGCCTCTAAATCCAAATTTTTGTTTCAACATTTTGCAAAAGCTTTTATTTAGACTCACTTGGACTTCGACTGTCCTCGTTTATCGCCTAAGCTAGACTCATCTGCGCGCTTCTCGCTTCTCCCCTACTCACCGTAATCCTTGTCGCAGCCGTATCAATTCGTGATATCACGCAACTGCCGCCAAATTTTGATAATTGAAATTATAAAATTAAACTGGCATGTACAAAAATGACTCGTTACAAATTACATTTTTAATGATACTAGAAGTATTTCGAAGTCAAGACCAAGTCACGTAAATTATAATCAGATTGACTCAGTGACTGATGAAATGATGGTAAATATATTGGATGCTAAATCCCAAAGTAGCTGTCGGACAATTAGGTGACAATTAAATGTTTCCAGAAGTAACAGGTAGATATCTCTCAATCGTCATAAATTAAAAGCGAATAAATCGAAGTTTCTGCACACACTTGAACGATGAGAAGGTTAAAGTTTTAGTTGTGGGCACAAAGAAGTTATTTAAAGGATGTGAATTTCTTTAAGAAAATAATTTTGGGTAACGAAACACCATTTACTAGGAATTGGTATTATTTCATCACAGAAGTCTAGCTGGTGGGCACAATATAATCCTAATTTCAAAACAATCTGTAACAAACAATACTCTCAGAAATTTAATTAGGATTGGAATATTCAACGAAACTAAGACAACACGTTGTGCAAAATAATTAGATTCCTACAATTGGATTAATACCTGGTCACAGTTACACCACCGCTTTGCTTCATATAGTTGATGACATCATAAGAGTAACGGATCGAGGAATGTGTACGTGTTTAGTTCTGCTGGATTTTAGTAGAGCCTTCGACACTATAAATTATGACATGCTTTCAGCTATACGTCATTATACAGGTATCTCTGAAGCTATAGCAGAAATAATTGATAGCTACATGAGAGACCGTGAGCATTGTATGCGGTTAAATACTATAAGTTCAAATTATTTATCTCAGAAATCCAGTGTACCTCAAGGATCCATCCTTGGCCCACTACTCCTTACAATTTATACAAGTAACCTTGTCGATAACTTTAATTATTTCTAGGTATAGTTACAGTTCTTAACCTTAGTTACAGTTACTTAACCTTAGTTACAGTTCCTAACCACTCAGAAGTAGTGAAAAAATTAAACAAACATTTCCTACGGATTATCATGATGACTTGCTTCTATATATTAGCTTTATATTAATATACAATCGTATGCATAAGAAAGATGAGACTTCCAACATTAAAAGGATTCCTTGTTTTTTAATCTGTATAAATTTTGTTTGCCTAAGCAAAGGGTTTTTCGCGCGCCAAGTACTGCAAAACGCGCGTTCAAGAGCGGGCAATCTTGCACCGCGCTTCATCCAATGTCTTCATTTCACTAATTTTTTATGGAAAATCCGTGACATTAGACGCAATTCTTGTAGATGTATTTCTTGTGTGAAAATGTATGCTTTTCCTAAAAATATTTTTTATTTTGTCCTACGTCGCGCGTCGACTCGTTTTCGAAGTTTTGGGAAAATACCGGAAAAACAGAGTTTTTGAATTTTTCTTGCCGGTCTGGAATACATTCAAACTTTACGTGATGTTATTGCTTACCATTAAAAGAATTCATTAAAAAAACGTATCCGCCTCCGATTGTTTAGAGATAAATATCTCTAATGACTAGGCTATAGCCCTCCTGCATGCTACATTTACCCACACCGAATAAAATTTGTTAGCTATTCTAAACACAGTTTTACGTAAAGCCTGAAATACAAAGTATAAATCTTGATTAGACTCAACTCAAAGAACAGTATCATTAATACTTGCATTAAATTCTTGGATGCCACTTATTTAATTTCCCATTTCTTACGCGCTTGCCATAATTACTTCAAGAGCCCAAGAATTCGTATCTACAAAGATTTATTGCTGATCTCTGCCCGAATTCAAAAGAAATCTCGGTTTGCTTTGAGATTTATTAATCGATTGGCAATTTTTTATCCAGTGTGTGCATAAATATTTTCAATCAAGCCCTGCCAGGCACGTACCGCGCTAAAGGAACATTTTTACAAATGGCAAGCAGTTGAATTAATCAACGAGGTGATTAAATGAGATGTGTCGGTGCATACTAAGTGCTACTGCTTCAAATTGGGACGTATAATAATTAAATGAGACGAGCAATGTTCAAGTATACCTAGTGTTGATCTCAAAATGTCTACTAATATCATAAAACTAATTCGTTGTTAATTAAATTGAAGAGGAATAAAGTGCGAAGAAGAATATAATAATTTTAATTAGCGAGTGATCTGTGTAATAGCCAAAGCTTGGTCCATAATCTTATCACAATTGTGACAAATTTATTGCTGTTAAGTTGATAAACATTAAGGAAATTACCGAAAATTCACAATTGTCTATAAGCCTTTTTCTTTATAAGTTCTAATCATCCGATTTGAACTTTCCGAAGCTCATTTTACTCGGAAATACATGTACTTTTAAAGGAAATTGGTTCCATTATGCTTCAATAATAAATACTCTTTTACATAGCAAAAACTGGTCATTTTTTGCAAATTTTATGTTCCGTATTCAAAGTTGCATAACTATACGAATTCTTCCGTTAGATTGCTCAAAATTTTTTTGCATACATTTCAATGGTTACCAAATAGACTCCCGGTGTCCGTTTTATTATTAGTGCATAATTTTGAAAAGCAAGACTTTTTACAAAAAAAAAATGATTTGCTTTTAATTTTGGATCAAGGCACTTCTTTATCGTGATTTTTGCGAGAAATTACCATGGTTTGATTAGTACTACCTATTCTTATTAAAAAATATTGATATAGATATTTTAATTAGATTTCCGTTTTTTATTGAATAGATAGATTTTTGTTGATATATTCATTTAAAAAAAAAATAACTTCTAGTATAACTGGAATGTAAGTTATCAAAAGAATGCAAAGATTGGAAACTAATATTTACATATATGTAGTTGGTTCAAAAAGAGTGAAAAATAGATTCAAGGGTGTGCGGTTGTCCGAGTTTTGCAAATTCCATAATTTGTTTTGGGTATTCATTTTCCGCAATATGCGATCTAAAATCAACATCTTACTTAAATTTGGCAACATTTCACCTTGAATTTCGTTTTTATTATTTTAATTAATAAGTAAATAAAAATCGTATACATAATATAAAAAACTATCCAGAGCGACGCGACGCCACTGTAAGACAAGTCGTACTGACGGACCGTCAATGAAATTATATGGCTTTTGTCGGTTCCCGGTGCACCAAGTAAAAAATTATTCAAAAACAAATGGTCCGTTTTCTCTTCTTTACTAGGCGTCAAAACAATTTAATATTTAATGTAGTACTGTGGTAGATATTGTCAACAGCAGTATTATAGCGTGAAATAAACCTTCTATTTCCGTTGATAAAGATGCCGCTAGTTGTTCACTCTTTGTGAAGATAGATTTTCTTCTTAATATTCTTAGATTATTTTTTACGTTGTTTGCAAAATCTTATAAAGAATGTGTTTTATTATAACCATATGCAAAAAAATAATTCACTTTAAAACATGTTGAAAATGGTAAGAGCGTTCTCGCACTTCATTACACCGGATAAACATAAATTGGGATACGTCGACAATATGTATAACCCTGTTAAATTTTCGACGCAGCTCTTAGATTCGCCCTGTGTAAGATAACCCATTAAGATAATGTACCGATATCCAATAAATTTATAATTAATCGGGAAAATCTCTATTAGGATCACCATAACTTCGGGTAATACAAAGTCGTTCGCTCCGGCGTATGTGCCAAAATTAGGAATAGAATATCAATTAATTTTAAATTAGGCAAAATCCACCCCCAGAAGGATATTACTCGGAATTACTCTGCTTCGGCTAATTTTAATTGCCTTTAAAAGTGGAAGGCATGAAATAAATGATTATACAGTAATCTCCATGTGTTTTTAAATGACATGTAAACCGATTTAGCTATCCGACAGAAAGAGATATTTTGACTAAATAAAATTGGTTAGTAATACGCTGTTCGGTAAATAATTTAATTTTGCTTAGAACCAAATATAAGTGGGCAGCATTTAACAATATTTTACAAAGTAAACAGATAGAAATAATCATTAAAATAATTAATACACTTTTTTTTTTAAATAGACACTTTTGGAAACCACCTGAAATTACAATAAAACATATTCTTAATACGATTTGGCAAACATCAGTAAAAGTTATCTATGAAAAATAATAAGAAAAACTACCCGGAAAAATATAAATTTCCAATATTCACATTCTATCGATAACCTGCATTCTGGTTATGCAAGCAATTAAAAAATTCGAAAATGCATACATCTATTTCTTGTTTGACAATTGTCATTGTAACACTAGCCCACAAAGTCCCTTACGACCATGAAGAATAAGTTAACAATGAGAACAATAAAATCAATAAAACCATTAAAATCTGTTTGAATGTCAAGATTTAAATTTGTATTTCTCTGACCACATACATCTGGTTGTGTTACAGAACAGAAATGCTCTACACTGAATTTATTTACAATTTTGGTCTAAAAAGGTGTTGGTTTCGGATGGCGCCCGAGGCAGGTATGTCTGTATAACTCTTACGAAATCTCGAATAAATTCGGTTCACGCTGTGAGAAATCGTGCGAAATTGAGTTGAGTTGAAGCATGGACAATTTTACATTGATTGATATAAATTAGCATGAGTCTGGCTAATTCGTGTAGTTGATATTTGATAAAGATATATCGGTTAAATGTGGCATCACCTGAAAGCGTATATAAACAACTTGAAAAAGGGACACAAACATCTGGCAAAAAAATTGCTGTGCACCATAAGGCTATCTTTTCAGCGAAGGGCAACGGGCTGGTTTCTACGAATGGTGAAGCAACGAGCGCAAGTAGTGTAGGAATCCTACAGAACAGAGAGGGAATATGCCAACACATACACATGGACGAAAAGATAAGTTCTATTTATTGGTTAATTAATCCTTGTCACATGGTCCATATTTTGGGCTTATTTACGAATACAAACATGTCTCTCAGGTCAAAGGAGTTGGGGTCTGCTTGACATACAAAGCGTCCCAAATGATCTCCTAGATATCTTTTTTATTATTTATTGCAGATTTTACCTTTTATTTTGCCTTACCTTAGCGGATCGGTACGCAGGGTGTCTCAAATGTTCCTCGGGGCTCTTCCTTGCACTTCCACTGTGAATGGCTATTGATAGATGAAAACTTAAAAGAAGCATGGAAACTTAAAGACAGCATCTCACAAACACCTATATGTCCCATCCTATATGCCTCCCCCATGCATCTTGTGGCTCTCGCTGCTGGCAACAATCATGTCCCATAGCCAATCCAGCGTATGCAGCCGGTCCGACGGTATATAAAACAACCAGACTGGATGTCCGGAAGTGGCAACAATGCCTACCTTGCGCTGACAAATCAATTAATCAATCACCCAATCAACCTTTCTACCATTCATCACTTGGAAATGCCTTTGAAACATTTTTCGCTTTTATTCTGGAGCGTGGAAGGTAGAATGAGTAAAATGTTCTATTTTTCGACGTATTTTAATCGCCCCACACTTTTACGTTTAATAATTCGAACTAACAATTTAATGAGCTCATTTTATAGTACGAGCATTGAACGATTTTAGTCGTATAGTATTGCTAATTTCAATTGAGAAATTCAATCATGTCAATCAGTTAATATAAAGTCGTAAAACAATATTCAATCTATTCCAATAATTAAATAATGATTCTAAAAATTGTCAGTCGACGCTCATGACATTGGTAGTGTTATGAACTATTCCTTTATTGATCTTTCTTTATGATTTTCCAATTGATATTAGATAAAGTATACATACTTAAAATCTTTCATATATCTAAAACATAAATATATATGATGAAGATCTCTTCACATTTATCTCACTATAGATATAAAGGAATTAGGAGCGCATATAATGGCACTAATTACTTTTCCTCAGTGCAATATTTTAACAGTATTCAGTTGGTTTCAGCGGACTTCAAATTTTTCTAGAATTATTTACATATTTTATTGTGTTTTAGTTTTCAATTCATTATTCCCTTATCTACAACCACGCTTTACCATCTTGGTATGACATGTGAGATGGCAAAGAGTTCGCCATTTTGAACAAATTATTTATAATCTGCGACCTAGGAAATCCCCGACATACTGTCGCCGCCATTTAAAATTTTTGAATTTCACCAAATATTTACAATCTGCAACCTCAAAAATCCCTAGATACCAATTTTCAGTACAACCGGATATTATATGACAATAAACTATCCGTCATCTTGGATTCTTTTATAAAAAATGTAAATGTAATGTCATATGAACCATATACCATGTTCGAAAATTAAAATGACCTGTAACTCTTGCATGGTATTTTATTAAATTTTGCATAGTATAAAGTAAATAGTAAAAAATATATAGGACGTACTTCTTTTGCTGTTTACTTTATTATGGGTTTTCTGTACTTAGTTGTTTTTTTAATATGTTCACTTATTTCGTGTCTTCTGGTTAAGATTGAAATCTATCTATCTATCAATCAGAAATTAACTATCAAACAGGACACATTTTTTTGTAACCACCCGATACATATATATAGTTAGATTATGTCAAAACTAAATCTATTTTGCATTCACATTCACAGAAGATTAAAAACAAAATTTTATAACGATACGGCTCAATTCCAGCAAATATATTTTATATGCAATATACGTGTCCACGCCAGTTTATACTTAATTAATTTAACGAGCACATGAATCGATGCAGAAGAATTGGATCCAATAAAATCAAAATAAATATCACGTTTGATGGATTAAACATGCCATAGAGCCATAGGCATATACAAAACTAGAAAATACCACATTTAGTTACAATTTTATTTCGATGTTACTAGATTCTGTTACTTAGTTTAACCTCAATCCACTGGAACTAGTACTCTTATATCATGGTGTTTTTGTGCCCTTAACAAAAACTATTAGTAATAATTATATTTAAAGTTGTTAGAGCTTCTGATAATGCCTCCTCCGATTTAATAAAATAGCCAGGGGAAAGAAGAGATGTTGAGTCATCAACAGAAAGATGAATTAGATGGTTTTAATCTATGCTTAATAATGAAGGAACTCGATTACTACAACTGGATTATTGATTTCAAGGGATCAGTGTAAGTAGGGGTTCTGTCACACAAGTATCGATGATTATCAAATAACGCTAGACGACGTTCAAGCTATAACAGAAGGAAGGAGGTTACATATTTCGAAAAATGCAGACCAAACCCATGCGATTAAGAAAAATGAAGATTGGTTTTACATGACAGTTTGTAACACTTATCGACACATATGCGCCAGTAGCGTGGTGTACAAGAGCAAAATTTAAAACTCAGTTGGCTTGTACCGTTTTAAATTTTGCTTTTGTGCACCAAATTGATGACACATATGTACAGATGAGCGCTACACGGCTTTATTACATTGACTATCAGTCTGAAAAGAGTGTCTCCCATTTAGGATAATGGTGGAGGAGGGGCATATACGACTCAAAACATAAGTGGCCAAAAATATTGAGATATAGACCCTCGACCTATCAGACTCAAGAGCATTAACATTGATAAACGAGAAGTTATCATTAGGATTTTCCCTCATGGTCAGGCTAAAGCTCTCAGTTACATTGCTTAAGTAAAACGTTATTACCAAGAACTATATTGAATGGAAAATATATATCCAGCACTAGTGGAAACGGAAAAAATGTCCCCAAAAAGATTCAGTCACCAAGTCAGAATTATAAAGGTAAGTACTGAGAATACAAATAACAGGTAGGTGACAGTAGATGGAGATAAAGATGAAGGGATGCCTTTAGGGCTAACTCGTATTGTTCAGTAGTTGTTTCTTTACGACGTTCAAATAAAAAAAATATTACGAGACATTGTTTACATAGTTATACTTACATACCAAAGGGCCAAGGATAATAATCCAAGATGGTCTCACCTGAAAAGAGAAATTCAATTTAATTATATAGCCATACATAAGCGTTTACACAAAAATTTTTTGAGACTACTGAATACTTTGAGAATATTTTCATTAAACACTCCATAAATTAGTTTCATTTTAAAAATAAATGAACATGTAACAAGGTTGATGATGTTAATTCAAAGTCATGTATCATCGCGAGCCTTTCTTTTCTAATTTAAAAATCCTTCGTTTGTAAATAGCAATTATCTGAGTATGTAAATTTCTCAGATAAAGATCTTCATAAAAGTCTGACTACAAATTAAAAAAAAGGAATTGTCCGGGTATGTACTATTGTACCTTATATGACTGCCCTGTCCTGGCAGTAGGATTTTTTGTGGAAAAGAACTCAATTTCAGTATACCCGAATACTAAGTGTATTATGACTGCTTGGGTGAGAGTCAAGCGCACTTGACTCTCCTCCAGGAGTTCCGGGTTCCTTTCCCGGTTGTGGCACCGGAATTTTATCAATAGAAGAAACGTATCACAGTATACTCAAATATGGATGTGTGACTCTTATCTCTAAATATGTAGTATTTTCCGCGCAAGGATCTTCCAGAGCCCTCAAGGATAAAGGGAACAATATTACTTGCGGTGTTTATTACTGTTTCTCTTATCAAGAAATGTGTAGTCCCCTTCGGCACAAGGTCACTTTAGACATTCAGCGAAAATTCGGGTTGTACTACCTGACGTGTGTTATCATAGGTATACGTGTTTAACACTATTTAACTAATAGTAGTCACTTTCAGTACCAATTTTGTCATCGGTTCTGGAGTACCCTAAGGCCCGATTTAAGGTCCGCTTATATTCGTAATATTCATTAACGACATTAGCATCGAAGTGGGTTTAAGTTCTCTCTTGTTCGTGATAATCACAACGCCTTAGATGTCTTGCAATTCATGCACTTGTAATTGTACGGTACGTCACACAGCATCATGACTGTCGCAGTGGTCTACTGGACGTACGAACTCACTAATAATTGTTCCTATCAGCTCTTCCGTGACATCGAACCAAAGTTTTGGAGGGTGTTCTCTTCGCCCCGTTATCATCTGGTTCTTCCCTAAACAATTACACAAGGTCCTCTATTATATGAATTTTAACGTCAGGCTTAACCGTTTTTTATATATTTGTGATTTATATATTCGTTCAAACTTCATCTTTAATGTGCCATGTTTTTAGAATAGCCTAAGAGCTGGCTACGGAAATTAAAAATAATAAGGTACAGTGATAATTTTTATGTAAAAATCCTCCTTACTAGCTGAAAAGTAGCTCTGCAGCCAGAAGTGTATCCCGGGGAGGGAAGCGTGGGGTCAAACTCGTTAATTTTTAATCAAAATAAAATCTGTGGGTGCAGCTCTGAAATTTTGTGTAGTTATAGTTTTTAACTGTAGAAATTGCATAAAATTATTGCCAGAAGTCTAGGTCGGTGATTAAACGTTGCCAGAAGTCGGTAAATTTGTAAGAAAATTGTTCAAATTATTAAAATTTGACATTGGTCAAGGTGCAGTTCTAGAGATTTTGTTTTTATATTTAAAACTTTCCGTTCTTCCGAGTTTCCGGTTATTGACGTACCAGTGAGATTAATGGAACAAAAAACAAATCAAATTCGCGAAGTGTCAAGAAATGCTATTTTTCATTCACTTCTGTCGATTTCGCCCATGCAATAACGATGCCGTGAAAACGTCAATTTCGATCTTTCGATATCGACATTAGGAAGCCTCCTGCTGATGTATTTATTTAGTTATGATCATTTCAAAATTTCATGTTTCGCTTTTTCCGACGAGACTAATTTAAATTTCAAGTCCACCCCGACTGTAGCACATCGCGTTAAGCGACGACATTCACAGCGGATTTCTCAGTTCGAATTCTATACTGGTGTACTTTTTAAAAACATTTTGAACTTTTTGGCTGATATTTCTTATCCTAAAATTATATCGCATTTATTTATTTATTTCTACAGTTAAAACTGTAACTACACAAAATTTCAGAGCTGCACACTCAGATTTTATTTTAATTAAAAATTAACACGTTTGACCTCCCGCCCACACTTCTCTCCCCGGGATGGACTTCTGGCTGCAGAGCTATGCACTTTTCAGCTAGTAAGGAGGGTTTTTACATAAAAATTGACATTGCACCTTATCATTTTTAATTTTCATAGCCAGCTCTCCGTCTAGAAGTATTCATCGTTCAGAAATTGAAAAAACAAAAACAAAATATATATCATTATATAAACTTTTTTCTGCTATACCACTTTTTCGGTAAATAAAATGCTGTTCGAATTACTTACTAAAAGCAGTCTCGAGGTATACTTTTTCTAAAGTCAACTGGAAAATCATTAAAAAAATACCGACTAAGGAATTGTTCATAATCCTAGCAATATCATGGGCGTCGACTGACAATTTTTAGAATCATTTTTTACTTTTTGGAATAAATTCAATATTTTTTAAAGAATTTATATTAATCTATATATTCATGATACAAAATGCACAAATTCAAAGATGATTCAATAAAAGTAAATAAATATCATTTAACCTACGACTATGCTATCGGAATATTTACACATAAAGCGAGATCAGGTATCTGCCTTGTACTCCTCCAGTAGAGGTGGAAACCATCTCCAAATAAAAGCCAACATTGGAAGTTTCTTAACTTTACTTTGTACAGTCTTAAGGACATTACAGAAGAAATAATAAAAATCCGTGTATCGATAATTCCGAGTTAAAAAGCTTAATCAACTCCACTAAAATTGAAAAGACACTAATATTATAGACACGCTCAATTCCCAGTAGAAATGTAACTAATTTTCTTGCACTATAACGGAAGCTATCCGTATGACGACTGTATCATGACGATACTGGCAAACAGGGTCACCCCAATCCCTCATCCCGAATCCAGGGTCCTTGTTATTAAGTTTACTGCTTTGATTGACCGAAGAATAATGGATATTTGCCTTGTGCATTTCGGATGAGCCTTAAACCGTTTAGCAAATGAATGAAAACGGCGCCCGTCCCTAGACCAACTTAGAATATCTTATTAACTTCGGAAAGGAAATACTGCTGACTGGCATTATCCTAAAATAGTACCAATTAAAAGTTTAAAACTACTTTAGTTTATTAACTATAGAGTATTACCTATCCACTTTATAATGTCATGAGTTCCAGATAATTAAAGTTTCAACTTTCGGTAAACTCCTAACTTCGAGGAGAGTTTACAATAACAACAACATAAAGAGTGAGTGAGTGACACTACTAATCGGAATATATATCAGTACTTTCGAGTCGAAAAGGCGGATGTTCGATTTTTATGGAAATCGTATACAGAAAATAAAAACTTTATGACATAGTATAGTCGAAAACATCGCCTTTGAACAAACTAAATGATATTTTTGTCCAAACCTAATAATATCTTTACTTCACTTATCCATCTGCTATATCTGATAATTGAAAAATCGCATTTGATACAATGATCAATATACCGGGTGAGTCACGAATTGCGCTCGCCCCGATATTTCCTAAAATATTTGGAACAGAAAATTGAAATTTGGAGGCCTTATTACACGACTAAAATGCCATCTTTTCAATACAAAATCAAGTTTGGTGCATATCCGGTTTGACCGGAAATGCCCACAACTTTCGATTTTTAAATGGAACACCCTATATATTTGTACATTTTTGGAATCTAGAGGAAATTTTGAATACAATATATCCATTTTGGTCACTTTTTGATAAACATTAAAAATGTTATTAAAAAATCTATTTTTGAATCCAGAGCGCTGTGGTGCCCAAAATATATTTTAGTTTGTGTGCTAGGTTACTATAAAAATAAAAAGAGCAATATGATTGCATTACTTAATTCTCTAGAGGGGTTTAAAATTTTTAAATGTGATTTTTACCCACTAACTCGGTTTTTTTAAATGGGAATTCAATCGTTCACCAACATTTTTAAATACCTCATTTTCATGCGAATCTAATGATACCAAAATTTTGAAAATCTGCTCAGAAATATTTGAGATATCAGCCAAAATACAATGCAACCAAGCTTTTAGAAACATGCGGCTAATAGATAATAGAATAGTGGGCTTTGGAAACTAAAATGGCACATTTCTGTGTAAATCTGGTAATAACATTGGAAAAATCATAGTAGCCATTGAATGTAATAAAACAATATCAGCTGTCAGACAGATACAAAATAAAGCGTTGCGGAAATCTCTTTGGGTAAAAATTAAAGAAAATGAATAATTTTAGTAGAAATGAAAAGGTCCATATGTTGCTGATATATGGAGAGCGTCTCAAAAATTCATCTGCAGCTGCAGAACTGTATCAGCAACGATGTCCCAACAGACGTCATCCAAGCAGACACTTGTTTGCCAGAGTGGAACAAGAATTAAGAAACGAACCCAATCAACAAGATGACCATCAAACATTTATTGTAAGTGAGGACAAAGAAATTGATGTATTAGGATTTGTGATGGTACACCCAACAACATCAACAAGGGAATTGTCAATGGAATGCGACATTAGTCAGTCTTCGGTTTGCAAAATTTTAAAGAAACATAAGTTTCGGTCTTATAAATACCAAATACACCAACATCTTTATGGAGATGATAACGACAGGAGGTTAGTATATTGCAACTGGTTCTTAAATGCAGTACAACAAAACCCAGGTTTTCCTTTTCATATTTTATATTCAGATGAAAGTAGATTTACGAACCAAGGTATGTTTAACAGAAATAATACTAGGTACTGGGCTCAAGAAAATCCGAGGTTGGTAGGGCGGGGGAATATTCAGGAAAGATTTGGGATTAACTGTTGGCTTGGAGTACTTGGAGATCGAATAATTGGACCCATATTTTTTGATGGAACACTTACTGGCGAACGATATTTACTATTTTTACAAAACCAGACAGCAGAATTTCTTGACTTGCTTCCTCTTGCCTATTTACAAAATCTGTTTTTCCAACAAGATGGTGCTCCCCCACATACTTCCAGAAGGGTGATGGAATATTTAAACAACTTGCATGGTGAACGCCTTATCGCAAATCAAGGTCATATCAGGTGGCCTCCTAGGTCACCTGACTTAACATTCCTCGACTATTATGTATGGGGCACTCTCAAAAATAAAGTTTATAAAACTTCTTCAAATACCCGCGAAGAGCTGCAAAATAAAGTTGTACGGGCTCCTAATGAAATAACGCCGGCTGAATTGCGTAGAGCCATTCAAGCAACTGTACGCAGTGCCGAATTGTGTATAGAAAAAAATGGTGGACATTTTGAACAATATCTGTAAATGTCAATTTATGGTTTAATTATATTAATTACTTTAAAGATACCTACTGTTACCTAGTTTAAGTTTAATTGTTCAAACGAAATTGATTTTTATTTATTTATAGGCCCGATATTTATGTTCATTTAAATAAAACTCTGAAAACCGAACTGATGTCGCATTCTATTGCAAATGTCCTTGTGGATGTAATTGTGTTTACCTCCACATACCTATGCTAAACTTAATTGTAACGTTCTTTGCGCTCACAATTATTAAATGTTTGATAGCTCAAGATTGCCTATAACTACACGAGTCTATCTGACAGCTGATATTGTTTTATTACATTCAATGGCTACTGTGATTTTTCCAATGTTATTAGGTTACCAGATTTACACAGAAATGTAGTTTCCATAGCCCACTAATCTATTATCTATTAGCCGCATGTTTCTAAAAGCTTGGTTGCATTGTATTTTGGCTGAAATCTCAAATATTTCTGAGCGGATTTTCAAAATTTTGGTATCATTAGATTCGTATGAAAATGAGGTATTTCAAAATATTGGTGAACGATTAAATTCCCATTTAAAAAAACCGAGTTAGTGGGTAAAAATCACATTTAAAAATTTTAAAAGCCTCTAGAGAATTAAGTAATGCAATCATATTGCTCTTTTTATTTTTATAGTAACGTAGCACACAAACTAAAATATATTTTGGGCACCACAGCACTCTGGATTCAGAAATAGATTTTTTAATATAATTTTTAATGTCTACCAAAAAGTGACCAAAATGGATGTATTGTATTCAAAATTTCCTCTAGATTCCAAAAATGTAAAAATATATAGGGTGTTCCATTTAAGAATCGAAAGTTGTGGGCATTTCCGGTCAAACCGGATGTGCACCAAACTTGATTTTTTATTGAAAAGATGGCATTTTAGTCGTGTAATAAGGCCTCCAAATTTCAATTTTCTATTCCAAATATTTTAGGAAATATCGGGGCGAGCGCAATTCGTGACTCACCCGGTATTAATAACTTAATATAAATATAAATATAAATAATTTAAAAAAGTAAAGAACCATGCTCTTAAAAACCAACATAAACGACAAAACTTATTCGTCATCTTGAAGTCACCATTTTCAATTACTGAATTTTGCTTAAATATATACAATCTGCGACGTCGAATAACCCCAGATACCTACAGATTTTCAGACGAATCAGACCATAATTTACAATATTTACTCGCTATATATTTTTTTAATTGTCTTATTTATTTTACGTTCTGGCGAAGTTTAGCTAATGCCACTCTACCACTTAACCAGGACTATGAAATGAGATACCGTCACCCATCCAAGTGATGGACTCGACTGGCGTGCCTTAACTTCGCCGATCGAGATCTCGTCACTGAAACCGGTACCGTACCTCACCTCACACCCTCACCTCCACTTGACACCGCCATTTTGAATCGTTAAATTTCAACCGAATATTTATAATCTACAACTTCGATAAGCCGCAGGTTACGGATTTTCAGTCGAATCAGACGATTTATTCAGAAGTTTCTCTTAGTCACTACAGACTTTATACGTAAATAGAAGTTTGAATAGTCTGCATATAACAAATATTGTATATCTATCGAGTCAACAATATTGTTAATAAAAATAGCAAATAACAGTGCACCTAGGACAGAGCCCCGGGGTACACCAGAAGCGGCAAACATCTCGGAAAACTTAACAGTATTCAACATACTGCTTCTGTATACAAAGATACAATCCAAAAAATGTAAGAAGTGAGGACGACAATCCCAAATTGTTCAATTTATTTAAGGAAACATCATGGCCTAACTTATCAAAGGCCTTCGACATGTCGATATCAATTACGTCAACTTGAATAATGTAGTTTTTGAATTCTATATCAATTACTGATAATCTGATCATGTAAAGATTTTCGCAATTTTGTTACGTACCTTCAAACCACCATATCTTCGAAAGTACAATACACAAATTTCCAAGAACTAAACCTATCATGTCTCAAGTATTTTTAAGTGCTGAAGCCAAATTAATTTTTAATGTATAAAATCTAAATCTACCCGCGTAGATTTAGAGTAAATTCCGGTTTTTATTTCAAAATACGGTTTTTTGTCAAATTTCGACGTAAAATGTGTTTATAAGAATTTACATGAGGGGTCTTTGCTCCAAAGCATAATAAAAATTACTATTTCCTATGAATATTTGGCGATGATTACGAATCTGTCTTCAAAAAAAGGGCGCTATGCCCTCTAAAGGCAAAACGGGAAAATATTCAATTTTATTGAAAAAAGAAGTGAGATGTATGTTTTCCTATGTATTTTTTAATGTTAAACACGAATTCGCTGTTAAAATAGGGCACTCTGCCCTCCAAAGTGCAATAAAGAGCTACGAAGGGCCAAATATTAATCGTTTATGGCTCGAAGGTGTAGTGTTTTTTAAGACTAGCCTAACATGACCTATGGGTGCCAACCAAAGTTTGCGGCTGACCACAGAAAGGGTAGAAACTTGATAGGACCTTTACGAACGGTTAAAACCCTTCCGAAGGTTTGTCGCATGCTTGGGTTTACGCTAGTTAGGTCAGGTTAAGCTAGTCTTAAAAAACACAACACCTTCGATCAATAAACGATTAATATTTGGCCCTCTTTAGCCCTTTATTCGGAGAAATGAGTACTCTTTTTCAATTGTTTTATTTAGCTCGAAATATTGTATTGTTATGAATTACACCCCCTTGGAATTGGAGATGATACGCCTATGCCTACTAATTGTGACTGGGAGCTGTCAGAATAAAATGGACTTTTCTGGAATATTGTTGGAGAAGATTCTTGAATGTTTCTAGATGGATCTAGAGAGTCAAATTCGGAGTATATAAGGCGCGATTACCAGCGCGGAAGGAGAAGTTTTATGAAGAAAGCAGTTTATAAAAGTGAACAAGTAGAAAAGTGAAAAGTGAGGTTAGATAAATAGTAAATAAAGTGAATTTGAAGTATTGTAGTCAGTAAATAGTTAAATAAAGTGTTAGTAGTGTTTAATCGCTTGTTAAAATTATTTAGAACCCACGGATTCATACAGGGTGTTTCCTAAAAGGTGGAAAATACGCGACAGTATGTATGTATGTATGTATGTTTAAATTTGGTGATCGAATCTTTGACCACTTTCCGATGTCCAATCATGCTGATATGTTGCACACAGCTTTGGTTCTGAAGACGATACAATTTAGTATATTATTCAATATTATGACAGATCCAATATGGCAGCCACCGCAAAATGGCGGATTGCCTTTTTCTTGACAACCCCCTCGACATGAGTATCAAATGAAAGGGTATATACAGCAGAATGCAATAAGCTATGTGACGTCATTCTAAATCCAATATGACAGCTGGCACAAAATGGCGAATCACCTAATTTTTTTACAACCCTCTCGACATGTGCATCAAATGGAAAGGTACGTAAAGTGGAATACAATAAACTGTGTGACGTCATTCTAAATCCAATATGGCAGCCGGCACAAAATGGCGGATCACCTATTTTTTTACAACTCCTTGAAATGGGTATCAAATGAAAGTTTGACAAGAGTAAACGAAATGATGGCGTTTGAATAAAAATGAGGTAGAGGGGAAGCTAAAAAGTAAAATATAAATAAATAAAGGACATTTTTCAATACAATGGTTTTCTTTTAAAACTGAATTGCACTGAAAAGGAGACAATAATTTTTATACAGTGATTAGATTCTTTTTGGTAGACCTGTGTTATTAAGAGCTCACATAAAACCAATTCTCTACCTAAAGAAGTAAAGACAAATAGAGTCTGGAAAATATTTTATAATATTTTGGATTGTTTTCGAGCTTTGGCGTTAAAAATGCAAATTGTACGTTTTTTTTTGTTTTTTTTTTCTTCTAGATTTCAATACGAGTTGGTTCCTGCAAAACTAAATGTACTTTTTAACGTTCAAATGCACCCAAAAGTGCAAAAATAGCGATAAAGTAATATTTTCTGATTCATTTCTCTGAGGACTAGCCTATCTGGATAACTTAGAATCGCGATTATAAAACATCGGATTCGGCCCATCCGACCCTTTGACGCCAAGATCCAGTACGCCGAATGGAAAAAGTTGGATTAAAATATAAAAGCTACGCTACATTTGTATCTGTCCAGGGAGAAACTAAATGATTGTTTTATCCCTCGAATCCAGCCAGAATATTTGTATAAAAGCTTTATTTAATTTGTTTACTGTCATAAACGTGGAGCTTGGCTTGACGGTCGGGACAGATTGACGATACGAAAGTTGTACCTCTTCTGCATGCACGAGTAATTCCATTTGAAATTTATGTTTAGGGACCCGTTTCCAAGTTGGTTTGAGTACAGGTAGATATGATTAAAAAAACTTTACATGTAAGTTTAAACCATGTTACATTAATATTTTATTACACAAAATCATTAAATTTTGTTCAATTATTTCTAATAACTATACAGAGTGTATTAAGTAATGTAGAAACAACAGATCAATGAATTTATCATGCAGATTTCGCTCAAATTGCTATTTATGCGGAAATTGAAAAGTGCTGCCACAGTTTCTGGAACACAAATTACCAGACCTTTTAAATCACCGTATGTGAGTTCGGATGGGTCATCAAATTAGCTGTTTGACTGCATCGTATTCAATTAGTTCCCAATTGTTCCCAAAATTTCGCCCCTCCTCCATTTTAGAGAAAATTCCATCGGCCGTGAAAAATAATCGACAACAAATACAAAAACCATTTTTTATTAATATGGACCAACCAACAGTAAGTGCGGACATTTCCTAAGCTCTAAACAGCACATCTACCAACTTTGTGATAATAATAATAGTAATAATAATATTTTATTAATTCAATAGATCAAACAATTTTGATATAGGACAGATAAAAAATAAAGTTAATTAATAATGATAATTTACACATAATAATACGAAGAAAGAAAAAATAAAAAGACTAAATATTCATCTACACTATTAAAGGCATTAGTAAGTAACATACTTTTAACACAAGATATACATATTTTTTTAACTAAAACTTTTTATGATTATATCTAATTTATTACAAAGAACCGTACCGACATAGTAAGAATTTGACTTATAAAGTTCTAATCTGTGAAGTGAGTGCTGCAAATTCTCTCAATGAAGTGTATTGTATTCATGTGATATGTTCTGAAAAGTGAGGGTGTTCAATTTTTTTTTTACAAAAGTTAATACTTCAAGTATATATAAACACGGTGAAGTTAAAATTTTTTGCGAAATAAATATCTGTTTGCAAGATTCTCGATGTTGTAATCCATACATTGAACGTAAGGCTCTCTTTTGTAGCACAAATACACGACTAGCTGTGCTTGCATAACCCCAGCAAACAACTCCATATATATTGTCGATTTAAAATTTGAATAATAAAGTATTTTCACAACGTTTTTACTTGTAATTTGGGATAACCTTTTTAGAGCAAAACAAACACTTGCACACTTTTTACATACATAATCTACGTGAGCTTTCCAGTTTAGTGATATCTACATAAATACCTAGAAACATAAAGTATTTTACTTGTTCAATTGTTTTATGCTGAACTTTAATAAGTGGACTAGATATATCGGGGACGCCAGACTTTTTGAAGTAAAATAATTACAAAAAGAAATCTGATTATTCTGCAGAAGGTCAGACATTATATTAGCATCTTGATTGTAAGATAAGAGAGACATATCGTCAGCAAAAGCACAGTGAAAAGTGGAAATAAAGTTTTCAATATCATTAATATATAATACGACAGGAGCAGGTCCAGGACTCTGCCTTGGGGAACTCCAATATTAACATCCATTTCCTGCGATCTTTGTCATAATATTATACGAATTGCTTTCTGTTCATCAGATAGGATCGTAAAAACTTATTGCATTGACCACGTAACCCACAATCCTCCACTTTTTTTAAGTAAAGTATCATGGCCCACGCAGTCAAGTGCTTTCGACAAATCTCCAAATAAGGCCACAACTTTATTACCTTGGTTAAGATTTTTGTAAATATGATCTAGGAAGTTTAGTACAGCATAAATAGTAGAGCGGCTTACTATAAATCCGTGCTGATTACGTGACAGTATTTTGTAATAACTGGGGTTTTATTCCCCTAATTACATGATTTAATCAGACATTACCATTGGCAGAGTACGGAGTGTCCCAATCACTTTGCAGACTCCGTCGATATTATAGTATATCCATCGAAAACAAGACTGTGCTTACCCTTTTCCTTCTAGTTGCTTATATCCTTTTGGTGTCCCTCAACCAGGTTACTTCACAAACAAACTTTATTGCATATGGAATGAACTCAATTTGATAACAAGCAAATAAAACACGTGATTTCTTAAAACACTTAAACCACTATATTTACAGAAAAAATATAAACAATTGAGAATGAATCACATACATTTAACGATTAAATAAATTAACAAACAGTAATTACACTAGATTAAGAAATGAAATGGTCCGCGGCAAGTTCAAATCTTTAGCTGAATCGCGACCGAATATTCCTAGGTCAATTACAACACATTAATTTTCTACTTATTATAACCGGCAAAATACTAAACAAATGTACTTAAACTTTAAAATTGAAAAAGGTTCGCAAAACGAGAATTTACTATACCCTGTAGGTAGATGATGACCGATCGGACGTTAAGCCAAAAGTGACGATATTCTCTCAATGGAAATAATACGTTGGAAAAGTGGGCCGTAAACTTTAAACCCTTGACCAATTAACATCTTCTTTACTTTAAACCGTAACTCCTATTTGAAATTACCTAACGGACAATGGTATTTATCATATGGCTAGAATTCTCTATCAACTGCTTTAGTCTTGAAAATCTCACTAGACCCCCCGGCGAGGCCGTATTTAACAAGTGTCCATAACTTCAACTAAGAAAAGCGAATTGGACATAAAATAATTTGGATGGTTATTTATTGTTTCCAAGTGGCTAACGTCGACTACCTAATAAAGAGTAAAGTTAACAAAGCATGTTTCCTGGGCTCTAAAGTTTGCAAGATAAAACAGATGTTTCTATGACCAGTATTTTATTGTACTAAAATCTCGGCCCTTAAAATATTACAGAAATCAGAAGTAAGAAAATACGGTGGTTCTATGAGACAGGGCCGGACTTGGCTCCCTTAATTTGACTTTTGTTACAATTTTATTAGATTCTATAAATAATATTCTAATTGTAAGCAATTTTTAGATTATTTTAGAAGAAACTGATAATAAAGAGATGAGACGATAATTACAAATTTGTTTAGAATCTCCTTCCTTAAAAATGCATATTTAGATATTTTAAATATATCTGGAAAATGACCTTTAGCAAGGCAGTGATTTATAATGTTACACTAGGATCTGGCAAGAAAATGAGCATATTGTTTAATACTTTTTATAGAAAAATTATCATGTCCGGTTAATATTGAATTTTTTAGATCTATTTATTTCACACTCGCAATCGTCATATAGAATAATCGATTCATCTACAATAGTCAACATGTTATGATTATTAAAATTTGAAAATGCCGAATAAGAGACAAAGTTTGGTATGTCGTTAGTGTTTACAATGAGATGCAGCAAATGCCTTATGGAAAACGGCGTCTCCACTGCAAAAAACTGTAAAATGGGCAATAGATACAGTGTGTATGAGACAAATGTACTAGCAGTATTAGGTATGCTAAATTGTTTTTTCTGTGGTGGATTCGGGTTCTGTAATAAAAAACGCTTTCCTCGAAGTAGTCCGAGTTAAGTGTAACACAACAAGAAGTTAGGAATTCCATACGCTAATCGAGACAGAGCGGTGTTGAAGTTGTACCATGGAGGACAACAAAGCTGTCGCAAGTGTGAGTACAGTTTTCAAAAAAGTTCTAGATAAATACGCGGTCAGTTTTGTATGCATTGCGCAATTTTCATTATTGTATAGTTTTTTATTTACCTCTCAAGTATATTTGTCATATCCGTCATTTTTTCCGCTCATTTATGGAGGCCCATAAGAGCCCATGTTAAACCAACTAACACGGTAAAATATTTTGAAAAAATTCAGATAATCTTATGTTCGCTTAAATAACGTCTCAAAATTTCATTGCTTTCTCTCATTTATTAAATCTCAAGTGCACATACCTAATATATGTAATCCTCAAGAAACCTGTCCACAATTTGTCTGGATTACAGATATTTTTTTACTTTAAGATGTCGACACTAAAGAAATCTAATACTACCCTCTTTATTTGGGATCCTTTATTTATCAATTTTTTTTTCTTGAATTATTTTTCACTGGGCAGGATTTTTCCTTGACAGTTGTGTTAACTATATCCGAAATTCAATTTGAATAAATGCATCACGTGACCATTACTCATGGAATTAGTGAAAAACGAAGGCAGCGACCTTTTCAGATCACCTTGTTTAAATCACTGTGTCGAGCGTCTGAGAAATCCTCTTAAAATGCGTGCTGTCATTCGAGTTCACCGGTTCGACGTAAATGCGCGGATCAATTTTTTTTTATATAAAGTTCTGTATCCTTTCAGATATTCCGTTATTCCATACAATTTCAGTCGATTCCATTTCTATATTCCGTCCCCGTCAAAATTCTCGTCACCGCCGAGCGTAAAATATTTCAAATATTCCTTTTTGTGTCAAAAATGCCGGCAACAGAAGCGCGGTTTAACATTCCTCCATTCAAATTGCATTTTACTTGTCGTAAATTGAATTTTTTTATGTCGCTCGTACTACTTTCTATCATGTAGAAGTTTGTAACGAGACGAATAGAGATTTTCTTATATACTGGAGCCCAAGAGAACTGCACTCGTTTTTGCTTGAATTATTTCAAATTGTGTGGCTTAATTGAAAAAAACCGCTGCTTAAGGAATCATTACATCCACATCCAGATTTTCCATCCTTTCTTTAGAGGAAAACATCTTGACCATATTTGTTCTCTAGTATTATACATGGAAATATTTGGTCACAGAATTTTAATAATATAATATTTGAGGCAGATGTCATAAAAAAATTGAGGCGTTGCACAGTGGATCAGAATGCGCAAAAAGTGGACAAAAATCTGAAGCTTCGGAAATGTAATTGCACGGGGTAGATAACACAGCCCCACAAAAAAAATGTTCAGAACCAGAAACTAAGCATACCAATCATTATGCATATTGACCTTGTAACATATTTTGATACCTAAATATTAAAACATGTTATTCCGTTGCGAACGGCAGCCGATTTTTGTTGGAGAGCATAGGCCGTGGGTTAGGATTGTGTGTGGACACTCAAAAGGGCGCCACCGGCTGTATGTTACGTAATGTGATTTAAATAATTTTGCCGGCACGGAACAAAATTAAGTTACTAGCAACCATGCGATGGAATTCTCAAAATATCTCTATGATCCCAAAACTCTTACTTTACTCTATAAAGTTTCAAAATTTAAACAAATATCAGGTGTACCAGTGCAAATAATAAGAACATGTAGACATTAGACATTTATTAAAACGCAGACATGAGATGTACAACAGTAAAGAGTAAAAATAAAAAAACTTCAAACCTTACCTAATCGTGGTTCATACGTATGAAAGAAACTCTATACAGTTGATCAAAAAACTTGATATGAATTCAAACTTAGATCTCTGACTGAGATTCTCTTGCAACTACGAGTTTGCCAATATGCAACTATGAGTTATAACTTACAACCACGAATTAAAGATTTAACATGAATTGAATATTATATGTGTGACATAATAGTAGGTGAATTAACATCTCACGGTACCATGGGTGTTTTACAGTAAAACTCTTAAATGTATCATTATTCTACACATAATTAATTAATTATTTTAATTTATAGTTGCAAGATTCTAGTATAACTTACTTCAATATACGAACAAAAATCACTGAATTAAACTATAATATTTTCTTTAAAATATTTAACTAAAATGAACAAAAAACCTGGTCAAGGCCTTGGCATCTTCTGTGACGACTGCAACGGCGGCTGCAACTGCAGTTCCGTGTTGCATCAAATTTCTACCTGAATCTCCGGGAGACTGCTACGAACGACTCTGCAAGTCCTAAACTTCTCAAAGTGTCAGCGGAACCCACATAAAACCAAACATCTGAGTAATAGACTTCCTTCTATCACTCCTTCTATCACTCCTCTAAATACTGTATCTTACATAACCAAAATTACAGTACCAAACATGTGCTCATCCCAATTGTAAGCCTCTCCAAACATATACTTATACCAAACATAAGCCTCTCCAAAACATATGCCTCTCCAAAATACTCTGTAATAATTACAATAAATAAGAACTAAATAAAACACCAACTAAGTAAAATAAAAGCTCACCTCCTATAGAGTATTGCATAACCTCACGAGACACGTGGCGATCAGATTACGACAAGCAACAGAATTCCTTCCTGGAATTTACAAAATGCTTCTGGCAGGACGGTAAAGAAACACTGGGTACATCAAATCAAATCCCTTTTCAGTGTCAGCGATGTAAAACCCAAATTCTTCACTACAAAACCGGGACCGCCGCCATTCGCTAATCTCGTCGCTGTCGAAGAATGAATCCCCCCAGACGGAAGTGTCCTTCTCCAGTTCTCAGTGTTGCCAACTTGAGCATCTAGAGAACTCTTTGTTCAGCCAATAAGAATGCACGAACAAAGGGCCTTGCATTTAAAAGACTGAATTACACCATTGTGTAATATCCCAACAACAAGAATATGTGAGTAACCCCTCTAACTCGAAATCATACTTAAAGAAAGCATGTTTACTACACATAATTCCTCATCAAGATAGGCAACCATCTACTATCGAATTCTAAATCGTGGGTTGCATACTCAAACAAATGAATTAATTAGGGTTAATTTACTGTATTCAAACTGAAATTATTAATGTAGCTTTTTCAAATGCTACAACCTGAATTCGATACCGCCATCAAAATTTCATTTTATCGTTGTGTTTTTTATCTTGGATCTCCAACGATAAAATGAAATTCTGATGGCGGCATGCAATTCAGGTCAAAATACATAAAGATTGGTAGGTTTAGTTTCTGGGTTTAAACTTTTTTTCTTTTCTGGGGCTGTGTAATCATTGGGAAAATATTTAAAAAATTCAAATCTTTGAATGGGGTGGGTTTCAGGAGGTGATATATGAATAAATATCTAAGAAATCTAAAACTCCAGGTTTGCGTTCATTCTGAGCAAACATGAATTGAAAAAATATTTAAAAAAATCAAATCTGTGTATGAGGTGAGTTTCAGGGGGTGAAAAATAAATAAATTACTAAAAAATCTAGAGCATTAAAGTAAAAATAGTTATTTTTGATGCTAGATTGTCTCACGCAGTTTAAAAAATACTAAAAATGTGAAGTGAAAATTTTGATATTTACAATTAATTTATTTGACATGTATGTCATCTACAATTTGCTGCACATATTTTAATAACAAACGTTCGAACATCTAAACATTCGTATCTCCACAAATATTAATAAGGCAGAAATAATAAATGAAAATTCATCCTCAGTGTATAAGCTTTCTTTTTGGTCTCTGGCATTGTTTGGCTAAATCTGATACTTTTCTAGTTTTTCAATGAAAACCACTTTGAAATACCTGCTTTCTCAAGATAAATCGTAATTATTAAACCATTATAACTTTATATTAGAAATCTACATAGAACCTTATTTTCTCAAAATATTCTGTTTGTTCCAATCGAATTTCTTTTACTAGAATGAGGGTATTTAATAGTGGAATTTCAATAGGGTTAAAAGTTTGAATTCCTTTCAGCCTCTATAAAATGAAAAATCACCGCATAATATAAAAACGTTTTTTGCATTTACTATTAAATCATAAAGAAAAACACATTAAATGTGTTTGTTTTGCGTGCGGTCTGCCGATGCACCATGTAGTGATGAATGTGACGCACGTTACAAAAAACAACATATTTGGAAAAGGCACTTGAAGGCAGTTATGGCCTTCTTTTTATCTTTTGAAGGAAGGTTTATGGTATTTTTTAAATAATTTTTCAATGCATGACTAAAGTCGGGTCCAGTTTAAAATGACGAATGTATGAATTAATGTTGCGCATACATTTTCATCTCTATCTCTTGCACACAAACTTAAAGCAATAGCCTAAAGACATTGTCAATTTCATGACGAATATTATTTATTCCCGTGAACTAACACCACTCTAAATATGAAAAACGTCTTTATATGAAATATTTAAGTCAAACGAACAATGTCAAACCACTAAGTCTTACACTTTTCTAGTATGTACATATTACACGTTTTAGAATATGTTGAACATAGGATCGCGTAGCTCAATCGGTAAGATACTCGAGCAGCAATAAATGCAAATGGGTGGTTGTGAATTCGATCCTCTTCTACCTACTTTTTTAAAATTTAATTAAGCTCTATTAAAAGTTAATAATTTTCTTTCTAAAATTTTCATTTTATTAAACCGCGCCGCGAGTTTTCTTAAAACTTTAATTTCCCCAAAAATGTGTCTTTTTACTACTAGCGTGTATTTATCTCTAATAAAATCGACTTTCTTACGTTATATATTAATACACGAATTGTGAAACGTGCGTCGAGTAGATAAATTGTTCAAGTGTAGTGTTGTATTGTTTACGAAAACGTGTCGTAAATTGTTCAAGTGTAGTGTTAAAGTGTTTCAGTGTTTATGAAAACGTGCCAATGCGTTGTTATTTCAGAATTGTTTTAATTTATTTGTTTTAAAATTATTGTTAATTTTTTTAATATATATTTTGTCAACCAGAATATTTATAAATTATTTTTCTTTTAGCGGTAATAACCGCTAAAAGAAAAATAATTTATTTTCGTTATTCTCATAGAGATTTCAGATTTTGTTATTACATGAAATATTTTATTTTTCCTAACATCATTTCCCCTACTAATACTACGATCCTATCCTTTCCTGGCAAGAAATGCCCATACCTCCCCGTGGTTCTTGCTGGATTGTAACCATATTAGTCTTTGATTTCTTTATCTGATAATCCATTGTTATTGACTGAATTGGGCAATTCATTTTTTGTCATCAGTTTCATTTGTGCCCGAGTCTATATACTTACAGTGTCCGCCATAAAGTTGGCTACATATGGGAAAAACTTGTATTATTGAGATTTCTAAGAAATACTATATTGGGGATTCGTTTCTTTTTTTACATGTAAATACCTTTATTCAACTAAAATACATAAAGCTTTTGTCGAAACTAATCAAATATTTGTGAAACAGACAGAGGAATTTATGATTTTTCATATAGTAATTAATGGTAGGGTTAAAATTTACACTTTTTTATTTTCCTCATATCTGCTTCAAAATTGATATATGGGGTCCATGTTGTATTCTATGCACTTTTTCCTAATAAAATTTTTCGATATCTTAACAATTTCATCCATTTTTCGGTACCACCGTCAACTACTTTTTACAGTCCTGCCAAACCGGTGATCACATGACATGTGTCAAAATGTAATTTTCTGTTGTCCGACATGCATAAACGAACCCCCAATAGAGTTTTTTAGAGATGTCAATAATACAATTCTTTCCCATATGTAGTCTACTTTGTGGCGGACACTCTATAATCAGAATTTCACTAAAATGACAAAGTTACTAAATTAATAATCTCAACATTTTATGATAACGTCTTTCCCATTTTTTTATAATTATTTAGTGACATCACTGCTGTTACAGGAAAGAACTGTTTGAGAACTACTGGCATTTCTTATGCATCAAATAAAATCTTAGTTCAGACGTTTTAGCGGCCATGACACAAGTAGTCTTAAATTGTACCTGACTCTAAGTCCAACTCTTTGTTTCTCTATACAAACTAATGACATAAAAATTCTCGTCAAGCACTCTCATATATAAAACAATTTCTTTTAATGTTCTTTACAGCATACATTAAATTAAAGTTCATGCCTCAAATGAGCTTCTAGAAAAATTTCACTTTGAACTAACACGTTTTAAAATAACACTATCTACTCAAAGTTAGTGTTACAATTAGCTGGAAACACGGTCGATCGGTACCAGGCAGAAGAATTGTGTTTGCGATCCCTTAGTAGGTAGAGATTTTTCCTAATAAGACAGTTATTCTAGAAATTGATACATTGGTCTTCTTTTTAACTATTCACAAAATATAGAAATGACAAGCGAAATTTGAAAAAAATAATTTTTGTTGACTTTTTGCGGATTCTGGCCCACTGTGCGTTGGCTTCTAGCAAATACGCCAAAAGTGTAGTTTCTGGACTCTTATTAGCTTGCTTTACTTATTTTTCGCTATTTATAACCCTTTAACGGAATCGCCTCAGTTAGATATTATTATAATAAATACGTGTACCAAAGGAAACCGCAGTTTTTAAATGGTCGCAAAAAACAGGATTTCAAGATATTAGCCAAAGATAGTGGTAACTCCGTCGAAATTGAGACCTTCTTCGGCCAATATCTCGAAATTATAATTTTTGGGACCAGGGAGACTCTTGATCAGCTTGTCAGGAACAACCTCTGTACAAAGTTTCAGATTCTGGGAGTTAAATAATTTGAGACCTTGGCTTCTAGTACATACACAAATCTCAAGTGTCTGTACTCCTACCAGCTTGCTTTACTTATTTTCCCTTATTTATCTCTATTTAACCCCCAACCCTTCATCGGGATTAGCGCAAAATATAATCTAGTTCCAGATCTGGTCAAGATACATATGTGTACCAAATTTGAAGTCAACATCTTGAACTGTTCCTGAGGAACGTGCGCACAAGAAAGTTACAGACAGTCAGAAACTTTATTTTTGCTCAAATATCTCGACTTTTTATAATATATAATAATTGACTTTTAATATATACACCAAATTCTAAGTTCCTGTACTCTTACCAGCTTGCATTACTTATTTTCCCATGTTTACCCCTATTTAACACCCAACTCTTCAACGGAATCATCTCAAAATATAATCTAGTTGTAGGTGTCATTATAACACATACGTGTACCAAATTTGAAATCAAAACTCAATTCTATTTTATTAAACTCTTTAATAATGGAGAGGGGGTGGTGGAGGGGGGGATGAAAATATTATAAAAAAATCTGAGCTGTTGGCTTTTAGTATATGCTCCAAACTCCAAGTTACTGTATTCTTACCAGCCTGCGTTACTGGTTTTCCCTTATTTATCCCTATTTAACCCCCAACCCTTCACCGAAATTAACGCAAAATGTAATATGGTTGCAGACCTCTTCATGGAACATACGTGTACCAAATTTCGAGTCAGTATCTTAAACCGCTGTTGAGAAAATGTGCGCACAAAAAAAATTACAGAATTTTTCTCGCTCAAATTTAAAATTTTGACGTTTTAGGTATTCTAACCCCGTTTCAACAAAAAATATTTTTGAATTTTTTTTTCCGATTACTATACGTCCACTCCACTGCGAGGATGTGGAAGTAATCACCGAATCAAACAAATATCATAATTTCATCACTGTTGATGACCTGACCTAAAAAGTTCATAGGTACCTAAGTCGACAGAAACAGGATTATTTTAATGTACATCTCGTGACAAACTTATTTGCCGAAATGTTCTGGTATTACCAATATGGAGCTCCACTGCGCTATGCTGTGACGGTTCGTCAGTATTTTAGACGAAATTTGTCCAAATAGATGGATTGACCGGCAAGATCTCCGGATTTTACACCCCTTTATTTATATTTATAGGAATATCTCAAAAGTTAAGTTAATGTAATAAAACTGGACAACATTGTGGATCAACTGCAATGTAACAACTTAGGCCACCCTTATCGGAAATGTTACAAAATGTCAGGAATAAGTTTTATCATCTACGGGTCTTTTGCACCTCTCCGGTTCAAAATAAACTAAGAACAATTCCGTTGAAATATAGTAATAATAATTCATTTTGTTCATACTATTTTTGGACATAATACAAATTAGTCGGACTTCATACAGACTGAAAAGGCGGAGTTCAGCTGGAGCTGTTTTTACACAACCTAGTCACAATAGTAGACAGTACGTATCATAGAAAAGAAAATATACATATTTAAAGAAAAATCAACTATACAGGGTGTAATTAGTTTGATGTCATTAAAAAAAAATGGTGGTAGGGAACGACAAGACAAACAAAAAAACCTTATATAATATGGGGTTTAAAGCTCATAGATTTAGAGAAAAAAAGAATAAAAACTTCCAAAATAATTAATAACATATTTTGAGAACTGCTGACATACTCCCACATTCGTGCAAATAAGTATGGTGCGCCTAAGAGATCATCGAAAAGCATGCCGGCAAAGCAGTTAAAAGCGACCGACAGAGGACACCGCCATGTTTTTGCTTCTTCACGGCCAAATTAGCTTATTACGGATGGTATGCTCTCCCTTGTAATATGCTAAAGTAATAATTTCAGTTTGTGTCCTTACTTGGTAAAAAACGTACCACACGACGCGACCTACCCGTTCTTTACCCTTGGTTGCGTATGTTGCTTTTGTTCTTTTTTAAGTTTGTGCCACTTATGTTAAGATTTATTTTATTGACTTATCGTTCAAGTCATTAGTACTTGGTTACGTAAGACACTACTTCCCTCTCGTGCTTTTTGTGTAACTTTTTGGATTTTGGACCAAGTTTTTCTTTTTGTTTTCTTTATTGATAACGTTAATTTACAGTTTAGTGTGGTGTTTTAAAACGCAGATTTTGGACATTATGGGAGATTACACTTATCCAGAGCTCGCGGATATGCAGGTGGTGTAAGGAGAAAGTGGTGGAAATGCAGCTGGTGCGGAAGAGCTTTAGAACAATTGCAACAACGTATTTTAATGTGCATAGAAACCATAAAAAATGGAGATGGAGGTGATTTCGAACAATTTTTGTGAAAAATTCAAAAGAATTGTTCAGTTATTGGGTGTTACCTATTGGGCATTAAAGGTGTTAAAGGTATGATTATTATTGTTAGTATTCGCTGTCTTGTTTTGATCTGTTTATTATTGTTTACATTGATTTTCATAGGGACCAAAGACTCGATTTTTAGTTTTCGATACCTGATTAGGAAAAATTATGCGCTTAATTCGTTAAAAAAATCAGATTTTTTCCTAATTTAAAATACACAACTATTTTCTGTTATCGTATCTCGGACGTCTAACTGTTCGTTTTCCAATTTCGTAAAATAACTAACTTTTTAAGCTTTTAACACAATGTTACAAATATTAATAAACCACTTTTAAATTTTATAAATTCTTATAAACGACAATAAAGGCTACAATAACTTTGTTCCAAATTAAAAAACACATGTAAACAAATCCTATTTAAACCCCTGCGGCCATGCTATGCTTGCGTTGTGCCAAAAGAGAAGGAATTATTTACATTTTCATAATTAGTGGTATAAAAAGTTCGTTACGAGCAATCCCATCAAAGTGCCGGGGAGAGAGTTGTATATTTTACATATATTATACGAAAATGACCTTTCAAATAAGACGTTTTAAGTACAGGTGGGGGTTAAGGTTCCTTTAAATCTAACATTTAAATTATGTACGTCAGTATGAAACGTAATTTTGTTTCAGAGATATGAAGATTTATTAGTTACTATGACTTTGGGAACAGAACTAATGTGCAGATATAGGCAACGAAAAAGTAAGACTGACATATTTTAGAATTTTTAATAGAAATGCTGCACATCCAAGTTGCAGAATTTGTTCCAGTTAAAGATTCCACACTGTATAATCTTTATCTTGCGCCTTGACTTAATTGTTTGGCTGTATATTTAGTTAGACCATAATTTGTACAACTTTCCAAATCAATAGACTATTAAACTCAGACAGCCTCGCAATATGTCTGCTGTCTGGTATAAAATAACGGCCATAAAAATGATAAAATCAGTTTAGTCAGTTACAATGAAAAACTTTCTGCCATTATTACGCTCAAGATTTATTTTTTATTAAAGTTGGAAGAATTTGGATATTATTTTCGTTTGGTGGAATTAGACAATAATCAAATTAATACATTTTTCATTAAACACAATCTTGTAGCTATCATTAATTGAAACAAAGTCCCTGTTAGATTTTTACCACAGAAAAAATTATGTAAATGTGAAAATTTGGCTTAGTTAAATGTACTGAAGATTGTGACTAAAAAGTCTTATGACTTCTCATGTTCGCGATATTTTCCACAGACAAAAATGTAATCACTCTTTGCTATAAAGAATTAGCTTAAATGGTCTAGAAATTCTGAATAGGACATGTCATCAAATTTTTATATGTAACAGAATTTGTTACCGTATCCCATAGCTGCATTCTTGTTTTTTACTGAGGTATGTGGCAATCATTATTATGTTTCGCCTTTTGTTGTATTGTATAATACACTTATCTGGCGTGCTTGCAAGTTTCAGTTTTACTATATTTTTCATGCTATTTTATCTAATATGGCTAGGCTATTATACATAACTAATTACTGATGTGAAATGAAAATCTAGATCATATGTCAAAAGCTTTATGCAATTGTATGCTCTGTGATGATAATAATTCTACCGGTAGAGATAGTATTTAATTAAATCTGTGTGCCTTGCACACTCATCTTACTCAGTGTCATATTTTAAATAATATACCCAGTTGCAGCACGTCCTATGCTCTTCAACAAGAGATCACTTCATAAAATAGTCTGCAATCACATTTACTATGCGAAATACAATTATATCTAAACAACAAAAATCATCGGTCAGGCATTGTAATAATTCCCCGAGCACCTCTTCAAATTTCATGTCACCTAAATGTTATATTGCTCCGTTGTAAGATCCAAAGTGGAATATGGATCCAAGGTTTGGAGTCCCTTCCATAACAGGTACATGCAAATGCTAGAAAATGTACAAAAAAAAATATAAAATATATTAGTTTCATTTTACAGAAAAGGTACACTATTATTTAAATCATCTTTCTAAATATAACTAACACTAAATAGCAGAAGAACTTGACATTGTTTATTTATATAACCTTTTATATAATTACTTCCACATCCACGTAGTGGATTGGAAGTATAGTAATCGTAAGAAAAATTTCAATGTTTTACTTCCCTCGCATACCGAAGGGAAGTATTGTATTCGAGAAAAAATCACCCTCCGAGATTTTTTCGGATTCTGACGTTTCAGAACACGTAGATTCCGAAAATATAGGTTTTTCAATTCCGTCAGTCTGTCTGTCTGTCTGTCTGTCTGTCTGTCTGTCGGTCTGTCTGTCTGTCTGTCTGTCTGTCTGTCTGTCTGTCTGTCTGTCTGTTGGTGCATTTACTAAAAAACTACTTGACGGAGAGCAGTCAAATTTGGTAGGTAGTTAACCCTACTGTCAGCGAAGAACTGGTAGAATTTTCACTGAAAAATATACAGGGTGGACCGTCTAAACGGAATAAATAGTGAAAAAAATTTTTTTTGCTCAAATTTAAAATTTCCACGTTTCATGACGCGCTAAACCTATTTCAGGAAAAAAAAAATTTGAAAATTTTCTTCAAACATTTTTGAAAAAATTTTTACCAAGTTGAAAAAAAATTTTTTTTGCTCAAATTTAAAATTTCCACGTTTCATGACGCGCTAAACCTATTTCAGAAAAAAAAAATTTTGAAAATTTTTTTCACATTTTTGAAAAAATTTTTACCAAGATGAAAAAAATTTGTTTTTGCTCAAATTTAAAATTTCTACGTTTCATGACACGCTTAACCTATTTCAGGAAAAAAAAATTTGAAAATTTTTTTCACCAATATTTGTGAAAAAATTTTTACTAAGTACTAAAATGAATTTTTTTTTTCTTTCTTCAAATTTAAAATTTTCTCGTTTCATATTCTAAGCCTGATTAAAAAAAAAGTTTTTCGAAATTTTATCACTAAGATAGAATTTTTCTTTCTTTGTTCAGATTTTAACTATCCACGTTTCCATGACATTCTAAAACTATTCAAACAAATTTAAAAATGTTTTTGAAGAATTTTTTAAAAAATTGGAAAACATTTTTAATCCATTTATGTATCACTACTATAGAACAGACGAAAAAATTTTTTTTGCTCAAATTTAAAATTTCCACGTTTCATGATATTCCAAACCAATTTCGGAAAAAAAAATTTGCAACATTTTGTTACCAGTTTGGAAAAAAATTTAACACCAGAATGCTCAAATTTAAATGACATTCTAAACCTAGGTATTTCAGAAAAAAAAATTGAAAATTTTTTTCACCAACATTTTTCAAAAAGTTTTTACCACTAAAATAGATCGAATTTTTTTTTATCTGCTCAAATTTAAAATTTTCACGTTTCATAGCATTCTAAACCTATTTTAAAAATACATCATTTTCAATTTTTAAACTTTTTTTAGCACTACTATAGAACAGAAGGAAACTTTCCTTTTTGCTCTAATTTAAAATTTCTACCTTTGACATTTTAAACCTATTTCAGAGGAAAAAAATTTGAAAATTATTTTACCATCTTTTGAAAAATTTTAAAAAAATAAAATTTTTTAACCACCACTATACTTCCACTCCATTACGTGAATGTTGGATTGAAAATGTGACAGATGGCAATAACATCTGGCATATGCACCTATTATACTTTTATTGAAAAATGTACAGGGTGGTCATCCCAAGAAATAATTCAGTCATGGTGGACATTTGTAAAGGTATTTGCGCAAGCCTGCCATATGTGGCACCTGCTATTTAGTATTGAACTTTTGCTGTTGGATGAGCAATCTGTATATTTTTTTGACCAAAACTTATCAAGTTTTCTTTGTAATAATAGCAATAACTCTACTCCGATTATTATTCTCAATGTCATTTCGTAATTATTATTTTTTAGAGAGACTGCCGAACGAGGGAAGTTCTGTGTAAATACCTTTACCGATTTTTTTTTTCTTGAAATAGGTTTAGAATGTCATGAAACGTCGAGAATTTAAATTTGAGCGAAAGAAAGTTTTTGTCGGTCTGTCTCTCTGTCGGTCTGTCTGTCTGTCGGTCTATCTGTCTGTCTGTCTGTAACTTTTTTTTCTTTTGTCCGCACGTTTTCTCCGGAACGGTTTAAGATACTGACTTGTAATTTTGTACACGTATAAATTATAAAGAGATCTGGAACTGGATTGTGTTTTGAAGATATCCGGTGAAGGGTTAAATATGGGGAAATATGTAAAGACAGCTGTTAAGACTACAAAAACTTGAAATTTGATGTATGTACTACAAGCCAAGGCCTCAAAATGTTTGATAATATTTTTCATCCCCCCACCAACCTCCATCCATTATTAAAGGGGATGATACAATAAAATTAAGATATTCACTTGAAATTTGGTACACGCATATATTATAATGAAATAACGAACTAGATTATATTTTGGGATTAATCTGATGAAGGGTTGGGGTTAAATGGGGGTAAATTGGGGAAAATAAGTAAAGCAAGCTGGTAAGAATACAGAAACTTGAAATTCGGTGTATGTAAAATATTAGAAGGCAAGGCCTCGGATTTTTTATAATATTTTTCAGGATAACCAGTAAAGCTCTCTCTACAGTGAGAAATATTATCACAGTCGTAATTAGTATATAGAGGCCAAATTTATTGCTTAGCCAGACGTAGTCTTTCTATAATTGCTCACAAAATTGTTCATAAATGTTCTTTTTGTTCAAATTCTGGAAAATCTGGCCCTCTATCGCGTATTGACCGCCGCGCCAACCACATGTATCATTTAATTTTCTCCTTTTTCCTTTTGTGTTATTCTTCCGTTTGACCGATATGTATTTACATTAGGTTGGTAATATTGAAAATAAACAGCGGTCAACGGAGGCGTGAAAATGAAGCTGCTTGATGGCTGATATAAAAGGATAAGGCGATTTTACAGATGAATGAGTGAATGTCACTGTTATCTCTTTTAACCTGCCGCCATATTGTATGTTTGAAACGGGACGATGAATATAAAGGTATTCTGTCAAAGTTGACGAGAATCTGGCTGGGATGGCATTGGAATTGGATGTACTACGTTTCGATGCTCGCTGTTATGTTCGTAAAAGCGGATTTATATAATTATTTCTATTTTATAAGAATAGGAAAATCAGTTGAATGTTACATTCTAAAAAAGAAAAAATAAAAAGAACATTATTTTAAACTATTTAACAATGAGTTATAAGGTTAACAATATATTCTTGAAAATGTACCCCTCTTATAGAAAAAATCATTAGAAGTAACAACTAAAGAAGTTTCATGAAGCGAAGTTGGCCTCTGTTTAGAAAAGACAGACAGTAATAAATCGCTCAAAGAAAAATCGACCATAGTGTGACAGAATGGACAAAATTCGCTCTAAGGCTCAATTTTTGAGATATCTACATGAATTTTTTTTTTTCGTACTCGGAAAAGAGTCCTACTGAAATAGTGAGTCACTGCGGCTTTTTTGAAATTTTTTTGTTTGCATGGAAGGGTTAAGGTCATTCAAAGTTAAATTCGTTTTTTTTAATGGGAATTCCTATTTTTTTTTTTTTTTTTTCCTTCTTCAATTCTTTGGGACTTCCTGCCACATGTATGTTTTCTTTCTAAGCGGTGCTAGGGGAATCTACAAAATTTATCACAATTAACCAGTATTTTACTGGTAAAAAACCTCTACGCCTGTGACGTTTACGTCAAAGGATCAGTTAAAGGTTGGTTTTTATAAATAAACAACACTAATAAGTATAAAAACTTGAAATTAAATATTTCGCCGACGTTTCGGAAATCTATTCTGTTTCCTTTTTCAAGGCTTTTTTTATAAAAATCTTTTTTTGCTGTGTATGACAAATACACAGCTCTAAGAATGTTTGTTATATTCAATATCCATAGATACTTACTATTTACATAGAACTGTTGAACTGTTTTTTACCAGTAAAATACTGGTTAATTGTGATATATTTTGTAGATTCCCCTAGCACCGCTTAGAAAGAAAACATACATGTGGCAGGAAGTCCCAAAGAATTGAAGAAGGAAAAAAATTAAGATAATGCCACAAATAACATTTAGACAATATTCCTATTTTTTTATTGCATATTCGGATTCTCTAACTAAAAATAGACTACTTTTGTTCGAAACATTTTTTCTGAAATTGTTATTTTTTTTAGTTATCCGGCGAGAAAAAATCAAAATTTTAGAACTTTTAGATTTCTTTACTAAAAGCAGAAGTTTGGACAAAAATTGCAAGAGGTAAAAATAATTTGGAATCATCCCTGGAATATTCTTAATTTTCTTCGGAACTGTCCCATGCCCTTTGCAGAAAAGAGCAATGTGGGGTTTTCAAGTGCATCAAAAAGCATCAAAATAGTTAGGTGGATAACCATACAATTTAAAATCCAAATAATTTTTGTTGTCTTCGAAAGTCGAAAGTCAAACATCATTTCCATTTCTAAAACCATAGTTATAAACTTGTTATAAATTGAATATTATTTTTATAATTTTCTAATAAACTAACATACATATATAAAGACGGAAGAGGCATTTATTGACATTTTTAAAAATAGGTTGCAGTGGTGTCTGAATCTAGCACCGGCCACTATTCAGACAGCTCGTTTTGGTAGTCGGAAAATTTAATCTGCGTAAGAAGAGTTATCTCACAGCAATGTACCATAACTAATATGTGAATGGAATAGCACAAAATAGCTCATTCTCAGAGTCTCCATTGATAACGTTCCTGTTAGATTACGTAAATCAAATACCGATCTGGATAGTATCTGACTTAGTTGTGCGATGTGAGAAGATGAATTTAGTCTGTTGTCAATAGTGACACCGAGCAGTATTGCGCTATTTCCCTTAATTATATTAAGATTGGTCTACCGGACTAGATTTTGAGTCTTTTCTTCATTACGATATAAGAAAGGAGACTACTTTGTTTCATATCACTGAATTTATTGTAACATACACGTTACTGCAGTTTCGGTATGTACGTTACAATAAATTCAGTGATAGGAAACAAAGTAGTCTCCTTTCTTATATCGCCATGATTAACTATCACAATGTAACGGCTTTCATAGTCGACTTTTCTCCATTGATTTTCAAATTATTAGATATAAACCATTGTTTGGATTGAGAAACAGTGTTGGCACTTTTTAGCATGAGGTCATTCATGTCTGGACTTGAATATATTATGGTTGTGTCATCAGCAAAGGTAACACAGGTGTTAGAGAACAAGTTATGGAATAAGTTATTGACATATATAACGAACAACAGAGGTCCCAAGACTAAATCTTGGGGTACTCCGTGTATAACTGACCTATAATCGGAAAAATATATTTTTATACATATGGTTTCTATTCTATTCGACAAATATGATATAAAGAATGTTTGATATAAACCCCTAATTCCATAACAGTATAACTTGTTAAAACAAAGTATCGTGCAAGACACAGTCAAAAGCCCTTGAATATAAATACACATATTAAAAGAAGATGCGAAAATGTGGGACCTCGACAATCATATTGACATCGCTATTAATGTAAAAGCCGCAGATAGTTCATCAGAATATTAAGAGGAATTATTTTAAGTACACTTTGGTATTTTACGTATTAATTCGCTACATTGTTTTTTATACATTCGCTTATGATAGATACCGTGTTCTATTTTTCAATTCACTCTGTAAATAATTTACTAATTTAAAACGTGATTTGTCAATTTAGAGTTAATGCGCAAATAAATGGTTAAACATACATTTTTGGCATTTTGTTAATCTGAAATTAATCTATCTGCGGAGACTGATTCCAAGTTGTATCAATACTAAGGTTCTGCTTACATCTCGTACCTTTCTAATGTCTGTTTGCCTTAAATTAAGTTACGTCTTCATTAATGCTGAGATGAGAATGTGCTTGCTACAGCTTTGGAAGTAGTGAATGTTTCCTTCGATTTTATTACGGATCTTGTAACTACGTCTAGGTCGTCTCTGCATGCTAGAACTTGCATCGATTTATCTAAAAACTCTTTGAAGTGATACACAGCCTTATGGTTCTATTTCACGAACAGAAAATGTGAAGGTAACAAAAACATCTATTTTTATTTTTTTTTACTTAAAAGTTGGCATCTGTACTTGTTATTTTCTTAGATAAATATATATATGAAAGAGTGATGAGGAGCATAGCATCGAAACCGGTAGGCTATTTTTTAATTAACTTCAAAAGGGAGGATTCTCAGGGCCGTCGAGAGGAAATAGAGGCCCGGGGGTAGTGACATGCAGGCCCCCATTCCCAGCTCTTCGATATAATTTTTAAGGTGGAATTCCTCACAGTAAAATATTTTATTGAAATTTCGAAGGGCGGGGGAAAGATTCCTTCCGGGCGGGGGGGTGATTCCTAGTCAACCAATTTTTTACCTCGATTGCAATTTCAACAAGCGGGGGGTGGTACTCCTTACGATGTTACGATTTGTATCTAATTGTAAGGTTTCGGTATGCAACAGGTAATGCTTCTTTACTTCACCCTTCATTTTTCCTTGTGAAAATTTTATTTATTACCTCTTAACAATCGAAAGCATATGCATCTCCATCTCCTAGAATTCGGGTATGTTTCTATTTTCTTGTGCATATATGCAGTATCATAACTCCACAACTACTAATTTGATGTGAGGCTTTCACAATTGTGATGGGTATAAGTCAGGAAAGGTAATAAACTAGGTTATCATGACCAAAGAGAGGCAGGCAAAAATAAAAACATTAAACAGATTTTTAAGTATCACCGGATCCTCCGCCATTTATTAAAAAGCAACGTCTGTACATTCTTATAATTGCTGAATTGGTTAATAATGGATTATTTTCATAGGTGCAGAGATTGAAAAAGAATTTACAATTATCTGATGTAAAGACCAAAATGGCGGAATTCCGGTTTCGATGCCGTTTACATGAAAATCAAATTTTAAAAGTTTAAAATATCTAGCATGATACATAAATATATCAAATTTCAAAACAATGTCTTAAACCGTCCCAGAGAACGCGTGCGTTCAAAAACTGACAGAGCAACAGACAGACAGAAATTTTTTTCGTTCAAATTTAAAATCTCGACTTTTCATGACATTCTAAATCTATTTCAACAAAAGAAATGTTTGACATTTTTTTTACGATTACTATGCAAATATGGAAGTAAAAGGTCGTTATGAGCGGGACTACACTACGGCTTTCCATCTTTTACTAGAAAAATACGCGCTATCAAAAAATATCTTCTTAATTCGAAATTGTTGTCTTGGATAACCTCTTCTAGTGCTATGCTGAACAGGAGATATGCCAGCGTATCACCCTGTCTCACTCCAACGTGAGTTTCAAAGAAGCTTGAAGTGTCACTCTGAACCTTAATATAGCTTCTTATTTTGTGTTAATATTAAGCTTTTGGGTGACTTCCAGCTCCTTCATTGCCTATTTGGGGATAGTAACACCTTGATATTGCTGTTCAACATATTTTTCAGGTCAAAATTAGAATACATTGAGATACCGTACATTTTGGCGTTGGAGAAAATTGAAATATTTTTTTTTAGAAATACACATAGTCGACAAAGATTGTTTAACAGGTTTCTTTTGAGGTGCATGTATTAAATATACAGAAATTCTCTTTCCTACTTTCATATAACTACTGCGAGTAATTTGTTAACACATTTAAATAAACATTACTCCAAAATTATCGAACAAAGTACATTATTTTAAAATGCCTCATACAATTTAGGCTTAGCTAACACCTTATTTTGAATTTGGGTTTCGTAAGTCTGAATTCTACGCTATCAACGTTCTCTGAAGTTCGGACTATACATGTATTATCACGGAAAACATCACTTTTGAGATATAAATAGATTATTTATTTTATTTTATTTTTATTTTAACGTCTTGTTTATTTTAACGTCCTGGCGAAGTTTAGCTAAAGCTATTCCACCACTTAACCAGTTTAAAATTGTGTCCTCTCGTACTAAATGTTGAATGTTTCTTTCGTTGTATCTGCATTGGGTTAGAACAAACGTTTCTATATAATCACTATAATCTATTGCCAGACTTTGTATATTCTCTGACTATTTCTCACATATGTAATCCAAAGTCAGTTTGAAAATCACAAAAAAAGGGGAGTTGATATACCGAGCGATTTCATGAACGTCGACGGACAATTTTTAGAATCACTTTTTAATTACTGTAAATATTGTTTTACTACTTTATATTAGTCGATAGGCAGGGTGTAAATTATTTATTTATAATACATTATTTATTTATAACAAATGTTAGCTTAATGAACTCTATAAACCATCCTATAAATGATTAAATAAAAGTAAATAAATATCACTTAACCTACGGCTATGCTACCGGCAATATTAAGAATGAAGAACGAAGAGCAGGTAACGGATTTGTAATGGTGAGCCAGGTAAATAATCGGCTACTTTCGTTTGAGGTAAGAGCATAACAGGTCTGGTTAACCATATACATATACTTGTATCGGTTTGTAATATTCAAGCATCACGGTCTCGGTGTTATTCTATCACAAACAGGCTTTGTAATGATTTATCCTGGTAGCAACGCTTTAGACTGAATTTCTAAATTAAGAATTGAAATACTATACCTACGTATTGATTGATTTGCCGGCGTAAGGTGAGCATTGCTGCCGATTCCGGCATCTAGTCTGGAGGTTCGTTCCAACACGTAGCTCGGTCGTCCACCAAACACGTCCAACGGGCGGTCAAACCGCGTGCCGGGACCAAACCTTGGATGTTTTGTACACCGCCGGACCGGCTGCATAAGCTGGGTTGGACATGGGACATGCTTGTTGTCAGCAGCGACAGCCACATCACGCATGGGGTAGGAATATGAGATGGGAAGTGTAGGTGTTTGTGAGATGCTTCTTTTCAGTTTCCATATTTCTTTTAAATTTCCATCTATCATCATCTCCTTATATATTCTTCTTCTAAGATTTCTGTTTCTTCTGTTTCTGAATCCAGCATTGTACACCTCCTTCTGCCAGATTGCGTTCACTTCGCTTGTCTGCCAAAATATACATACATTCGCTCGCCGCAAGGAGCTTTTATTTATTAACCGTTCCACAGGTAAATATCCATTTACGGTGGAAGCGCAAGGCGGTGCCCTGTCTTGCTATAAAATAGAGCCCCTTCCAGCGGTTATGAGAAAGAGGTCCGACAGAATACTTTGTACACCCTATACACTGGTTTGATTTGTAGTAATTAGTTTCAACTTATTAATTAGTTTCATTTCTCGTTTTCCAATTTCGCGTATTTATCTATTTCACCACCTGTCCCCCATTCAGCACAGGTTCATCTAGTTTATATTTATTCGAATTATCAAATAATAATATACAGCCGATCTTGGTTGTAACGATTTTACCTACATGCACCCATAGTTGTATTACATTCTCTATTTTACTAACCATTCCATATAAATAATATGCATGATTAACATAGTATATGCTTTTAGTCTTGTTAACAAATAATAATCAAATTTAACATCATTGCAGTACCTAAAAGCAATTTTAATTTAATTATAACGAACAAAGCGCTAATCATGGAAATCCGAATTGAATTGTATATGTTGTTATATCCTTAATTTAAAAAAATTCTATAATGCAATCCAAAACAATGGACCCTACTTGTTGGTGAAGCATCACTGTCCAATTTTACACATAACCACAATAAACAAAACACAAATTTCCAGGCAAATCTAACTAACGCTGATAATTAAGTTGGCTTATGATTTGCCCAATCTCAAATAACATTTTTTTCAGCCAATTACTAGTTAAGTCAACCACAATCAATCTTAAACTAATCGCACATAGAAGTAAAATACTTTTTACTGACGAAGCTGTGAATGTAGCCTCGACAAGGTATGCTTAATTCTCGGAATGCGCATTTCTGACTGAAGACAATTCCAATGCAACAATACAAACCCATTTTCAGCATACTTTCAAAATAAATGTATGGGTAGCAACTCTAGGGAATCAGTTTGTTGGATGCCATATATTTCCTGGAAATTTAAATGGCGATAAGTATTATGGTTTTTCGGAAAACACCTTGCATGAAATATTAGGTAATATCTTATTACGAAAGAGAAGAAATATGTTTCTTATGCACGACCGCGTAACACCGCATTATACCAGAACATGTAGAACATGGTTACACAACCACTATCCTAATAGCTGGATTGGCCGGGATGCAGATGCACCCATTAAGTGGTCTGCTCGGTTTCCTGACCTAGCCCCCCTTGATTTCACTGTGTGGAATTATCTAATATCACGAGTTTATAATATGCAAACTGACGCCATTGAACAGTTGAGAGAAAAAAATAGATCAAGAGTTTTATTATCCCCTTTTAAGGGGTACATTTCCCATTTTCGGAAATAAGGTTTATATAAATTTTTGGATGTGCCATCAGCCGCAGAAATATCGGAAGAAAATTTTGGACCACCTAGTACTATATAAAAAAATGCGCATTTAAACTTGTCTCTGGATTTAATAACAAACCTATGTCTATGAAATAATAAATTTATTTCATACATATCCACCATATTGTATAGCAAAAATATAACTTCCTTCTTTTAAGGCTTTTAATAAAAACTGACTTAGAGCTCGTCACACAACTTCTGTAGTTAATTTGTAAGAATCTAAATTACTGAGAGATTTACGTCTTTGTTATTTTATACCTTTCGATAAAATTTTACGATTGAATTAGATTTCGTTCAACTTGAGCTAAAAGTCGGTGATCCCTTCTGATTGAAAGATTATAAAATTTTAAAACTGAACAAGATGCAACATTTGACATTAATAAAAATGCCGAAATTAGTTTTTAAATATTTTGTAACATTGCCTCTGAGGTTGTTTCAATAAACAGCAAAGCACTTGAATACTAATACTCGACCAGCGTTTTGCAAATCACTTTGGCATCATCGAAAAAGGATAAAACACACATTACTATAAAGTTGCAAAAAATATTACATAGAGGCCTTTTCGACATTATAAGTACAGTGACAGTTATGAAACAGGCTAGTAGGACTCAGAAATGGGTATTGCTTTACCTAATTTTTTTAAATATGGCTTTTCATAGTGAGTTTTTTGGTAACCGGCTGATAAGTAAACATACACAAGTTGAGTTTCTTCCAAAATTATCTTGTACGACCATTGTAGACTATTTTGTTATACCTTGCTTTAAAAATAGGATTCACACGTAGTAGAGTGAAAGTGTACTAGTCGTAAAATAAATTTAAATTTTTTATCTTGAGGTAGATTTAGAATGTCTTGAACAGGGCTCGGTATCCCCCAAATCCTTCCAAACTCCGACAGGGCTCGTCAACAACCGCCCCATCCCACGATAGACGAAAGATGCTCCGGGGAGCCGACATGCCAGCGAAGAAAGAAATCCAAGACAGAAGAGCGCCAGAAGAAACGACCCAGCTGGCAGGTTCCAACAGCCAGGACCAAGGTAGGTCTGCTAACTTTGCCCGCACCGTCTTCATTTGCAGGGGGGCACTAGTAAAAAGCAGGCCCACCACTTACGAGGCCGGTCCAGGTCTACAGCGATGATTGGGACAAAGAGCTCAAGCTCGACCCCTAATCATCCGGGACCGTCATCACAGACAAGAGCATTGGCGCGAGAGCTCGGAAACTTTATCTCGATGACGTCAAAATCAAGGTTGGCGGCCAGCGTGGAAAGATTTTTATACAAGTATGACACAATATATCTTACTTTGTACTTTTTACAGATTGTATCTAGTTTCGACCACGATATGTTACATCCCACTATCACTTCCACTAAATCTAAATTAAAATTACGTTGACTGTCACTATCAGTAGAGCCACATTATCATTTGTTTTAGATGTCCAAGAAGCTGTTTTGTTACAACTACTACAATAAAGATTTGTTGCATCAAATTGCAGTTCTGGAACATGGCAAATTCACTGCAGCCTGAGAAGCACTAAACATTTTTGTACGCCACCGACTCTGTATAATTTCACTCTAGATTTGTAGATACATATGTACACACATATGGCCAGATTTACGCTACGGTTTGCGAAACTCTGTAACTGCGATCTCGATTGATCTACCCTTTCCCTTAACTAAATATTGACGTAAATACCAAGAATTGCCACAGTATACCTGGGTAAAAGAAATTCTGTCAAAGCAATGTTTCACAATTTTGGCGGTGTCGTCTAATTAAAAGATGTAATAAAACCGCATTAATAAAAAACATATAAAAGTACCGCCATACACTGGAATCTAATGTTGACACTCAGGGTTGAATGTGACGTACATGGCAGTTTTATGCCCATTAATCCTTAACATTGTTTGTTATGTATAATTTGATATTATATAAGAATGGTTTATTTGATTGGGAAAAATATTTTATGTTGCCAGCAGTTAAAATAAACACGCCACACATATTAAACAGGACAGTATGTGTTTGATTCAAAATTGTCTCCTTATTTGCTAGATATGAATTACATGTGTTTGTAAGAATCATTACCGTTCCTAAGTTAAATTTACCAAAAATACATTGCAGCTGGTAATAAAGAATATTTCACTTCGTCGTTTTTCTGATTGTTTCAGACTGTTTGCAATATAATATTCTGTCTACATAAGAGCCGTCTCTGGCCCCAAGATAAAATTCCCGAGCATTGGTCATGAAATGTCGAAATTTCAAACTTGAGAAGGAACAATTTCTGTTTGTCGATCGGCGTGTCTGTAGATCTTTTATAGGTACGTTCTCACTGGCACGTAATCTAGACTTAATTGCATATTTAGCTTACTCCGGTGATCGATTGAGGGGTAAATAGGGAATAATAAGTAAGGTAAGTGTGGTAAGAGTCCAAAAACTAGGGATATGACATATGTAAGTACTAGAAACCAAGGTCTCAAATTTTGTTGTAACATTTGATAAATCTAGATGTGGAAGTAATGATTCCTTAGGTAGCGCTTTTTTATAAATAAAGACGAGAATTCTTATATTATTAATGACAGTGAAGATTATTCAAGTATGCTCAGAACGTCCAGAAAACTGAAATGAAAAATAGTTTAAATTTTTTTAAGAACAAATCACCCATTTCTGTTCATACTAACTGAAAAAAAGAAATTAAGTACATTACGCTATTCGGAGAAAATTGTTTATTTTTATTTTTTAACTATTTCGGTAAATTACATTGGCAACAACGTTCTACAACTTTTTTGGAGATGCACATCTTGTAGTCCTCTGGTGGTGGAAAGGTGAACTGAACATCAATTCAGTCGAAATTTAACGTTATTTTTTATCATTAGGGAGTCGCATTTACTCCAAGATATCCGTCACAGATTATACTACAGAGACCACTAGTCTAACTTTTTACAACAGTAACTTGTAGCGTTATATCGGTTTGACATTTATTATAACACTCCACCCAGACTAGGACAACGCTTAACTAAGTGTAGAGGTACATTTCCAACACATATTAATCCCAGGTTTGTTAAACGTTACAAGGTTGGCAATATCTCAAAAGATCGCGTCAAATTTGTCAGGGCCATTAATTTTTATGGCTCTCCATTGAAGGATGTTCCTAACATTTTTATTCCAGGCGCACGTGCTACCCCGCTCCACTATTAAACTTTTCAGACTGGAAATCATTTATCAAATGTTCCGAGAGCGCAAAGAGGCCACACACACAAGTTTACAACTTACAAGTAATTTGTAAACGAGGAGACAACTGGCATCTAACAGTTTCGCCGGAGTACAGTGTTGAACTAAGTTTTTTGCAATGAAATAAAGTTGGATATTCTGCGCTGGGAATTTGTCTGGCAAACAAAATTATTGTAATGATAAAACAGGACGATTACTCATCTACGATAGCTAAGAGTATCGTTAAATAAATCAGTAAGACTGCTGCTAAGTATACAGAAAATATTTAGACCATAAAGAAAAATATACACAAAGTTATTAGCAGCAAATGTGACAAATCAAAACGAGTAACAATAAATTAACACTTAACAATAAAAACTACTAAAGGCAAACAAATCAATAGCAGCTCGATTTACTATAAAGTATGAAATGATACGGCTTCATGCTACAGACTTGTCGATTTAAAAGGCGAATAATGCTTCAGTGTTGTTCCGTGCCACTTTGCTCTGCAACAAAAGGAGGCCTCAAATTTCTTTGCAACAAAACTTTCTTAAAGAAACTGTAGACAGCAATTCATGGAGACTTTATGTCAACAAGGCATTCTCACGTCTGCAAAAAACATTTCAGTCGTGCAGAGGATACCTTTGTAAAAGAATTATGAAGAGAAATTGTAAGTAATTTATTAATTTCATCTTTTTAGTATTCGTATCATTTCAAGCTTCTATCAAATAATAATTACAACATATTTACATAAAAAGCCTAAGCCTAAGTAATAGGTAATTAATTTTTATGTAAATATGTAGTGATTATTAGTTGATACAAGATTCTTTTATTAAGTAGGCTTCAAGACTACGACAGGACCGTATGCTTGCTCGGCATTGCTTCTATTTGTTAGAAAGAAGTAGCTGAAAGAACAAAATGAAATAAGAGGAATGTCTGTTATTACAATATGTCTGCATAGTAGCCGGGATAGTAAGAAAAGGATCATGAAATGATAAGCAAACAATAAACATGAAAATAATAAATTACTACGATTTTTTTCATACTTTCTTTCGGTAATATATAACCTTCGGGATTTAAATGTTTTCTGCAGAAACGCGAATGCCTTGTTGACATATATTTATATCATCATATCAATTGCTATCAACCATTTTAGTGGCGCCAGCTGGTGAGCCAACATATGTTAGCCCTCATTAAAATGATTTGAATGTCTTCAAATCATCTGCATATAACAAAAAGTTCACATCCAACGTAGCTTCAATGTCATTAATGAATGAAACGAACATAAGAGGCCAAAATTGGAACCTTGAGGTACTCCGAATGTTTGGGCAAATCTGTCAGACCTACGGCCATGGTACTACACAAACTGATGAGGTCTGCCAGTTAAAATGGCCTCAACATGACAATCAAGTTCCTATTAAAACCAAGATTATCCAGCTTGCATAATAGCAAACCATGCCAAATAAGCATTAAGTCACAGAAGAGAGAAACTGCACAGAAGCAAAAGCTAGCCTTCGCAGAGGGACCAAATTCTAGTGCGCTTATTCGCCGTATTATAAACCCTATGGTTGTCAGAACATAAGCCAACTTTTGCGTTTCTGAAAAAGGTAACGAAAAAGCTCTATATGGCATTGAATTATAAGCTGCTAGTTTGTATGCGTATGGATGGCAAGAATCAAAGGGGATAATTATATCAGTATAAGCAGGCTTTCGAAAAATGAATGTTTAAAGCTTATTTAAAATTTACTAAAGAAAAAGTAAATTATTACATTTTACTAGCTTTCGACACATGCATCAGTCAAAATTACTTTCAATTCAGTAATTAATTTTATATTCAAGACAAGAATCACATTCATTTTTAGTATAGATATGTCGACGACGTTTTGGCATGCTTTAAGGGTACTACTAGACAATTACACACTTATTTAGATTTTCTTAATAATATACACCCCATAATTAAATTCACATTAAAACGAGCAACAAACCATACAATACATTTTCTAGACCTAACTATCACACACAAAAATAACCAATTCATATTTGATATTTTTCGAAAGCCTACATATATTGATATTATTATCCCCTTTGATTTTTGACACCCATACGCACACAAACTAGCAGCTTATAATTCAATGCTACATAGAGCTTTTTCATTGCCTTCATCAGAAACGCAAATTAAAACAGAACTCAGAAGGATGATTTAATTTTGTTAAATGATCAATCAGATATCATGTATTCGCATCTTGTTACTGCCACCAAAATGTAATTAATATTTCTGAGAAACCCCACCCTTGGATGGTTGGGATATCAAAAACTATCTGTGTACTTTCAAAATTCTCTAATCTGTTTAATTCTAGAAACATATTTAAATAAGGACCAAATCTTTGTATTTCATTCTTAGTCGAATCATCATTTGAAAATGACCTAAAGTGTGGAAACTGCAGTCACGTTTTGTGCAAATATAGTATACTTCTCGTCAAACTCTTACTATCCCACTCCCACCATACTATTTAAATCTCAATTCGTCTTTGAATAAATAGTTGCATTTCATTGTAGATGAAGAAAAAGTCTGCGTTCTGATCCATCTGCAGATGTCGTAGAACGCAGTGAACGTTCTCTAATAGTCAATAAGAATGAGTACTAAAATTGGACCAACAAAAAATTGGGTAAAGTTTCTCAAACATGTAAAAACGCCTTTAAAACACTTTCAACTATTCTTTTACCATTGCAAAAGGCACTACTGGCGCCCTTTAATATAAAATATATTAACATGTTCTTCAAACGCGTAACGAAGTTCTCCACATTCACAAAGTTATCTCATGGAATTGCCTTCGACGTGTCACGCCCAGTATATCAACGGCGTATTATATTTAAATTTTATTTTATAAACAGCGTTTACGCTTTCAACAAACACAAACTACGGACGTTACACTGAAGGTATTATTTACAAGCGCATCTAACCCCCCATGAATAAGATATGCTTTATTTTGAATCGTGCAGACTATATGCAGCTCTTGAAAATAACTCGTGCATGTACAAACGGACGGAAAACCCTCAACTGTAAATATTTAATATTTCGGAAGGAGAAAGGCTTTATTTAAATGCACTTGAGGATCCAATCCAGCTGTGAGGAGCGCCACAAAAAGCATGTTTTAAATAATAACTACCTGCACTTTGCCACATAATGATAGCAACATTCTCATTTCACACATTGAACGGTTTTATACACGTGATAACTCGAGTACCGAGGAATAGCTGCTGTTGAGTGCAGTCAAGTTGTTACACTACTCGAACAATTATATTTTGTAAAATCGGGGCAATATAAAAGTTGATAAAAAATATATTAGGTGCTGTTTTAGCAGTTTGGCAAGAAAACTACTAGTTTTTAAAATTCAGTATTAATTAACTCTTCAGGAATATTGTCGCGTATATAGGCTTATTGACTATGTACAAAAAAAGGGAGGGGAAGTAAGAAACAGTTGCGTTAAAGGATTTTTACTGTTTCATCCGTTAGTTGGTCAACTAATAATGAAAAAATCACAAATTGCTATTAAATTTAAGGGTGGCATTTTTGACGAGGTGAAAGGGTGGTTTTTTGGTTGTTGTAATATAACTTGATTTGTAATAATTCAAGAACAAATGTACACTTGAAGTCACCTATTACAAAAATGTTTCACAATGTTGACATAATAAGCGATATTACAGTGATAGTGATATATGTACCAAAGACCAACTTTTTGATACGGCCATGAGTCATTTATAAAATGAATTTTTAAAATGTAGTTTAAAAAAAAATATTTTTGTATTTTTTACATATATATGGATGGCATGATAAAATTGTCATTTGAAATTGATGTTACGAAAATATCTGTAGTCTAAATTTGGGTTATTATTTATAAAACCGATGTTAGAATATGAGAGCAACGTGACCTTTCGATAACATATCGGCGATTAATGAATTCCTCTTCAGAAGTTTAAAGCAGGTACATTCTGCCAGTGCCCTTCTGGCATCCCCATAAATATTACATACGGCGAATACACGCCGCAGAGGAGCAAATACCAAATATTTGGGTTCGATAAACGTCGCTTTGTAAACATTTAATCGAGTGTTATACATTAGCTGAGGCCATTATTTGACCAAACATAATTTCGTTAAAATAGCCACAGTAAACCTTGCGTTAATCGCAAAACAAACGTGATTATATCTGTGTGTGTTAAGCAGTTCCGTTTTAATGGCTTAAAAGATACTGTTTACGAATATATTGAAAAATCAAAAGCGTTGAAATTGCTGAGGGTCACTTTAATGTGATATACAGGGTGGAGCAATAGTGCGTCGGACCTTGATATTTCGAGTTCTACGATAGCCAGAAATTAAAAAAAAATTGCAAGTAAACTAGATAAAAAATTACAGGGCCAAGTGCCTTTTTTTTAATGGAATGCTATGTGTATCAGTACATTTTTCTAAGCCCTGCTCATTCCTAAATTAGCATTGAATATCTCCCCACTTGGATGTAATGAATTTCTTTGTTGAAATAATGCAATCTGCAGATGGGTGGTCATTCTCTGATTTGGAGCAATCTTGATTATTGAATATATAAAAAAAGAACATCAATGAAAAAATCTGAAAAAAATTAAATGATGTTGAAATGACTAGCATATCGTTATGGTATCTTTAACAGAGCTTAAAAATTAGTTTTTTTTTATAAAAAAAATACATTTAATGACAGGCCTGTCCATGTTCTGTAATCTTAGTGCCTGTGGATCGTTTTTTACTTTCTCACGTCTTTTCTTCTCACATTCTCGTTTTCTTTTCTTCCTTTCTTCGCCTTTCTGCACAATACTCTAATTATATCCTGCAAATTTAAAAAAAAAATTCATTACCATGGACCCCGCTCATTACCATGGATATTATCGGTCCACGTTAATAACAAGTAATTCCGTCCATGTTAATGGCAAAATGGAGGTTAAAGTTAATACTGAGTATAAAAAATGTTTTCATTAAAATGCTTGTTTGTGTATTTAAAGTGTTTGATGGAAACTAAGTAATCACATAATTTTCAAAATTAAAGGGATTGTAACATTAAACTTACAGTAACCGTGTTAATGACAGACAATTAACATAACCTTATCAATGTACAGCAAACCTTCTCTCTCAAGAATCTAAACACTACTGAATAACTCCAAATCTTTTGTAGACTGTTTCTCACACTAGTCACATGTATTAACACTGTTGCCATTTTTCACAAAATTCGTTAAATTGAGAATTTTGAAGGTAAATTATTTCCATGTTAATGACAATAAAATGGAGGACAAAGTTTATCGCTTTGAAAAATACTACATAAATAAAATTAGGTAATCAGTAAAATTAGACGATAATGCATAAACATTCTTTTCAAGCACATCCATGATAATTCATTCCAATAAAAGGAGACGTGTAAAATACACAATTTCCTATTAAAAATCTGCCGAGGACATGCCATGTTAATGACATTTTGACCATAAAGTAATTGTTTAAACACAATTGTTTATGTTAAAATAAAATAAACAAATGTGGCCTAGTAGAGCCTGCTTTAGAGGTAATAGGCATAAAATCAAAAACAAAAAAAAATATGTGGTTTTCAAGTTATCATTCAGGGACGCAATATTTCCCCAATCTAGAAAATGACCCAGATGGATATTAAAAAAATCACCACAATCACAATTATGGGTTTTAAGAAAAACTTATGTGAATGCCTGTTACGAGACATCTAATTAATGTTTTTGAATCATTTCCATTTCCTAAAACTGTACAGGATGGCCAGAAATTATTTTTGCATTTTCTCAAATTTTTCAATTGGAACACCCTGTATATTTTTCAACGATGTGATGTAGAAATGAAAAACGAACATTTTTTGTACGTACTTCCCTATGGCTAATTGCAACCAATTTCGTTTTATTGAGAAATAATTACAAAATTCAAAAATAAACTTAAAAAAGGAGGTTTCTTCAAATAAAAAATTACAGTAATTATAATAATACTAGTTTATTGTCCAAAAGACCTACAAAAGGTATAGGACTAGTCATCAACTAAAGCAATGCTTATTATAGTAATTGCTGCTGATGTTTTAAAACGACAACAAAACACAAAGTGGTACAAAATAAATACAAATAATTACAAGAATGATAAATACATATTAAAATTAAAATTATCTAACCTCTACGCACTTAAATATTCTTACACTATAAAAACCATGTTGCGAATTTTGATTGACACAGGTGCTTTTGAAATGAGGTTCCCACTGTTCCTAAAACTGCCGGAGTGATAGATCTAAAGGCAGTTATTATTCTTTCCTTCATATTTTGTACTGTTTTTGGTGTGTCTCTATAAACAACTTTCTTCACGTATCCCCATAGAAAGAAATCCATTTTTGTAAGATCTAGGGTCTAGCAGTCCATTTAGTGGGTCCATTTCTTCCAATCCTTTGATGAGGGTAGGCATTATTTAAGTGGTCTCTTACTGCATTTAAATAATGTGGTGGAGCACCAACATGCTGAAATCACATCCTATTTCGAATTCTTTCAGGGAGATTTACCAATTGAGGCAGATAGTTTTTCCAAAAAATGAAGACAAATTGCTCCAGTCAATGCACCATCAAGGAAATGTGGCCCTATTACATGTTCTCCAATAATTCCTCCCCAAACGTTTATACACCATCTGTGTTGGTTATCAACTTGCACAAAAAAGTGAGGATTTCCGAAGCATAATAGTGGAAATTGTGCCTATTAACAAATCCATATTTATGAAAGGGTGCTTCATCAGTAAATAAAACATTATTCAAGAAGTTGACATCATCTTGCATTTTACCTCTGGCCCAATTACAAAATTGTAGGCAGTTCTGAAAATCGTCATCAGATAATTCCTGGTGCATTTGAATATGATGTACATGCAACTTATTTGTTTTTAAGATTTGACCCACAGACCATCTACAGGTCGACCATCCTAGAATGGCCAACGAGATTAGGATGCGCAACCACCCCACCTTTACGGAGCTCACTTCTTTATGTTCCTTCCTAGTGTAAACATCGGTACAGTCTTGAGAAAAGTGCTTGTAGTGTATAACTTATTTTTAACACATAGGTACCTATTAGAAGTATCTACTTATAAACATTAATGTTACGTTTACAAAGAACTGTTGTTCAATCGAAAACTTCAATTGGCCTATGATATACCCGGATTGTTGGTGAATAAGAGAGCAACTTTTACTTAAACTTCTTCCCCCGACTGTACTAGAGGTGTCTCAGAATCTCATGAGCCGCGAAATGCGCAAAAGGCAAAGTTTAATCTGAGTTGTAAGTATGTTTTTGAAGACACTGGAGGCTGCCTTGCTGTATACATAAACAAGAGCTCGGGATAAATTGTAAACAATAAATATAATATTTTTAAGAAGTGTAACTGAGTCAACAGGACGGATTATGTCTCTGCGCATATGAAGGTCACGGCTCATGAGGTTTTAAAACACCTCTACGTTCATAGTTAAGAAACTTGTCTCTTTTCAACAGCGACGATATTTCTTCTCTCTCTGCGCGGCTGTTGGCCATCCTATAATGGTTTACTTGTACTTATTCCTACTAATGAGCACACTTCTTTTTGACTAGCATGGGGATTCTCAACCGTTGCTAGCACCACAGAAAACTTATTTTCTTCGTTCAGAACACACTTTATTCTTTCACTTTTTTTATATTCGATATTTCCAGTTTCCAGAAATCTATGGAGAAAGTTTTGGAAGCTGCTTACATCAGGAATCCTTCCTTCAGGATAACGTTGGTGATGAATTCTATTGGCAAGTAAACAATTTCTGTCTGACTCGCCCAAAACAAAAGTCATGGCTACAAGTTCCGCTTTATTAAAATTCATATTGGAAAATTCCAAATATTTTAAATTCAATATAAATTGTAACTTGTACCAAGCTGAGGTTTTATTGCTTTTCGAATAACGAAAACGGCAAAAAAATTTGCAAAAAAACATTACAGTAAAGGACCTGTTAAATACTATTTACTCTTTTCAATGGATTGGAAGAAATAGTCCCACTAAATGGGAAACACGTCGAACACCTATTAGAAATTTTTCTAATGAATTATTTGAGGAAACCTCTTTTTTTAAATTTATTCTTGAATTTGACACTTATTTATTTATAAAACGAAAATGGTTGCAATTAGCCATAGGGAAGTACTTACAAAAAATGTTCGTTTTTCATTTCTACATCATATCGTTGAAAAATATAGGGTGTTCCATTTGACAAAATTGAGAAAATTCAATTTAAAAAGTTCTTAATTGAAAAATAAAGTTTGGCAACCCTGTACAGTTTCAGGAAATGAAAATTATTCGAAAACATTAATTAGATGTCTCGTAACTGGTATTCACATAAGTTTTTCTTAAAACCCATAATTGTGACTGTGGTGATTTTTTAATATCCATATGCAGATCGCATTATTTCAACAAAAATATTCAATACATCCAAACGGTTGGGAGATATTCAATGCTAATATAGGAATGAATAGAGCATAGAAAGAGGCTTCAAAAAATGTACTGATATACATAGCATTCCATTTAAAAAAAGGCACTTAACTTCGTCTTGGCTCGCCCTGTATGTTCGAAAATAATTTCCAGTTATAGACTTTTTTATCTAGTTTACTTGCAATTTTTCAGAAAGTTCCTAGTTATCTTAGAACTCGAGATATCGAGGTCCAACGCACCTTTGCCTCGCCCTGTATTTTATCTATAGTCCATTTTTTGGGGTACATTTATATTATACATATTTATTTATTCTTTAGAAAATGTTACCATCAATTATCGACATTAGATTAGTGCACATTCATCATGTATCTGTCGGTCACGTCGGGGCATTGCAGCTCAAGCTGTAATAGTAGCCAATAGCGATAGTGTTACCTAGGTCCCCAGAGGGACTCTGTTACGAGCAAACAAACATTGAGATACTGGTACATCAATCACGCCCTAACTGTTCCTCAGTCCACTTCTTTATCATGTAAGATTTTTCCGGCGCTGTTTTAGAATAATTTAACCTGGATTGCTTTTCTAGACTTCATATTTTTACTATCCATCACTTTTTGGTGGGTAATATCCGAGAAAATAAAACCTTAACTGTAAAGTTGAATAAATAAGGCTGCACCGCGTGACAGCCAAGATGTATTAGGTAGTAATTGCGCGAAGTTTATCAACGCAATATCGCGTTATTTTATTACACGCACTTTAGTGCAATAAAAAAATAAAGAGATAGGTATAGTCTGTATACAGCAAGATTATGATTTTATCCTGTTTGGGGTATCACTGGGAGTATATTACTAAATTTTGGACCTCGAAATCCTTGTGCTACTATTTTTTATAAACAATTAAAGTATTTTTAAGACGTTTTTCGAGCTTAAAATGTGAATGACTCCGGTTCTATAAGTCGGATCAGGGCAAACTAAAAATCAGTTTTTTTAAATAAAATTGCCAAAAAATCCTCGTTGGTTTCAAGTCTCTGAAGTACGTACATAACCTACAAAACTGAAAAAACGATAAAAAAACAGTATTTTTTTCATTTTAGTGCCCAAGACCGCCAACTAGACCAATTTGCATCAAAATTTCAGAAAATATACCTTTGTGATGTGGTAAAAAGACCCTGAAAAGTTAGTGTCAAAATATTGAATCCATTGGCCTAAATTGCATTTGTTACCAAAAATTTGAAATGCCCGCCATATTGTGCCATTAAGTCTGAAATGATTTTTTTTTTTCAAAATGTAGATCTCGACGCCAGCTTTCGAATGCAATTAAAAAGAATTTTTTTCAATGTATTTTTAGTTACTTTACATTTTTTTATAACTCATAACAATTGTATTTTTTCGGTCATTTTGAAAAAAATTAAAATTTTTAATTAGATCTGGTAGAGAATTTTGGGTCCTTTAATTAAAAAAAAAGAAAGTTCATTTTTGTTAACGTGAACTCGAGATATACACTTTTTTGCATTTTGGCCAAGAAGAAAATGGTGATGAAATTTTATTTGAAACAGATTCAGAGAATGAAACTGAATTTCACACGTTACCAAGCAAAAAATATAAAATACATTAATTACGATTTTGTAAATTTATAAGAATAAAAATGTTTATTTTTAAATAATAAAATGTTTCTACCCTATTATTAATCCTCGCCTTTAAAAGTTTTTCTAACAAGTATTTATATTACAATATTTACTATTTACTTTTTTAAATAAAACTGAAAACATTATATTTAGAAGACAATATAGATTTGACCTAAGTATTCATATTTTTATATAGAAATAGTTAAAAAAAAAAAGTTTTTATACACGTTTATACGTTAGCAATTGTTGGTACATGTCTATATATGAATTTGAAAATAAAAAATACTCATTTTCATCATTACCAAAAAACTAAGTTTCTCATCATATTGCTAGGGAAAAAATAACATTTTTTTTTAAAGTCCTCCGAATTTTAAGAAACAAGGAAGTTATTGCGTTTTTAAACCAAGCTTTTGAAAAAATCCAAAAAATCACTGTTTAGCTCAATTAACAATACATTATAATGCAAATAATGCTTGTAAATAAGTTTCTCTAAAACTTAATTTTTTTTAAATTTATCACATGAAATGAATAGGTTTCAAAATGATACAGTCCAAATTTTAGCTCAAAATATGCAATTGTTAATTAACAATTGGCCAAAATGCAAAAAGTTAAATATCTCGAGTTCACGTTAACAAAAATGAACTTTCTGTTCTTGAATTAAAGGACCCAAAATTCTCTACCAGATCTGATAAAAAACTAACTTTTTTTTCAAAACGGCCGAAAAAATGCAAATGTTGTTATTTGAGTTATAAAAAAATGTAAAAAAGTTACTAAAATTACATTAAAAAAAAATCTTTTTAAATGCATTCGAAAGCTGGCATCGAGATCTACATTTTGAAAAAAAAAATTCATTTTGGACTTAATGGGGGGTCATTTTAAATTTTAGATAACAAATGCAATTTTGGCCAATGGGTTCAATATTTTGACATCTACTTTTCAGGGTCTTTTTATTACGCCAAAAAGTATATTTTCTGAAAGTTTGATGCATATTGGTCTAGTTGACGGTCTTGGGCACTAAAATGAAAAAATACTGTTTTTTTCTCATTTTTTCAGTTTTGTAGGTTATGTACGTATTTCACAGACTTGAAACCAATGGGAATTTATTGGCAATTTTATTACCAAGAAACTGGTTTTTAGTTTGCCCCGATCCGACTTATAGAACCGGAGTTATTCACATTTTAAGCTCGAAAACGCGGTAAAAAAACTTTAATTGTCTATAAAAAAAGTAGCACAACGTTTTCGAGGTCCAAAACTTACAAATATACTCCCGGTGATACCCCAAACAGGATAAAATCATAATCGTTCTGTATCCAGAAATGTAAATTAAAATGCTTTTTTACTGCACTACATCAAGAATGTCAGTCATTTGTATGGAATGTATTTCAACAGTGCTGTAAAAAATAATTACCGATTTTTCATGTGAAACCCATAGAAAATGTAGAAAATAGAAAATATTTTGTCTGCGAAACATTTGACGGCTAATTGTAAAACTTTTTTTTGTAGAATAAGTATTAAGAACACTTGGTATTTCTGTTTTACAATGTTTATTCTGATTTCTGGGATGTTTCGGCCTATCGACCATTATCAAAGAGTTATAACTAACCAAAAAGTGACCAGATACAAAATATTAATAAGATTTGAAAGGTATAGGTAACCTAATTAACATATATTACTTATTTCTAATATACCTACTACTAGGAAATTTATTTTAATTTTTAATTACTATTTCTGGGTATGCTTAATTTTAATACGGTGTCTAATATTTTGAAATTCAGTTTGTGTAACAGTTTTCTGTATATTTAAGGCTTCCTTGATTTCCAGAATTTCAAGTATGTCTAAGCTATTTCCCTTACTGACATTGTGCAAAAGTTTAATACTACTACCGTTGAAAAATTAGTTTTGGTCGCTTGTGGTTAGCAACAAATAGAAAACCAAAGACTCAGAAAATAAAATGTGATGTCAAATTCAAGAAAAAACTTAAAAAAGAGGTTCCCTTAAATAATTCATTAGAAAAATTTATAATAGGTGTTCGACGTGTTGCCCCAGGCCGCTTAGTAGGACCATTTCTTCCAATCCATTGAAATGAGTAATTAGTATTTTAAAAAAAATCTAAAACTGGGAACATTTTCTGCTGCAAAGACAGCTGACTGTCACTTCATCGCTTGTCCAATTGTTATAATAATGGCAGCCAACATAGGTAGCATAAATTTGCTGTACATTTTTAATTACAGCGTCGCCGTCAACATCCGCGAGTTTAAAATGCATTTTCTAAAAAAACATTTCTTCTAAAACTAGTTAAAAATTTTATACGAAATCTAACAGCTTAAAATGTGTTGTAATGTTCAAACTATCATATACCGGGTGAGTCACGAATTGCGCTCGCCCCGATGTTTCCTAAAATATTTGGAATAGAAAATTGAAATTTGGAGGCCTTATTACAGGACTAAAATGCCATCTTTTCAATAAAAAATCAAGTTTGGTGCACATCCGGTTTGACCGGAAATGCCCACAACTTTCGATTTTTAAATGGAACACCCTATATGTTTTTACATTTTTGGAATTTAGAGGAAATTTTGAATACAATACATCCATTTTGGTCACTTTTTGGTGAACATTAAAAATTTTATTAAAAAATCTATTTCTGAATCCAGAATGCTGTGGTGCCCAAAATATATTTTAGTTTGTGTGCTACGTTACTATAAAAATAAAAAGAGCAGTATGATTGCATTACTTAATTCTTTAGAGGCGTTGAAAATTTTCAAATGTGATTTTTACCCACTAACTCGGTTTTTTTTAAATGGGAATTTCATCGTTCACGAACATTTTTAAATACCTCATTTTCATACGAATCTAATGATACCAAAATTTTGAAAATCCGCTCAGAAATATTTGAGATTTCAGCCAAAATACAATGCAACCAAGCTTTTAGAAACATGCGGCTAATAGATAATATATTAGTGGGCTTTGGAAACGAAAATGGCACATTTCTGTGTAAATCTGGTAACCTAATAACATTGGAAAAATCATAGTAGCCATTGAATGTAATAAAATAATATCAGCTGTCAGACAGATACAAAATAAAGCGTTGCGGAAATTTCTTTGAGTAAAAATTAAAGAAAATGAATAATTTTAGTAGAAATGAAAAGGTCCATATGTTACTGATATATGGAGAGCGTCTCAAAAATTCAACTGCAGCTGCAACGATATCCCAACAGACGTCATCCAAGCAGACACTTGTTTGCCAGAGTGGAACAAGAATTAAGAAACGAACCCAATCAACAAGATGACCATCAAACATTTATTGTAAGTGAGGACAAAGAAATTGATGTATTAGGATTTGTGATGATACACCCAACAACATCAACAAGGGAATTGTCAATGGAATGCGACATTAGTCAGTCTTCGGTTTGCAGAATTTTAAAGAAACATAAGTTTCGGTCTTATAAATACCAAATACACCAACATCTTTATGGAGATGATAACGACAGGAGGCTAGTATATTGCAACTGGTTCTTAAATGCAGTACAACAAAACCCAGGCTTTCCTTTTCATATTTTATATTCAGATGAAAGTAGATTTGCGAACCAAGGTATGTTTAACAGAAATAATACTAGGTACTGGGCTCAAGAAAATCCGGGGTTGGTAGGGCGGGGGAATATTCAGGAAAGATTTGGGTTTAACTGTTGGCTTGGAGTACTTGGAGATCGAATAATTGGACCCATATTTTTTTATGGAACACTTACTGGCGAACGATATTTATTCTTTTCACAAAACCAGACAGCAGAATTTCTTGACTTACTTCCTCATGCCTATTTACAAAATCTGTTTTTCCAACAAGATGGTGCTCCCCCACTTAATTTCAGAAGAGTGATGGAATATTTAAATAACTTGCATGGTGAACGCCTTATCGCAAATCAAGGTCATATCAGGTGGCCTCCTAGGTAACCTGACTTAACACCCCTCGACTATTATGTATGGGGCACTCTTAAAAATAAAGTTTATAAAACTTCTTCAAATACCCGTGAAGAGCTGCAAAATAAAGTTGTACGGGCTCTTAATGAAATAACGCCGGCTGAATTGCGTACAGCCATTCAAGCAACTGTACGCAGAGCCGAATTGTGTATAGAAAAAATGGTGGACATTTTGAACAATATCTATAAATGTCAATTTATGGTTTAATTATACTAATTATTTTAAAGATACCTACTGTTACCTAGTTTAAGTTTAATTGTTCAAACGGAATTGATTTTTATTTATTTATAGGCCCGATATTTATGTTCATTTAAATAAAACTCTGAAAACCGAACTGATGTCGCATTCTATTGCAAATGTCCTTGTGGATGTAATTGTGTTTACCTCCACATACCTATGCTAAACTTAATTGTAACGTTCCTTGCGCTCACAATTATTAAATATTTGATAGCTCAAGATTGCCTATAACTACACGAGTCTGTCTGACAGCTGATATTGTTTTATTACATTCAATGGCTACTATGATTTTTCCAATGTTATTAGGTTACCAGATTTACACAGAAATGTGCCATTTTAGTTTCCAAAGCCCACTAATCTATTATCTATTAGCTGCATGTTTCTAAAAGCTTGGTTGCATTGTATTTTGGCTGAAATCTCAAATATTTCTGAGCGGATTTTCAAAATTTTGGTATCATTAGATTCGTATGAAAATGAGGTATTTAAAAATGTTGGTGAACGATTAAATTCCCATTTAAAAAAACCGAGTTAGTGGGTAAAAATCACATTTAAAAATTTTAAACGCCTCTAGAGAATTAAGTAATGCAATCATATTGCTCTTTTTATTTGTATAGTAACGTAGCACACAAACTAAAATATGTTTTGGGCACCACAGCACTCTGGATTCAGAAATAGATTTTTTAATAAAATTTTTAATGTTTATCAAAAAGTGACCAAAATGGATGTATTGTATTCAAAATTTCCTTTAGATTCCAAAAATGTAAAAATATATAGGGTGTTCCATTTAAAAATCGAAATTTGTGGCCATTTCCGGTGAAACCGGATGTGCACCAAACTTGATTTTTTATTGAAAAGATGGCATTTTAGTCGTGTAATAAGGCCTCCAAATTTCAATTTTCTATTCCAAATATTTTAGGAAATATCGGGGCGAGCGCAATTCGTGACTCACCCGGTATATACACTTAGTTTAAGATCCGAGTTTCTACTGAAAAAGCCCGTTGTACAAACTAATAGATACCTAACTAACGGAAACTGATACTGTTGATAAACGATACCAAACTCTAACTACCCCTTTATCCCTCGGATATCCATAACCATCAAATAACAAACTAATACTTTAACAACACATTGATAAACCTAAAATTCCATACGGTGTGTCGTAAAAAATAATAAATAATAAAAATATTCTAAAGAATAATAAACCTCTGCTGTCTCTCTATTACTGTGCTATTTATCTGGCTCTGGCCAAATGTGTCTGAGCAAAATAAATTCACGTAAGCCCTACTTCAAAAATTCGCTATATTAACAGAGAAAAACTAAAAAGACATCACATCTCTACGTTTGTTCCAATGCGATGATAATAAATTCCATCAGACTGCCATTTTTACGCGATGTTGGTGTTAGTAAAAGAACCCCTTTGCAAAATAAAAAACAATGGTTATTGAAGTCAGTTTTTCAGTCGTATAACCCTATTGTGTTTACTGTCTATTATACTTGTCAGTTTTACAACACAGCGCTCGTTTTTCGATCAATTCATTGCGATTTGTGAGACACGTTATTATTTCTTGCTTAAAATTTAAAGGCAATTTAAGGGTAGGTGAATTATATAGTTGTTTTACTGCACCGGAAATGGGTTGAGATCCGCGTGTCGAATTGTGTTCACTGTTAACAATTGTTTTTGTGTTTGGTTGGTGTTCATTTTCAAATATTTAAGAAAGGTAAGGAGCTAAACTAGAATGAGAAATAATAGTCCAGTTATGGTCCAACCTCACAAAAAAAATTAGAACTGCTGAAATTGGGCACACGGTTATTTTCAAAGTATATTACTTAAAAAAACAAATGTTTACTTCTGTATAGGGGGCGCTTCGGCGAAAAAAGTGAGGTTAAACTTAGAAAATCTCATTTTCTTCAATATTGATCAAGCAGAAAATAAGTTAACTTCTTTTTTGAAAAAGAGGGGAATATCAAGTACCCACCAAATTTGGTGCACGTTTGAGCGCTTTATTTCGGTTTGACAACCCTTGTAAGAAGTGTAAAAATGGCTTACCCTAAATTTACTTACACTTTATTTCAAAGAGTTGCCACACTGCAACAAAGCTCAAAAGTGCGCCAAATTTGGTTGGTCAATCTGATCACAAACAAACTTTGGCAGCTATTTGAAAATTACGTTCTTTCACAACATCAAACAAAATTTTTCACAACTTTTTTCCAGAAAACAGTTATATAGTATAAAATGGGTCTAAAATTAAGAGTCCCACTGTTTTCCGTGAAAAGGCGCGTCTATAATTCTACAAATAATTTCATATATGTAACCGCTTTCGCCTAAAAAAAAAAAACAATAGGGAGATTTTTGGCCCCTTAATTTATGAACGTTACATGTTATCCGTTATACTGCGCATGCGCAGTCGTTAAAAAATAACCGATTACGTTTGTAATCGATAAAGTTCTTAAAATAGCGTACGCTTAATAACATTTAATGTTTTTCAAAAATGTAAGAGAACATAGACTTTCACAAGAACAATGCAAAATAAAAACAGATACGAACTACAGTGTAAATATGGCCTTGCGTAAATATCCGGTTGCCGCGCTGGGAGCATGAACAATTTCTGCGGATTTTTCCGGATCCAGGAATTAAAGGGTTAAGTACCTGTGTTGCTTTATTCTTGTAAAATTATATTTTAAGGATCATTGGTGTTAATATATTTTTTTAACTTGTAGGTTTTTCTTAAAACCAATTTGAAACAATTTGAGCACATAACACAACTGCTTTAAAACCTATTTGTCTAATTAACAAGTTCAAAAAGGTGTTAATTCTTGAAATAGCTCCTAAAAATATGAGCGATAGCTCATTGGATTCGGTAAAGTTGTAAAAAAAAATTTTCTCATATACATTATCTTATTACTATTTTCACATCGAAGAAAGACATTCATTAACGTTAAAAAAAAATTTTACGCCAATCGTTTATAAGTTGTTTATAAACAAATTGACTAGTTTTATATTTAAAACATTTTTTTACAATTTTGTTGTCTTTAGAATATTATGATTTTTAAATAAAAATGTTTTTCTTAAAAACAGTATCTTATTGTTTATAATATATTTTTTTAAATTATCCATCATTTGAATATTTAGTTAAGAAATTATGTTTTTCTTAAAAATCATAATTGGCAATCCTCAATAAAGCAACAGAAATAATTTTTTTTTATCAACAATTTCATTGTTTATTAATTTAACAATTTGTTATAAACAAATTCTGACAATTCTAACATTTTTTTATAAATCTAAAAAAAAATTTTAAAAAACAGCCATATGCAACAACATATTGAAAAAAAATTGTTTGTATTTTTTATAGCGTTTTTCAATATTACACGATACAGCTGAAACGGACACTTGATTTGACAACTAAAACACTGATATAATTTTTAAACTATTAGAGATATCACAATAGACATTCAGGTCGTTATTATACAGGATTAATTAATCTCTAAATGAGTTGACTTCCAAGTTTGTAACTATTATCAGTTATTATGCGCATTTGTTTATAAAAATGAAATATGTTTTCCATTTATTTTTAAATAAACAATTGCAACTTTCAGATATTTTATCAAATTGCCTTGAAGGTCCATTACCGTATCTACATTATTTGATAAGCTAGAAGTCATAACAGATTCAAAAACGTCGAAAACACATTCTTGCAATATCTTCCTTCTTAAAACAAAAATTTTGTTGAGCAGAAGTATTAATTTCCTCCGTCAAAAACGGGCCTTGGATTCACTTCAATAATGGACTAAAAAATTTCCCCCAGAACAATGCCCCTAATTAAATTATGATCCACTACTCCTTTGGGATTTTTTTCTCGAATTATTTGTCTTCGCTGTTGTTAATTCTGCCATAATAATAATAACAATAACAATGACTTTAAACCAAATTTTTCAAAACAAACTAAAAGTGAGGAATTTTCCAAAAGAATTATTTGCACTAAAATGCACTGTTTTATATAAATCTATATTTCAACAACCAACTGGTTTTAGAATCTTTCAGTTGTTTAAATATTGCATTTTAACGTACCACGGGTGAAATATTAAAAAAAAAAATGTACTACCTGTTCCTTCAGATAGTTAAATATAAAGTGCAAATTTATCTCAATAAGTACGAACCTACACATAGCGTGGGCTTCTGTATATTTTATTTGGTTTATATGACATGTTTCAAGAGCACTAAAGTGATTTGTTCCCTTTTTATTTGACATGCCCAACGGTTACTGCTGACCGTTTCCAGCGGCGAAAATGGAAAATATAATGGAGTATTGTTTCCGGTTTTTATGGCATGCCTAAATTAAAATAAACTGTTCGCCGACTGCACAAGTGGTTTTATGTCGGTTTTATTCTTTTATCAAATTTACATGCACGTTCCGAAGGTTTACCTGGCGAATAGCAATTAGTTTTTCACCGGACTTTCTCAATTAATTTTGTGTGTTGGATAAGCAGCGATCAGGGAAGGAGATTTCTATTACTTGAGCCATATAGGCCAGGCTGTAACCTACACTGACGCGGTTCCTCTCCGGATTAGTATTTGCCCTACACATAAAGAAAGTGAATGGGGCAACGCGCGGATGGTGCAAGTTTATCCACTATAGTATTTCATTTGAAAATCTAAAGTTGACGTCACATCCGGTTAAGCCGGAAACAGCAGAAACATTAAAAAAGAGTGCATTAGATGTAAAAAATGTCACTACGTATGCCTGCATAATTTCAGAACTCTATCTTTAATAATAAGCAAGGAAAAGGTGCTGTACCGACTAAAAAAATCACCCGATATATATGTACCAAATTTCAAGTGAATACCTATCTCAATTCTATACTATTAAGTATAAGGATTTGGCTTCTGGTACATACACTAAATTCCAAATTTTCGTACTCCTTACCAGCTTGCTTTACTTATTTTCACTCTATTTGCCCATATTTACCCCCGAACTCTTCACTGGATAAGGTAAAAAATCCAGTTCCAGATTCCGTTATAGTATATAGGTATATATATGTACAAAACTTCTTGAAGTAAGATATTGACTTGTCAATATCTTAAGCCGTTCTAGACAAAATGTGCGCAAAACAAAACAACCCACAGACTGTCTGACATAATTTTTAATCGCTCAAATTTAATATTTCGGCGTTTCATGACATTCTAAACCTAAAGCGTTAACAAAATTGTACTTAAAAAAATACGCTTTTTGCAAAAGACTTGACAACGCCTTTAAGAAGTGTAACGAGATTGTGTAGAAAAAGCAAGGAAACTTTACCTTGAACAATTTGTTTTTTCAGGCGCTACAATGAAATTTGACCTTGAGCATATTTTTTAGTAACTACAATGAAATTTAAAAATAAATATGTTCAGTTGGTGCCTTAAAATACTACTTTTCGTAATAAAAATTGAATTTTTAAAGTGTCAAAATTTTTATTTTCACCAAAATGTTTGCGATTACAAAACTACTTCATAAAATGGCGACAAGGACGTCTCCATAAGGATCCCTGCAAAGCAAGGCGACATCCTGTTGACCTTACCAGGCCATATATCTTTAGGCGCCGATATTATTGACTGTTGATGATGGTTTCTGATGATTAGGAGTCGAACTTGAGCTCTTTGCCCCAATCATCGCTGTCGACCTGGACCGGCCTCGGAAATTCAAACGGTGTGGGCGGCCTCCCCTGGTCCTGGCTGTTGGACCCTGCTAGCTGGATCGTTTCTTCTGGCGCTCTTCTGTCTTGGTTTTCTTTCTTCGCTGGCATGTGATCTCCCGGGAGCGTCTTTTGTCTGCCATATGAGGGGACGGCTATTGCCGAGTCCTCTCAAAATATCTTTAGGACGTTTGATAAAACAGAAAAGCCTAACATAACTCGTTATATGCTTTTTAAAGCAACCTCAAATGTTCCATCCTACGAATGAGACAATCGAATTTTATGCGATTTAAAGCTAATCACAAGCGTCAAATTATATTTTCATTTATTACCGTTAATCTCAAATTCTTCCAACCCCCAACTAAATATATTTTTCAACCGACTTGAATCTTTTGATACCAGTCGATTGTTATAATCACTTCGCTGTTGTATGCAGTTGGGATCATACATACTCGGCATGTGTCCCACTTATCATGGGTGATATACTTATCTGAATTGTTTTATACACAATTAATTAGATGAATTTTGAATGTTCTTACCTTCTAAAAATTTAACTTTTAATCGGTATAAAAAATAGGGGCTAAATATATGGAGCGGCTGTATATTGCTCAATATAAGTGCATATTCTCCTTATTAGCATTTTTTAGAATAGTCTTATAATTCTGATGATAACCTCATACAAAATATTGAAACATAATAACTCATAAATATACTAGGATGTCACCAGATATCATGAATTTGTTTTTATTTAATGGAACCGAACAATACCTCGCAATAATCGAAAAATGAGATCTGAAACCAACTAAAATCCGAAACAGATGAAATGACAAATCAAGGCCAAGGATAAACAATCTACTAATAAACATAAATGTTACAAACCAAAGTTGTGGATTGTTTATACTTTTGATTCTATAAGTATTTTGTTATGGTGTCCACAATTTTTTTATTATTATTATTAATAATAAATTTGCCTGGACGCCAGTCACGCTTAACCCCGCGACAAGGTATTATTCGCTAGCTCACTTCAGAACATGAGAAACCTACCGCTCGCCTGCCTCTCACCTCAGGAGTAAGTTCTACGGTGCTCTGAAATAAAGGTTAGTCTCGATAATTTAAAAATAAAAAGGAAAGGCCCATTCAAAATTACAAATTTAATAAATAAAATATGGGAAAAGTATAAATGAAAATGTGAGATAATAACTATTCTAAAAATTAAAACTAATCGGCCTTTTTGATTTGAAAAGATATTTGTTGCAACTTTTGCTAAATTTAGTTTTCCCTTTTATTTGCGAATTTAAGCTTAAATTTGATCAGTGTTTTTATTCTTACTCCGTCCTGGATGTAGAGATCGCTGCTTCCAACTTTCCGGCCTGAGATGTAGACCCGTTACTCTGTCAATACTGCAGATCTGTGAATGGCTGCTTGATTTCTTGCGTTTTTGTGAGATTTGTTTTACGACGAATTATACACTGTGTTTTAACGGATACACTTCCGAACTTTACTTTATTTGTTAAGGTAAGTAACAAATTACCAATATTTTGTGAGAAACTGCTCACTTGTATAAGATTTACATAAATTATTTATAAAAAGTAGGGTTATGTCTTCAAAATTTTACGAAAGGGTATTTGATTACCTTTGGATGCCTTTTTGCTCCTAATTCAATATTTGACGTATTCCACGTACTTTATGGATACTTTTAAACATTCACTTTACATTTGATTTAAGAAAATTTTATTTAAATTTAATTTATTTTGTAAACTTTTGTGGAGCTCACTAAACGGCGTCTTTTCTGTACCCACGCTTGAACAACTCTCCTTTTTTTCTTAATCCTTAAATTCTATTGGCTTAGATGTGACATTTCTAAAAACCAAAGCAATCTAGTTTTGACATATTTAAAATTTATATTTTTTATATTGAATTTTCTAGCAATTTACTGAATAAATCTTTACTCTGATTATGTTTTAATCTTTCTGACCTTCTTCTGAACATTTTGATACCCCATACATGTCTCTAGGAGTCTTATTGGTAATTTCGATAACTTTTCGTAAAATTGTTCACAATTGCTTAAAACTGCTAAAATTACTTTACTTTTCCCATTTTAACTTAAATTCTAATCACCTACTATCGTTTTAAATCATATAAACACCGTTTTTAACATTTATAACAATAATAATAATAATAATCATGCATTTTTCAGGTATGCCTACGATGCAATGCTATGTACCAGTCCTTGGGTATGGTATTTGAAATATGCTATTACATCAGATCAAACTACAAAGTGGTCTCTATAATTACAAAATGAATAAACTTACACAAACTCTTTATTTGAAATGTTTTATGCAACTTTTATGGAGAAAGTCCTAACCAAAGATTACTACCAACCATTTTATAAAATTTCTACTATTAAAAATCAACACATTCCAGTGCTTGATATGTGGTTACATGCACTTGGTAAGTCTTTATAATCTTATCACTGATTTTACTCATTACGAGGCTTGAAATTTGTATTTTATATAACTTTACGTTAGCTGCGGGAGAGTTTTCCACTATCTTATAAAGTTACTGAGTTTAGGTCTCCCATTTGATTTTTATATTTAAAATGTTATTAATTAAGCACTTTCATAGCCTATTACATTTATATTTTAAGTTTCTTTGTGAATACATTCTTTTTTAAAATGTTTATTTTGTATTTTGTAGGTTCTACGCTGAGTTCCAACTACATCTATGCACTCTGGTAGAACACTACCTATGTTTAACTACTTAATATTGTTCCATAAGCATTTTGTAAGTTAAACGATGTACCAATATCCTTTTTTAATATCAGGTATGTTAAATATTTAAAATAATAAAATTAAAATTAATTGGTATTCAATACAATTCAAATATTACTACTACGCGTTACTATTGCCTATACATTTTGTATGAGCCCTTTTTTCTACCATTTCACCTTACCATATTGAAACTTAGCACCGTTGTAAGAGGCCACGCGCAACATCCTCTCATGTTCTGCGATGAAGTAGTTTCTGGCTTAAACGTTTTAATTTACTATATTTTAATTTACGTTATGAGTTGCTATTTTGGCAAATCTTTATTAATGAACACTTTATTGCTGTCATTATGAATCAATTATTTTGTAATTTAGACCTTACTGTTGCAAAGTTTAGCTTTATTATAAAATATCCCAATATCATAATAATTTATTAGCGTGGCCTCAAACATCTCAGGAAACAAGATAAGAAAATATTTCCGGCATTACAATTAAAATGTGTATTAACTTCCAATTTGAGTAAGATGTAAGGTCTGTGAATGTTTGTTACTGGCTCAATAAATTTTTCCACACGCTCTCATTGCAGCTGATTGGGTTTCCACTAAACATAAAGACAATATGCAACCGTACATAATAGTAACAAGACGAATTTACTTTGTACAGCCCATAAATTTGCAATTCCGCTGAACATGCGAAAAAGTTTCCTCGGCACATTATGATCCAAAGCTGGCAAATAAAATTTAAAACACGAAATAACCAGATACAAGTAAATAAAATTTGCCTAATGCAAACACGAGTTGTATACGTTCAAAGTTCAGCCCGTATGCTCGCATAAATTATTAGTAAATAACTACCTATATTTCACGTTAACACCAGAGCCTCAGGAGCGCTGGTTGAAATGTTTGAGTAGTTTAGGAAAAAAGACGGAAATATGTTTTTTTCCATTGAATGTTGCATTCATAACAGTATTTTGTACCGGTCGATCATTACTACTATACAGGGTGATTCACGTAGGCCATTCATTAGAAGTTTTTCAACTTGCAGTTGGATTAGAAACTTGAAATTTGGTATGCAGCCATAATCGATCATGCCCGTTCTATCTAAAATATTTTCAGTCCTCCAACTATACAGGGTGTGCCAAAAATTGGTACCAACTTTTTGACGCAAATGTTCAATATGACCACAATATTTTTGTTCAAATATTCTATTATTCTACTTTCAACAGATTGCGTAGCACATCTTTGCGCCTACCATTTCTGACGCCAGAAATCAATTCAAAATTGAATTTTATGGCCACTTTTATTAACATTGTGTATGTCTATCTACAGTCGTTTTTGAGTTATTGGCATTTTTTGAAAAAAATATTGTTTTTTTTTTCTCTAGGGTAGTAGGCTTTGGAAACAATCATTTCATTTTAATTTTTATTCAAAAATCGTATTGCAATAATAAATAATAACAACAAAATAACAACAAATAAACAGATTAACAAAATTATTATTTCAATACAAATGCTCAATGTGTGCACCGTTTTCACTGACAGAATTTCGTCAACATTGTTCTTGTTCGTTAATAATAATTTGTTGTTGTGTGTAATTAAATAAGAATCCATATTTTTCTTTAAAAATTATTACAACTGTCTTTTGTTTCCATGGCATACTTGATGAAGTAAGGAATCTCTCGGCAAGATAAGGTATTTCTTGATTTTTTTTTAATAACTCGATATGGGGTGAAGTTAGGTATAGGGAATGCTTAAGTAACTCACCCTAAAATTCAATTTTCTTTCGAATGGTGTGAAAAAAAATAGTAGGTGCCATTTGAAAAAATTGACTTTTTGACAATTTTTGATTGCGACATTTGAAAATCGACTGCGCCCATATGGTACAAAATGGGACCACCGATGGGACAACAAAAGTTAGCCTGGACTTCCAGCTAACTGCTTCACAAATTTGGTTTCATAATTTTGAAAGGTTTGCGAGATACAAATTTGTTCGTAAACTACTACAGCGGCAATTTTTTTCAAAAAATTGGACATATGTCAAAAATTGTAATAGATAAGTTAACATAACTTAGGTTCTCTAAACTCAGAATTAGAAGACCAATCGAACCATGTAAAGAAAAATATAGGTTTCCATTTAAAATAAGAAAGTTGGTACCAATTTTTGGCACACCCTGTATAGTTGGAGGACTGAAAATATTTTAGATAGAACGGGCATGATTGATTATGGCTGCATACCAAATTTCAAGTTTCTAATCCAACTGCAAGTTGAAAAACTTCTAATGAATGGCCTACGTAAATCACCCTGTATAAAAGAAATCATGGAAATAAATACAGATGCTACAGGGTGTGATACGATAAATTCAAAAATGATTAAATTATGCTGCCCTCATATTGTTTCTTATCTGACCCATACAGTAAATTACTGTTTACAAGAAAATGTTTTTTCATTCAAATCTAAAATACTTGAAAACATCAACTTAAAGAATATTTACTGGAGAAACAAATGCTACCTAAAATACAATGAGGCTTTACAACTGGATACAGTCGTTGTACTCAGTCGCTTTTGCAAGTGTTTGATGACATAATAGGAGCATCAGATCAGAGTTTAGGTACAGTTTTAATTTTACTACATTTCAGTCGGACGTTTGGTACTCTTAATCACGAAATACTTTTATCTCTTTTATTACATACTAGTCTCGCAAATGAAGCAGTTTATTTATTTCAAAATTATTTACAAAATAGGCAGCAGAAAGTCTGCATTGAACAAAACCGCTCAGAAGGGTTAGTACTTAGATCAGGCGTACCACAAGGTTCTATCCTGGGACCATTATTTTTTACCCAATATACCAGTGAGTTTTCTCATATTTAAAACATTTCCGAATAAATTTATACGCTTATGATACTCAGCTTTAGTATTCATTTAACACATCTGACGTTGATGGTGCCTGTCAACGTATAAACGAAGACTCGATATCTTTTACTTCCCTCGCATACCGAAGGGAAGTATTGTATTCGAGAAAAAATCACCCTCCGAGATTTTTTCGGATTCTGACGTTTTAGATCACGGAGATTACGAAAATATAGGTTTTTCAATTCCGTCAGTCTGTCTGTCTGTCTGTCTGTCTGTTGGTGCCTTTACTAAAAAAACTACTTGACGGAGAGCAGTCAAATTTGGTAGGTAGTTGACGCTACTGTCAGCGCAGAAATGGTAGAAATTTCACTGGAAAATATACAGGGTGGACCGTCTAAACGGAATAAATAGTGAAAAAAAATTTTTTCGTTCAAATTTAAAATTTCCACGTTTCATGACACGCTAAACCTATTTCTGAAAAAAAAAAAATTAAAATTTTTTTCACCATTTTTGAAAAAAATGTTACCACTAAAAAAATTTTTTTTCGTTGTTCAAATTTAAAATTTCCACATTTCATGGCATTCTAAACCTATTTAAAAGAAAAAAAATGTTTGAAAATTTTTTACCAACATTTTTGAATTTTTACCACTAAAATAGATGGAATTTTTTTCTTAAAATTTTAAATTTCCACGTTTCATAGCGCTCTAAATCTATTTAAAATAAAATTGAAAATTTTTTTAAAATTTTGAAAAAAAATTTACCACTAAAATAGATGGAATTTTTTTTCTTTGTTCAGATTTAAAATTTCCACCTTTCCATGGCATTCTAAAATTATTCAAACAAATTTAAACATGTTTTTGAAAAATTTTTAAAAAAATTTGAAAACATGTTTAGGTAATCTATTTATCACTATTATAGAATAGATGAAATATTTTTTTTTGCTCAAATTTAAAATTTTCACGTTTCATGACATTTAAAACCTATTTCGGAAAAAAAAAATTGCCACATGCTTTCACCATTTTGGAAAAAAATTTAACACTAGAATAGAGGGAAAAATTTTTTTTTGCTCAAATTTAAAATTTTCGCGTTTCGTGACATTCTAAACCTATTTTCGAAAAAAAGTTTTGAAAATTTTTTATAATTTTTAACCACCAGTATACTTCTACTCCATTACGTGAATGTGGAATTGAAAATGTGTCAGATGGCAATATTTGGCATATGCACCTATTATATACTTTTATTGAATAATGGCATCCCAAGAAATAATTCAGTCATGGTGGACATTTGTAAAGGTATTTGCGCAAGCCTTCCATATTTGGCACCTGTTATTTAGTATTGAACTTTTGCTGTTGGATGAGCACTCTGTATATTTTTTTGACCAAAAGTTATCAGGTTTTTTTTGTAATAATAGCAATAACTATATTCCGATCTGTATTCTCAATGTCATTTCGTAAATAATAATTTTTTAGAGTGACCGCCATGCACAAATAACGAGGGAAGTTCTGTGTAAATAACTTTACCGATTTTTTTAAATGCATCAAAAGACCATTGTCTTATTATTAATACCAGCAAATCCAATGCTTTAATTTTTCGTCCTAAAATATCTCGAAAACTTATTAGAAATCAGGTTCAAATAAATGTAGATCAAGAAAACCTTGAAAAAGTTGACTATGGTAAGAACTTAGGTGTTATTATTGACAGTGATCTCCAACTTGAAAAACATGTAAATAAACTTGCACAAAAACTAAACAATTCTATTAAACTTATTTATGGGAATAGGCACTATTTATCTCAAAAAGTCAATGTGATGTTATGTGAAAGCCTGTTAGATTTTGCTCACTGCATGTGTGGCCCTAATTTAACTATTGTATACAAGAGTAAAATACAAAGAATTCTATATTCTTGCCTCAGGTTAATTTATGGTATACGCAGGCGTGAGAGAATATCGCACAAGTTAAAAGACACGGGTTGGCTGAACACGGAGAATGCAAACTACTTCATTCAGCATGTTTGTATCATAAAATTTTAATAAAAAAAATCCCTTTAATACTTATATTCTAAAATAAAATCATACCGATGTACACAGCAGAGGCTTTAATCCACTGCGCTACCGTGCAGGTAATTATCTACATTGATGTTATCTATAGTCGATATTTTTAACTACAGAGAATCATAATAGTGCCGTATGTCCATTTAAATATGAAACACCCTGTATAAATAATTTTATGTTGTCTGATGGATACATTAATTTAAGCGTAATCTTTCCAAATTCTTACATTTCCAAGTTCGTCGTTATCATTTGAAGTTGGCTTGCAGTGATCCACCTGATCTATCATATCGAAGCGAGGTTCTATTTATTACCTTTATTTGGTAACATCTAATCTTACAATTACATACGCCCTCCACCGCAGGGCAGATGTTACTGTTGGGAGTGGTATACTCTCCCTGTACAACAGATGTGATTGTGGGGTTACGTCGATTATAAATCAGGTCGGCCTAGAAATTCTGACTCTGCGACCACCACCATAAGGATATTCCTCAACTGAACCTGATGTTAGGTAACATTACACTATGGTTGACCGCAAACTTTCTTACGGCAATTAATTCCGTTACCACACCTGTATCCAATAAGGTTGAGGTGTGATAGACTGCTTCTTTAAAGTTTTAAATAATATCCACGTTCTCAAAATTATCATAAAAAAAGTTTTTTCCATTACGTTTGAAGTGTGTTTGAATATTGTGTTTTTGTCGAAACTTCTTTTTATATTGTCTCAATTGTGTACTTGTGGCATATTCAGATGTTCTTACTTTTTATTGGCTAGTTTGCCACTGAAAAACATTTAAAAATTTTTTAGGAAAAAAACTCTGCACTAAATGAATCAGACAGAGGTTGATTGTTACAAAATGTCTCATACCTAAAAATGTATAAACTAGAACAAAGTTATAAAGTAAGAACTGAAAATGAAAAATAAAGACAGTTAACGTTTCGGAAGATAATCTACTTCCGTTCTCAAAACTTTTTGGGCATCAACCATGACAACGAACTGTTAAAAATAAAATAAAATCTCGCTCACCACATGTATTAATAAATAAAATATTCCCTTCTACTGTCGAAGAATCTTGTACCACCAGTTGTACAAGCCTTCTCATTCTCATCTAATATATTCAGTGTGGCAAATAAATTATTCAAAATAAACTTACTATTACAGAACAACGACAACAAAATATTTAATCTCTGGCGGATACAGAACAAAAGAATTTGCTTCCTTAGAGCTCCACAGTAAGTTTATTTCGAATAACTCGTAATTTCAAATGAGAATGAAAATAGTTGTACAACTGTTCGGTGGTTTGAAATTCTTCTTTGTTCCATAAGAGTTTTATTATTATTATTATTATTATTTTCGGTTTATCCGTTGCCGGACAGGGCTTCCGAGTTTTCCGACCGATACCACACGGTAGCCGCGCCGGCCATAATTACAGCCACTCCCCACGACCTGTGGGGTTAGTGACTATAATAATAATTATTATTATTATTACTATTACTATTATTAATATTTTTTCCGCGTTAGCGATGCTGGACAGTTCTCCCGTGTCTCCGATATTCTCACGGGAAAAGCGCTAGCGAATTATCTACAACCACTGACCACATCCCGCAGGGATAGTGGTTGTAGATTCCAGAATCGTGTGCCCTAAGTAGACGCAGAGACCCCTAGACGACTGCCTTCTGCATTTGGTCTGCCAACCATTCGGCTGATTTTTGGCAGGCCGGTATGGTCTTCAATGCTGAGAGCAGCGTAGGCATCATTATTATTATTAAATTAATTATGGCTAAATAACTACGTTTTCTTATGTCTCATTAATAAATTCACATATGCACTACGATTCTAGATGAATTTGGTTGAAACACTTCGCTTAAAGAACGCATATAATACAAAGCACACCAACAACGGAAATTCATATGATATTAATCGAACGACGACTACTGAATACATTCGGGGCCGCGAAGAACCCCCGCCCGAGGATTATAAATTGCAGAATAGTGCAAGAAGCATCAACTGTCGACAAGTGAGCATCGCATGGTTGCCTTCATCCATCATTTTATAACGTGTCACCGCCAGCTGCGTATTTATTCCCCTATTTCCTTTAAATTTACACTGGAAGTTGTGATGTTCAAGAACAGACAAATACAATGAGGACGATATTATGTTTTGTACCTCGGCTGACTTTTGTTCCATCTCAAAACAACGTGTTCGGCGTGCATCTCATGGCTGCTAAAGTTGTTTCATATAAGTTTAACTAATCTTCTTGAAGGGATGTACCATAGTGCTGGTTTTTAAATACGTATGGCATATTTTCAAAAACTTTGTCGAAGGTAGCATATAGACTGGTTATAAAACAGTTTGCTAAACGTTAAAAAAACTTTACACAAATCAGTCGATGCATGTTAAAAGTGGTGTTCAAACTTGAAAGTAGTAATAAAGGTACAGCAAAAACTTGAAATATCTTACACACAATCAAACAACTTTGACAAAAATAAAATGGCTAAATCACGAGTAAAATTCACAAAGTCGCATTTACAGTATTTCGTGTGGTGTGATACATATTACGTAGGTCAGTCGTCTAGATCTCTCACTATAAAGATTGAGGGAACACAAGAATTACGTCAGACAAAATGAACTTCAGCGAACGAAGATTGCGCACAGGCGTGGGAGAACGTTCTTAGAGTATACTGGGAACATTTTAACAACAGAGGTGAACAGCAAAAAAAGACAAATTAACGAGTCAGCAATAATAATACTGTTGAATAAAGATAAATGCATGTTGAATTGTTTCGTTAATTTGTACAACCTAGTTGTCAATGTTAAGAGAAGACCTTAGCAAATTTAACATTGTTTATAATAAAACCATCAGCTATATCAACAGATCTGAGTAAGTATTGGGTTACGTTAGGATAATATGTGAGTGGGCTTATAGTCAGACACTCCAGTGCAACCAGAAGGTCTATTGTGGCTCACTCCAATTATATCTTACCCAAGAAGTTTGTAATAAAGCCGATCTTGTTGGCTGAGAGGCCGTCCAGGTTCTCTGGCGCCAGTTACTCTTTGCCAAATAGTGAGAACCGGTTTCTTTCTGCAGCAGGACAGGTACACAAAACGTGCTCAAGAGTTCCATCATTCTTCGGGCATTCGGCGTTTTCCTTCAGTCCGATTTTGCGTAGGTGATGATTTGGTCTACAATGCTCAGTATATAGCCCAATTAGAGCTCTGAACTTCTTGACTTCCAAGGGTGATAACCTCCAGTACTGGATTGCTTTCTTCTCAGCCCAGCAGCTGCCACGGCAGAATTTTCAGATATGCCAAGTGACAGTATTGCTATTATAAACCTGCTTGCTGCGCTTATTCTGGTCAAAGATTCGGCTATTGCGTTGTCTTCCATGCCAGGTATCCAATCCGCAGTCACTTGTTGTTTCTGCCCAGTCGGGTTAGAGCTTTTTGAGAATTCCAAACCATTTTAGAATTACAACTGCAGGATCTAAGGGCTTTAAGAGCTGCACCCTCTCACACCAGATGTGGATTGCCTCTAATACTTATTGAAGGGTATTAGGAAGTATCTCTTCATATTTTCCTCTAACCAGAATAACTAGATCGTTCGCATAAGCCTGAATCTCGATTTTCCACAGAGAGAAGAGCAGTAAGTATCTATGGATATTAATTATAACAAACATTCTTAGATTTGTATTTTTAACATAAGTACACATCACAAAGAATTTTCTAATAAAGCTTTGACAAAGAAAAGAGATAAGAGTTTCTGAAACGGCAGCAAAAGTATATTATTTTTATTCTTATTCGTGTCCTTCGTTTAAAAATCAACCTCTAATTGTTCCTTTGACGTACAGTTGCAGGCCTAGATGTTATTCTCCAGTAATATACTGGAATAATTATAGATTTCACGGACATTTAATTATTAATGCTATACAATTAATTACAATTAGAAATTAAATTACATTCTACGTTTCTATTGGTTTTAATTAATTTTACAAAGGCGGACACCCTGTTTCACGCTACAACGTGTTAATGCAAGTTTATGGGTATAAAATGTGGCAAATTGCTTAGACATTATGCACACGAAGTTAATACACTCTCAAATCCCCAACATCACGTCCCTATAAAATGGTTTTGTGATAGGGCTGGTGTGGTGTCGGTGGCACCGCTTCGGGCCATGTGAATGTGTAATATTCAATGGGTGTCAACAGCATCTAGCACATGATGTACGAGTCGGTATTGATAGCGCTAAACAGAGGTAATTAGCAGGTCCAAATATAATCTAGGCAATCCATTTTGTCTCTTCAAATACCAGTTCGTGTATACACGGCGGTCGCGTGAAAATTGTACTGTTTCTAACTTTGATTATTAAATATACACATCGCATCAATATTAACGCACCAGTAAAAATTGGCTCCAATTTCAATGTTGATTTTCTCGCGAATCGCCAAACTAATTTTGATATCATTTTTTCAATTTTAGTTTTATTCCTCGTTATCGACGCCTTTGTAGTAATTTTCAATCAAAGTAACGTATTGAGTATACAGGGTTATTCACGGAGTTACTAAAATCAGTGTGGCCAATCCAACTAAAATAATTACAAGCATGTGGCTCTTCCGGTTAAACCGGAAGTCGATACCAACTTGTTTATTTTAAATAGAACACCCTATATATTTTCGACTTTCCGAAATGACCATGAAATTCTGAGTCGAAAAATGCAGCTCATCCTATACCTAAACCTAGCAGTTTCGGATACATTTGACATTTTATAAGAAAAATTGAGAGATACAAAGGTTTGCAATAACCGGTATAACCATCTTCTTGTAGGAGGTCCTTAATTGCTCTTTGACACGTAGAAAGAACACAAGATGAGGTAGTCTCTACAATAAAAATAAATTCCCTAATACTGTACCAAATGTTTTATTTCTCACGTTATATTTTGTCAAATTCAAATCTCAAATACTTTTTTTAGTTCAAATGGAGCACCTTGTATATTTACACAAAATTATATACACTTAAATTCACTTTTTTCTGGTATAAGTAGGTATTGTAGGGGTTAAAGTTACAACTTTTTGAAATAACGACGATTTTCTGAAATGTCCAAGAATTTTTAATAAAAATTGTCATCAACTTAGCCATGCTTAGAAACAATCATTCTCTTATGTCAAAAAATTACACGCAGGAAGACTCTTCAGATTTGTTTATTATTTATGAAGAATGTGATAAATTAATATCAAGAAAATGTAACACATTTGCTACTCGATACCCACAACAATAGAAACCATCACCATATACTGTAAAGCTCATATTGGATAATTGAAATAAAAAAATTTGAAAGTTTTAATTGGACAAAATGTAACGTGAAAAATGGAACACTTGGGGTACTACTTTGGAATTTATTATATTGTAGGGTCTAGCTCATCTTGTGCTCTTTCTACGTACCCAAGAGAAAATGAGGATCCCTTATAAGTTATAACGGTTATTGCAAGCCGTTGCACCTGTCAAATTTTAAAAAAATGTTAAATATCTCCGAAACAGCTGGGTTTAGGGATAGGATGGGCAACAAACTTCGACTCAAAATTTCATGGTCATTTCGAGAAGTGGAAGATATACAGAGTGTTCTATTTGGCGGAGTTCCTTCAGCAGTGAAGGACGATAATTTTTTTCTTGTTTTTTTTTCTCGTTTTTTCATAGTGTCACTATATAACATGTAGTTATGCATGTGTACCTATGTACAGTATTTTGTTTTACAGATCTTGTTTTATAAGTATATAGCATATGTTTGTTACTTTATCCGTAACCCTGTTTTCGTTTTATATATTTTATATATCTTTCTCTGACAAAACCAATTTGTTCATAACAAGATTTTATGGTCAATAAATTAATTATTATTATAATTATTCTTTAAAATAAGCAAGTTGGTATCGGCTTCTGGTATAACCGGAGGTACCACATTCTTGTAATTATTTTGGCTGGAGTGGCCACACTGCCTTTAGTAACTCCCAAAATTTTGAAAAATTTTTGTTGCATACTATTTCCAATATAGATCGATTTAGTTCCCGGTGAGACACTATATTTAAAAATAAGGCGGAGTCGCCAGGGATAGCTAACACATAAGTTAAGGAAACTTAAAATGGCCAATAACTGCTATATTATAGACATGTAGCTTTGTGTACGTAACCAAAAAATACATGTTATTGCTTTGGATATGAGTATATTACAGAAAAAAATAGCGGCATTCCAACAAAAAAAATCTTTTAAAAAAGTTCTTACAAAATCACAATAATTTTACCCTCTTTTCATTAAAGGAATTGAGTGTCTTTTTTTAATTGCCTTAATACTTTATCACATACATAAGCATAAAATAAACAAAGACAAACTTTTCATTAGATATTTGAGTTCACAAAGTTCTATAATATCTCTTTATTCGATGAGATGATTATTCAAAGGTTTTATTCGTTACCTTATAGCATATTTGATTAAATCAAATAAATATAAAAATTAATAGAAATTCAACCCGCTTCAATGTGTAGTATATAAAACAAATTTACAAATTCTATTTAATTATGAATTTTGAAACAAGTGACAAAATTTGAATTAAAAAAAGAACTCTATCATGTTGAAACAAACAGATAAAAGAAACTTTTTATAACACTAAAATTCCATACTGACATTTTCAATTGTTAAACATTGTGATTGATGTTCTCCGATGAATATATTGATTACTAGCTTTAACCTAAATCAAAAATGATTATTTTTATCCACAAAAACAAACAATCCTAGTGAGGACACAATAGTTGTCATTCAGAATCGCGTTTGATATATAATATCAAAATGTTTAGAATTATTGACGAGGAATACTCTCGCGTTGCAGTTAAGCGCTACCGTTCGGAGCCAACAGAAATGTGTGTATGTGATTTAAATTAAAATTATCGTGTTACATTTTCATTTTATTATACTCGCAAATACAAAACGAAGAGTATATTGCATTCGATCGGCACATTTGCAAAACCGGTAATAAAAATTTTCATATCACTGTGTTGGTGATTCTGAACAACTTTCAAAATGTCCATCCGTCACGTTTCTTTTAAGCACGATAACTTAGAAATGAAAAGTTCGATTGTACTGAAATTTGGACAGTTAGTACTACCTAGACAAAGAACCCCATATTTTTTAACAAAATCGGTAAATAAATAAAAAAGTTATTAATTATTTAATTTATGAAAATGGTTTGTAATTAAACAAAAAATATCTAAACTAATATTATTTACCAAAAAACTGGGAATAGTATCCTATAGAATGTGCAACAATTATACAAAAAGTTCAGTAAATCATTTCAACCAACGCACCGGTTAGTCGTACCTGTGGCGCTTGTTATGTTACATTTGCATTATGGCAAGACTTTTATGTTTCAGCAGCTGCATTTGTTAAATACTTGTACATACTTCGTCTTTTACTGGTCGAGTCGTTCTGGAAATACATCTTTTTGTTACATAAATGATGAAATTATAAAAAAGTAAGTTAATAAAGACAAAAATAATCAAGAAAGCATCTGGAGACAACATATTTAAAAAAAATCATTAACAATTAAAATCAACAACACAATAGAAAATGACAGATATTTGGGTTGCTTATACCTGCTATATCCACGACAATGTGAGATAGTAAACGGTCAATAAGATCCGCTATAAATACGATTTCATCTAACCTAACCTAACCCAACTACGACTATGTGAGAGAGTAGACTGTCAATAATATTCGCTATGAAGACGATTTTTAAAGTCCGACTTTACTTCAAGGAATTTAATATAATTATAATATTCAAGTTTAAAGAATTTTTTTCTACAATGAAAAATAATAATTTATATTTGTTTTTAGGATCTTAAATCGGTGTGATCCTATCATAGGAACCTATAACCTTGAAACAAAGGGCAACTTTCATGAACCAAAATATATTATAAATTATGCTTATTAATATCCTCTAAAAGGGTATATTTCTACGTCTTGTCCTTGTTCCCTTTATCTAGAGTTGGATGTATTGTATCCCCTGCCTCAATATCGGTTAAATAACACAGTTTAAACTTATTTGCGTGTACGATCCGATCTTTTCTAGTATGTAACTTCCTAATTTTAAAAGTAAACGGTCCTTTCGTTTTTATAATTGTAAATGGTTTACTTAATTTTCTCGATAGCTCTATTTTAGCATTCGTATCTAACAAATACACTAAGTCTCCTAGCTCAAAAGCTTAGTTTTTCTATTAAACTGTTGTCTCCTATTTTCCGCAAATTTTTCTAAATTAATCTTTACAAGTGTATAAACATTAAGTACTTAGCCTTAGCCTAGCTAACATTTCAGATGTACAATTTTGGTCATAGTCATATTTAACCACTTGTGGTTTAATAATATCGTCATATGGTAATACAGGGTCTTCCCCTGTTTTACCATAGTCTAGTAAGAAAAATGGACTATATTCAATCGACGAATGTCTGCAAGATCTGTAAGCAAGTAATATATATGCACACTTGCAACACTAACAATGCCTTGAACGGCATCTCAGATGGTCGAAAGGTAAAATTTAATGTTAAAGACATGTTTTATGTATTTTAATAATGAATTCGTGAAATACTCTCCCTGAATATCACTCGTGCCTATAAACTTTGCCTGTAAATTATTTCGCAAGGTAAGTTGCCATAGAGTAATATAATTCATGTAATTTAACAGCCAATATTAAACATGCAGTGGACAATACACGTATTGTCTGTCTGATCCATGAGCTAAGTATCGGTTACTGAAGGAAATCACTACACAATCAATATGGTTATTAACCAAATGTTTTTTACTAATAGCCCAATCGCCAAAAGTTTTGAATTGGAATAAAATACACTTTATGAAAAATCTTGCACTGAAGTAGATCTTTGCTAGTAGAAAAATATAAAAAGGTTCTGAAGAATGCCTTGTTTACAGCATAAGATAAAATGGCGTCAAGAATTATTTTCTTTTACTTGAAAACGGTTACATATTAGAAATTATTTTTAAGGACATTGATACGTAGAAGTGTGTGCTCTTAGTTCTCATTTCTCCGATTTCCTTCTATATTTGGGAAATGGAATCTTTATATGCCATTTTTCATATCATGTTCATAAAAAAATATTCAAATATTCTGAAACGAGTTACCTTTTTCCATTCATTGTTGGTTATTTTTGTAAACAAAACAGATTACGAGTATCTTAAAATCGGAATTTCTTAAGTTTTTATTAAATCCTTTTATTTAACTTACTTTGTTACTTCTAATGAAGCTAGAGCTTTTAAATGCACACGTATGTAGGTTCGGTGACAATGCATATAACATATCTAATGTCATTCCAAACCCAATAGGGCGGACGTCCTAAGACGACGGATTATCCTTTTCTTCACATCACCCTTAATATGGGTATCAAATGATTTTTTTTTGTCTGTCTGTAAAAGTACTTCTTAGTACATATTTTTATATAAAAGCTTTGTTTCAAAAATATTTTTTATGTGTATAATTTTTATAAATTTATTTCCACTATTTAATACTCACATGTTATTTCTATTGTGAGCTAGGTGGATGAAAGTTAAATTCATTCTTTCTACTGTATACCTACTTGAATTTTGTGCAGAAGTCGAGACATTAAATATACTGGTACAAAGTAAGACCAAGTTTCCACTCTCGTGCCAAAATAAGGCATAATATCATCAAGATGCAATATCACAAAAATACCGTTAACATCAAGTGGTTATATAGTAACATAAACAAGTCTCAAACAAGAACTTATTTATATCTATATCGAATTACCACCAGCATGTTTTAATGACTACTTATAACCACACTTGTCAACAGACATGACGGAGAAACTGTTTGCAGCAGTAAAGGGCGAAACATAATACAATAAAAGCAAGCATTGAAAGCCACGTTGGATATATACAGAGTGCACCTTGTAGACTGTTCGCATCAGTAAACTTTCTATCATTAATGGCATAAACAAGTTTACATTCGAAATTTGAATACAATTGACGGTAGGCTTTAATGGTAGTGTTAGCGAAGAACCGTCATTACCATTATCATAACTTTAACCCACTTCTTTTTAAGAAGGATATTTCACTGATCTCTTGGCCTGACCAACAGTGGAATTCTGACGACAAATATTGTGATTTAGCTGAACTTACCGTAGTTCAAAAACTAATATTAACAGGAGTTAAAATGAATACTGTTTTTAATTTTCTCACATTCTCACAACTTTTGAAGTTTTTCAAATATTGATGAAAATTTGTGAATAGTCAGAAATCTAGTGTAACTCTATGGGCCATCACGCACGCACGAACCACCCTATATACATGAGTTGTGTGAATGGCTTTACAGCCAAAATTATACTGGGTGGGGAAATAGTGCATCGGACCTCGATAGAGCGAGTTCTATGATAGCTAGAAATTAAAAAAAAATGTAAACTAGATAAAAAAGCCATTTAGTTGGATCACTTCTTCCAATCCATTGAACCGGATAGATAGTATTTAGCTGATCCCTGACTGTAATAGTTTTTTTTATACATTTTTCTGTTCTTTTTTTTTTGGTATTCGACAAGCAATAAAACCTCAGTTTGGTATAAATTGTCTTGCACAAACAAACATTTATCGCATTTATCCGTCATCAGTTCTCATTTGTGCTAATTTTAAAATATTTGCAGTTTTATAAAATGAATTTTAACAAAACCAGATCCGTTTAGTTAAAATTCAGAGACATGACTTTTGTCTTGGTCGTGCCGGACAGAAATTGTTTGCTTGCCAATAGAACTCATAAGCAATGGTGTCCTGAAAGGAGGATTCCTGATGTTAGCAGCTTCAAAAACCTCCCCGATAGATCTGTGGACACTAAGTATAGAGTACAAAAAGAGTGAAAGAATAAAACGCGTGGCGCTGACAACGGTTAAGAATCTCCATATTAGTCAGAAAAAATTGAGCTCATTAGCAGGAAAAAGTAACCGTTCTGTTGATCGAATCTTTAAAGAAAGTAATTTTCATGCGTACATATTCAAATGCACCAGGAATTATCTGACAACGATTTTAAAGGCGTTATAGTTATGTGATTGGGTCAAAGATAAAATGCAAGATGTCACCTTCTTCAATAATGTTTTCTTCACTGATGAGGTAACTTTTCCTAAAAATGGATTTGTTAATGGGCACAATTTCTATTATCATGCTTCGAAAAAACCTCACTTTTTTAGGGAAGTTGATAACTAGCACAGTTCTATAAAAGTTTGGAGAGGAATTATGGAGAACATGTAATAGGGCCACATTTCTTTAATTGTGCATTGTCCGGAGCTATTTATCATCATTTTCTGGAGAACCATCTGCCACAATTATTGGTGAATTTTCCTGAGAAGATTCGAATAGGATGTGGCTTCAACAATATTGTGCTACACCACATTATTTGAATACAGTAAGGGACCACCACTTAAATAAATCTACCCACTTCAATGGATTGAAAGAAATGGTTCCACTAAATGAACTGCTAGATCTCCAGATCTTACAAAAATGGATTTCTTTTTATGGGGATACGTGAAGGAAATTGTTTAAAAAGACACACCAACAACAGTTTAAGATATGAAAGAAAGATGCTTTTAGATCTATCATACAGACAATTTTAGGAAAAGTAGAAACCTCGTTTTAAAAGCCCATAGAGATGTGTATCAATCAAAATAGACAACTTTTTTGTTCAACTATTGGAAGGAATTTCTATATTTTAAATTTATTTATGAATTTTGTACTTATTGCTTATTAAATCGAAAATGATTACAATTAACCATGTGGATGTACATCGTCGAAAAATATACAGGGTGTTCCATTTGACAAATTTGAGAAAATTCAATTATAAAAAAGTGTTAAATTGAAAAATCATTTTTGACCACTCTGTATATTTCTAGGAACTGAAATTCTAATATTAACTAGATGTCTCGTAACTAGTATTCACATATTTTTTCTTATAATCTCATGCTGTGACTGTAATGATTTTTTGTAACGCCATATCCTAAAATGACATTTATTTGATCGTTTCAATGAATCAAAATAATGTCACTATTGATAAGTGAAAAATAAGGAAAAACGTGTGAAATAGAGAAATTTTATTTCACAGTGTGAAATAAAACGTAATAGTCAACAGACAACAAATTAAAGTTTATTAATTTTTAACTTTCATGAATAATTGTATTAATAATTTAACGGAAATTTATATGAATAGTACTGTTGGATGATATTTTCTATAATATATCTCTCAGCAACTGTTGAGGATTTCCATCCCGCATAATGTTTTAGAGTAAAAATATCAGCTTCAGAACCAGCTAACAGTGATGCCGAAGATCTCCTAAAGCTGTGACCTGTATATTGCTCATGATTAGATAACTCAAGGTATTTAGCTATAACACCTTCAGTTATCTATTACCTATTTTTGAAAATGTATTAATACCAACTCGTTGGATCGTAAATTTTTCTCCTCGATATTGAACAAAAACCCCTTTGCGATTCATATGAGTAGGGCGAATGGCTGTATATATATCATAAATATTTAGTGAATTTATTCCATTAACTGTCTCACCGTAAAAGTCCTTTCAATGTGGGGGGTATTGTGGGTCTTCGAATTAGGTACTTTAACAACCAACATGCAGTTTTTTCTCACAATGTCATCAATGGTCAGATTGTAGAGTTCTTCTCGACAACAAGCGCCTGACAAGCCCATTATTAATACAACTTTCACCATTTAAAACTTTTTATGTGGTGCATCTAGTAAAAAAACGTTCGACATGTGCTCTGTCAAAAACTTTACATTTCTTAGACCTATACCCAGCGGATTGTAGTTTCAAAAAATTGCTTCAAGCATTGAAAACTTAGGCAAGAGACTTGAACAATTGAAAGTTTTTGCTTTTTCAGATAGGTAAGTCAAAACAACAGACTCGGGTATGTTACTCACAGTTTTCTGCTTACACCAGTGCATGAATAAATCATATTCTTTTTCGTACAATTTTCTAGATTTCTCTGGTAATAAATCTAAAGTTGCAGCAATTGCTCACTCCCTGATTTCCGGCGGAGCACCAGGAACAAAATCTTCCTCACTATCAATCATTTTGTTCCAAATAATAATTATTGTAAAGTAGAATGTGCCGTTTAAATCGTTGAATATTTCGTTGTTTTATTGTTTGTTTCTATGGAAACGGCAAGAGAACTTAGTCATTATGGCAAGGTAACTTTGTCAATTTGATGTATTTTTACAAAATTATATTATTTTCTAATTTCGAATGGCGATACCAAAAATTTTGTATATAACTCGAGACTAAATGTGTTTTTTTACTCGTGTAGTTTATAGCACTCGCCTTCGGCTTGTACTATAAGCGCCCCACAAAATACCATTTTAGCCAATTTTTATATAAAATACTATTTCAACATGAATCTGCAGATGGCCATTACTTCAATATTCCATCCAAGTGGTTGGGAGATAGTCAATAATAATATAGGAGTCTAGAAAGAGGCTTTAAAGAGAGAGATACTGAGATACATAGCATTCCATTAAAAAAAAAAAGACAGTTGGTCCTGTTGTCTTGGCTCTTCCTGTATATTCGAAAATAATTTCCCGTTATAGACTTTTTTTATCTAGTGTCCTAGGTTTTTTATTCCTAGATATCACAGAACTCAAGCTATAAATCCGATGCACTATTACCTCACCCTGTATATTATGAGAATAGATAGACAGATAAAGAGAGAGATTCCAGTCTACAAAGGATAAAAACATTCTTGAACCTATCCTTTAAATTGTAAATGCAAAGTGGTGGCAGAATTTTCACAGTGGTCGTATAATGAAGATATTCAGTAACAGAAACTGAAGTTATCATCGCTGAGCAGCCCTAAATTATCAATTAGAGCTTGCATTCAATAAATGAGTGATTTATCCAACAAATCCCGCTTTCTTTAAATCTTAGATTACGCTACAATGCTCTACGGACAGGCGAGATACTCGAATTTATTCAACTTTATATCTAGTCAGTCGTATATAGTTATAATCGATTTACTGTCTGTTGTAGCGACCTGTGTATTTATCCTATCTTGTTTCAGCTTGTAAGTTTGCTGTAGCAAATATGAGTAATTGAGTACCGGCTCAAAGTAATGCATTTTAAAATGCAATATAAATGCAATAGATATTCGTCTGTTTAGACAATTAGTTAACATATTCTACACAAAATACATTCAGATAAATGGCTGCCTTTAATGATGATAAATTTATTGGGTATTGAAGCCGATGGAAAAGACACTTCAATTACGAGCGCAAGATACACTGCTAAAGTGTAAAATGTTGCCATATACAGTAGTCTGCACACAACTGACAAAAGTATCGAATCTCCATATTGAGTAATTGAAAGATTCTGAAATTTTCATCCGGAAATATTTAGGTTTAGGTCGCTTGTAAACGTCTTTCGACCTTCAAAATATTTTTTTAATACTGGAAGCGGATAAACGGTCGGAAAATAAAGAATGACGCTCGGTTTTTAAGACCCAATCGCATATATTTTTGGTCACTAAATACTATGAGGCTGGTTTGGAAACACCAAAATAAATACATTTTCGTTCTTGGTCAAAAGATGGTAAGAACCTTTAAAAAATTTGATTTTTTTTCATTTCTACCGCTTATATCTCAGAGACTATTTTTTTAGTGCCCCGAAAAGTTCATTGTTGTAGTCTGTCTTGAATAAAATCAGAGCTCTAGCGATATTTCAAACATTGTACTCGTCAACTATTGATCTAAAACCAAAATGTGAAGCATTTTTTCTCACTCGGTCTGCTCAAATCGGGCATAATTTTCCACGGTTAACTCCAAACGGTATCAAACGTGGTCAGCATCTTCCACGAGGATGCTAGACCTAACGAGTCATATCACACCGACTAGATAGACCAAAACATACGAAATTGTGGATTTTTTCAATTATCTTTGCTCGTGTTCCTTAAAACGGCCATATCTGTTCACGGTCTATTCCAACCGATTTCAATTTTGGTCAGCATCTTCCTCTGGGATAAAGAAAGATGCAGATCAGCTTCGAAATGAATTGGAGTTGATCATGAAAAGTTATGGCCGATTCATAGAGCACAGACCAAAAAAATGTAGATTTTTTGTTTTTATCTAGTCTCGTGTGCCTAGACCTTTCTAGGCTGTGTGCCGTGACTGGCTGGTACAGCATCCTTCTCCATCCCCGAGGAAAATGCTGATCAAGTTTGAAACCGATTAGAGTTGACCGAGAAAAGCTATGGCAGATTCAACGAGCTAGTCAGAAAAATTCACAGATCTTGCATCTTTCGCAAGTATCTTAAGCGTATTGAAAATACCAGATGCAACTATAATGTTCTTGAAGTCCAAGGATGGATGGCTAGGATGATAGGTATTTTCAGCATTTGCAATAGGTACCATTAGCGATTAGTGATAAAATAAAAAAAATGAAAACTTTTATCAAATTTAATAACACCACTTGGGTTCATTGTAATTGGACCTATGTTCATTGATATTTTTTTTTTAGATTAGCCCAGCTATCATCTGTCAAATTTTGTCATAGAGCTTGTGGAACACCCTGTATAGTGCTTTTCTACTGTACTTTTTGATATCATACTTAGATGTGTTTGATAATTTTATTTACATAATTTTGAATATATTTGTCCGTACGATCGAATTAAGCTAGCCCATGTTTTATTGGGTTATTTTGTTTTTTTAATATTAATTTGAAAGTGGCGGTGTTCTGTAAGAAATAACGCAAGTTATGCAAACTAAGTGACATACGATATAGCAGTGTCGGCATGTATCACAAGAGACCATTAAGATTAGGAGTGTTTATGTTTATATTTTAGTTTCGAGGCAGTCTGGAATAAAATGAGAGTGACAGGGAAAAGTCTGATTGTTAGAACGTTATAATGAGCTAGACTTGATTATTCATACAGATTTAGTTCGTGAAGTACTTTGTAAATAATTAAAATAGTATATTTATTGATTTGTTGGTATTTCTTACAGTACTAATAAAAGAATATTCGAATTCCATATACTTACATTTTGTGTCTAATGTTGCAACTAGTTCAACATCTGGCAGAAACAGAAGTTGAACTAAATACGAAATATGAAACCAGTAAATATATCTATGGTTTAAAGTAAGTGATAAGAGAAAATGCGAGGTGATATTCGATAATGTTTATTGCAATTGTCTTAACACTATTTTGATTTATTTTATATAAAAACTAGTAATACAAAATTTGGCGCTTTATATGTAACACATATAGGTACTTATCTTTAATTATATTTTTTAAATAAGTGATAACGACAAAAAAAATCCTTGTAAGCATTTAAGCATTTTTTACAAACGCGAGCATCTTTCGAGGATCAAAAGGCATATTCTCATAATTAAAGGGATTTTTAACTTGCACCAGTGGCGTCTGTTCAAACCCGTATACGTACTTACTGATTCTATTTCATTCTGCACGGCATTTCATTTTTGGAACCGAAAATGTCTCTTAGGGGACTCACCCTGTACATAACTAAATACAGGTTTAAGTTACAAATGTTCTTTTATCATCCACAATCAAATAACAGATGTGATTTGTGACAAGCACAAGGCACGTGGTTAAACTAACGCAATAATTTTCACTGCTTGGATTGTTATTGAAACGTGATATCCCTAATAGCATGGCGTTGAGTGAACGGTACGGTTACAAGGCTGGCGCAGTAACCTAGACAGATCTGTCGCTCTCGATACGTTTTCGTAAGATGGGTCCTTTATCATGCGCCCAGTAGTAGATTGCTAGTGAATACTCATAAGACGAAGACTCTTGACAGTCTTTCTCGCATAATGAAATATTGTTATATATTAACACTTTCAATATTACTATTCTTGTATTACGCAACAATTTATAGAGTCCATTTATTATTATTATTTTATCACTGATATGATCAAAGTTATAAGTTCCCTTTACACATGTACTTTATAACCCAAAACGTTTTTGAGAGGCTTGTGATATATCATAGCGACTACATTTTAAATTGTTATCGATATCCGAGCTTATTACGTTAGAAATCCACAGGAATATTTTCATATTAGAGCGGCGTTCGGTGTAGCAGTAAATCAACAAGAAGGAAATTAAACGATAATATAAATCCGAGATTTGAACATTTCTATTTTTCATCCACAGACGTCTCTCGACATTTTTATGCCTTCTTTATAGACTTAACTAGAGGGATGGGGTGTATTCAAGGTATGTTTGCAGGTTCACAAAACACTGATTCGAACAAAGAATGACGAACAGTATAATTGGGGTACTACAAACTATACAGGATATTTCGTAAATGGTGGACGTAAAGACCACTACATTAAAGTATGCCTGTGGCGATAATAGCATTAAAATGCACAAATAACATCAATATAAATAGGTAGTCAAATATATCGTAAAACTGTTCGTTTTTTAAGTAGTTAAAAGGGTATAAGGTACCTAATTATTGTTCAAAAATTCGTCGACTGAATAATAACAGCCATTTATTAAATAGCTTCGCAATTCCTTTTTTTTAAATGATATAAGGAGGTTTTTCTTTCATTTTGGAAGGTAGGGAGTTGAAAAATTTTACTCCGGCCAATAGTGGAGACTTCTCGTTCAGTGCTGTTCTGCGTTTCGGTATTTTCAGTAAATTACCATGCCTAGTAAGGTAATTATGTAGTTGTTTCAGACTTTTTTGTATACAGGGTGATTCGTGAGGAGAGGGTCGTACTTTACCAAAAGATAGAAAACATTAAGGTGATCTTAAATCCCCAAACAGTAATGGCTAAAGCGGCCCCGTTTTCTAAATACAGGGTGTTTTATATTTTTTGAAAGAATGTTCTTTTCGCCATACCGGGTGTTAGAAAACTATGGGAAGGGTGAAAAATCTCGAACAGTTTGCATCAAATCAAAAAATAAAAAAATACGTGTCAAAAAGTTTTCAAGAAACTATCTACTCATACCAAAAATGACCTCCCCACCCACCAACAAGGGGGTGGGGCGAGGGGTAACTTTAAAATTCCAAATGGAAACCCCTATTTTTTATTGCGGAATCGGATTCTACGGCAAAAAATACGTAAGTTTTATTTAGGACATTTTTTTCGATTCTTGCACGGTGTCGCTGTAATCGCAAAAAATGAAAAGAATGCATGACTGTTTCAAGAGTAGCGTCTTGTGCCCATAAAAAAAGTCCAATTCAAAAACAGAAAAACTCGTATTTGTTATTTTTACGAAATCTATCCAAAGACATTGGATTCGACTCTCCCACCCCCAACCCAGTGGGTGGGGCGGGGGACCACTTTGAAATTTGTAATGAAAATCCCTATTTTTTATAGCGGATTCGGATTCTACGACCAAAAATACGTGAATTTTATAACGGGATTTTTTTTCGATTCTCGTAAGGTGTCGCTGCAATCGCAAAAATGTTACAACTCGGAGAAATTTCACAAAACAAATACTGTTATTAACAACACTTAAAAAAACATTCATAAAAATCAAGATATCACAGATATTGTTTTTCAAACTGAATGTTTTTTTGTCAACACGAGTAGCTGTATTTACAAACTTATGGAGACTTCAGGTTTATTTCAATTTTTTGCGATTGCAGCGACACCTTGCAAGAATCGAAAAAAATGTCTGATATAAAATTCACGTATTTTTGGCTGTAGAATCCGAATCCGCTATAAAAAATAGGGATTTTCATTACAAATTTCAAAGTTGTCCCCCGCCCCACCCACTGGGTTGGGGGTGGGAGAGTCGAATCCAATGTCATTGGATAGATTTCGTAAAAATAACAAATACGCTTTTTTCAGTTTTTGAATTGGACTTTTTTTATGGGCACAAGACGCTACTCTTGAAACAGTCACGCATTCTTTTCATTTTTTGCGATTACAGTGACACCGTGCAAGAATCGAAAAAAATGTCCTGAATAAAACTTACGTATTTTTTGCCGCAGAATCCGATTCCGTAATAAAAAATAGGGGTTTCCATTTGAAATTTTAAAGTTGCCCCTCGCCCCACCCAATGGGGGTGGGTGGGGAGGTCATTTTTGGTATCAGTAGATAGTTTTTTGAAAACTTTTTGACGCGTATTTTTTTATTTTTCCATTTGATGCAAACTGTTCAAAATTCTTCACCGTCCCCATACTTTTCTAACACCCGGTATATCTGTAATGTGTAAGCGGAATCCAATGAAATTTATTTAGAAATCATAATATTCTCAAGACAACAAAATTGTAAAAAAAATGTTTTAAATATAAAACTAGTCAATTTGTTTATAAACAACTTATAAACAATTGGCGTAATTTTTTTTTAACGTTAATGAATGCCTTTCTTCAATGTAAAACTAGTAATATGATTACGAATTTGAAAAAAAAAATGTTTACAACTTTACTTTGGTTTTTAATTTTCTGTTTACTTTAAAAAATTATAATAAACAAAATAAACTATTTTTAAAAACGTTAATAATGTGATCTTGTTAAGTATATCTATAAGAAGGGCTCCAAGAAGCGAAAATTTTATAGGCCAACTATTAAAAAAAAAAAATTGTCTCCAATGATAACGGAGGTCCCATAAAATTTCGTTAGATAACAATGGCCTCACTTGTTGAAAAATAAACTAGTATAGAAAAATAAACTAGTATAGTATAAAAAATGATTTTATGTGCGTCTCTTTTGAGGCGGCGCTCACATCCTACAGCGGTCGTGCGGAACCCTATTTTCAGCGTGAAATTAAATTGATAAATAATGGAGATGGAGTTCCGGGAGTTAGGACTTTTTTTATTGGAAATTTCCTCCCCTTTAAGAATCTTTTTTCCGATTTCCGTTATCGCTTATACTTTTTGAGTTATAAGCGAAAAACTAAATGCCATTTTTTTCCATCTTAATTTGTTTATAACTTTTGCAATTTTTTATGTGCTAATAAAACATGTTAACACATTTTTCTAGACGTCATTCCGGATCCAATTGGCTATCGCTCATATTTTTAGGAGCTATTTCAAGAATTAACACCTTTTTGAACTTATGAATTAGACTACTAGAGAGAGTTAGTTATATCATATTGTTTTTTTTTACTTTCTTAGTTAAATAAAAAACATCTCTCTATCTATAGCTTAGGACCACCCTAATGGATATACATACATACGCAGATATTAAACGATATCGTGAACTAAATTGAAAATAATTTATACAACCTCTACTTCACTGGGAATATAAAAAATATACCACTAAACATTGTGACATTATTTACATAAATTACAAAGCCATATTTGTAACATTAATGTCCTAAACTGATACCAACGAACAGGCGGGAGCCACAACTTGTAAATATTTGCCATTGGATTGTAACTTAAGCCTTTTAAATGAAATGCCCCTGGAAAAATATCAAATTTAAAGGAATTCCTATTCTCGTACGTTGTGGAACAATGTCTCGTACAAAGAAAATTGTACGATCCAAGGAATTTGTTTCAGACGGTTAGAATTCTACTAAACTGCATTCTTACTACTCGGGGACCGACACTTTCTATAAATTAAAAAGTATAAGAACTTTGTCGGTCTGCCGAGGAATACAAAGGATCAGTGAAACTTCAAGGGTGGACAATTAAAGATTCCCTATTTGAAGTATTATACAGTAGAGTCGTAGTAAGTAGTCCAGTAACTCGGGCAAATTAAACTGTAGTCTTAGATAAGGCGCTATGGACGCATGCAACAAATAGAAATATTGCATTTTTCTTATACTTTTCTATGAATTTCCAACAAGAAGTCGATATTTTCTATGTTTAATAAATTTTTATAAATTGAAATATCGGCAATTTCTCGTTTTTTGACACTCCAGAAGCACAATAAAAAATATTTTTTTTACAATATATTCAGACCTTGCATGTGAACATCCAAAAAACGGACTTGACGATTTTTAATTTGATACCTCATAGCAACCACTTTTCTTCACCGGTTTTTGGAAAATTCATGTCGAAGAAAAGTTGACATGGATTTCAACATGTAGGTAATTGATTACTAAAAGAGTTTAAGTCAAAACATACAGGGGTACAAAGTTGAACCCAGTTGTACAGGGTGATTTCCACGATTATTCAAATTATTATATTTTATATAAGTGTCATAATTCAATTTTTTCAAATGTGCTTTGATTTAAAATGCTTCAGGAATCAATGACCTAAGCACTCGGTCAAATCCATATTACAACGTTTCTTCGACACGAATTTTTCAAAAAAAATCGAAGAAAAGTAGTCATATGAGGTAAGAAATAAAAAATAAAAAATCATATGTAAGGTGCTCAGATTTGCAATTAGTTTTTAAAAAATTATGTAATTTCGCTAGTCTTAACTGTAAAAATCATAGAACAATTATCTATTGCTTCCCTAGGAAATATAAACTTTCATTTTATTTGGGTAAAAGCTCATGCTAATATATAATAATAATAATAATAATAATAATAATAATATTAATAATAATAATAATAATAATAATAAATAAGCAGTAGAGGCTAACTTATATCTGCCTAGCCTTTGGTGAGTAGCGCCACCACTTACTCCAGCTGGGGGTGTAAAATCGGACCGGCAGCACCAGTGCACCCGGGAGGGGAAAGCGTCTTCCCCTCTGGTGTCGGCCGTAGGCTTACTGGGCTAACCACCCATGAGCTTCATTCTCCGGTTCCTGCAGGCCGAAGACAGGGCCCCCACGATCGACTCCGTGCGGATAGGGGTCATGGGCAAGGTGGTGGGGCCCAACAGGATGGACCGCCCGGTAACGACGAACGCTACGTACAAGGACGCTTTGAGTGGACCGACGAGCTAAGAGACAGCCTTCTGCAGTGCTACGAAAGCAGTGAGCCCGCGCGGAGGGGATACATGACGCGGATGCATGCTCTGTGGTGTGATATCCACCCAGAGTATCGCGAAGTCTCTAAACAAAACCTTCGTGACTATGTATCCCACCTCCGTAGCAGAGGCTACGTCAGAGTCGCTCTAAGGCCTGTTGAAGAGGTGGTCGATAGACCGCTCGATCAACCGGCCGAGGAAGTGGTTCTAGACGCTCCACCCATATCAGAGGGCATCAGAACCAGAAGGGGGCTACAACACCAAAAGCCCCCTCGGCCACAAGATCTGGCCAGAGTGGACGCAGAACTTCGTGAAGCTATTCCGGAAGAGGCCGACATCTGGCACGTTAACTGTGCCGTTTACGACGCCGTGTTGCGGCTCTCTCCGGTGGAGAGGCGGATCAATACTGCCCCACCGCAGGAGAGAGCTGACCGGCGCATACGAAAGATGGAGGCCAAGATCCGGTCGGCGAGACAATACGCTTCCCGTATCCAGTGTGTGATGGATTATATGGCGAACAACAGGCCGTTTACGCCAAGAGTGCGGCGAATTGCCGCCAACCTAAGGCGAGTCCATCACACGCTTAACGTGACAGTGTTGCTTACCACCAAGCAACATTGTCTCGATCGGATACGGATGCTAGTGACTTGCAAAAAGTCGCTAGTAAGGCGGGCGAGGGCGGTAGCAGAAAACAACCTTTTCCGCAAGAAGCCGTCTCGTCTGTTCCAACCGCCTGAGCGTACTGTTGAGAATCCGCCGACCGTAGACCAGGTGGAAAACTTCTGGAAGGCGCTTTACGAACAGAAGCGTCCGCTAAACCTAGATACTCCAGCCCTGGCACACTTCGAAGCTTTTTGCCAAGAGCTTCAGCAAGCTCAAGCAGTGTGCCAACCCGTAACGACGGAAGAGGTTCGAAGAGCCCTTGAAGGCTCCAAGAACTTTGCTGCTCCTGGTCCTGATGGGATCAACAACTTTTGGTGGAAAAAACTATCAGGCACCCATCGCCATTTAGCCAGAATTTTTACCTCCTGGCTAAATGGAGAGCAGCAAGTCCCTTCCTGGATTGTCGAGGGGCGAACCGTGCTACTCCCTAAAAGCGGAGATTTGTCCGATCCAAAAAACTACAGACCGATAACCTGTTTAAACGCATGCTACAAGATATTCACACGTATTTTGTACATGCGAGTACTCCAAGCAATTGGCCCGGTATATGAACGGATATACGAGCAACGTGGGTCTAAGAGGGGTGTCGCTGGCTGCAAGGAGAACTTGCTTATTGACAGATGTGTCACGCAGGACTCCGTGCAGTATAAGCGGAACCTTTCTATGGCCTGGATCGATTACCGCAAGGCATTCGATATGACATCACATGAGCTAATTGTCCACTTGCTCCAATGTCTTGCGGTGCCTGATCCCGTAGTGAGGTGCATAGAACAACTCATGCCGCTCTGGAGGACTCGCTTTACTATAAAATCAGGTAATGTCAGAGTCCAGACGGAGCCGGTTGTGTTTCAAAGGGGTGTATTTCAGGGTGATTCCCTTAGCCCCCTTCTATTTTGCATCTCACTACTGCCGTTGTCCGTTGAACTTCGCAGAACCCGTGGTTACAATTGCGGTACCCCCGGAAATAGGAGGCATAAGGTCACTCATTTATTTTACATGGATGACCTTAAACTCTATGCTTCTAGCGAGAGGGACTTACATCAGTCTCTCAGGGTGGTACAGGGGTACACTCAGGCTGTTGGTATGGAGTTCGGCTTGGACAAATGTGCACTGGTTCATCTCAAGAGAGGACGATGCGGTAACTACGGAGAGGACGCGCAACTTGTAGACGGAAGCATCTTGCACCATCTAGATGCCGGAGAGTCGTACACATACTTGGGTGTTGAGCAACGCTCCACCCAAGAAGTGTCAACGGTGAAAAACGCTCTCCGCGGCAAGTATCAGCACCTCCTCCGGCAGATCTGGTCTTCAGAACTGTCGGGGAAGAATAAGGTGTCTGCAACAAACATGCTTGCCGTTCCGATCATTCTCTACTCCTTTGGGGTAGTGAAATGGACGCAAAACGAGCTGCGTCAACTCGATGTAGGAACCCGAAAGATGATGCATCTCAATCGAAGTTTGCATCCAAAATCGTCCGTTCCACGGTTATATCTTTCCCGACAACACGGAGGCCGTGGACTCTTGAGTTTGGAGTATCTGCATAACAGGTCTGCTCTGGATGGAGCCTGTAAGATCATCAAAAGTTCGGACCCCCTCCTCTGCATGGTTTGTGACCATGAAAACGCAGGGGTAGGAGCATTTTTGTTTAAGGCAGCACAAAGAGCAGCCGATGAACTTGGTCTCGACTTCGACACTGGGCGGATAAATCCTAGCTCTATCATCGAGCTGGAACCTGCCCAGCTGAAAGCCCACACAAAAGCAGCAGAGCAAAGAAAACTTCTGCAGCTGCATAAAGATAAGCCCTTACACGGAGTCTTCTACAAGAACATTGAGGACCGGGGCTTATCGGAGAAGCTGACCTTTGCCTTCTTAAGGTCAGCTGGGCTGAAGTCTGAGACCGAAGGGTTCATTATGGCTTGTCAAGACGGTGTCTTTAACACACTCGTTTATCGAAGTCATGTCTTGGGTATGGAGGTCCCTGATATAAACTGCAGGGCCTGCCGAAGGGCGCCGGAGACGCTGATGCACCTGTTGTCGGCTTGTCCGACATACGCAGCCTCGGCCTATATTCACAGACATGACGGAGCACTGCGAGTGCTGTACTATCATCTACGGCACTCGTATGGGATAGACGAGACACCAGTGCTGCCATATGCTCCGGGGGATATTGAGTCCGTTGTGGGGAATGAGCGGTGCCTGATTTACTGGAACTACTCTTTTCCTACCGTCAGGCAAATACAAGCTAATAAGCCTGACGTAGTCCTCCTCGACCACCAACTCAAAACAATGTTTGTTATTGAGTTCTCCGCCCCAGCGGAGACAAACATTGTCTTGAAGGAGGAGGAAAAACGGACTAAATATCGAGATCTTCTCTACGAGCTCCGCAGACTCTATCCAGACCACTCTGTTAAGTTTGTCGTATTGATAATAGGATCCCTCGGTGGAGTGAGGCACACACTGCTCTCTGAATTGAGAAAAATACCGGCATGCCGAAATTCGGCAGAAATCTTAGCCGGAAAAATGCAGAAGGCCGTCATTCTTGGTTCGTTGCGCCTACTCAGAGCACACGATTCGCGGACCCAGTAATCACTGACTCTACGGCGTAGAGAGTGGTTACCGGTACTACCAGCGTACCCTCTCTGGTTGCATCGGAGACAGAGAGAAGGGCGACTGGCTTTGGAAAAAAAAAAAAAAAAAAAAAATAATAATAATAATAATAATAACAATAATAATTATTTTTTTGTTAGGGTTAGTTACATAAAAGAAAAATTTACACTATAATATATGAATTGTATCATTGAAATATTCCTAACAAATGGCAGAGTTCAAGCAAGCTGTCCGAAGGACAGGCAGGGTCCATAAACTACGCCTGCATAATTTAAATCTGAGAGGACTTGAGCATTGCAAACTGTATTTTCAATTTTTTATTAAGTAAGGATCTGTCGGCATATATTATTTTTAAGTTAGTGAAAGCACGGCGAACAACCATGACTACATGCGTAGAGTACCTAAGAGAGTTATCTAAATAAAGTCCAAGATTTTTTTAGCAGTCTTTTACAGGTATGATTTCATCATTAACAGAAATTAAAGTTTTTCAAGACATCTTCTGCGTGCTACAGTCCTACCGAACAGAATTACATTTGATTTGGAAGGGTTGATAGTTAGGCAAATTTTTTTGACATTAATAGCAAGGAATTTACATCATCAGGAATATTTAGGCAAGATTGCTCGATCATATTTTCTTCAAAAGATTAGTACAACTTATTTCTTCAAATGATGTAATATTAAGGAACGAAAAGCAATTTATAAAAACTGTCTTATTAAATAATAAACATCCTGAGAGTTTTGTTGATACTCAGTTATTGACCATTGGTAGTAGAGAGAATGTACTATCACAACCTGAGGTATTCAGGTCAATGGCTGTAATTCCATATATACATGGTTTATCGGATAAATTACGAAAAATTGGGAATAGGTTTTCCGTACGAACGATTTTTCAAAGGGGCTCCACGCTAAGATCGGTTTTATCAAAAACCAAACCTCTAAATATTGTTCAAAATTCAAAAAATTGCATTTATAGTGTTCCGCGTGAGTGCGGAAAACATTACGTAGGTGAATCATCTAGACCTTTCAACGTAAGGCTTGGTGAACATAGAAATTACGCTAGAAGGGGAGAATTTGAAAAATTCAAAATTTGTGAACACGCCTTGGATAATAATCACAGGATTAAATGGGACTCGGCGAAGATTTTGGAAAAAGAGAGCAACGGAACTAAAAAAAAAACTGAAAGAATCCGCAATTATTTTATTAAACAAGGATAGATGCGTTTCGAATTATTCAATAGATTTTTGTACTAGTTGGTTGCCCATCCTTAGAGACGAAGTAAGTGAAAATAAGATAAATATAATTTAATGTCTCACGTGACTATGGAAATACATAAACAAAGAACTGTCATGGTTGACGGCCAAAAAAGTTTTGAGGACGGAAGTAGATTCTCTTCCGAAACGTTAACTACCTATAGCTTTCATTTTCAGTTTTTAGTTTATAACATTGTTCTAGTTTATATATTTTTAGGTGTGAGACTTTTTGAAACAGTTAAGTATTCAAGAACCTCCGTCTGATCCGTTTGGCGCAGAGGTTTTTTCATTAAAATTTTTAAATATTTTTCAGTGGCAAAATGCCCAATAAAAAGGAAGAAAATTAGTATAACTGTGTATCATCCGCGTAGAAATGTGAGTTGCAAAGCATCAGACACCTACTAAATGCGTGGGTCTACAAAATGAAAAGTAATGGTCCAAGGAGGCACCTCACTTTCAACACTGGTGTACTCAGACAAACTCACTGAATTATCTTCAAATTCAATGTAATGTAGTATGGAAAGTAGAAGTTCATGGTTCATGGTTAATTCTGTCAAAGGCTTTGGAATAATCGATCAACACAAGAATACACAGTTTATTCGCACCTAATGCAGTATGTATGTCATCAGTGACCTTGAGGAGAGCTATGGTGCAACTATGAGTAGTGCGAAATCCAGATTGATTATGAGGTAAAATGTCAAAAGTTTCCAAATATCCTTGAACTTGAGAATTAACTATTTTTTCAACGGCTTTTGATAAGGTGCGCAATATGCTAATAGGTCTAAGGTCTTTGTGAGGGTTAGTTTTAGAGAGGGGAATAACTTTTGCGCGTTTCCATACTGAGGGATATACATTATTCGCTATACAAAATATCAGGAAATAATAAAGTTGACACAATGGTATAATAATTGTCACCTGAGTAGAAACACCATATCTATCATAAGTAGAATTAAACCGTTTACATTTTCCCTCCCCCACCTTTAGGAATTTTCGAGTGGCCATATCTCGAAAAATATGCACTTGACCTAATTCTATAAGTTACGGAATCCGTGACAAGAGGGGTGTTTTCTACCCCTTCCGATCATTTCTTACTCTAATTTTTAATGGGCTTGTTCCATGATATTCTTTTTATATGGTTTTTATACTTTTTCATATAGTACTCGATATTCTCATTATGCACTTAAAATTTCGTATTATTAACTTTTACCGTTCTCGAGATATGAGGAGTTGAATTTAGTAATAGTTGCAAAAACCGAGCGCTCATTTGTGACGTCACGATACGCAAGTGACGTAAGAAAAATGGCTTTCTGGGACCTTTCAAATTTAACCTGAAAAGTCGAAAAACATGGAAATTTTAAACGCTGGTAACTAAATAAATACGTCGAGTGGAAGTTCGTTCTATGTGTCTACGGAAAGGAGAAGGTCGGCGATGAATTATAATCGTAAATTGCAGGGTCGAAATCGAAAATTCGTTCTGGCAGGAGCGAGAGAAAATTGTAATTTTTTGACATTTCACCAAATTGTACTTCCCCACTATCAAGTAGTAAGCAAAACAAACAATACTTCGAAAACACTTATAATTATAACCAATAAGGAGCATCAAGTCTATTGAGATCGCCGAGTCTATGCGTATAGTGACGTAGCGCCTGGGCACGCCCCATTTTCGCGAGGTGGAAATTTGTAATAGTTTTTAAGATACTAAACGTGCGAATAAGATTCTGATATTTTGCAGATCCATTAATTTATACTTGCACTTTCGATTTGTGAAATAAAAAAAAAATGCTGAACATGGGCTTGTTCAGCATTTTTTAATTAACAACAGTACGAACACATTGCACAAGGTTTCATCAAAATCCATTCACTAGCACTTAAATTAGAGGTAACACCCCCCCCGCTGACTGCTCTATCTCTGCTGTGACAGAACCTAAATCAAAACATTTTCTTAATTTCTTGCATGACAATGGTTACCATGTTTTTTAAGTCTAACAAATCCTGATTTAATGAAAATACTTGTCTCTTTTTTCTATGAGGCCAACATTGACATTTAGGTATCTTATCCAAAACCGTTGTTTTATTCCCTTTGTTTATGTAGGTAGTCCTCTCAACCGTGGTCCACCTTTGTTTGTCTTATTAAATGCCCTGAAAAGCCCCTGGGTGTGAAGTGAGTCCTCCTTGTTTGAATTCCTTACTAACCTTCCTTTCATAGAAATTAGTAGCGCAAATTAGTCTGGATTTTTTGTTTTTTTTTTTTTAACTTACAAATTTTGTTAGTAATTTACTATTTAAATTAAAGTTATAGTCAGAAATCTGGAAGTTTATCTCGGAGCCAGAGACGGCTCTCATATATACGTAATATTATATTACAAACATTTACTGAAACAATCAGAAAAACGACGAAGTGGTGAAATATTCATTATTGCCAGCTACATTGTATGTTTGATAATAACTTAACTTAAAAACGGTATTAGTTCTTACAGAAATAAGTAAAACATACCTAGCAAGTAGAAAGACAATTTTGAATTAAACACTCTCCTGTTCTGTTTAATGTGTGGCACGTTCATTTCATTTTATGTTAATACGTATAACCTACTATTATTGGAAATCATTTGTGAAACGTACTGACAATTACCTAAAAACATAGTTGATTTTTTATATTTGCAGTGTTAAAGTCATTCGACCCCGACCGAGTGTCAACAATAAATTACAGTTTACGAAGGTACTTTTATGTTTTTTACGGCTTTATCTCCTTTAATTATATGACGCTGCTGAAATTGTGAAACATTTCAAAATCGTTTTTTGTCTACACTGTAGCAATTATTGGCATTTATGTCAACATTTAATAGAGGGTAAGTGTAACCGTAGTATAAATCTAGCCATATGTTCTACGTATGTATCTACAAACTTGGTGTGAAGTTATACAGACGGCGCGGCGGTATATAAAAATGACTAGTGCTTCTCCGGCTGCATATATTACATTAATTAAGTAAAATTGGTTTTTCTTAGCTGATTACGTAAATAACTAATTAACAACTTCATTGCCTTGTTTAAATATTTGTTCATTTGTTGCAGGTTTAAAAAAATTGTTTGTATTTCGTTGAATCGGTAATTTTATGAATTTGCGGCAAATATTTCACCAAATAAGACACGACATATTATGTCAGTCGGCTGTCCCAAGTAGAAACACAGTAATTGTAGTCGGGCAAAATATCGGGAAAATTAATTTTTAATGAATTATGTTAGCCTCACAACATTTGAAGAGATATTGTCATATATTTTTACAGAAGTTTCGTAAATGACTTGATTTGTCATTCTCCCTTATCAGAGTAAAACTATATTTAAAAATGCTTGATTAGCAGCATATACTTTGTTTTTAAGTAGCTTCGCAATCTGTACATACCTTATTTATATGCAAAACACAGTAACTGCATTTACTGTATTTGTAACTGGTAGATACTCATTAGATATGCAGTAAGTGTGTTTGGGTGTAGGAAATTGACAGTTGCGACACACGTAGGTATTTAAATAGAAATGAAGGTCTCTTAAACAACTGAATCGGATGCTGCCCATCATTGCACTTGACACAGTAAGTGGTGGTAACTATGGAAGGAATGATCTGACAACCATTTTCAAAGCAAAGTAACTACTCAGACCATGCAAAGACACAGTAATGTCAAAGTACCTACTGTGTTTTCTAGTGGTATTTGTCTAATACTGTGTTTTGTTCAGGTACAGATACTCATTCAGTGTCACTTAGTGCGTTTTGTGCATTATTTAATCAATTATAAGTGTTCCACAAGACGTGTTGGGACACAGTAAGTTCAATACTTTAGAAAACTCAATTTTTATAAATTTGTCAATTACTATGTTTCTGCTTAGGACAGCTGCAGTGTCTTCTACATGTTATAAATGCAATGATAAATATGTCTAGAGGAAAGTTAGTTTTAATACGTCACTGTAACTCCAGATTTACTACTAATAATAACATATGATTGGTGTAGTGATCCCAAAATATGACATTCCATAAAAATTTACGTTATATATTCGCATAGCATTTAGATTTACAATTAAATTTGGAACTTTTCAACAGGCTTTGACGTCCTTATCATATAAAAGCAGTCAATATGTGTACTCGCTGGATTTATTTTGATAATATTTCAATTTATACGAGTACATATGCAATCAAAACACATTTGGAAAATTAATAAAATGCACACCACATTAAACTGACAGATTTATTTGTTAATTTTATAGATTTATAGGATGGCTCGGCGTCAATTTCGTTTCAAAATGGTGTTTGTGGAAAACAGTCGTAAAATATACGCTCCGGCTAGTGGGCGCTTAATCAAGAATTAATTAAAAAACAAAAAAATACTAGGCAGTCCATTCTATACAACTGGTCGTAAAATTTTCAATATTCTTTATTTATAAGCCGAGAGCTACAGTTTGCACAGTTTATGTTGGGATGTTACTGGTATTAGGTGTAGCGAGGCAATTTTTAAATATTAACATTGCTATATTAAAATTTCTTCACAGTATATCTAGGGTGTTTATTTCTTTTTATATATACACTATTCAACAGGTCAAATGACTCAACTACTGCAGAGGAAAGAAAGATTACAAACGAAAAAAGAAAAGAGTAATGTAAATTTATATAAACAAAGATGTGCATACACGTACAAGCAGAGTAAGTAAAATATCTAGAATAATTATAATGGTATTTGAAGAGCACAAAGTACAAGTGTTACAATAATGAGCAATGATGAGTTAATTATTAAAGAGGCAACGTTGCAGTTGAAAACATCGACGAGATCATATATATTATATGCAGTATACGTGGCCTTGAAGTGGAGAAGGAGACATTGTTTTTATATTTGTCCTGGATGTGACCAGTTTAAATAAATTTGTCTGTCGTGAAGCGATTTTGTGAGTATGAAAAGGCAACACATTAAGTATATAAGTGCTGTTGGTAGATTATGTATCAATCTGAAGAGTTAAATAAGAAGGTTTACGGCGATCTTCTAACAATACTAGTGAGATCCTCGATAATAGCTCAAACTGGGGAAAACCAATAGGTAGATAAGTCCCATCAACTTTAAATATGGAACATTTCAAAGACCTACGTTAAATATTTTCTGTGATCTATATGTGTCTTATAATATGGAGACCAAATGATTGACGCATAATTTGAAACCAGAAGTCTTACAGAAGTGAAAAGTACTCCTAATAAGCAATCCAAGACATTTTTTGACATGATTAATATGACGGATGAATGACAGCTTTTCAAACACCTCAACCTCAATCAGTGAATTTGAAAGTGTAATCATATTAATATTTTGTTTAGTTGTTATTGATAGAATAATACATTTGGATAATAATTTATTTCTTATGCACCAGTCATTAATTCTATCTACATTGTGTTGCAAAATCAAACACTCCTAGATACACGATATTCTACAAAATAATTTTAGATCAGCATGTAGAAAACAGTTCAGGGTGACATCAGTAGCAATATCGTTAATGAACATAATGAACGAAAGTGGACCTGGATTAGATCCCTGTGGGACACCTGAGGTTGGGTAAAACCTCGACAGATCTATGGCCACAGTATAAGACATATTGGGTACTACTGTCAAAGTAAGATGAAAAATAATTATTGCGGTCATTTAGGAATCCGAAAACGTGTAATTTCTGCAATAGAATAGGGTTTTATCCGTCAAAAGTCTTGGAAGAATCTGTATAGATTATGTCAACTTGACTACCATCATCAATTGCATCAAATAAATACTCAGTCAAACAGAATAAGTTGGTAAGGTGTTGCAAAAGTGCTTTAAATTCTACCGTCGATAAGGGGGCTCGAAGGACGAACATTTCACTTATAACATTATTATCTAAAAAAGGTTCTAAATTAGCTATAGCATTTTATAATAATAATAATATTTATTTAAGTAGGAAGAAACCCTAATACACAAATATTTCTAATCAATAACTATACACATACTTACATAAAAATATGAAAAGATTTACCACTTACTCATTATAAGTAAAATAAAAATAACAGTATTATTACATTTGCAATGAACATTGAAAATTATAGTTTGTTAAATAATATTTGAACATAATTTACACTTTTATCTATGTATGAAATATTTGTTTGTTTAAAACTGTTCAAGCTATTACAATTTTTAATATTCTCCGGTAATTTATTAAATTTATTCCAACTCCTAGAAAATAATCATTTCATCGACTTCTTATGTCTATTTCTATTTATGTGGAAATTATTTCTTGTTCTTGAATGATGTTGATGCATAAAATTGTTCCTTATTGTGAAATCAGCAAAGTAATTTGGTAACGGACTTTTCGAAAGTTTAAAAATAAAGTCATGCACATATAAAATACCTTTGTTCAACAAATAACCAGTGTAACGTTTGAAACATCCAATTTTTAGATGTATATCGATTGCATCTCAAAATCATTCTCATGCCTATATAATTTTTGCAAAAATTTAAGTTGATTTTTATACAATAGGTACAGAATTGTGGAACAATAATCAACATGTGGTTGAATAATTGTTCTATAGACTGTAATTTTTGCATACATCGAATGGGATGCGGAAACCCTTGAGAAAAAGAACAGCTTTTAAAGATTTTCTTTAAAATATATTTAAAGTGATTTTTGAATTTCAACATATTATCAATTATGACCCCTAAGTACTTAATTTCTCTTACCCATTGGATTTCCTCGTTATTAATTTTTAGATGGAGTGCTTCTCTTTTCTTTATACTTAGTTTATATGGTATATTTAAGACCATAGCCTATGTATTTAGTTTATCTTATACATTCTAGTTACTGTTTCAGTAAGATCTGTTCCACTACATGATATTAACGTATCGAATGCAAATAAATTCATAAAATCACATTCTATATTATTTATATCATTTAAGTAAATTCTCAGTAACAGTGGTCCAAGAATACTTCCCTGTGGTACCCCGAGATTATTTGTTATAGGGTCCGATGTTGATGTACCAATCTTTGTTACTTGCAATATGTTACTGTTGAAACAATTTGTGGACATTACTTTTGATACCATAATATTTTTGTTTATCTAAAAATATTTGTCTGTCAATAATGCCCTCTTAAAGTCGAGAAAAACAGCAACAAAGAATTTATTTTCATCAATACTGAGCTGCCATTTATTAATTGTCAGCTGAACTTCTTTAAGGTAGATACTAAAAACCAATTTTCTCCTACTACATTTTAAAACATTTTTATTTTTTCAAATGGTTAAAAGGCAACTACCAATTCAACCTTTTTATCTAACACCATTTTACTAAGGCTATTTTATTCTCTCACTCACGCGATCTAAATCATCCCCACACTTAATCTAGATTTTTATCGTCAGAAGCTGGTACGCCGCGCCGCGCCGCCAGCTTCACGAGATTATTGTATAAACACGCAAATGATAATTTTATCTACAGCTTTTGAAACCACTTAGAAACCGCGCCTATCATTTCCATCATTCATCTCCCTTTATGAATCCCTGTTTAGTGCCCTAGAAAGGGCGGATGAATAATCTGAAAAAGACCCACCAAATTATTTTGTAGATAATATATCTCTCTCGGAGCAAAGTTGTGAATGAAAATGTAATTTTAGTCGCCCGTAATTACTATTGCCAGTTCAACGAGTAAAAGATTGTGTTCTTCAGCATTTCTAATTGCGCCTCTACCTTTCATCGGGCGGAAGTCAACTGCACAGAAGCTGGATTTTCTTAATCGTAAAAAACTTGGAAAACTTTATATTATATTTAAAGTGGGAAGTACCCAACCAGCAAAATAAACCCACCACTTAGGTAATCAAAAGCCCATTAGAAATGCAAACACCATAAGAACATAATCGGGGTGTTTATTAGTAATTTATTTTTTATTATATTATATTGGTAAGCTTTACTTTTAGAAAAAAATTGTTCGAAATACCCGCACTACGACATTTCTATCCACCTCGGTTCAATCTTTGAAGGTATTTGTTTCTGTCGTTGCTATCTGCCGGCCGTTCTCTCTCGTAACCAGTTATCATCAGCAAATTCAAACATCATAGCCGAGTTTAGGGCGGGCTTTTCTTAGTTTGCTTATTGATAATTTTTTATTACTATGAAAATATTTAGATAAATTAAGCAACATAGAAATATATTTAGTTTGAAAGTTCTTAGTCCACAAAATAGATTTCTCTTTTAAATTCGAACTATTTCATTTTTGCAAATATATTTATTTTGTGAAAATATTAGTGACGTTTTGGTGCTATGTTTGACACCATTATCGAGTACTGTATTAGTTTATGGTGGTAATGTGTTATTTCAAACCAACAAAAGGTCAAAAATGTATGTGATTTGTACGGAGTACATATATGTATAAATCTACGACATGTACCTTTTGCAGTATTTTTTACCTACTTTGCCCAAATAAGCTTCATATATGAAGCTGCTATAGTTTAAATATGATAGCACAATGCTTGGAAAAGATTTATAACAAAAGTTTCAAATTAAGGAAGATTTTTTGTATTACTTAGTCTATTTAACTATGGAAACAATTTCCCATTTACAATGATTTGCATTTGACTTTGGTGGCATTGCTGTCACCAAACATTAAGACTACACATTAGGAATGAGCGAACAATTATGTTGACGTCTCATTATACTGGGATATTATTGAGTATCGTCTAGAAACGCACAATATGACAACTTGGTTCTGTTAACAATTTCTGTTCGGCACTACTCAAAAACAAAAGCCCTAAGATTAAACCCTGTAGAACTCCAGTTAATAGAATAACGGACATTGAGTATGCGTTGCCATGACACACATTAAGTCTTGATTGATTTCTTTTTCGGATAATCTAATAAAACCAAAACAGTGAGCATACCTCTCTCCCTAGCCCTGATGGTGTATCTGTAACTTAACTTATACATTATATATCTTACATTGAAAACAACAGAATGAAACATACTTGTTGCAAATTTCACACGGATTATAATAATATGTCGTCAGTCTTTATTTTTGTAAGTGAAATACAGACAAAATCTGTATTTACAATACAGTAGTGTCGCGATAATCCGATCCCGCGTTAATCCGGATGCTTCTATAATCCGGATTGCCTTCTTGTTCTCTTGAAGTATTCTGTAATCCGGATTTTACTTGATTTTGTAATCCGAATTCATTTAGGTAACTCTACTTTGATCTTGTAAAGTGTCTTAAGAACTTAAACTTACAACATGCTGTATGTTTGCTTCACAATGCTCGGGAAAATGTACCAGTCAGTTCCTTAGAAAAATGCTGGAAAACGATTTTAAAACCAAAAAATGAGAATGACAGAAGATGACTCCGAGGATTTGATCCCTTTAAGTGCTATGCAACAAAAGATACTAGCAGAAGAAATTAATGTGGATTGATTGAGCAAGAAAATTTAATTCATGCAAATGATAGCGCTGACTGATGATGTGATGGAAATTGCCACTCCGGTCAGAAGTAAAAATGAAGATGCTGTTAAAATCTTAAATCTTGCTTTATAGTGGGCTACAGAAAATGACATTCCTTTAAAAGATTATGATGCCACAAAATCTCAAGGAAATTGCTTTTGAAAAACAATCACATAAGTCATCAGAGTAAAATCATTCTTTTTAGTCGGTGCCGAAAACTGTAAAAGAGGGTACCTCACAATTCTAATGAAGCCGATGAAATTAATGTACAAGAAAGTGATGAAAATGTTAATTATGTATGCACATACATATGCAGTTACATATTTTTAATATTTCGTTTTCTTGATGTAGGATCCCCTTTTTTATTTGTCTTGTTTTTTTATACAAGTGCAGTTCTTACTTTTGTTAAATACAGCCTTTTATTTATTTTTTTGCAATTTTAAAAGCTGAATTTAAAATGTTTTGATAATCCGGATTATTTGATAATCCGGATTAGCCTGGTTTTAATTGATCCGGATTATCGCGACACTACTATATATGAATGGTTATATTTACTTACAATGTATGAAAGTTCATTAACGATATTTATGAATCCATTAAATTCTGTCACATGTTATTATTCTATGATGATTTAAAAATGTACTCAAAGGTATCTGATTTATATGATTGTCAAAGAATTCAAGAAGATCCCGATAGATTCACTGGTTGGTGTCATGACAATAAAATGACACTGAACGTTGATAAATGTTATTTTATTAAATTATCAAGGAACATAAATCGAGGTATTAATGTTATATATAAACTTAATGGCTTTGATCTCTATGAAACCAATCAAGTACGAGACCTTGGGGTTATACGTGATCCTAAATTAAATTTTAATAGTAACATCGTATGTAATCTCAAAAGCTAATAGAATGCGATGCTTCATAGAAAGATCCACTTCAAGTTTTAAGAGTGTTCAAGTTCTTCGTATGCTATATATTTCCTTGGTGAGATCAGTACTTGAATATTGTGTAGTGGATGGGCACCTCCATATGAAACCCATATTTCACGAGTGGAACATGTACAGCATACATTTCTGAAATAAGCATGCTACAAGCTCATGCTGATAAGTAGCTATAATATGTATGCAGCTCATATTGATTATTTAATATAAATTACAGCTCATTCTGCAAACAAGCTCGGCTTATTTTATACCAATGATTTTATTTATAATATGTTCAATTTAACTTAGATAATGTCAATGTTTGTATACTTTATATTATATGTGTATGTTCGTATCTGTGAAATTAGCGTTATTGTAAATCCAATATGTATATGCTGGTGTAATGGATTTTGTGTCCGTATATAAAGTATTATTATTAATCTATGAGATGTTGGGGGTGCTTGGCGAAGTATGGTCAAAGGATACTCCTACACTTAATCTATTAACCTATTAATTAGAATTTTAAAAACAATTTGAATCGGTAAGTTGTCTTCTCTTGAACAATCTCTTAACGATTAACAATATAAAATAAAAAATGAGCATCACAATTTTAATCCAACGGTTACTTCGTGCAGTTGGGGCGACACGGAAAACATCACCTTATCTCATTTCGGAGCCAGGGAATGTTCGTTTTAGTTTTAATACTTTACCCATAAAATTTACAACTTCACTCTGGGAATCTGACAACGCTGATTTGTACCGACTTAATAGAACTTCGGACAGGCAAATTTCGGAGTTTAGGTGAGATGTATCTTGTCCCCGAATCAATTAGGTGTTCGAATAAAGTTTCCTTAACGCTTTCGCGATTTACTGGATTGCATGCGATCCGTCATTATTTGAATTTGATTAGAGTCAATTAGTCTTGAGTTTGAAATTGTATTTTCAAGGAAATCGATTTCGGCTTTCCCAAAATTAATTAAAATACATGTTAAATCAGTAACTATTCGGAGCATTCGACATTACACGTAAATTAATCAAAAGATAATGGAAATAGATAAACATAAACATACACACACCTTCAGTACCTAGCATGAGACACCCAATGGTCGGTCGAAGGGTAAGAATAGATAAATATAAGTGTGACGCAGAACAGCATACACCAATCTTGGATACTCTGTTAACAATGAACACATAATAGATCGAGCTCTCATAACAAAACGATACCCCATTGAACACCTCAAATTTAAAATGTGAAAATGTTTGCAAAACATGTAAAAAGCATGTTACGCCCGCCAGACTAGTAAAAATGTGTTATTTTTTATGAATTTTTGAATTTAGAAAAAAAAGTTTATTTTTCAAGACACCTGCTTCAAATTTTCGCAATTTGTAGTAAAAAATAAACTATATAAAAAAAATTGTCTGTCTGGACAATTTGGACATTTTTTTAAATTAATTTGTCAGACTTAATTTCTTATAAATTTTTTTTAATGAAAGTGCACTACATAACACCTTGATGTTTGTTTTAAACTGAAGTTTAAGATCTCTTCGTTCTAGTACAACTTGTCTGGCTGACTGACTGATACCTTATATAGTTGTTTATTAGTATTACATAAGCCTGTATACAGGGTGTCCACTTTTTCAATGGGATTGTATTGGTAACTTCTAAACCGTATGAGACAGAAGTGAAAATCGCCATTTTTAATTTTTGCTAATAACTCGCAAATGATAGGATTTAGAAAAAAAATCTTTAGATAAAAGTTGAATGGTGTTCGGTTGTCTATTTAAAATTCTCAAATTTACATTTCTATCATTTCGACGCTAGGCGTCGCGACGCCCAACTTTTGTTTTTCTTATGGACGCCTATCATTTTTTTAAGGAAATTGAATTGGCGGCTTCCTACTTAATATGAAGCGGTAGAAATTTATTTAAAAATAGATCTGTACAGGTGTTATTATCACCCAACCTTTTTTAATATTCTTGTACATCCAAAGTATGCCATGATAAACAATTGACTGTTCTACAAATGTCATTACTCGTAGTATTGTCAATTTTCTTTTTGTGAAATTTAAGTTGTTCTAGTTATGTTTTAAATTATAGAAAAAAATATTATTTAAGTTGTTATTACTATTATACAAATTTTTCAAATTACTTATGGTGAGGTATACACTAGAAGAAAGGAAGGATATGTTCGAGCTCTACATTAAATGCTCCAGAAATTCATTACGAGCAAAAGAATGATATGTAGAATTGTATCCTGAGAGAAATCATCCGGATAACAAAATATTTCGTCGTTAATCCCAAACTCTGGAGGAATGCGGTACTTTCAATAGAAGTAGAGATCACTATGTGACAAGAAGAGAACCTGTAAGTGATATTAATGTTTTAGCGGAAACGCACCTAACCCCAGAAAATTAGAAACTGAATGTCATTTATCTAAAAGTCGTGTTCAGCAAATAATCAGAAAATATGGGTACCATGACTACAAGTATCAACCGGTCCAAAACCTACACCCTAATGATCCACAAAGAAGGCTGGAGTTTTGTAATTGGTTCAGGTGCAAGTTACGGAACGAAAATATTTTTTCCTGTAAGATTATATGGGGAGATGAAACATCATTTACAAATAAAGGGATGTTTAACCGGAGAAATAAGCATTTCTATGCAACTAAGAACCCTCACCTCATACAAGAAGTACGACCCCAAGTTCGGTTTTCGTTAAATCTATGGTGTGGTCTCATAGACAATAAACTATTGGGTCCTTATTTCATTCAAGGCAACCTCAATGCCCAAAAATATGTTGACATCCTTGAAGACATGATTGACAATTTACCATTACAATTTCGACAAAACAGGTCTGGTTCCAACAGGATGGAGCTGGTCCTCACAATGCGGCATATGTTAGAAATTATTTAAACGAAACATTTTCCGCTTCTTGGATGGGAACAAGAGGTCTGCTAGGTCTCCGGACCTTAATCCTCTGGATTATTATCTGTGGGGATATCTTAAAAATAAAGTGTATGATAGGTCTTGTCAGACCATAGAAGAACTGCAAGAAAAAATAATGGAAGCATTTGAAACAATTGAACCTGAGGTAATTCAAGCCGCTATTCACCAAATGGACATCCGAACGTCAACATGTATTGAACAAAACGGTGCACATTTTGAACAATTAATGTAGCTGGTAATTATGTCTTTCGTCGTTTGTTACGCATTTAGTTATTGTTTTGTCTTTCAATAAAAATGTCAATGTAAAGCTATCTTTTATTTGACTTAGTTACATTTTTCAATAAAAAAATGCAAGATAGCCTCAAAACGTTTCAGTAAAGAATGTATTCTTACCCTTTAGTGTATAATTAGAAATTAGGTATCGACATAAATGGTATGTTGTCAAATTTCAAAGTTTTGGCGTTGCGACGCCCGGCACCAATGTGCTAAAAATGAATTTCTACCGTTTCATATTAAGTAAGATGCCGCCAATTCAATTTCCTCTAAAAAATGATAGGCGTCCATAAGAAAAACAAAAGTTGGGCGTCGCGACGCCTAGCGTCGAAATGATAGAAATGTAAATTTGAGAATTTTAAATAGACAACCGAACACCATTCAACTTTTATCTAAAGATATTTTTCTAAATCCTATCATTTGCGAGTTATTAGCAAAAATTTAAAATGGCGATTTTCACTATTTTCAGGATATCTCTGAAACTACTGAACATTTTTCAAATCAGAAAAAGACATCTTAACGAGCTTTAAAATGCACAACTTTTCTCTAATTTAACCGACCTTCTGTCTCTTACGGTTTAGAAGTTACCAATATAATCCCATTGAAAAAGTGGACACATTGTATATCCAGATTATTCTGTAGTTTTTAAAGCGGAGGTGGAATTATTGAAATATTCAAATTCTCGACGTATCTAGAGCAAAATGCCTCGTGAAATGTTACTGAATACAATCAGTTAACAGGAATATAATGAATTTTGCAGTAAATAGGTACGTCAATCTACTATGTAGCCTATATTCAATTTGCGAAATATACAACGACGATCTGTTTGGCATACAACATTAATTAAACAATAATTGTGTTTTAATTTTTAATAGTATATTTTATGGCTGATTTGTTTTATCGATGATTGCCATTCTGAATTACTAATTACAAATCTATTAATTTGACTGATAATGGTATACGATTTTCTATATAAAAATTATCCAAGGCTGTTCAAATTGAGTGAAATTTTGTTGGCAAATCATTTTCGCGTGCTCTTCTTTAGCTTTCATTTATATTTATTTCATTATATGTCTCAACGCAACAAATGATCTGACAATCGACGCAACATTTCATGTGGAATCTATTTGTACACATGTGGAGAACAGGTTTGTGTGGCCCGTCACAATTTCAAAGCTACGAAAGATTTTAAGCTATCACCGGCTCCTCCACCATATTTTTAAATATAGAATAGGAAACTGGAAATAATTCGTGTAGTGGTCAATTTTTGTATAGTTGTCGGGGGAAGTGCCCTGAGCATCATACCAAAAGTCGTGACCAGTGGATGGTCTGCCGGGGAGTGGGTGGAGGGTAGTTTAAAGGTCTTATTTTTACGTCTCTCTTGAATAACTCAAAAACTACACCCTCTAGCGAAAAAGTATCATTATACAATATTAAACTAGATGAAATTTCATACAAATAAGTTCCAATTCATTCTTTTTTAAGGATCAATACTTTACGTGACAGAGGGTGGAGAATCGGTCTGTCTGTTGGTGCATTAACTAAAAAACTACTTCACGCAGAACAGTCAAATTTGGTAGGTAGCTGACGCTACTGCTACCCAAGAAAATGGTTACACTTTCACTGGAAAATATACTGGGTGGACCGTGTAAAGGGAATAGATAACGAAAAACATTTTTTGCACTCAAACTTAAAATTTCCAAGTTTCATGACATTCTAAACCTATTTTAAAAAATCAGTAAAAGCATTTACACAGAACTTCCCTCTTTATTTATACCGGGCGATTACTCTAAAAAATTATTAATTACGAAACCACATATGAGAATAATAATGAGACGATATTATTACAAAGAAAACCTGATAACTTTTGGGCAAAAAAATATACAGAGTGGTCATACGATAGCAAAAATTCAATATTAAATAAAAGGTGCCAAATATGGAAGGCTTGCGAAAATACCTTTACAAATTTCCAACATGGTTGAATTATTTTTTAGGATGACCACCCTGCATATTTTTCAATAAAATTATAATGGGTGTCTTCCTTGCCAAGTGCATTAACTACATGTCAAATATTATTGCCATCTGTCATATCTTCAGTTCCATATCCACGTAGTAGTGGTTAAAGAAATTTCAATCAGTCTTTTTTTTAAATAGTCTTAGACTGCCATGAAATGTGGAAATTTTAAATTTAAGCAAAAAAAATAAATAAATTTCCACGATCTGTTTTAGGTATAATGGTTGTAAGAATATGTTCCACTTGAATTTTTTTTTCTGAAATGCGTTTAGAATATCCTAAAAAACGGAAATTTTAAATTCCAGCTAAAAAGTTTTTTCCATATATTCTATAACAAAATAATTTTCAAATTTTTCGTATTGAATTTTTTTTTTATGAAATAAGTTTAGAATGTCATGAAGCGTGGAAATTATAAACTTGAGCACTTTAGACGGTCCACCCTGTATACTTTCCAGTTTAATCATTTCTTCGCTGACAGTAGCGTCAGCTACCTACCAAATTTGACTGTTCTCCGTCTAGTAGTTTTTTAGTTATGCACCCACAGACTGACAGTCAGACATACAGACTGACTGACTGACGGAATTGAAAAACCTATATTTTCGTAATCTACATGATCTGAAACGTGAAAATCCGAAAATATCTCGGAGGGCGACTTTTTCTCGAATACAATACTTCCCTTCGGTATGCGAGGGAAGTAAAAAATTGATTTTTTTTACTACTGCTCTAGAATAGATGGAAAAAAAAATTGGAAAAGTACTGATCTTAGAAAAAAAAAATCGGTAAAGGTATTTACACAGAACTTCCCTGGTTATTTATATAGGGCAGTAACTCTAAAAAATTATTACTTACGAAACGGCATATGAGAATAATAATCGGAATGTAGTTATCACTATTATTACAAAGAGAACCTAATAACTTTTGGTTAATCAAATATAAAGGGTGACCATCAGACAGCAAAAATTTAGTATTAAATAAAATATAGAAGGGGTGCGTAAATACCTTTACAAATTTCTACTATCATTGAATTATTTCTTAGGGTGACCATCCTGTATATGTTCCCACGTAGTTGAGTGTTTAAAAAATTATTATTATTATTATTATTATTATTATTATTATTATTATTATTATTATTGAAATAAGCTTATGTCATGAAACGTGAAAATTGCAAATTTGAGCGAAAAAGAATTTTTTCCATACTTTCTATAGTAGTAAAAAAAATTCAAAACATTTGTGTTTAAATTTTCAAAAATAAGTTTAGAATGTCATGAAACGTGGAAATTTTTAAATTTGAGCAAAATAATTTTTTCCATTCCATAATAGTGGTAAAAAAATTTTGTTAAAAAAAATGTCTGAAAATATTTTGATAGCTATTTTTTTTCTTTGAAATAGGTTTTGAATGTCATGAAACGTGGAAATTCTAAATTTGAGCAAAATAATTTTTTCCATTCTGTAATAGCGGTAAAAAAAAATTTGAGAAAAAAACTGTATACAATTTTTTTTTAATTTTTTTTTTAATAGGTTTAGAATGTCATGAAACGTGTAAATTTTAAAGAGCAAACAAAAATTCCTTCACTATTTATTTACCTTTAGACCGCCCACCCTGTATATTTTCCAGTGAAAATATAACCATTTCTTCGCTGGCAGTAAATTCAGCTACCTACTAACTTTGACTGTTCTCCGTCAAGTAGTTCTTTAGCTAATGCACCAACAGACAGACAGACAGACAGACAAACGGAATTGAAAACATATATTTTCGTAATCTACATGATCTGAAATGTGAAAATCCTAAAAAATCTCGGAGGGTGATTTTTTCTCGAATACAATACTTCCCTTAGGTATGCAAGGGAATTAAAATGAATAGGAACCTATTTGTTGCAAATTTCATCTTTTATTTAATATTGTGTATAGATACTTTTCGCCAGAGGGCCTAGTTTTCGAGTTATAATTCCACAAAATAGGCCGAAGTTTAGATACTATTATTTATCTTACACTTAACCCTAGACATATGTACAATAAAGAAGAAACTATTATAACAAAGTCTTCAAACAAGTTAGGAAACGTGTTTTCATGAGGTTTTAAGTGAACTTGTATTTCATATGGGATATTATTGTCAAGAAGTGCAAAGAAGGCAATTTAATGATGGAATTTAAATGTATTTAAATGATCCTATTTATTTCAAATAATACGTAAACATAAAAAAAATGTAATTTAATAATATTGGTGGCATCGCACGTAAAAAGATGTGTGCTCTCATACGACAGTATCAAAAATAGATTGACATATAAACGAAATGCGATTACACAACTTTTTCAACAAAATTTCGAAAAAAATATTATTGAACATGAATAATATTTTGTTACTCGCTTTTTAACAATTTTGTCGAATGTATTGATTTCATCGTGAACGCGCAGTATATAACACGAATTGTTTTAAATGTCGCATATGATATAAAAAAGTTATTTTTCATCTGCAACAATTAAATTATACAGGAAATTAGTAGAACAGCTCGCAATTAAAACTATTCAATCAAGGCTGGTTCATTTTTGCTTGGCTCGAGGCAAGCATTTCAATTTTCAGCGTTCTACGTCAATCGAAACGCTACAAATGGAGCAACAGTCAATTCTCGGCCTAATTTTGCAGACAATGAGTTAGAAACACATTTTCAATTAATCGGTCCTACAATCACAATCAAATGGCCTCGATTAGGAAAGAAGAAAACAAAAATCCGAACTAATTTACAGGGAATTCCCGACAGATAAATCGAAATTACTCAGGCCGACAAAAACGAAAAGAAATATATGACTTTTTTCGCTTGATTTAAGGCCGTCTATTTATTTACACTACACCCTTACGAAATCTTCCTTTTTGTTGATTCGACGGAGTGGGAAATGGTATGCAGGAATACACGTAGAAAATAAAACGTCGAACAAACAAATTTAAAATGCGATTGATTTTAAACCATGTCGGAATGCATTGGTGTTTTTCAATTTGACGTGCGAGCTGATCGGGCACTACCAGTGTATGTGTTGAAGGAAAAGGACAATGGACTTTCTTTGATGTATAAATGCATCCTATGACGAGTCCTCGAGTCACTTTAAAGAGATAAACGAATCGCTGAATTTGAAAAGAGTGTGAAGTATCTAGAACATGATATTCAAAAGCACATACAATTCTTATTTATTATTATTGATATATACACCGGGAAACTTTAAACGGTCGGACATTAAGTAGGTTTTTCTAAAGATTTTTTTTTCCTTCCTTCTAACAAACTTCAAGGGAATCTCTTAAAAGGAAAAGTTAACTAATTGCAGTTTGTTTTGCAAAGCTTTATGCCATTTTGAATGCTGTTTAAAAACATTATATTAAAAAACAGCGTTTTGGAAAAAACGAATAATATATTTTGACTTGTTTTAAATGATCAAGCAAAATTATATGGATTATTTTTTCACTAACTTATGTCCCATGAAGGCCATTATCATCCTTCTTCCCATACTTGTGATGGCGTTATATCCATAATTTCCTTAGTCAAATTCTCCCATATTTCAATTACAACAACTTTCGCTGCTTCTGCATTTGGACACTCGGAATTTTTTATCTAAGTCGTCTGCCTAGCATATCCCACACATGTTCAATTGTATTCAAGTCCGGAGAATTTGCAGGCCAAATCATTGTCGGCATTTCCACTTGGTTTAAAAAGTCAGTTACACAAAAGGCGATGTGCAGGCGAGCTTTGTCTTGAATTAGAAGAATTTCTTTTCGATATGCTGGGCGAATGATGCCACATGATCTTGCAGAACGTCCCTTACGTACCTATCTGCAGTTAAAGTGCCGCCATCAATCACCACCAACTATGTGTGTGCCCCTAAAACATATTTCAACCCACACCATAAATGAGCCTCCACCGAAAGAAACAGTAGGACTAAAATTTAATTATTTATTTTGTTCGGCTCTCATTCGTGAACACAACTTGAACCCACTGCACTGGTCATTTGGCTAAGCAAAAGTTAGTCGCACTACTCGATGACGTCTCTAGAGTTTTGGGACCATCTTTGACCCATACGACTTCGTCTAAACGTCTCAAAAAAGTTGATTGGTAGTTTGCCAAACATATTGGCAACATCGCTGTAAGATCGATCATTTTCGATCATTGCTGTAGCCCTAACGATATCAGTCGATGCTAAGTCACCAATTATGGACCGTTTCACCATCAAGGTGACGATAGTAAACAGAAACCAAACAAATAAAAAAAATACTTTTGATAACACAACGAACTTTAATGTAGAAAAAATACAACTTTCATATGTAATGCAAGAACTAACGGATCATTCCACATTTACCTTGAGTTTGACGTTGACTAAATTGATAAAAATATGCAAAATAAACAAAAAGGCTCTATCTAGACCCTCGAATTTGTTTTCACAGTCGGTCGATGAACACTTTAAAATAAGCCTTTTCAAATTTAAATTGAATTTTACCGCCAAAAACACTACTTCACATCATAAGTAAACGAATGACGTCATGAGTTCTAGTGTTAATAAACAAACATCGTTGTGTATTATAAATGCATGTTATTTTGCAAAATTTTAACATTTCATATTGAGAAATAAATAGCATTTTATGCCAAGATGCAAAAGTCATCAAATGTATAATCTATTTTCCGAACAATCTTTGTTCACATTACAAGTTGATGAGCAGCATTTATAGGTTATATTTACATTATTCAACCTTGCATGTATAATATTATACTGATATATTATGCAATACTTGTAATATAGGAATCACTGTACTACATTAAAGTAATAGTACTAGATGAATATAAATAGAATAAAAATAAGGGGCCTAGTTACATTACATTAAAATACCGTCATTTCTACCATATTAAATACATCCGTATTTATTCATAAATTCGGAAATATAAACACATAATCCACAGCCGGCAATTTTAAGGAAGTAGCTTTTACAAATCAATAAGCGTGTTGATAAGTAAATTATTTATTATTTATTTGTTTGTTTATAGTAATGAAACATATTCTTTATAGGATTTTGCAAACATCGGAAAGAAAAACTGTCTATAAGAACTAATAGAAAAACTACATGTAAAAATATTAATTAAATCTTTGCATTCTTTCGATAACCTGACTTCTGTTTATGCTAGCAAGTTAAAATTCTGGAATAAATTTGTCCAATTTCTTATTTGATATTCTCATTATAACATCTAGCATAACCAGAAGTAAGGTTATCCAAAAAATGCAAAGATTTCATTAACATTTTTACATAAAGTTTTTCTTTAAGTTCTCATAGATAATTTTTCTTTCCGCTGTTTGCAAAAGCCTATAAAGATATGTTTCAAATCTCTTAGCCATTTAGGAAATGGCTAATTACACGGAAAACAGAGAAAAGCGTTTATATCAGATAAATGCGATATTACACCGTACTATGAAATCGATGTCGTCATCACCAATCACGGTGTGTTTTGAATACTTTGTTGGAATTTTAATTTAATATGCGATAGAATGTCATTTAAATATTGGGAACTGCTTTAATATAACACGTACTTCATTTTAATAATATCAAAAAGACAAATCTGCGTATAGTGAAAACACCTAATTTTTATTTTAAAAGTAATATTTGTGGTAAAATATGCTATAGCCATCCATTGCCTTAAAGTTTGCAATGAGTGGTTCTAAGTTACCTCTATTTTAGTAGGGGTTAAGCAATATGGAGGTGTACCACTGAAATTTGAAAAATCTAGAAATTCCTAAGACAGTTGTAAAATATCGTTGTCACTATCTGATACAGTCCTTGTATTAACGCTCAAACATTTTCTTACACAATTATCTTGGAATTGATCTTTGGGTAAACAAATTTTGTCATCAAATTAGTATTGAATCATTTCAATTATGGTTTTCACCATAGAGCACAAAACTGGTGTGCTAATTCATTAAGCAGGTTTTTTTCAATTTAATTTTCCTGCATAGATTTAAACATTATTTTTGTTCCATACCTATGCCCCATGACTAAAGCTTTAGGCTCTTTATACCTGCGGTAAAAAATCAAAGATAATAAACATGAATTTATAAGAAGTTGAACACTTTTCAAGTTCTGCTAAGTTATATTGAAAAATGTCCTACTTTTTAAGGAAATATTGATCATACCAGTTTTAAATCCATTGCATCTTTGAAAATTTCCTCGTACAAAAAATGCCGTGCTTTATCGGTGTCTAAAATAATATTTACATAGTAGGCATATTTTTCAAGATATAATGGATTTAAAACTGGTATGGTCAAAATTTCCTTAAAAAGTAGCACATTTTTCAATATAACTTAGCAGAACTTCAAAAGTACCCAATGTACATTATTCAAATTTCAGTGACTGATTTAGAAGAGACTCATAATAAACACATAACTTTTTCAATTTTTTCTGCTACTCCGTTTCTGAGATACTCGCAGTTAAAGTGAGGGGTCAATACATTTGAATCGTATATTAGCTGTTTGACTCATGAAAAAGGTACTGGTAGGCTAATCGTTCGTACAGAAGAAGGTGTTAATGATCAATGGTGCATAAATTTGTGCAATGACAATTTCAACAGTTTATTTAAATTCGATTATTTGTTAATAAAAACGTTAATAGTCATCCCTTTAATTCCTGGAGCCGGATAAATCCGCAAACATTTTTCATGCTCCCAGCGCGGGAATCGGATACTTACGCAAGGAAAAATTAACACTGTAGTTCGTTTCTGTTTTTATTTTGCATTTTCTTTGTGAAATTCTTATATTAATAAACAGAATTTTAGTTAGTTTATTTAATTGATTATTTGAATTTATATGGCTAAATGAATCATGTATACGCGCATAAGTTTTCACATACGGTACGAATCAGCAAGCGCCTCCCGCTGCCGTACTGGGGGCTCGACATGTAAAAACCAATGCCGAAATCAAATGGTTATTATTTCATCTCAAGAATGAAAAACTAATGTGCACAATATTGTGTTGATGTCAGTATAGGATGTAACTTGAAAAACTTTAACATAATAATTATGACGGTTTTACACCCCCTAGGGGCTGAGGTTGATAGCTCATGAGTAGGAGCCGGAATTAAGTAGCAATGGTAATAGGCAACTGCAATACCGGCCTCCATACACAACTAGATTCATCAAAGCCTGTAGTGTGCGCCATATCTAAGACACTAGTAGTATATCTTCTAGAAGCTAGAAAACTGCAAATGGATCGAGATTTCTACATTATTTTAGATTGCCTCCTGAGGAGGTTATGGTCTTTGCTGGATGGTTCTAGGGGCAATTTGTAGAGTATATAAGCCGATTTAAACACGCGGGAAGGAAGTCTTCAATTGAATTAAGGTTAGGAAATCCAAAGTGATACAAAGTGTAAATATCAAGTAATAAACACTGTTAAAGGTTATTTAGTTAAAAGCATTGTAAAGTTTTCAGTAACTTATTCAATAAAATGTGTTAGTGCTTATCACTTGTTATAATTTTTGAACTTATGGATTATAAAGGGTGGTTTTCTAAGAGGTGGAAACACGCGACACTATTATAATAGAATGACATCAGGTAGTTTGTAATTCCATGGTCATATTCGAAAACGATAATTTTTGATACCATGGTACAAGATAATGTGAATTTTTTTCCATATTAGAACCACTTTTCTACGTGTTGCATACATGATTTTTTCTAGTAGTGTTTTGCACCATGATTTAATATTTAGTATCAATTTCTGCAAAAAGTCAATTTTATTGTAATTAAACAATACTCACACATTACGCAGAAGCAGAACATTAATTTCTAAAAACAAATCCTGAAATATTAAATTTTAACCAGCAATTATAAAACCCACTTTGTATTCTTAAATTCCCGCGTTTAAATGGTAAGATATTCTCTGTTAAGTGAAGGCTAATTCGACTCAAAATTAAAAAAGTTTCTCTCGGATATTAGCGCTAAGTAGCCATCGGAAGAAGCAATGCTAAAAAGAAGTTATTAAAAAACATCCACTCGGGACGAATTGAAACTTCCTTAAAGGAAGCGTGTTTAAATTGGCAGATGTTCAGCACGATCAACAATTGATAGAAGTTAGTAGTTAGTACAGCATAAAATAAAAGTAGAAATTATTTTTCGATTCACGGCTTATTCAAGAATAAAAAGGTATACAGGGTAATTCAGATCTTATCGGAAAAATTTTTAGAAAACGGAATCATACAAGCGACATAGTGCAAAAAAATGAAATATAAACGACAAAGACAATATAAATATTTACTTGCACGCCATTGGTGTTTGGCAGACTGTATTAAAATAAAACCGAATCTAACAGTTAATAATATATTCAATGTTGAGTCACCTGTAACAAGTTGTTACAAACAAAATTGGTAGCGACAATTGTACACAAAGTTAAGTAAAACATGTGATATCATAGCCATAGATCGGAATCCGGTTGTCATTTCAGGGCCGGCATCAGGGATGAAAAAGTCTAAAAAATAAAATGTTTTTCAAATATACTGTTCTAGAAAAGTTTTTACATACAAGTCTTGAAATATATCATTAGTATTATCGAGTGTTCTTCATTGAGGTTTTTTTACAGCACAGTCTGTTTCGATCGTTTTCTTAGATTTGGAAAAGTTCTGTCTGACGCCACACAATGGGACAAAACTGTAGTGTTCCACCCAAATCAACTTATAGATCATAAAATTACAGGTTTTAAGAAGCCTCTTTTTTTAAATGTTCGTTATGAAATTCTCTATCAATCTCTATAGCCGGATTTTCGATTTTCGTTCCAAATTATTTATAATTTGCATCTAAGAACATATTTTTACTAAAAAAATATGGGTTTTTTCAATGAAAATCAGTGTTTAGGTCACAAATTTATAAATATTTTCGATTTTTTAATTTTAAATTTACAATTTCACAAATAACGAAATGATCTGTCAAATTTTATTTTCCAATTTCTTTTTTATTGTTGACAGCTGTCAAATTAACCGTCAAATATAACTTTACAGTGTATCTTCTTTCATACACAAAATAATTAATTTGATTTGAAAGGAAATAAATATAAAATACTTGAAGATTTGATAGTTACGTAATTGATAATAATTTTTAAATTTGACAGTTGTCAAAATGTTTACAAACTTAATTAAAATGCCATTTATTAAGTTTTATTTTTGAAAGTTGAAGTGCTAAATAGGTATTTTTCTATAGATTTTGGAAATACTTGATAGGAAATTAATGTCTAATATGTTAGGGGGAAGCTGTCAAAATTAAAAATAAGCATGTATGCTTACATTATTACAAAATATTTCCATAAACAAGAGATATTTAAAGTTATTTAAAATGAATTAGTTCCGTAGTTAATATTAATTTAAATTATAGATAACAGCTGTCAAATGTTCAGTCAACTTAATGAAAAATGTATCATTAAGTATTTTTTAAACAATCGTAAAAAATTATTTTGATTATTTAAATCAGTTGAATTTATATCAATTGTGTTAAAATATAAGATAAACATTGTCACGAGTTTTCACCCTTTTAGGAAACACCCTGTATAAATCCGTGGGTTCTAAATAATTTTAACAAGGGGTAAACCACTAACACTTTATTTAATAATTTACTAATTATACAAAACTTCTTATTTAACCAAAATAACCTTTTCATTTTGTTTAATTTATATTTAACCTCACTTTTTCGCTTTTCAACTTCTTCACTTTTATAAAACTTCTCTCTGCGCCGGTAATCACGCCTTATATACTCTAAAATTGGCTCTAGATCCATCCAGAACAAAATCAAGAATCTTCTCTCACCACAATCTGGAAAACTCTATTTCTTTCTACAAGTTTCCAGTCACTCACTATTAGGCATAGGCGTATCAATCTCCAGTTTCAAGGGGGTGTAATTCATAACAATATTAGTGTTGTTTTAAAGTGATAAACTGTATATTCCCTAAAATTATAAAACAAGCACGTATGTCTTACGCTATTACAAAATATTCTAAGTTTCCATAAAAAAGAGATATTTACAGTGATTTAAAATTAATTTGTTCCGTAGTTGACATTTTTTGAATTAATATACTAACGACAGCTGTTAAATTTAAAGATTAGTATCAATTAACTAAACTAGAAAATCTTAAAGTACTTTATATTTCTATCTCTACGTTTTTAGATGATTTGGATGGAACACTACAGTTTTGTCCCCACTGTACGCCGTATCCAGTGAGCTACATAATATTCGTCAACGAATCGTCGAATATCTGGTGGAAATTCTTAAAAGTTCCTGAATGTGTCTTCCGAATAATTTGTAATCATCTACGTGCACTATATATGACGTTTCAGGAAGTAAGAGGCCTATGCATATTATGAATGAGCTTGAGAGAATAGTAACTATACCACAAATTACAATTTTCCGATTCCTTCTTCGTGTATAAAAAAAGTCGACGCTTCCCAAAACGCCGGGATAGTCAGATGGATGGTCTAGTGTGACATCACATCGTCCTAACCGCTTGGAGAGCACGAATAGCGACAATGTCTGTTGTGTGCAAAATGCGACGACTATTTTATTGTTCATTCCTTAATACCATTTTGTTAAAAGAAGAGTGCCGTTTAATGTGTTGAAATAAATATTAAGACTCCCATTATTAAGATTTTGTGCTAACATGAATAGAAAACGCAAATACTTTGTAGTTCCTAGATGTATGACTACAAACGTACCAATGCCAAGTAACATATTTAATAACTTACCTCCAGAGGAGGCAATAATAACATATAATTAAACTTGTTCTTACACAACTAGTTACTGTACACACGTGCAATCTCGAAAATAATCTGAAAATTTGAGATTACCACTAAAATAACAACCAGAGTCAGTGACCGAACATGAGTCGACTACTCTGCACACGTCTATAACAACCAACTGATAAAAAGTGGCATAATATAAAGGTGGACAAGACTCTTGGGATCCGGATGAAACCATCGCCCCTCAAATATGTAACGTTCAATATTAAACTTTAATAATTTGCCGGTTAAACAAACCCTTTATTATAACGTTTTTGCTAGTATCAATTTCTATCTTAAGGTTTAGATTCTAATCTAAAAAATCTAAATCTTAAGGTTCTATATCTTCTTAAAATGTTTTAAGACCAGAATCACTTTGTATAATTTTGCCTGAGTGAATGTTAATAGATAACAATGTAAAGCAGTGGATAAATTATATCAGTATTTTACTAGAATAATCTAATGAAAAACTGAATTTATTATGCCCCATGAAACTTTTTAATAAAATTCCTCTCACTAATACAGCGTTTAGCTTCCGCCATATTGGCAGCTGCCTCAGTATTTTATTATAAATTGAAATTCACACTACGGAGAATGGTTTATGTCAATAGCTAACCTAAAACTTATTAAATTTAACGTTGGTTTAACGGGGCCGTAAGGTAAACACACGCGACACATGCCAATGAAAATGTAACCAAGTTAGGTGCGATATTCTACTTCAAACATTATTTTTGTTAGTTTCTTGCATTAAACACGAGTGCATGTTTTAACAGTATCAGTTAGCACCTAAAAGCATGTTTTTTAATTAATGTTTTAAAATTATTTACTTATTTATGTTGATTGAACTGAGGCAAATAAGGGCGATTTGAAATTAAAATTAATTATAACTAAAATACGTCGTTATAAGTTATATTAATAAATTACACCCTCTCGACAACACGAGCATCACTGAATATAATCTCTCAGGTTTTAAGTACGTGATAATTATTGTAACTTTCGGAGAATAAGATTATATATTTTCAATGCGATTTACGACTTATGAGTAAACTTTATTAACAAAGGAGGGAATTTCCTAAAAAGGAGCTTATTGTTACAGGTGTAAATTGAAGTTTGTAAATTAGAGACTATGCTCTAATTAATTGTAAATCTTCGAGAAACATCGCGAGCACAGATTCTGCTTTGGAGTAAGTATTTTAATATGTAGTAGGTAGCTGCAAAGTACATTCTAGCAGTAAAAACGGCAAGACCTCCCTCATATTTACAGTGCTAGAGTGTTATAAAATAAAGAATTTGTAATTTTGCCCCCATGGTGGTAAAATTGTTGTTGAACGCTATCGACGTTTTCCGATAATTGATTAGAAAGAGGAATGAGTAAGTGCAAAACTACAATGAGAAAATTACTTTCAAAATTATTTTCGAAACTGTAAGGAAAAAATGACAGTCATGACGATGGGCCAAATTTGGTATTTTGAACAAAAATCGATAAATTCGCAAACGGCTTTGACATTTATTCAAAAATGGATTCCTTCCCCACTCTGGAGTTGGAGACGCGCGCCCTCGAGGCATGTTCCTCTAGCCATGTGTGGTTAGGCAAATCTAAGTAAAACGACTTAGGTTTGCATACAAATGCTATCATTAGATAGATTTGAATATCTATTTTATATATATAACTATTGCATTTTAAAGAAGCAACAAAAACCAAACTTTACTGAATTCGAGTCTCTCATTTAACTACTTACTATTAGTTCTACGATCTTTATTCAATTCTGCGTTAAAACTGAAGAAGAGACTCATATGGTGCTTTAATGTCTAAAAGTTGATTGAGCCGAGGCTTAACAAAGTTTAGCAAGCTTATATTCTCCTTCTGAGAGTGTCAAGAGAGTGCTAATTTTAAAACGCAAATTAGATAAGCCAAAGTGCCTTGTGGTACTCCGAGAGACAACAGAGAGCAGTCAATTGCAATATATGACAAGCAAATATTTTTCTTTTCTTGAGTTTAACTTTTCTACAAGTTGAGAGAGGAGACAGATTCGGATACCTACCCTAAATGCAAGAAAATTAATAATAGATAAAAACTAATCGCTGATATTGTCTATACTTATATTTTTTAGGTTACTGATTACGCATATGAAGTCCAATGTTATGTAGAAAATGACGAATTCATAATGATGGCATCAGAAGACAGAAATATGTATAACTTTCTAGGACAAGGATAACAACTGCAGAAATTGGTAAAACTAGGTATTTATTTTATAGATTAGATGAAATTAAAATCATTTTCTTTATCAATTCTTAATCAATTAGCCTGAGTAGGGGGTGTTCATATAACTACTTTCTTTACACACCGAACAAGCTGGAGTATAGTATTACTATCCTCAGTCTAAATGTTGTTACCAGGACAAATCATTACAAAGCGTGTCTGTGACAGAATAACACCGATACCCATATATGAATATAGTCAACTAGATATGTTATTCGCTTACCTCAAATGAAAGTAGTCGCTGTTTACCTTCCAACCAGCAAATTTGTTTTATAATTTGAATGTTCTACGATTGTTTTGTTTTATTGTTATTTTATTAATGCTTCTAAATGCTGATTGATTATATTAGAGTTCCAGAAAATACTATTTTGTTGTCTGTAACTGGGCTATTTTATAAATTTATCAATAAAACGTTTCTACAGCAAAAGTATAAAATATATTATAATGGAGTTAAGAATTTATTTTATAAATGTTTTCGTGGCCAAGTTATAAAATATTTCAGCTTATAAAACTAAATCATTTTATAACGATTTTTTAGTAACATTCAGCAGCATTTCTAGCACCGTTATAAATATACATTCGAATTATTTTAGTTATTTCTTATCATCTTACAGAACAGTTATATTAAAGATCTATTTGTGACAATTTTGCTTTTAAGAATAAATTTTGTTCTAGAGCATGTTATATAATTATTACATAGCATTGTATTTGCTGTATGGAAGCAACAGCAACAAAGTCATTACAAAATAAAGTTGTTTACTTATAGCATAAAATAACAGCATAAAATGTGGTGGCTGACAATACAATAAAACACATTTGAGAAAATTGATTTCCTGCGTTAGCTGTGTATTTATATTTAGTCATAGTAATTAAAATCTCTTTTAATGAAAATTTAAAAAAGTTTATTAAAAAATTATTCTCCCAAAATTTTGGTTACCAACGTTGACAAGAGTGGTGCAGATCTTGACAGATCATATAACGGTGAAACTAAAAACATCAGATTTAGGACAATGGAGAAACTTAAAAAGTGGTTATAAAAATATTAGGTACATGTATTAACAGCGTAGTGGTTTTGGTAATAAGACACAGTTCACACTGCTGTAAAATGAAACGACGCATTTCACTCACTGCACTGTTAACATATCAGGTCATATGCCAAAGTACTGTTGTTTCCACTAGTAAAAGTAATTATGTGTTTTTGGCAATAAATAAACCATATGAATAAACAGCTCTGTAAATAAGGTGATTTACTGCTACTAATTTCTAGGTTATATTTATGCAAATTGAACCAGTTATGTTTCCATGGTTGCATTTACAACTCAGTCCTAACTGATTTATCATATAACTACAAAATTATCGAGAAAGTGAGTGATCTATTTTATAAGATTTACAAAATGTTACACTAAGGCGCATTATTTTATAGATGTTTTATAGGAATCGTCTAATTTAAATATCGTGAAATGCTTACTACTAACACAAAAGTATTTTATAGAGGGAGGCCATTTTGCAAGGCCAGCATTCGTGATGGTAAATATGACAAAATATGAAAATTTAAAATATCAAATGTTTATTAGAATTTATAGTCAGTAACGTGCTAATTATACAGTTATGACCACTAAAACAAATCAGTGTAAGTTACATTGCAAAAAAACTCAAATTTATAAAATCGATATTTATAAAATTTCAAAATTATTTGGAAATCATCAATAAACGTGAGGCCCGTTAAAAATATATTAAAAATATAGCCATAGTTCACAGTAAAATTTTCTCTGCATCAAAAATTGCAGTTGTTGTAAGCCAGACCAAGTCTCTTAAATAATTATTATAGGTTATAGGTACCTAGTATTAAATCACAATGCCATATGCTTTTAGTGTCAAAACTACTTCTTCAACTTTTAGAATACATTTTAGAAATCATTTTATTTTATTAGTGTGTATAAAGCAGCATTTTTTAAATAATGACCATTTAAAAGCTCTTATAAAACAGTTGTTTACTTGTTTTATAGCAGTAGCTTAACAAACAGTGAAGTGTGTCTCATAGTACAATTAAAAAAGCTTTAATAAAACTGCTATATAGTGATGGTACTAAATTTTCATAAGGTATCTGGAAATGTTTATACAATTATTTTTTAATAGTTTCAATGGGCGTTACAAAATATCAACAGCGACTGAAATACTTTATAGGATGGTGCCAATTTTAGCTTATGTGAAAACGTTATGAAGGTGCTTCTGAGAGTAATGTTGTTTTATAAAATTTGTGTCAGAAACATTCCTACAACTTTTATAAAATATCAAATTGCTAGTTGGGCTGGCTCACCATTAGAAGCCTTATATCCGTTCTTGCTTTATCCGTAGAACTGTCTGTAGCATAGCCGTAGGTTAAATGATATTTACTTACTTTTACTGAATCATCTATGGAGTTGTTCATTAAACTAACATTATTTAAATAAATAATTTATGCCTTGCCTATCAATTGTTGTAAAGTAGTAAAACAATATTCAATTTATTCCAATAATTAATAATAATAATAATAATAATAAATCCATTTATTTGCAAATAAAATATTCACAAATTAGATCAGGTGACAACTAAAGTTGGTTTAAAACCTGATCTTAGTGTACATTTATACAATATATAAATAGAAGTATAGATAAAATCAATAAAATAAAATAACTAATGAATACATGACAAGAAACAAAAACAGTAACAATTAATATCTAAATTATAAAAGTTTCAGTCTTAATAAGTTTAACTAAATTTATTTTAAAGCTATTTGGGGTAAGTTCCTTGAGGTTATCAGGTAGCCGGTTATACATTTTTGCAGCTTGATAGGTAAAACTTTTCTTAAAGTGTTCTGAATTATGAATGGGCACACTAAGGGATATTTCACAATTCCTAATTGGTATTGAGTGTGCATCTGATCTTCTTTCTATTTTTTCGTTTAGGTAATCGGGTTGTTTTGATAAAATTACATTGTGTACCAAGCAACATAGATGAACCCATCGTCTTTCTTTCATGTTAAGCCAGTTCAATTCTTTAATATGGGGACTTATGTGTTCTCTGTAGGGTACACGTAAAGCATATCTCACACACGAATTTTGTACTTTTTGTAGTCTTTTAGAGTTTTCAACCGTTAAACAGGGACCGTATACTGCATCACAATAGTTTAATTTAGATAGGACAAGTGAATCACAAAGTTTTACTCTGGCGTCTTTAGATAAGTAGTCTCTTAATTGATAGATACTTTTTAACTTAGAATATGCTGTACGGCACAGATTAGATACATGTTTGGTATAATTTAGTCTGTTGTCCATAGTTAAACCCAAGTTCCTAACGTTGTCACTGAAAGTTATATCCTTGCCATTCATTTTTAATGAAAATTCACTATCACTCAACACATTTTTATATTTATCTCTAGCGAAAATTATAGCATCTGTCTTATTAACATTTATTTTTAGTCCATTATTATTAGTCCAGTTATAGATATTATTTAAGTCTTCATTTATTTTCTGCAGAGCTGTATCTTTTTCATTTTGTGGAAAACTAAACATGACTTGTACATCATCGGCGTAACAATGAATGGTGCAGTGCATAACAACTTTAATTAAGTCAACCATGAAGATATTAAACAGCAGAGGCCCTAGAATGGACCCCTGTGGAACCCCGGAGGTTATGTAAGAGCTTTCTGAGAGAACCATATTGTTTTGTCCTCTTAATTCAACACACTGTTTCCGTTCAAGTAAATAGTTCTTAAACCAGAACCACATGTTCTCCTGTAAGCCATAATAATAAAGTTTAGATAATAGCAGATCATGATTGATACTGTCGAAAGCTTTTGACATATCCAATAGCACAACTATCGTTATTAAATGATTATCCATTGCTCTAATTATATCATCATTTATTTTTAATAAAGCAGTTGTTGTGCTATAGCTCCTTCGAAAACCTGACTGGATATTAAGGAGTATGTGATGCTTTTCTAAGTATTGAGTGACTTGTGAATGTACTGCCTTTTCCAATATTTTTGACCCAGGTGGTAGAATACTGATTGGTCGTAAATCTTTTACTTCTAGCGAGTCATCCTTTTTACGTAGTGGAATTATTTTTGCTTCCTTCCATGTACTTGGTACTTTTCCAGTAAAAAGTGAACTATTTATGATATGACATAGTACATCCTTACAGTAAGGTAGGCATAGTTGAATCATGTGAATTGTGATGCCGTCTAATCCAGGGGCATTTGATTTGATAGATAATATTATTTTTTCCATATCATTAGGATCTACTGGCATTAGATTTATATTTTCTCTTTGAGCAATAAAGTTATTATAGAACGTTAATGGTAACTGATCATCACTACTTATATCATTGGCACAGGTTAAGAAATAATTATTCACTTGATTTGGATCATAGTCTTCTGCCGTAGCTACATTATTTTGTGTATTATTCATAAAACCCCATTTTCTCATATTATTCCAGAACTTCTTGGAATTAGACATGTTGGCTTTTAGGTTATATTCATAGTACTTTATCTTCTCCATTTTAACCGCTCTATTTACATAATTTCTAAGTTGGCAGTAATATTGTCTATCATTTTCAGATCTTGTTTTTTCATACTTTTTATGTGCTTTGTTTTTAGTTTTCAGCATAGCCTTTAAGTTAAAGGTCATCCAAGGTGCTTTATGTTTTCTACTATTAATAGGAGTTTTAGGTGCATAGAAGTCAATAAGAGATAAAAGACAAGAGTTGAAATATTTTAGTTTTTCATCGATATCCTCGATAAGGTACACTTGAGTCCAATTCATTTTTCTCGCGTCTTCACAGAATTTACTCATGTCTATGTTTTTAAAATTCCTACAGTATTTCGGCACATTATTTTCATTTATTTCAAGTTGAAGGAGAGCATATACTAAATTGTGATCAGAAAGGTGAGATGTATCTATGGATCCAGATTCAATTTCCTCTATGTTATCGCTTATACATATAACATCCAGTAATGATTCTGTGTCAACCGTTATACGTGTTGGTACCTTTATTATTTGCCTCATACCATATGCATTAAAAGTTGTAAGAAATTCATCTATTTGCTTATTATTTACCAACAGGTTTTCATTGAAATCCCCTAGACAGATAACGTGATCAAATTTTGAACAATACACTGAAAGAGTTTCTTCCAAATTTAATAATGATATTTGTTTGTTTGGCCTATAAAATGCTCCTAGAGCAAAATTTTTTTTTTTGTTAGTAAATTTTATCCACAGTTGTTCGAGGCCATTATCGGTTACCTCATGTTGCATTATTCTACATCTTAGAATCGTCTTGGAGAAAATCATTAGACCGCCGCCTCTGTTGTGTGTTCTGTCACTTCTAAATGTATCGTATGCATTAATTACAAACATGTTATTTATAAATTCAGGATTCAGCCAGGTCTCGCTGACAGCTAAAACATCAAAATCTTCTTTCAACGCCAGTTCTTTGAGTTCAACAAATTTGTGTCTAATGGATCTAATGTTTACGTGACCTATTTTGAAATTTCTACTCGTATAATTAAAAAATTATTAAAAAATTATCGGTCGACGCCTATGACATTGCTGCCATTATATGCCTTATATTCCCTTATCAGTTTTTTTTTATGATTTTCTAATTGACAATAGATATAATCTACAATATAACATACGTTTTCTGCAACGCCAAGCCGATCTGCATTCTGTTCTACATGAGCAAAAAATTCTATTTTCGAGACTAAAATTACAAATCATTATAACATTAAAAATTGTACACCACATTTTTCCTTAAAATTTGATTCTTTACCAGATCCAATGGTTAGGTTTTTGTTCACCCCTGCGGGCCGGGTGGAAATCACCCCCAAATATAAAGTCGACATTGAGAGTCTATTCCCAGGTAAAAAGCCTCATCGACTCCACTATTCGCCCTGCAACTGTGCGGCTCTTATATGTGAGGCGTGACGAGAACGCATCCATCTGTATCCTAATTAAGAGGTAAATTGGCTGTAACCCGCGAATGCGAATCAATAACGAGAAAGAAAGAAAATCTTAGTTCGTCGCGTTAGAATTTTCCAATTGTAGTTGTCAAGGAAAATGAACAGAAAACTTCTTGACTCTCGTCTACTGAAAGAGTTCAGTATGTAACGCACAATAGAAGCACAGTATTACAACTATTACTTTACAACTTAAGGTGTACCACGAAGATCATACCTAGGACTCTTGTTTTTGTTGCTTAATAGTTTACATAAGAACGTAGCTGGTACTTGTTGTTCTTTTTTCAAATTCATTGATTCATTATTTAATCCAGTCGGTAGGGAATTCTTGTCCTATAAAAGTTGGGGTAAAATCGAATTCAATAAATGTGATTTAGGTCAGGATCCTAATGAGAAATAAAGAAAATGGATTTAAGGTGCCAACATTTTTTATTTTCAAAATAATTCCCAACGCTTGATCCTACAACAAAAATGCTTATAACAAACTTGAAGAAGATAAAATTCCTTACAGTTCTTGTTTAGTACTTTTTTTTAAAGTTTAATACGCAAAGAGTTACAACAGCGGAAAGATGAACATTTTTACAAGAAAGTTAATTTTTGTTGCTAAATTTTATATACTTATTACACTACATTATACCATTAATACAGATAAACCATCACAGGAGACCTTGAAAATAATTTCATGCAATTGAAGAGAAAGATATTACGGAGCATGTGGCTGCAAGAAAGCTGGGTTAAAGTCCTCTATTACGTGTGGATTCTGTAATGATCAATAATGCGAAACTGCACCACAGGTTCGCATCAAGAGTGAGGACGAGGATGAGAGAATTTTGTTATTGGAAGTCCAGATTCTCAGGATTACAGACACTGAGTCAGAAAATGACACTGACGATGAAGACTATAATGAAGGCGTCAATATCAACCGATTCGGACTATCAAAAAGGAGGAAAAGGTAAGAATATAAACACGACCATAGGTTACGAAATACGAGCCACACTCTGGCCTATAGGGTCCGGATCAAAAGCCCCCCGCGCGGCACTTCGATCTCTAACACTACAATTAAAAAATCGCGCCATTTATTCCACCTCATGATGGTGTGAAAATGACTTTACTTTGAGTGTACAAAATTGTTATAATTATGTAATGAATAGCCAGAAATATATTTAATAAGAAGAATGGCGATTTTTTGGAAAAATGTGCTTTTTGTCGTCGTAACTCGTTGTATTACTCCTGAAAAATGTACATGACAAAAATGTAAGGAATATTAGTTTTTTCAAGTTTGTTACAGATATTTTTATTGTAGGATCAACCGTTGAATAATTATTTAGAAAAAAAATATTTTTAGCACCTTAAATCCAAAATGGTGGCTCGCGCCTCCCGTCTCCAAGGTCGATTAGATTTTTCATCGGGATTACGACCTAAACAATACATATCCAACTCGTTTCTGCCCTAACTATTGTAGAGCATAGGTCATTTGTTGTCTCTACTGACTGGATTAAGTTTGGATCTAGTTTGTCAAACATTCTTATAATTTTTTTTCTTCTTCAATTCTTTGGGATTTCCTGCCACATGTATTTTTTTCTTCTTAAGCGGTGCTCGGGGAATCTACAAAATATCACAATTAACCAGTATGTTACTGGTAAATAACCTCTACGCCCGTGACTTTTACGTCAAAGGATCAGTTAGAGGTTTTTTTTTAAATAAATAACACAAATAAGTATAAAAACTTGAAATTAAATATTTCGCCGACGTTTCGGAAATCTCATCTATTTCCTTTTTCAAGGCTTTTTTTGAAAAATCTTGTTTGCTGTGTATGATAAATACACAGCTCTATGAATGTTTGTTATATTCAATATCCATAGATACTTACTATTTCCATAGAACTGTTGATAGAGTTAACAGTTTTTTAATTTTTACACAATGTTAAGTTTGTGAAGTTCTTCTATTAACATTGGCAACCAAGTTGTACAGACACCTACTTATTTATTTAAAAAAAGCAACCTCTAACTGATCCTTTGACGTAAAAGTCCCAGGCGTAGAGGTTATTTACCAGTAACATTCTGATTGTGATATTTTGTAAATTCCCCGAGCACCGCTTAAAAAAATACATATGGCAGGAGGTTTCAAAGAACTGAAGAAGAAAAAAATTAAGATAATGCCACAAATAACATTTAGACAATACTCTTATAATTTTTTTTTAATTGTGTTATTTATGCTTGCCGTTGACGTTGACAAAAAACTTATTCGGAATTAATTAATAAATTTTATATATTTTCTATAATCATAAACGAAGTTTTCTGCTATTTCTTTTTTTTCGGCAAACTTTTCGAAGTCCAATAGACAATTTAGTTAGGAAAAATTATTTTAAAATGTGTTTCTCTTCCAATTGTTCAATTGTTCGGCCAATATTAATATGAAAATGTCGGTAATTTTATCCTAAAAATACTCACATATGAGTTATCGCGATCGCTGCAAAATTGTGCATAATTCTGTAAGTCATTCTATATTGAACCAAATAGTTGTAAATTCTTGGTTTCCGCCATTCCACTTTATCGCTTTTTTCATAATACAGCAAACCCAATACATTGGAAAAAACAAACAACCAATATTGCCCGTTCATAACAACGACCCACAAATCAGAAAAACAAATTACCCCCGATTCTCATATATTCGCTCCCTAATAAATTCTAATAAAATTTAATAAATTCATTTACTTTTATTATTATTGTTTTTGATATATTTTTTGCCAACTTTTCATGTCCTTGCAATAAATCCGGATGAACGCAAACAAACCTGCAATAAATATCGAAGTTTATGACTGATGTTTTGTACAAACGCTTTAATAAATTCACCATATCTATTGTGTAATCGTAGGTACGGTGGGATTTATTTCACGACGAGCTCCATTTAAAACTCGAAATAGATACGTTTTTCAACATCGTAAACCAGTCACTGCAAATGATATTCTCATAGTGAGGGATGGATCGAGAATTGTAACAAAAATACTCGTTTCACTCAGCAAATAGTGGGCGTGCTTATGTGATTTTGGAAGCTTTAAATGATAAAAACATGAAAGTTATTTCTTCTGATAGGGGTTCTGATATAAGCTACTTCTTGGCCTTTCACCCCCGCACCCCATCGAATGGTGAGATAATAATCGTTCGTAACTCGGCAACACTTTGAGGTATCGTATTCATTCGGCATCCAAATTTTTTTAGTTTAAACTAAACAAGATAGTAATTTACGTCATAAGTCCGGTAGGTGACTTATTTCGGAATGAGTTGTTCTTAATTTTTATGATTTCTTCTTCGAAAATTATGATAATATTATTATAAATAATTGTATACAAATCGACTATAAAATTAGCGAATTTAGATACTTATCTTGATTTAAAAAAAACGATATCACTTACATTATTTATTTCAAGGAATTTGGACAAAAGAAATCATGAAAAATACATTTAAGTATATTTTATATTATACCGGGTGACACAGGAGACATGTAACACCCCGTAGCATGTTTATTTAAAAAGACATTATTTTGAAATTTGGTGTACACTTGTATAATGTGTGATTGTCCTTTTTTAAGTACAAAAAATTTTTGTCCACCACTTCCGGTAGCTGAACAGACTAATAAGATCTAACTTATTTAAAAAAAATATCTTAAAAACCAAGATAGGAACCCTATTTTTTTTACTTCACCTAGTTAAAAAATACTTATTTATCTTTTATTTTTGTCCAATACAATTGCTGTGCCTATCATATTTTGCTTTCTTCATTAAAATTAGTATCGAATGTTATTGCATAGTAATGAATACTGTACTGCAACAAAAATTTACTAAGCAGGCGGTGGAAATAAAAGAAGGTAAAACGACGCGTCATTTTGATTTGACAATTAAGAATTGTTTACCTGGCAGCAATTTAAGTATTTTTCATTAAATTATACCTAAGTTATCACGTTTTTAACTCTATTTTGCCATGTATTCACGAAATGAAAAAGTAGATATGCTACTAATCTATGGCGAATGTAAAAAAAAATAACAGGCAGGCTGCTGACTTATATGAAGAAAGATTTTCCGAAAGAATTCATCCACCAAACAACTATTCTGTAAGAGTTGAACGGCAATTCAGAAGTGAACCAGAAGTACCGGAAAATAATTTCATTATCGATGAAGTGTCGGAAATCAATGTACTTGCAATTGTCGAGGTAGATCCCACGAATTCGATAAGACAGATTGAGGACCAAACCGGTGTAAATCGGGAATAAACTCGACGCATTTTGAAAAAACATAAATTTAAATCATACAAGTACCAAATACACCAGCATTTATACGAAAATGATTTTCAAAGAAGATTGAACTATTGCAATTGGTTTCTGAACAGACACAATTTGGATAATAATTTTCATGAACAAATTTTATTTTCCGAATCCAGGTTCACTAATTTGGGATTATTTAATCGTAACAACACCCGTTATTGGGCACAAGAAAATCCCAGAAATATGAGAGAAAATGCATATCAGGAGCGATTTAGTTTTAATGTATGGTTAGGAGTAATTGGCAGAAGAATTATTGGGCCAATAATTTTTGATGCTCCATTTAATGGAGAAAGATATTTGGGATTTTTGCAAAACCAGATAACAAGATATTTTGGAAGAACTGCCACCTAATGTTAACCCAATAATTTTTCAACAAGATGGGGCTCCACCATATAACAGCAAAGTTGTGGTGAATTATTTGGATGAAAGGTTTGAAGAAAACTGGATGGGAACAAATGGGCCCGTTCGATGGCCTGCAAGGTCACCAGACCTTACGCCGCTTAATTTTTTTGTATGGGGCCACCTCAAGGAAAACGTTTATAGGACTCCACCAACAAACAGAAAAGACATGGAAATGAGAGTCAGAAGAGCAATCGATGGGATTACTGAATTACAGTTAGATAACGTGCTTAGGGCTACCGCCACTAAAACACGATTGTGCAGAGATAATAACGACAACATTTTGAAAATCTGTAGTAAAAAAATTTTTTTTGTATGTAGTACTTCAGTAAATATTTTATTTTAATTTCATTCATTCGTTGTAAAAATGTATTACATAGTGTAATGGTTTTTCATCAATTTTGTTCAAATGTGTTTTACTGATGTTTCTTATTTATTAAAAAAATCGTTTTACCTACTTTTATTTTGTTTCCACCGCCTGCTTAGTAAATATTTTTGTTTCAGTACTAATTTTAATGAAGAAAGCAAAATATGATAGGCACAGCAATTGTATTGGACAAAAATAAAAGATAAATAAGTATTTTTTAACTAGGTGAAGTAAAAAAAATGTGGTTCCTTTCTTGGTTTTTAAGATATCGTGGGTTGTTTAAAGATATTTTTTTTAATAAGTTAGATCTTATTAATCTGTTCAGCTACTGGTTATTCCCAAAAAAATATGAGGCACAAAGTTGCATGCCAGAGGTTTTTCGATATCACGGCACACTACGCATCAATATCTGCCAAGGTTCATATCAGGGCCACCTAGACTTAACAAACTAAAATTGATATTAACTGTCATTTTAGAAACAAATGCCATGTTCCGATACATGGTTGAAAAGAGAATCTAGGGACAAATCAGATAGATAAAAAAATATACAGGGTGCCATTTAAAATAACAGAGTAGATGTCATTTCCGGTGAAACCGGAAGTGGTGGACAAACATTTTTTATACTTAAAAAAGGACAATCACGCATTATACAAGTGCACCAAATTTCAAAATAATATCTTTTTAAATAAACATGCTACGGGGTGTTACATGTCTCCTGTGACACCCGGTATATAACTTTAATTTTCTCCAAGTACATCGAGGAACTTAAAATATACCAAAAAAATAAATTGTTGGTCATACTTTTAGCTCCATTTAAGTATGATTATGTCTAATCTTGCGATGGTCTCAGGTGAAATAAATAATTCAAATATGGGAAGAAAACACGTTGATCTAAAACTTTTGGAAGAGTATTTATTAGAGGCATATAAGTACAGTGGAGAATAATTTTTGTCTTCGTCACTTCCTTCGTTTTATCATTCTTATTAGTTTTCAGCTACTTAATAAATTAAACGCGCATACAGGTAAAATATTTTAGTTCCATTATACTCATTTGAAGCACGTATAAACTGAATTGTATTGAATAAATTCCTATATGCATAAATACGTTATCCAGCCAAGTTTAAACTATTTAATCAATTTAGGACAATTATTATCAATACAGATATAATTATACCACAATGAAGTTAAATGTGTTAGTAGACACATTTTTTAATAGTATTGTGTAAATAAATAAAAGTGTGTCAAAAAAAATACTTTTTTAAAAATGTCTTGCAAATGAAACTTTTTATTGTCGCTAAATTATGAGAATTTTGATATCCGAACCAATCTTAATTTCAAAGAGTTGCAGAGTTATAGACAAGAGTATGGTGAAAACCATTCCAATGGGATAAGGAGTGAACGGTGCACATTTGGGTTGTCCAAAAACTGGCTTAGTATTGTATATTAGGCCCCCTCTATAAGATGAAATAGTAGCTTGCTTTCATCGTCTCATGCACATGACCCACGTATTTTTAAAAGCTTTTATTTAACTTGCAATGTTAGTATGTAAGTATGTATTGACATGTATTTATTTACAGTAGGTTAAGAAGCATGTATATTAGTTGTAAGGTAGTCAAAAGTGAATGAAAATTGACAAGAGGTACATTTTAACCTCCCCACAATAAAATTGTGGGAGGTTACTAAAATTGGTCCAAAATCGAAAATTGAGATAACATCAAATCTTTACGTTTTGAGGTCCCAGGAATCCAAAAAAGTGGTTTTTGAAAAATGTCTGGGTGTGTGTATGTGTGTTAGCACGATAGCGGCGAAACTACTGGACGGATTTGGATGAAACTTTGCATGGGGGTTTCTTTAGTGCTCTAGAAGATCTGAAAAGGTTTGGTTGAGATCGGATTACGTTTAGTGCCATTTTGGCACAACAACTTGTTTATTTTATTATTACTTACAATTTGTAATCCAACCATTGGAAAGCAGTTAAAATTCCGATTTCAACGATATATCACACTTGCACCTTTTTTTTAATATACCTACATTTTTTATACAAATTATTGTATAGAGAACAAACAAAATTCAATGTCTCTATAATATTAACATATGTAAAACTACGTCACAAGTTGTCGGTGGTCCACTGAGCTAAAGAGATTTACATGAGCGTTGCAACGACATAACACCACTAGTGGACTACATCAAAACTATATCACAGAAATTTTATCAATTCAAGCTTGGTGATAGTCCGCTTACAAACAACATCACACAAATCAGAGAGCATAATGCACCATTTCGCATTAAACACAAATTACCATACCAAGCGTTGCCCATCTTTCGGCAACAGTTGTAGCCAAAACATAATAAAGCATAATGCACCATTTCGCATTAAACACAAATTACCATACCAAGCGTTGCCCATCTTTCGGCAACAGTTGTAGCCAAAACTTTTTTCTTCTTTGATTGCTATCTGAAACAATTTTCAATCTTCATTCCTTCCTATCCCTCCCTTCGTTTCTTTTTGTAATTTTTGTCTTTTATCGAAATTTTGTTCTTCCTAATTATATTTTTGATTAATTTTGAAGTGGTTTGATATAGCCGCTCTTGTTGAATTTCCTGAAACGGGTTTTTTGGTTAATAATTTTCCCGTAAAACCAATTTTAATATTTTATACTTCTATACTACTTATTTATTTACAAATTATTTTAAATTTACATAGTTAGATAAGCCATTTTACTTGTCTTTTAATTTACTTTTTGTAAAAGGAGTTGGTGTTTGTTAATAATTTTTGTAATCCTACCTGACCTCACTCCGTCCAGCTTTACAAGTACTGTGGCATTTCTCGCCGCAGATGTTCGGCTGGCTCCGGACATGGGTGTTCGGGTGGGACAGACTGTTCTTAATTTTTTAATAAATATGTTTTTGATTTGATTTGAAAGCGTCGACTTACAAATCAAGAGATCGACGATTCGATCCCAACACAGTGCTGATTTTTTTTTCTCTTTTTTCATTATAAACTTTATTAATAATTGCGGAAAATGTTACATGATTAAATATTATCATATACTAGGTATTTATAATTATTCAGGATTGGCCACTAGTTTTAAATGAAATATAAATAATTCTATTGCTGTTTTGGCGGTGAACACATACGACGTCGTAAATTAGATAAATATAGGGGGGTCATATTAGAATAATATATTTGATTTAAAGGCATGTGATGACGGCTGATTTGAATTGACTATCAGAGCTTGTAGCATTTGCTACTGCTACGAATCAAATTACAGTTAAAAAGTAGCAGACTGCTGTTTAGCAGCCCATCACTAATTTCAACCGGGTGGGGAGGTTCCAGCCGCTTCCAGTAGTTGCCGATTTTTTTTTATAAAAATGATGGCTATGAAAAATATCAGTAAAGGTATTTACACAGAACTTCCCTCTTTATTCATACAAGATGGTCACTCTAAAAAAATATTAATTAAGAGATGACATATGAGAATTATAATCGCCATGTAGTTAGTCCTAGTATTACAGAGAAAAGCAGATAACTTTTTTCCATCATCTACTGTATAGTGGTGGGGAAAAACATTTTTTTTTGTTTTCAAAACTTTTTTGTTAAAATAGGCTTAGAATATAATGAAACGTGGAAATTCAAAAAAAAATCCATCATCTATATTCTATTGAAGTGGTAAATTTATTTTAAAAATATATGTATTTTTAAAGTTTTTCAAACAGTTTTTTTTTAAATATGTTTAGAATATGTTGAAACGTGGAAATTTAAAAAAATCCATCATCTATATTCTATTGAAGTGGTAAAATTTTTTTAAAAATATATGTATTTTTAAAGTTTTTCAAACAGTTTTTTTTTTAAATATGTTTAGAATATGTTGTGTTGAAACGTGGAAATTTTAAATTTGAAAAAAAAATCCGAAAAGTATTGGAGGGTGATTTTTTCTCGAATGCAATACAAGAAGTTAACTTAGGAAATATAAATTATTAGAAGATAAAATAAATGATGATAACAAATTGGAGGAATAACATGTGAACCAAAAGGATATAACGAATAAAACAGGAAATAGAAGAAATTAATTTGAAAGTGAAGAACTGATAAGGTATAAATAAAAATTTGACATCAATAATGTAATGACATTTTAATTTATTTATATTAGGGCCGTTACTATCGGTCTTGATTAAACACACGGTTAACTAATCCGCCTGCTAATTTAACCAAAATAAATAGCCAAGGATTAAACTTGGTTGCGTACTTTGAGACATATTTAGTAGCTCAGTTAGTTGATCTAGTTTTTCTGTAGTTGACACTATTCATCTATGGGTTCGTCTTCTTCTGTTGTATTATTTTTTATTCAAATAGACTAGAGTAGACATATGCTTATATGCCTTATATTTTTAGTTCATATATTGAAGAGATGAAAAATAAAAGCATGTCTTATTTAGTTTATTTTGATTGAGGTTATGGTTATTTTAACTGTCATTAGTTACTAATACTACTCATGATGACGTTTAATCTTCATGTTAATTATGTTATGGCTGTTCAATGCAAAGAATTTATATAAATAGAAGCAGATACACATGTATAAGTGTGCTGACAGCATCTCGTACCCAAGTTCAGACATTACATTTTTTAACCATTGCTTTCTTTATGACAAATATTGCCATCACTATCTTTGTTGCAGGTACACTCATGATAACATAAATAAACGTAACACAACAAGCTATTTTTATCCTTAATACACCACAAACAACACATGTCCTCACTATTTTTACGATTCAACGAGAGTAATTATGGTTAGGCTAGTTAAAACAGACACGGTTCATAAATTGCTAAACTCCACATATGTCTACATTAATACCACGAACATGGATAGGCTGCTAAAGAGATAGCGCCATAGGCAATATTGTATCTTAGAACGAAATGATGCGAAAAAGGTATGTTGAACATGTTGGCTACAGTATCGTATGACTTTTACACTTTATGTCTTTATATAAATTATTAATTAAAAAACAAAATTACATGGAAACATTATTTATGTAGTAGAAATCTTCTTATTCATCATTGTCGTCAAACGCTTCAGCTAGTTCAAGTAAATCCATTTATCAAAATAAAATTTACGAATTATAGTTAAAACGTCACTACTAACCATACTTCACAAAAAATATGGTTATGTTTAAACTCGATCGACTACCGTAATCGTATTGTGGCGTTAAAAATGATTGCTTACTATTATTATTATTATTCACTACCAACTTAGTGGGAAAAAAAAATTATCAATAATAAAAAAAATCAAACCAAAATAAATATGAATACCCCTTGTACGAATACTAACTGAACTGACTGCCTGCTAGCTAACAGTTGGAGGTTGGGGCAGGTTCAAATTTAAAAAAAGTATATATTAGAGAGGGCGCCACATGATTTGAGCCAGTCAGTATTGTGTTGTTATGTGTTGCCAGTTCGCCGTAAACCATGAAATTAGCAAAAGCCAAATTATTAGATTTGGGCTCGTACAAGTAAATTTAGTTTCGTTAAAACCAACAAAAAAAATATATGGAAAGATTAAATGAACAACTCTATATAAAAAAAAATGTATAATATACTACTGTATGTAAAAACTCACATAAACAAAAAAAAATAGTGACTTGAAAATCAAATTAGCTCAAAGAAAATTACTTGAAGTGAATATCACTACCTATGTAACCAGTAGCAATAAAAAAAACTAACCTACTTATATAACAACGAATATACCCGCATTCAGATATTAATTAATAATAATAAAAAAAATAACGTCGCAATACTCAGATGTTAGTATGAACGCACCGCAATATAGCTATATGTTGGCTCACAAATATGTATAAAAGTGTACCCACATTTTGGGGTAGAGTGTATATAATCGTATTTAAAATGATCATAAATTTTTACGCTGAGTATATATATATATGCACAATAAAGATGGAACCTAAATTATGTCGTTGAGTATATAAAGATTTTAAAGAAAATATGAACCTAAATTTTTAAGCGGGGTATATGTACATATATGCTAAATGATCAAAAAAAAAGTAATAATAATGATTAAATTAATACTCCAAAATATACTATATATTATAGGTATTACTAATTATTAAATTACACAAAAATTTATTTGACTATGAATTGAGCTATTTTAAATATGTACACATGATTAGATATAAAATCATCAAAAATATTGCCAAAATCAATCCATCATTAGCAAATAATCAAATCAGTAGTAATAAAAAGAAAACTTGCGTGACTAGTGGGTGGTGATGGCTGAAATGTGGTTGTCGGATGAAACTCGTGCAAAATAAACTCCAAACTCAAACTTCCAATATACCTCCGGAAAAATTCCTCTCAATAAACTAACCATAAAATGGTAGAACCATAAAACCATAAAGCAAATCCAAATATAAAAATCCGGGAACAAAATCCGGAAATTAAAAAAAAAACCCTAGGGAGGAAAAAATTGTTGTAAGATCTGTCTTACCAAAATAATGCAATAATCACGTAAAAATTACACTTATTTTTGCAGGAAAATGAACAGAAGAATTTTATATTCAATTACATACCTTTTACAAAGGGTTTTATTCCAAAATATCAAAAAAAACGACTGTCTCATTAAATGACACGGCGTGGTGATGGTAATTGTAGTGTTTAATCCCCAATTTGGGTGTGATTTTCTTCAAAATATACTATCTAATAGCTTCTCCACAAAAATAACAACCGAAAATCACAGTGGCACAACTCTAGATACTATTCCCATAAAGGATGATTCGAGATCACAAATTTACTAGGCGGCCGAACTACCTTTGCCGAAATCAAGACAGGAAGTGAATATATATGTCAAAAAGACAAAAGATTGAAGGATTTTTCTACCCCCATTAAAGTCTATTTGAAAAAAAATTAAAGAGAAGAGTTTGTCCCTTGATCTATAGATGGCTCACGAACGATAAGAATTATTTTATGCAAATGCCTATTAAAAATTCTAATCACATTATAAAATGTTGTGACCTTAAACACACTTAAGTCCTATAGTAAATAAATAATTTAATTGTTCATATTTAAATAAATGATTTCACAGATCCTCCAGAAGAAATAGTAGCAATTTGACAGATTGATATGACGTCATTACTCGCACTGTTTACAATAATAAATTGTTGTTAATGCTCTATTACAATTGCAATTACTAAGGTGAGTATGTACTAGTTCGATAGGAAATATATTTTAGGGCCTATCTGTTCGAAATCACTAAATTTGAATGAAACAGTAACTAGAGGTAAAAATGTTAAAATTGTAAATAATAAATAATTTATTTTTCAGGGACCTGTGAATGGATTCTCACTTTACTTATGTCGATATTCTAGTTAGGGTGAGTACTTTTTATTACAACTAGTAAGAATACTCAATTAATCAATTTTGGAAGTATTTTTCTACATAGCCTTATTTTTTATTTTTCCAATTTTAGGCATTCACACAAGATTAACTCATTGTGTAACTAGTCCAGACTTTAGACTAGACCCAACTAAAGGAAACAATACCAAAACAACCTATAGAAAACCTTTCCTACACAGCCAAACGAGTAAGTGAAAATTAATACTACGATAGCCACGATGAGGTTCGGAGTCATATTTTGGTGAAATGGTCTTGGGCAAAATGGGATGCTAGCAGAGCAGACAGGTAAGTAAGTATAAACAATTTGAGTTAGGTAGCCTAATATTAATACATTTTACAGGGTGTTACCAGAAAAATTGTCCATTTGTGCAGAAAAATCACTTATATTTCCTACAGAAATTAATCAGCACTGGTATACTTAGTAAATTATTGTTGTTAACTTGCATCTAATTATGTTGTACTGTATGTCCAAATAAAGTAGGCTAAATAAATTGTCATAAATAATGTATTTGTTTAATAATTATTTCTAAGGGAAAATCTGACTGCAACAGTATCTCGATGCTAAGATTAAATTTAACTATATCCACGCCCATATTTAACTACGATTAAGCCCTAACTGGACTTGAAAGTAATCAAATCAACGGTTTAATATTTAGTCAGATGCTTTAATTTGGACTGAAAGTAACGACCCTTAGAATATAAGTTAGCTAGTAATAGGGAATAGGGATTTTTATGTATGTCTTTCAGGAAAAACTTGTACTCGAATTTTAATTTAATGTCTATTATCGGATCGAGCTGAAATCTCGTACAGCTACATAATTTTGTTGGCAACATACTTTTGTTAAATGTAAATAATTAAAGATGGTGGCTGCAATATGCGTATAGGCCTTGTAAATAATAATCAAGTTAGCTTGAAGAGTTAGAGTTATCCAGAAAACATTTAGGAAAGGTACTATAAAAATTTCAATAAAAAATTTACATTAAAATGTCGCGGTAACTATACAATTCTCGACATAAGCTGTAATGAACTTTTGTATTCTACTTTAAACTGTGTAATTTTGGATGCCAAAATGAACGTGATATATCAAAAGGTTGCTAAGTTACAGACAATTGAATATTTCACCTTCTGAGGGATGCAAAGGGTGACGCATATCTGCGTTAGCCAAGAAGTGGTTTAGTGTTGGATATTAGACCCCCCTGTCAGACCCAGAAATTGGTCGCTTTCATTATTTCAAGCATTACGACTAAAATATCAGTTTCACAATTATTTCTAATTCTATTATATCTAATCCAATGGTTTCCAAATGAATATAACTCAATTTGCGATTGGATAACTCATGATTTCCCTTAAGATTTGTCACATACAATTGAATTCGCAACCCACGTGTAGATTTATTTTCAACTCTGCGTCATGCCAAGAAGAATTCTTCCTGAACTGCATCACAAATCATACATGCACAATGCACATTGCACATTCTTATCCCGTTCAGCCCCAATCCAATTAACTGGTTTACGGATGGCAATTTTGACCCCGTATAAGTAATACCTCACAGTTTTATTTGATACAGGGTATCTGATGTACACGTACAAATAGTTTGCCAGATAATGTATTGATCCAAAAGAAGTAAAAAAAAAGTCATAACATTTTTGCTTTCTTCCGATGGTTATTCGTAAATAATTTCTAAAAGTATGATGTTTTCAGGCCATATAGTAGTGTTTATAATATTAACTAGCTTAGAAATACTGGGAAAATTCATTAATTTACACCTTGAAAAGACATTACAGACGGAATCATGAAAAAGCGAGGTAAAATGCTTTATTGACTGCACTGGTAACTAATTATAGATGCGGTAACCATCAAGTAGGTCGACTCACGTATTTTCGCGATACGAACATGTCAAACGGATACAAAACTTATCAGTAAGGGATCATTCTTGGTTACCCAAACACAAGTGTTAATATCAATGGTCGACCAAAGAATCTGACCTTTCGGTTTAAAGTTTGACCGCTCATTTTTGTATCTACTCTAAGCTCGAGAGAAAGTCACTGAGCTGAACACATAGGGTGATAAACGGGGAAGTATGGACGTGGGGTGTCGTTTATCATATTTGACGTGTCTCAAGTAGATTTTGTTACAAGAAGTCTTAAATAGTGAATATCAAGAGAAGTAGTCCTTGATAAATATTTTAAATTTATACAGAGTGAGGGACGATTATGGAATCAGTGTATCTTTAACTTGACAAATTCAATCACGTTTATTTAAATATACAGTACGCCTTAATTAACTTTATCATTGTTGATTCTTCGAGACGTATCACTATACTGAGATTCAAACCTCGTATTGCTTGCAGTTTAGCACCCCCTATTTTTGTCTTTTACTGTTGAACGTTAAAATATGAGGTGAACTCCTCGTCAACAGTACCGAATTTTGGTACACCCTGTATAGCTGGAGGGCTGAAAATATTTTAGGCAGAACGGTCATGATCGATTATGGCTGCATACCAAATTTCAAATTTGTAATCCAACTGCAAGTTGAAAAACTTCTAACGAACGGCCTACGTGAATCACCCTGTGTAATAATAATATAGTGTAAAATTATATCTAATACTAAGGACATATATGTGATAATATAATATGTAAGTTCGAAGAAACACTAAAGATTTAGAAGAGATAAAATGGGAGAAAATATATTTAAAAATTTGGCGGAGTCGCCAGGGATAGCCCACGGCTAATTTAAGAAATCTAATGAAAATGTAACAACACGGTAGTAAAAATATTTAAACGTTTGGCGGAGTCGCCAGGGATAGCAAACGGAAAACTTAAGAAATCTTCTGAAAATGACCAATTCAATGCAATAACCGCTTTATTTTTATTATAAACATATAACACTAATACATCATCGTGTTAATAATTACGGAAACATCCATATAGACTCAATCAAAGGCCTGTCTATCTATGGGGAGCATGCTTATCACCTAATTTTAATACAATAAATACCATACGCACATATTACACATGCAGGTAATTTTCACGTATAGTATAAGCGGTACGCATAAAAATCTGACGAATAATGCAGAAAGCAAGTCCTTTGGCATGTACGCTTTGTATATTTATAGAAGTAATTTGACCCGCAGCACTTTGACCCCTGACCTCATAGACAAAAATGGCAGCCATTTTCAAAAATTCAGGTAAAATGTTTAAAAACAAAAGAAAAATATATCCAAAGACTGTTATCAAACTGTAGGTGAACGCTTTAAGGTTAGCAAATGTAACAAAAATAGTCATAGTGCAAGAATAATAGAATTTGTTTAAAAACTCGCGGCTATTTTAAACATTAACATTTTTTTTAAATAATGCAATATGTTATGTGAGGTATCGTTTAAGTATAATTTGAGGTCGCTGATTCCAATGGTCATGTCAAAAAAATAAAATTCTAAAGGAATTGTAACAAAAATACAATTCTGAAGTTAGAAAGATGGCTTTTATTAACAAAATACTAAATAAAATCATAACAGTTTCCTCGTCATCGCTACTGGAATCATATGGCTTGTAATTAAAAAAAAGAAATTAACAAGAAAGTATTTTAATAAATGTAGAAGGCCCTATACCTTTTGCTGCTACATTTTCCTTTGCATTTCTTGCACTTAAGGGTGCAGGGGAAACTATTTTTTCTGCATAGGCAACGCATGGTATTACAATCGCTTGAACAACCCCATTTTTCTAGCTCTTTACAACCTTGCCAGATTCCTGACAATTTGGACCAGATGGGCTTCCATCCATTTTCAATAATTTTCCATCCCCATTCGCTTGACTCTGGTGAACTTTCCAAAACATCAGATCTGTCCTAGATTTGACCTGCTTGATATGCTGCTCTAAGGGCCAGTTTTGCAATACCAGGTTCAGCGTAGGTTCAACTGAGCCACGGCTCAAGCTGAACTGGAGCTCAGGTATATTTCCGTTCTGTAAAGCGTAATTCATCCGGGTTCAGTAGTGCTAGGTTCTGTTACTTTCAAATGTCAGTTGGTAGGGTCGGCGTTTGCACATTGTAGATTTTGAAGAATTTGTGATGTGACATTAGCACAAACTAGTGGGTAGTTTGTGGACATTAGACATTCGGCATTCATGATAGTTACCTGTGATTCATATTCAAGAGTTCTACAATACAATCGTGAACCTTAGTTTTTGTTTTGAGAGAATATGGATGATAGAAAAAGATCTGCAAACTTTTCTGCCAAAGAGGAGTCTATATTAATCTCCTCGGTAAGAAAATATAGAAATATCGTCGAATTCAAGCTTTCTGATTCCCAAGCAAATTTCCAGAAAGGAGAGACTTGGCGAAAGACAGAAAGTGAATTTAATAGTATTTCTGGAGAGAATTCCCGTAATGGTAAAGTTCTAAAAAATGATAATATTAAAAAGAGAACGAAAAAGAAGTTCCCGGATGAAAAATTGTATGTGCGAGGTACTGGTGGTGGTCTTTATCGAGAAACCAAAGTTACGATACTGGATGAGAAAGTCAAAGAAATTCTTGGCTCGAGCAAATGGAGACATTTGATGGAGACATTTCACAGTTTGATGGAGATACAAATAAGTTGATACAAATATACTTTGAACATATCTGTTTAAAAATTGTTAGTCTACAATAATAAGTTTCTTCTGCAAATCATTTTCAACATTTTATTCCAGCAATAATGGAGCAATCCGATGGACAGAATCAAGCTCTTAAGTTTGTTTCAAGCCAAGAAGATTTGAACGAAATAATTATTGAAGAAGCTGTATCCCTGGACGTTTTAGTAGACCACAGTAAGTTGTTCGCACTACTTATATAAGTCCATATTCGAGTTGTTTCCTTTTCGGTATATGCCTGCACTTCAAGCCCGTCGCAGCTCCATACTGAAGTTTTACCCGAAAACAGGAAAGAAATTCAGCCACAGATAGAAATTACAGTAGAAATTAGCAAAAGTAAATAATAGGTACCTACGTCACAGATTTTATTACACTTTTTTTTACTTTTGTAGTGTCTCAAAGTCAAAATCAATCAGGAAATTGGTGAAAGTACAGTCCGGCCATGATAAGGGCAAGTAAGTCTAAAGCCCTTAAGTAGAATACTCGATGCAAGTCTGAAGCTGCAATTAGCAGAGTTTCCTAGTGGGCAGATGCAAAATTTGCTGTAGAAGCAACAAAGGCACGTTTTATGGAAGAAGAACGATGCCAAAAACTCAAATTTATGAGAGAAAAGCATGAATTGGAGATGATGAATATGAAGAGGAAAACAGATGTGGAAATAGAGCTTATGAGACAATATCATCGAGCAAAATGGAAAATATTAGAAATTCAAAAGGCGACGTTACTTAACAAAAAGTTATAAATTATCTACAAATTCACCTCTTATAATTGCAGAGGGCCGTGTTCTAGAAAATTACCTTTATTTTATATTTTTTTATTATGTCAATTATTTATTTGTATTTACACATTTTATACGATATTAAGTAAAAGCTAAGTTTTCTTAAAATAAAAAATTAATTTTTAAAATATTTCTTTATTTTTTACACTCACGAACAAACATACTCGTCACCATATGATGTACAATGGGTGTTAGGAGCGTTTATAACCTAAAAGACTGTTACATAACATTTTTCACAGAAGTCCATTAAAATAGTTTATTAACTGTAATGTGTCTGTATCATTGCCAATCACCCTGTTATCCCCCATATTCTCCACCACCACTTCATTGACAATGTTAATAGCTTCTTGCTGTTGGTCATCAACTGGTGGTATTTCCTCATGCCGCAAACATGCTATATTGTGCAGTATGGCAGTTGCTGCAGCAATGGCTTCTACTTTCGATCTTCAGTCGAATCTCCAAGGAAAGAACAGGAAATCGCATTTTCCAAACACCGATGCACCTTTCAACTGGATTTCCTGTTCTTACTTGGAGCTCGTTAAAAAGGTGCTTTTCAGGAGGGAATAATATTTATTCGTTCGGTAGGGGGTAGACCTGGGCTAGCCATATACTCAAATGCTTCTATTATATCATCATATCATCACCCCAATTATAACGCAATTTTTACGTCGTAATAAAAGTTACTTTTTTACAAATTGGCCGCCATTTTGGATTTACATGTCCGGAAATCGAAGTGCTGCGGGTAAATTTAATACAATGACTGTGTACAAATCACATGCAAATTTTCTTGCTTTCTGCATTAACCGTCAGATTTTGCCGATTTTCTCGATGTACCGCTTAAACTAGTATACAAATGAGTCATTAGAAAAGTTTGAAATATGAAAAAATGTCTGAGACTAAAATTGTAGAAGAGCATGAGAGGTAAATTTTAAAAATATTTTTATTTCTACAGGGTGTTTCACATAGTGGTGGCAAGCCAACACTTGCTTTTTTACTTCCCTCGCATACCGAAGGGAAGTATTGTATTCGAGAAAAAATCACCCTCCGAGATTTTTTCGGATTTTCACGTTTCAGATCATGTAGATTACGAAAATATAGGTTTCTCAATTCCGTCAGTATGCCTGTCGTTCTGTCCGTCTGTCTGACTGTTGATGCATTAACTAAAAAACGACTTGACGGAGAACAGTGAAATTTGGTAGGTAGCTGACGCTTCTGTCAGCGAAGAAATGGTTAAATTTTCAGTGGAAAATATACAGGGTGGACCGTCTAAAGGGACTAAATATTGAAATTTTTATTTTTTCTCTCAAATTTAAAATTTCCACGTTTCGTGGCATTCTAAATCAAAAAAATTTTTACCAACATGGAAAATTTTTTTATCACTAGAATAGATGGAAAATTTTTTTTTTCTTCATTCAAATTTAAAATTTCCACGTTTCACGGCATTCTAAACTTAGTTTTTTACTTTTTTGAAAAAATTTGTCGTCTTTTTACCACTACCATAGAATAGATGGAAAAAATTTTTTCCTCAAATTTAATTCCACATTTCATGATATTCTAAGCTTATTTCAGCAAAAGAAATTTCTACCAACATTTTTTGGAAAAATTTTTACTGCTAGATTATTATTATATTTCCATTTATATGGAAAAAAAATATTTTTGCCCAAATTTCAAATTTCCACGTTTCATTACGTTCTAAGCCTATTCCAAAAACTTTTGAAAATGAGAAAAAATAAAAAATTTGAAAATTTTTGCCCACTTACAAAATAGATGAAAAATTTGTTTTTGCTCAAATTTAAAACTTTCACATTTCATGACATTCTAAACCCATTTCAAGAAAATATTTTCACCGCTACTATAGAATAAACGATGAAAAACTTTTTTAACAATAGAATACATGGATAAAATTTTTATTAGCTCAAATTTAAAATTTCCACTTTTCATAACATTCTAAACCTATTTCAAAAAAAATTCCATGACATTCTAAGCCTATTCCAAGAATGGATGACGGAAACAATTTTTTTTGCTCCAATTTAAAATTTTCACGTTTCATGACAATATAAACCTATTTCAAGAAAATATTTTTACCATTACTATAGAATAGATGATGAAGATTTTTTTTACCACTAGAATACATGAAAAAAATTTTGTTTGCCCAAATTTAAAATTTCCACGTTTCATAACATTCTAAACCTATCAAAAAAAAAAAAATTAAATTTTGTAACCACTGCTATACTTCCACCTACGAGTGCGCCTATTATTGAAAAATGTACAGGGTGGTCATCCCAAGAAATAATTCAACCATGATGGGCATTTATTTGTAAAGGTATTTGCTCAAGCCTTCCATATCCGGCACCTGTTATTAAGTATTGAATTTTTGCTGTCGGATGACCACTCTGTATATTTTTTTGACCAAAAGTTATCAGGTTTTCTTTGTAATAATGGTGATAACTATATTCTGATTATTATTCTCAATGTCATTTCGTAATTAACAATTTTTTAGAGTTACCGCCATGCACAAATAAAGAGGGAAGTTCTGTGTAAATGCCTTTACCGATTTTTTTTAATGGAATGCCTAACATTATTTTATATATTTAGATTTGACGTTTAATTCTCTATAATTTTTTAACTTGCACTGCGACGTTGCCATGCTATTCCACTTTTTCCAATAAAAACTGAATTTGAACAGGTCAAGAATAAAATCGTAATAAAACGTATTTACATAAACTTGACTGGCGTATCACTTTGAATATCAAGACCATGGACTAGTTTCCAGCCCTTCCAAATTAGAACTTAATTCTACAGGGTGTTTTCCACAATGAACCAAAATGTACAATTTTGAATGCACTACATGGCCCTGACTAACATTCAGTGACTTAACGATTAAATATAAGAAAATACCTTTGCAGATCTTAATGTTCACTGTTATAAATGCATTTTTTATCGGAATGAATGAAATAACGTGGCCACGCTGCAGTATAAGTTCAAAATTGATATACACCAGGATTAAGAATTAAGCGTCAAATACAAATATATAAAAGAATATCGGGCTTTCCATTTAAAAAGTCACATGTCGAACTTTTATTTGATTTATTTATGTAACTTTTATGAAAATTATGTTTAGAGCAATTTACAGTGTAACTGTTATTAATTTTATTTTAATAATCACACAGTGAAATTGTATATAATATTAATGACTTGACATTGATAATATAACATTTAAGTTCGGAGAAATAAAAGATTTAGTAGAGACAACCTGGTAGAAAATATATTTAAACATTTGGCGGAGTCGCCAGGGATAGCGCACAAATAATTTAAGAAAACTTCTGAAAATGGCCAACAACTGCTATATTTTTCTATCATATATAATACCAATAATATAATATTCAATACATCATCGTGTTAACAAACACCAAAGGAACATTTATCTCAATCAAGGATTTGTCTATCCATGGGGAGCTTATCACATAATTTTGTTACTATAAATACTATACATATAAACTCACCAGTATGTAGATTAGAGCTGCGTATAATAAACAGAGGACTCACCTGCAAAAAAATTGATTTTAATTTTTTTACACTACACAAATCTGACTTTAATTTTAATATTGCCTAGATAAGATTATCTAGGCTGGACTGTATACAAGGTGTTCCGAATTGCATAGACCAAACTTCACTAAGTAATACAACTTTTCAAAATAAGAAAAAAAATTCCTATAAACATCGGTCTGAAAGTGATTAGTTTCCGAGATAAAGGGTGTTCAAGTAATTCTCCCGAAAATATTTTTTATGAATATTTTCGAAACATCTAAAGGTAAGCAAATGATAATTTACACAGGAATTATAACTGTTTATGCTTTTTAAGGAAAAAGACAACTATGTACGAAAATCATTCAGGAGCGGGTGAAACTGGGGGGCTAGGTATAATTTAGCCCCAACTTTATTGTGTGACACTTTTAAAATAAATTATGAGCAGAACTTAAAAATTTGAAGTTTTCCACACAAAAAAAATCTCGTGTTTTTTTCTCTAAAATTATCAGTTTTTGAGTAAATCTTATCTGAACTTTATTCGGGTATAGTTTTTTATGAATAATTTTAGCAGAACAGAAAAAACAATGACAGTAAAACAAAATTTGATTATATTGTTTTTTATTAGACAACGATGAATTAGATTAAAGTAAGGTAAATTACAAATTACCAGAATTGTAGTGCATTCTGCCAGCTTCAACACATTTCTGACATCTGCGCCGTACAGAGTGTGTAGCTTTACGAATGAAATCAGTATTAGCCCGCAAATTTTCACATTCTCCGAGAATTCTTTCTATTAACTCTTCTCTCGTATTTACAGGGATTGCGTAAACTTTGTCCTTTAAATAGTCCCAGACAAAAAAATTAACTGGAGTTAAATCCGGTGAACGGGGTAGCCAGGCTCTTGCACCTAATCGACCGATCCACCGTTCAGGATAATTATTGTTTACCCACAAACGGTTCTCAACAGCAAAATGTGCAGGAGCTCCGTCCATTTGAAACCAGCATTTATTTCTTAAATTAAGAGGAATATCCTCTCGATATATTGAAAA